>OY829481.1:14182743-15382743 GCA_963691745.1 Ditula angustiorana | reverse complement strand
AATATTAACTTCAAACTCTCCTTTGCGGCCGTAAGTCTCACGCAGCCTCAAATAATGTCGTAAGAGAAAAGTGCTTAAAATTTATTATTTACACAAATAAACTGTATTAAAACAATTCATGAATCATTTTATAATGGTGAAATGACTAGGACTTATATTGTCTTTCAAAGAACGGCGTACTAAATTATGGGAGGATTGAAAGTTAATATTTGGGATATTTCTGGTTTTATTAAAAAAAAGTTATTAATGTAATTTTACTCATTAATAACTTTTCATTGGGTAATGTACTTTCGACATCAGTTTAAAGTTTTCTGATATCTGTTATATTTACTGAATAATCGCCTGTATATGAATGGGAAAAGAATGATTCAAGGTTGATGTTTATTTCAAACTGGCTTATGAATAATTATCACAATAATCAGTCTCACTCAAGTCTCAAAATCACACTTATTACAGAATTGATTACTTGTACCTATGGGCGGAAAAGTAACATTCGTATCAGTAATTTATTCATTTTTATAAGTTTAAACAAGCAAATGGGTGAATCAACTTTTATGTGTCCAACATCAATCGTACAGAGTCCCTGATCGATAATACAATTTTTATAAAAGTAATTAGTTTTATCTGTATCCCGTTATGTTACTATGAGTATTATCTAACATTTTATTACAAAACATTTAATTTTGTTTACAATTTTCCCGGTTCTTTAATGGTTGTCCAAAAGACGAAAAGTTGATTTTCAATAGTAGGACAAATTGTCCCCGTGCAACGGAGTATCATAAAAATTTGTATCACGAAAAAAATACTGTTACAAAATTGATATCTATACACATAATCCTTTTTATAGATATTTATCATCAATAAAACATACCGATTTCTAATATTTGCATTAAACGGTTTATGAATTTCTTGCGTTTTAATTTTGTCCCTTTAATTATGAATGCTATGCAGGTCAACTGGACAACCATAAATTAGTTATGAAATCTAAATATAGATGGTGTAGTAAAATATTTGACAACAAGCTCAAATTTCTGGAAAGCAGATAGGCCTAGCCGCCATTATGATTTCGCGAAACTTGCGGCGTCAGTCGGCCGAGTACTGTTGGAGAGTGTGGGTGGCTTTATTGTCTGTCCATCGGACAACCGGCACAAATACGTATGTAGTTAACATATTACAATAAATTATGTTGTACCAGATACAATTTTATATATATATTACCATAAGGGTGAGATAAAACACAAAGAAACTTTAATATTCATTATACGGCTCAAAGTTTTAGATAAGTCCCTCGGACAACTAGTCACTTGGACAACGGAAGTGGTTGTCCGTAGGACATTTTGGTTGTTCCTTGGACAAAAACGATGAGATAAGATTTTTAATAGGGTAAAGGGGGTAGGGGGGGGGGGAAGCTAAGGGATCGGGTTAACGTCCCAATGCTTGACACTCTAATTCCAATAGTTAATATGTACCCTGTCTTTGACCGTTCACTTAGACATAACATTCAATTTATCAACGATTGGAATAGCTTCAAGCACTGGGATCTTTACCTTAATGAAATTATTTGCGTATTTTTATTATACATATATTTCATTTTAGGTAATGGGACTATCGGAGAAGGAGAAATCAAGACGCTATAGAGAAAGACTTAAAGAAGACCCAGAAAAAATGACTGAACTGAAAAGAAATGTGTCAAAGGAGGGAAACTATTTATCCTCGATGAGAAACATGTCTCCTGTATCGCAGATCTCGAAGTCTCTGAAGAGCGACATACGCCTATTTAATACCAATCGTATTACGGAGGCGATAGAGCACAACAACGGCTCCAAACTGTTTACGAGAGATCTATCATCTATTGGGCAAAGCCAGCTGACAAAACTAATCTCAAAGTTGATAATCTAGCTAAAGACCCCAGAGCTAGATTGACCCGTCACTATACCGAAGATATCCCGGACGTCAGCATGTACGAGATTAGTATGGCTCTCAAACAACTCAAAAATAATAAAGCTCCAGATGATGACGGAATTACAGCCGAACTCCTGAAGGCAGGAGGAAAACCGATCCTCAGGTCTCTTCAGACCTTGTTTAATTCCGTCATTCACGAAGGGAAAACGCCGAAGGCATGGAACAGAATGTGGTGGTGCTTTTCTTCAAGAAGGGTGACAATACCCTGCTGAAGAACTATAGGCCCATCTCACTTCTGAGCCATGTTTACAAGTTGTTTTTGAGAGTCATTACGAACCATCTCGCTCGCAGGCTTGACGACTTCCAGCCTCCCGAACAGGCCGGTTTCCGAAAAGGCTTCAGTACCGTAGACCACATACATGCGTTACGGCAGGTTATACAGAAGACCGAGGAGTATATCCTCCTCCTTTGCTTTGCATTTGTGGACTATGAGAAAGCCTTCGACCTGGGCTGTACTGCAGTCTCTCCAGCGGTACCAAGTTGACTACCGGTACATCGAAGTGTTGAAGTGTCTGTACGAAAACGCCACGATGTCAGTCCGACTACAGGACCAGAATTCTAAGCCTATTCCGCTGCGGTGGGGAGTCAGACAGGGAGATGTGATCTCTCCAAAACTGTTCACCGCCGCACTGGAGGATGTTTTCAAGGTTCTGGACTGGGGTGGGCTTGGCATTAATGTCAACGGCGAGGACATCACTCACCTTCGGTTTGCCGACGACATAGTGGTCCTGGCTGAGACCATGGAGGGCCCAAGTACAATGCTCAATGACCTCAGTAGGGCCTCCAGGTGAGTTGGACTTAAGATGAACATGGATAAGACGAAAATCATGTCGAACGCCCATGTAGTTCCAACTCCCGTTAAGATCGGAGACTCTACGCTTGAAGTTGTGGATGATTATGTGTACCTGGGACAAACTGTCCAGTTAGGTAGGTCCAACTTCGACAAAGAGGTCAATCGGCGAATCCGACTCAGTTGGGCAGCGTTCGGGAAGCTACGAAACATCTTCTCATGCAAGATACCGCAGTGTCTGGAGACGAAAGTCTTCAAGCAATAAGTAATACTCGTATTGTGATCTTTAATTATAAAAATGAGACTGTTCAAGACTGCACTAAGTGTAAGGAAATGTTAACTAGTTGATTTATTAAAAAAATATTATTATTTTGTAACGTTGTTGATTATTAAGAGCGTTGATAACGTTTTTATAGTTCGGTGTGCCGAACCATTAAAACTGCTTTATGATACTTTACTAAATTGGTTTCATTTAGTATCCTCTTTAAGATTTTTGGTTCTAATATTTCCATTGGACAACCAGATTTGTCTCTGGGACAACTAAGTTGTCCCTTCATTGAAAAACACATATCATAATTTTTTTCTTTTTAAATTCAAGAACAGATCATAATTTTTTAAAGATAAAATAGCACAATATAAAACAAAGTAGCAGGAGGAATTCTCTTATATTACTATTACTATTACGTGTTTTAATGAAAAGTTCCGATTCTGTGAAATAAGAGTTGTCCTGGGGACATGATTAAAGGAAATAATGTGAAATTTCGTGAGGTTTATGCCATATATAAAGATAAAAAATAAAACGGCATTGTTTAATTAATGTAATTAAAATATTTTTTTTAACAATAGTTGATGTTTAGTTTGTTAAAAAATACTTTTGATTGGTGGTCCAGGGGACAGGGCAAATTTGAGCTGGTGAAGTTTTTTAAATCAAACTCACTAAAATCTTAAAAAAACAGCTCTGCTCTATACAGAATCATAAACAAGAGAAAATTATCTTTAAAATAAAGTATTTAAATATGGTCAATACGAAAATAAAATAAAAATCCAGAATTTCATTATGTGGACATTTAAAAGTTGATTCACCCAAATATTTCTCTTTACTGCTTATAGTGTCTATTTGAAAACATAATAAAAAAAACTAATAACGAACATTCTACGAGTTGGCGCTCCCGCGCAGGGCGCCGCGGTTTACTTACTGGGTCCGGCGACCGGGCCCGGTAAGTACACATATATAGGTACATATAATACATACTTATAAAGATACATATATACTTACTTGAATACGCCTTACGGAGGAAATACCAGCCTGCTAAATTTTATCATACAAACCTTGCGAATAAACATACATGATATTTTCCCGTTTCAATTAACAAGGATATCACATAGACACAGGTGTGATCACTATATCAACCTCGAATATCAATAAAGGAAAATGACCAGAACAAGTTCTCCATTTGATGTAGGATACCGTAAGCAAGCAGCCATTTCGAAATTAGACATGAGGAAAACTTAACGGTTATTCCTGTTCGTAAGCGAAGTTGTTGATCTAAGCTGATCATGTTATGTCACGGTATCTGTATTCCCTGGAAAGCTTAATGCCGTTGGCAAGGTTTATATAGGATTTTGTAGTGTTAGATCAGTGATTCCTAAAATTCAGGGGTCGATTACAACATTCAAGGGGTCTGTGACAGCGAAAAAACAGTTGGGGGCGCATGAAACGTAAGGGGGGGTCTATACATATTTTTTTTCAAACGAAACATTCCGTGATACCCCTCTCTCATATCTAACTCCTCTAAAGCATTTTTAAAACTATTTACTTTTAAACACTATCTATTTTATTTATTCAAAAGTGGGAAGGCTCAGTACTTCCTAAAGAGGAATATTCGTTTGGAAAATATATGATGACCTAAGAAGAACTGGTCCATTGTTCGGAACGCAAAAAAAAATTATAAGTGGTCTAGTATAGCACAAACTTTCGGGACCTCTGTGTTACATAAATACATATAAAGTCACGCCTGTTTCCCGGAGGGGTAGGCAGAGACCAAGGACCTCTGTGTTAGATGCTTTAAATTAAATAAAGTAACAAGGACGAGCTATGGAGAGGGCTATGCTTGGAGTTTCTCTGCGTGATCGAATCAGAAATGAGGAGATCCGCAGACGAACGAAAGTAACCGACATAGCCCAGCGGATTAGCAAGTTGAAGTGGCAGTGGGCAGGGCACATAGCACGGAGAACTGATGGCCGATGGGGTCGAAAAGTTCTCGAATGGCGGCCGCGTATTGGCAAGCGCAGCGTAGGACGACCAGCCACAAGATGGTCCGATGACCTCATACAGGTGGCAGGAAGGCGCTGGTTGCATGCTGCTTCCAACCGGTCACGTTGGAAATCCATGGAGGAGGCCTATGTCCAACAGTGGACTTCTTGTGGCTGAGATGATGATGATGATGATGATGATGATAAACAAGGACTGTAAAGACAGAATCATTGGTAGAAGCCATCTCCTCTTTCGTACAGCATATGATGCTGTAAGTATACGTTTTTGGCAGGAAGGCAATATCGGATCTCAATGGTACATCAACAGCAACTGTTGATATTGGCTGACTGTATCATCTCCTTTCGGAGCTTGGCGATCGCCAGATCGCCACGGCTATCTTAGTCTTGTGTACTGCCGCGTAGAGTAGGGACTTGGCACAGCTCATTCCGAAGTTGCCGAATTATTGACGAAGCTTTTTCGGCGAACATTTGCCTCGATCCTCACACGTTTTGCCTTTCGGAATAAATTGAAGCTATGTGTTCCAAACCTGCCAAAAAATTGTTATCCATTCGTTTCATAACGATAATGACATCGGTCAAGGACGCACGATCATTTTAAACTACTAGGTTATCGCTAGTTCGACCGGCTTGCACGCAAATGTTATTTTACAAACAGAAACCTGCTAATTACTCGCGTTTGACATTTCTTATGGCATGGTGATAAACCTCAGCATGTCTTGCTGAATGTTCAAAGTAAGAAGGATCCTGAAATATCGACCCATTTTCTTTGCTTACACGGAACGAATTCTCTAAACGCAGTAGCGACGAATTCGACGTTTAGACAGCGCCTTTACTCGCGTTAAAGCCGGCCCACATATATGTTGAGATTTCGAGATACCACATCATTTGTGTTGCGTGCACGTACATAACACAACACCACGAACCACGAAGCGAGCTGGAGCCGTGCTGTGTACGCATCCGGTATGGCCAGGCCTTTAGGGAGCGATTCCGAGCCTCGCGGCAGATGGCAGCAGCAGCCGGGCGACGAAATGTGCCGCAGCGGCAGACGACACTACATTGTAGTATGAATTTGTAGAGGACCCATTCCGTCACACGACTGCAACTGCCGCGCTGCAGGACGGCACTCCTTGGCGGCAAACTGCAGTCGTGGTTGAAATGGGTCTCTTACCAATTCATACTGCAGAGAAGTGTCGTCATTCCGACCACGACAGCTTGGCTCACAAGTGTTAACCTGCTCAGGCAAGTGACACAGGGCGCTGCCTCGATGTCGTATTCATTCATCACTAACACTTAACAGAGAAATAAGGATAACTAGTCGAAACACTGCACAAAACCTACGCTTTCCAAGAAATGCGGGCGTTTCCACTGTCCGTCAAAAAACGTTATTTTTAGTACTACATAACAGCTATTGTTGTTTTTTGCACAAGTTGTTCGTTTTCGTGATGTTCGGGTAAGCCCCGCGCTGGCTCGGTAGCCTCGAACAGTGGACTTGGTTAACATAGTCTCACAATATCTGTGATCTCACAGGTGAGGTTAGGGACCTTTGGAATGGCAAGGGATCTTGACTGCACTTAGGCTGATCGCAAGGCATAGATCGTGTATAGACTGACTCATCATTCTCATATACGTACTAGACGTCCTAAGTGCGCAAATGATAAGTGCGTAATGTATTTTGCAGTTGCACAAGTAACAATGAGACAACATACAAATTTGCCATTGTAACATTTTTTTATAAAAGTAAGATTTCAATAAATGAACAATAATATTAAAATGCTAATGACAACACAAAGAAAAATTAGGGTAATGGCAGGACATACCTATACAATAGTACATAGACATATATACAATAATAGCCTATGCACGCTCAACATTCATTCATCCACATACACAGTCATTCTGAATACCTGTCGAATAGTCCGGAAATTCCTGACTATGCAGAATATAAAAAAAACATACAAACCTAGTTTTAGGGCATAATAACAACATACAAAAAAATCATTGGTATAGGTTAAGGTTTAGAGGGTGGAAAACGTTATCGCCGTTTGCATGAAGAGCGCTGGGTACACAATAGTCCTAAGTGACGATGGAAAGGCACGACAAAATACTTACGAAAATACTACTAAACCAATCTATTTACATTTGATACAGACAGATAGTGGTTGGGTTTTCATTGTTTCCTTGCTTGGGCCGTCGGCGTTTATTAAACAATCGTTTAGGATGTGACGGCTGCGCGGGCGCCGGTCGCATACGTAATGAGATGTCACCGAATCAGCGCGTCACTGAGCGTAGGGCTTGGGAAAATGACGCCTTGACGCGTTATCTTTGTCTGTTCTTGACATGTACCTCTTTTTTTATGGTCTGAAATATTGTAGACAATCTTCGTGAGTGTTTTTGCAACAAAGAAATCAAGTTATTTTAGTATGTACTTTTAATGTATTTGAAAAAGGCTATATTTTTTTTTTGTAGCACTTTTGCAAAAAAAGACTTACCAAGATTGTTTACAACATTTCTCATCTTAAAATAAAAGATACACATACTTATATGAAATTAAGTCTCTATCCGTTCTTCTCTGTCCTTATATCTTCGACCGGTTACTTCCACCACCAACCAACCACGCAACGAATTTTGATACAGTTTTCACTGTAGAGATTTTTTTACGCTAGGTTTTTAAGTGCATTACATCCTATGTAATTGTACCCAAACGAAGCCGGGGCAGGTCATTAGTTATAATAAATATGGCGTTCGCACGATGCAAACTTTGGCCTAACGTAACAAATTGCGACTGTTGTCAACGAGCGAGAACATCGCGCAGTTTAGACTTTGAAATGACATTTTGACATGAAGTTTCGCTCGTAAACAAATGCTTTTAAACGCCATTGTCTGAAATTTGAGACTCAAAATATCCAGCACATTTCGTCGCTGTCTTATTAGGGGCAACTGCTACCTGTGTACAGCTGTGAACACTCTCCAAATGTTAGAGCTATACTATCTCATCGTCCGAGTAGTCCCGACGTTTCTCTATTCCCTGCCTACAGAAGCTCAAAGAGAAGTCAGGGAAAAGAGAAGCATGTCGTTTGCTCCAATGATGAGAGAGCATAGCTTTAAGATTTAGAGCGTCCACACAGTGCAGTTGTACCTAAAAACCTTCCGTTATAAAATCTCTAAATGACAGTGAAAACCGTATCAAATCCGTTGCGTGGTTTAAGAGTCAGCGGCCGACGATATGAGGATGACAGGAATGGGTAGAGACGTTGTTTAATGCCATGTAAAGAAGATTCATCAAAGTTTTTGTCCTACGCATCCCAAACACCCTGTACTTCTTACGAAATTACCAAGTGACACCCCTGCCCGATGCCCAGTATCTGACGCAGTGTTAGAATAGATGAACGATCAAGGGAAATACTGAATTATCAACGTCATTGTTAGCTCACGACCGTGAGGTATGCGTGGATTTTAGCTGCCTAATGAACTTTATCAACACTACCGATTGGAGGAAAAGCCAGTCCTTTAAGCGTCACGGTCAACGGCCGTTCAACATGCCGAAAATTACGAGACGAGATAAATAAAACATGCCTTTACGCTCTACGCGGTTGAGTTCTGCTATGGGGCCATCCATGGTCGTCACACGTTTCAGCAAATTGGCATTTTAGACTCTATCTTCTAAAACAACCCCTTACGCGTTTGAGTTCCGTTCCATTACAGGGCCATCCACGATCGTCGCACGTTTTGGCAAATTGGCATTTTAGACCCGATCTTTTAAAAAGATAAATCAGTGTTTACTACTATCACGGCCACGCTGTACAAAATGCACGTAGATGGGTCAATCAACCTTTTTATCCATACTAATCTGTCTGCCAAAACACTTGTAACTTTTATAAGTAAAAATGTTTTTTCTCTAACTGAATTTATGGTATACATTCGTATATGCTATCCTACATAACATGACTTGGCAGTTATTAAGCATTAAGCAGTCAAATACCATTTTTTAAACGCGATTTTATGGTAACGCCAGAGACATCCAAACTATGCATAATATAGATAATATAGTTGATTGGCCATGTTACTACTACCAGCAAGATGATGTTAGTATACGCGACTGTGTCTGTGTGTGTGCCTAACTAATAGTCGTCAGTTTTCCTTCCACGGGGGCTGAGGTATTTGAATTTGGTGGGGGTGTGTGTGTACATTCTGTGTAACACTATTATTGACTGAAAAAAACGTATTAGCAGTCCTATCGGGACGATAACTACATTAATATTTAGCGATAATTAACACTGCTAGCCGCAGTTTCCACAGCTATAATGCCATAAATAACTTCACTGACGTCACTTGCAAATGCCTAAAGAATTGACTGGTCTGCTCAATCTTATCTATGACATAATTATGTTTACGTTTTTTCTTGTTTATAATTAGTAAAAGTTCGTTGACATTTTTACTGCATGCAGCGTCGTTTGTTTTCATCGTCAATGCACCGCTGCTTCTACGCATTGGATGGTTCCACTAATCATATTTAGGCTACTTTTCCATCAGAGATGTGCGAGGATGCGTAGCGAGGGATGTGTTTGTAAGAACCAATAGAATCGCTTCATTTACCTCGCCTCGGTCAGCACAGCTCTGGTGGAAACGGCTCATTGGTTCTTTACAAACACATCCCTCGCTACGCATCCTCGCACATCTTTGGTGGAAACGCAGTCTTATTTTAAGAGCTTCCGCTAAGTCACGCGGGCGCACTGGGCGGGTGCACGCGTATAGAAAAATAGTTTAAGGGCCTCCGCTATGCCGCGCGGGCGCACGGAACGGGTGTACGCTTATAGAAAAAGTGTGCGGGCTCATACTATTTGTTCGAAGGGCGTGCACCCGCGCCACGTAGCGGACGCACTTACTTAAATAGAAAACAACATTCAAACCTACAATTTCAGTTCTTGTCATCCAAGTATTGTTTGTATAAAACATTCGAAAGCAACAAATTATTAAATCACCTCTTCTATTTACATTGTCGATTTGTTTTATTTGGCCGATTAACGATGTTTAATTTTAGGTTAGAATTTTGTTTAAATAGTAAAACAAGCATGGATGAACAAACTTTACCTAGACATAATATTAATATAAACGGACCACTCACGTGATTGAAGTCAAGTTATCGTTCGACATGTTTCGGACCACTCCGTGGTCCTTGTTCATGAGCCCCGCGGCGAAATAAGTGAGTGATCCGTGTGTATTCATATGTCCGAAACTCACGGTAATTTTGTGTTAAAGACTTTACCTCGGAATACCTCAAGGAAATATCTCAAACTGATACACAGTTTGCGATATTTCCTAGAAGAATTCCCCGCAACAATCCCATTTTTTGTGTATGTTATATCTCCGCTAATTATTGTGACACTATTTCAATGATTATTTTTTAATTGGATTAGTTACGATCAAGGCTGGTACTATTTAAGGACAGACAATTGAGGGATGAAGCACTTACTTATATTTAAAAAAAATATAGCCTATTTATAAAATACGTTTAATCCGTAATATTTAATTGCACAATAAAGCGTTGTACCTATATCTGAGAAAATTACTGTGGGGGCCATAGTTTCTTGCCTACACTATTGCATGGG
Source organism: Ditula angustiorana (assembly GCA_963691745.1). NCBI lineage: Eukaryota > Metazoa > Arthropoda > Insecta > Lepidoptera > Tortricidae > Ditula > Ditula angustiorana. The sequence goes on along the minus strand of OY829481.1, from coordinate 15,372,111 downwards.
TCTTACATAATGCTGGACTTGTATATAAATAAATAATTCTCGTTTCAAAAAACGAAAAGTCACTTCCCTGGATTGCATTTGCTTTTGAAATCTTATAATTAACAATAGTTATCTCTGCAGCCCTAACGTGGTCGGTCGTAGTAACCAACATTCTCACGTAAAATTTGATTTTTTTTTTAGCTTAGAATTTTTTTTTGCATGTTAAAACAAGTATGAATTTACACACTTTATTTTGCACTCCTCCAATTAGTGGATACTTAATAGATATATTCAGAAATGCCTGTTGTTTGTGGGGCCTTGATCTGTCTTGTTCTAGTTTGTCAGGTGAAGGCATTCACTCCACATGGTATTGCTCCTGATCTGACCATAACCCTCATCTGTAGACCCTTTTGATCTCCGATTCTATTTCAAAGTTTTGGTGTGCCAGAGTTCTAAACCGGTGTGTTTCTCCACAGACGCACTGCATCTCGGTGTAACGCAGAATGAAGGCGAATCTCGCACCAACCTGAATATAAGTGATGTGTGTAAGTATTCTAATACGTACATATATGAGCAACCGCTCTACCTGCGCACGCTTTAAATCTTAAAGCTATGCTCTCTCATCGTCCGAACAATCGTCATGCTTCTCTATTCCCTGCCTTCTCTTTGACTTCTGAAGGCAGGGAATAGAGAAACGTGGGGATTGCACGGACGATGAGCAGAGCATAGCTGGGTACATTTTCAAACTCCAGACCTTTGATGTAATTTGTATGGCACTCTTTTGGTAAATAAAAACATGGAAACGGTGATAATTTAAGAGTGTTCCTGCCGGTATATGCTTAAAGAACACACATTTTCGCAGATGCGCTTACCCTCTATCATCGCTCATCGCTACCAACATTTAGTAAACAAAAGATGCGCCATACAAATTACACCAATGTTGGCCAAAGGTCTACATTTGGAAATATACCCAGCTCTAGCATTTAGAGAAGTGACCACAGGTGCAGATGTCCAGAGTTAGAGCAGTTGTTAAAAATTAAAATTAATGTCCCTAGTAATAGTGATATAACAAAATAAAAACCACCTTTGCGTCTGTAGACCTGTACCTCCTGTCTTAAACACATGACACTCTTAGAAGTATTTTATGATAATAAAATATCTTCATAGTGTTGTGAAGTGATACAAGCGTATTAAATAAATAAATAAATAAATATCTCGGGACAATTTACACCAATTGACCTAGTCCCAAACTAAGCAAAGCTTGTACTATGGATACTAGACAACGGATAAACATACATATATAGATAAATACATACTTAAATACAAATAACATCCATGACTCAGGTACAAACATTCATATTCGTCACACAAATATTTGCCCATACCAGGATTTGAACCCGGGACCTCTTGCACAGTAGGCAGACACATGTGCCACTGTGCCATACAGGTCGTCAAAATTGATCGAACAATGACCTGCCCGTAGATCTCGAAGCGAGAACTAAATCGCGCGCAAGCGCCGATTATAGCTTAAGAACCAACCGCCTTCACAGCATTACATCAGTCACAAAAAAATTAGGTAGTAGATTCCACATGTGTTTTAATGTGTCTATGACTTAAAATCTGTTAACGATACTTAATTCTTTGCATTTATTTTGATAAGAAACTATCTTATACGTGTTGCTCGTTGTTTCTACGCATGCATTACACATAGAAATTTTCATTATGTTAATACAAGGAAAATCATAAATTCGTCACATTATACGGGTGTATTACGTGTTTTTGTTGAATAAAATCCGAACTGTCCCATTCAACTTGTACGGGAAAACCCGCGTTTTGACCCAAGCGACGTAGCCAGTCGAGTAGGTATGATAATTATAGTTTCATTCTTTAAGTGTCTAGCGTGAGGTGACGTCTATTTGATACACGGTGCATTTCTGACGGCGCTGTCATGATGACATCTTGTCGATCGTCTCGTTTGCGCGCGCGCCATTACTTCGTGCTAAAACGGGATGCAAGCTAAAATGGCGGCTGGCCAGTTACCTTCTCAGTTTAAGCGTATTAAACCAATTAATAGATGTCGCCACTGTTTGTGTTTAGCATGGAATGCCCATAGAAGGATAGTACGCGTTGAAGTTTTGCTCGAAGCACAGGGAAGTCATCGGAATTCCAACTGTGGTGTAAAATCAAATTGACGCATATATTTTGCAACAATTGTTAATTAAATATGTTATGTATTATGTGGTGACTGGTGACGATAGTTAGTGTAGTGTGAAATGGTTTATTATTATTTTCGCGTTGACCCTAAAAGTGAGTATTAAGATTATCAAAAATATCAAACTCAATTTAATTTTTTTAAAGATCTTTTCGTTTAACTAATCGCAACAAATTACCTTGCTACTCCGCGATAACAGTGTCAGATTGAACATTGGTGTAAAATAATATTATTTTATTAGAATATCAGTCATCTTGTTTTGTTTGTCCAAAAAGTGACTTCCTGCTCAGTTGTTGTTTCCTCCGAGCTTCCAACTGCCTCTGACGTATACCGCTTGGATTACCTATTATATAGCATCATTGAATACTGAGCTACCATTATCCTAGTTTGCGGTCAGCCCCCTATTTCACCAAGCTAACACATGTCCGGTTCAACGACAATTTAGTAGAGTATTACGTACGTATTTAAGCTCGGCAATACAAACTTTTCGAGTTAGTATGCGTGTCCACTGACGCGGAGTTACGCGCAGTAGAGTGGAGCGAACGAGTGAATTGAAATCTCTACTAAACTAATCCAGATTTCGAGCACTGTGATTACTGTGATTAGTCAATTCAGCGTGAATTGACTAATCCACACTGCTCTCCACTTCGCCCAGCTCCGCGTCAGTGGAAACGCACCCTTAGCAATGTATGCCGAATTGTTCACACATGTCACCTGTCAGCTTCGTGAAGTAGCAGCCTCCAACAAGTTGGTAGTCTTTATTGGTGGATTCCATAGCCTGATAATGTGACAGGTGAAAGTAAGATCCGCTGGTGCAATAGCGCCCTTGGCCCCTAGAGTTATCAACATGACCTTGTTCAATGGTGGTATATTTTTTACACGACTGCCGCCAGAAGGAAGGGTTATGTTTGTTTTGGTTGGATTGATTTTGACGTGTGTGGTGTCGTTAGTTGTCTCAATTGTGCAAGTGACATAGGCTAAATTTAAATTCCAATATGGCGTCTGCAAATTAAAAAAGGAGGGGGGGAAGGGATTTTTTACTAGCAGTATGAGTATCAAATGAAAGGTAGTCAATGACGACCTAAACTAGTAGACGACCGGATAGCCTAGTGGTTAATGACCCTGACTATGAAGCTAGAGGTTCCGGGTTCGATTCCCGTGAAGGGCAAATGTTTGTTTGATGAATATGACTATTTCTACCCGAGTCTTGGATGTTATATGTATTAAAGTATGTATCTATCTATTTAAGTATGTATATCCGTTGTCTAGTACCCATAACACAAGGTTTACTTAGCTTGGGACTAGGTCAATTGGTGTGAATTGTCCTGAGATATTTATTTATTTATTGATTGACCGATTCTATGTATGAATTTCTATACATCGACAGTGGAAATCTCAAATGTCGTAAAGGACATTAAGGGACACGTCCCTTACGACATTTCAGATTTCTAGTGTCGAATTATAAATAATAAATAAATAAATATCTCAGGACAATTCACACCAATTGACCTAGTCCCAAACTAAGCAAAACTTGTACTATGGGTACTAGACAACGGATATAGATACTTATATAGATAAATACATACTTAAATACATATAACATCCAAGACTCGGGTACAAACATTCGTATTCATCATACGAACATTTGCCCCTCCTGGGAATCGAACCCGGTACCTCTAACTTCATAGTCAGGGTCACTAACCACTAGGCTATTTGGTCGTCGCTATGAAACTGGAATGTTACAATTTTTGTTAAGGATGTGTTATTGTCCCACAGTTGAGGCCATCTCGATCGCGGACCCGTCGTTCGGCGTGGGCGTGGTAGAGGAGATGTACCGGCCGGCGGCTGCGCCCGCGCCGGCGCCCAGCGGCGCGCTGGACCGGCCCTTCGTGCGCATCGTCGAGCAGCCAGCCGGCAAGTCGCTCAGGTCAGCACCTCAAGCTCACTTCGGAAATGGAGCCCTAGATCGTTTAACTATTAAGTACAGTTATTAAGTTTTGCGGTAGGACCTTGTGCAAGGTCCGTCCGGATAGCTACCACCATCTTGCTTGTTAATCCTGCCGCTAAGCAGCAGTGCTTGCACTGTTGTGTTCCGTCGTGGAGAGCAAGACAGCCGGTGTAATTACTGGCACAAGAGGTATTCCATCTTAGCCCTCTAGGTTGGCAACGCATTTGCAATCTCCTTGGTACTGCGGGTATTTATAGGCGGTGGTGACCACTTACCATCAGGTGACTCACTTGCCTGTTTGCCTTCCTATTCTATATAAAAAAAACAATCAGCTGTCAAAATATATATACAGCCATAGCGTCAAAATATGTATGCATCGACCTTATGTTCAGTTGCATAAAGGTGTATAGATATATTTGACATTTTGGTAACGTATATTTATTTATGATGCTGACCCTTCCTACTACCCCATGCAAGTTCTATGCAAGAAACAAATGAGCGTGATGGGTATTTCAGACCAGTAGAGCAGTCTCACTCCGAACAAAAACGGCATTTAGGTAGAAGAAGTGTCCTACGGTATGCCTTTCTGTTTCACCTTTTCGACGCCAACGACTTATAATATATCACCACCGCAGGTTCAACGCCAATGACCTATATATATCGCACCCTTAGAATTAAAGCGACTCAATTCTGAATATGATATTACCCAAAATTAAACCTTATGTCTTTTAATTAAGGTGATATTTTGGGACGTGTATTATTCAGAAATGGGTCACTTTAATTCTAAGCGTGCGTCAACGCGTGCTATATAAATGTGACCTACGTGCATTCGCGATATATGAATCATGTCTTTTGGTATTTGGCGCTAAAAAGGTTAACGCGCGGCAACTCAACTGCGCCGGCCCCAGAGCAGAGGCCCGCCGAAATGTAGCTTCACGAAGTGCGCCGCACCCGACCGGAGTCCGAGTTGATACAACGAATCTGTTCATAAACAATTTTCTATACCAGTCAATGGCTAAAGATCGAATATACTCCCACGTTAACGTCAATTCGGTAGATAGAAAACTGTCGTATCGAAGTTATCTGGGAAATACGCGCGTAACACATAAAACTGGAACGACGGTCAGACACCGTTGCTCGCTACTCCGCCGGTCGAGTCCGTGTACTTTCCCGTGCCGTGATAATTTATTCTGCATACACGTATCGTTATGCTATTTCACACGGGGACAGATCAGCGAGGCAGCAGAGTGGCGAGCACAGCACTAGTACAATTTCAAAGCGCACGCGCCGAAACGAAACAGTCTCGGCGTGCGCGTTCAAATTGTATTTGTGTTTACTTAGGGTCGCCAACCGTACTATATTATATAGTATTTTACTATATTTCCGCTCTCTGTACTATATACTGTTGAACTAATATAGTACGCAAATATATCGAGCACTTGTCACGTTATTAAAATAAATCTAAATTATACAGTGAGGAATCGAAACGACATTCAGTCAGATCAGAACGAAAAGTTGCGCTCCGGGCGCGGGCGCGCACATACGTTGCAAAAAATACTATATTTTTTTGAAGCGTACTATATATTTTCTTAGCTTATTCTCAAACATACTATATTCAACCGAAAAAATGTTGGCAACCCTAGCTGTACTGCCCACACTGCTTCACTGTTGTGTCCCCGTGTGAAATTAACATAAGATCTTGCTGTCTCCTAACTGTCACTGTCTGCGTCTCTGTCGAATTAGTGTCGTAAACAAGGGACACACTTAGAGCACCTAAGCTTAGATGAACTTGGCCGGTCATGTTGGTGTCACAGGAAGCCGTCAGGACTTGTTCTTATACGGCGCACCAGAACGCAGTGTGACCATATGTGGCAGGATCCTGCCTTTTTGGCAGGTTTAGCCCTTCATTTTGACTTCTGGCAGGATCGGTTGAAGTTTTCAAAATCTGGCAGTATCTGGCAGGATTGCAATATAAGCTGGCACGTTTGGCAGTATAGCCTTAGACTGGGTTCACAGTAAGCATTTGCGAGCGATAAAAACGCAAAAACGGGGCCATTGCCCAACCAGAGACAGCTATTGCCGCGTTTTTCCGTTTTTATCGCTCATAAACTCTGATTGAAACCCAGTCTTGAAGGAGCTTAGCCATAAGAGTTTGGCTTTGGCAGGATTTGTCAGTTTTCTACCCTAAGTAGGGCAGGATCTCTAATTTGAAGTTGGTCACACTGCCAGAACGACAAGCACGCCGGCTCATTTTGTCGCTCAGTGTATCGACGTCGACGCGTTTCTCTCCAACTGGGCTGGGTTTTTCTTTTTTTTCTTTATTACTCCTCCAACATAGTCGGAGCCTATTTCTATATTTTTCTCTTTCATACTAGTTCCCGCTTATATGCCTCTCCCACCTTCATTCCTCATACAATTCTGTCTGTCATCCATCATATCTTTCTTTCCGGTCTGGGTGGGACTCCCAGCTACTTCTTTGTCTTTTCCTATTTCTAACTGGGCTGGTTAGAAAGAGACGCACTGGAAAACAAAGATTCGCAGTGTGTCGTGTGTATCCTGGGAAGCGATTTTCTTCCGCCCAGTAGTACGAAGATCATCCGTATACTAGGTAACGCAACAAGAGATGGGGTCACGCACGCTGTCACGTGTGTATAAAAAAAAGTCGATTCGTACGAGCTTACACCGAATGTCTGAAATTAATGACATTTTCGGTGCCAGCTCTTATATCGACTTGTACCAGAGTTTCGTTCGAATTTTAATTTTTTTGTCTTGTTTTGTGTGGCGCTGTGTGTGTAAATAGTTCATCTCAACTTTCAATGCGTTACCTATCTCTAGACATTATTTTTATTAGATTTTTCTAAAATCAGGGTCAGAATCACCCGCCGGTCGGTCCGTCCGCAGACGTGACGCGAATACCGCCATTAGGATCACATTTATCTGCAGACGTGACGTCGGGTCGGGGTGGTGACGTCATCCAACTAATAATACACCGACTACTACTGTCTCTTACAGTACAGCTGAGACAGTTAATTCTTTAAAGTATAAATAACAGAGTATGCCGTTAACGTATTTAGTTGTAACAGAACAGCGAACATTCGACGTTTTTAAACGCCTGCGCGCCTGGGCCTATTATCTTAAACGCGACAGGCGAAAGGTGACAGTGTTAATTCGGTATACATTACTTGCCCACTATGATGTTAAGTCTGTAGCGTTACTTGTCGACACAGTAATGTACGGCGAATTGTCACTGTCGCCTGTCGCGTTTATGAAATTGGTCCCTGCGCGCATCGCGCCGTTTTTTCGTATTTATTTTGTGAGCTTTGTAACATTCGTTAGATTGCTCATTACAAAAAAATACTATGTCCGCGAAAAAGATAGCGTGTTATGCCCCCTGGAAGTCCACACGAGGTGACATTCTGTTATCGTAAACGCTAGTAGAATCGACTACGGGTATGGATGGCTTTGACGTAAATAAAATTGCCATCCACACGCACGCTCTTCAGACGCTCTTATCCAAACTGATTGGCTCTTAGAAACTGCTTTGCGCAGGCATGCTCTCAGGTAAGACGGAGCGTGTAGCCGGAGCATAAGGGAGCGAAAGCCAACGTCAAAATGTGTCGATCTTCGACGTCAAACCCCATACATTCTCTCGTTTATACTTAGCGTCTTAAAATTTGCGAATAGAAGGATTGCTCCCAAAAAAACATTTTTTTTTTTGGAAAAATATCGCCGTACTCGTTATCGACTAGTCGAATCGATTCAAAAATATTGCTTCAAGTGAATACAGTAAAATTTACCTAAAATGGAAAGGTTATAATCATATAATTATCATAAATTTGTATTGACCAAGAAACATGCACAGTGGATTTTCTTGGCCGAGTTGTAAATCTGCATTAAGCACGTATCCAGTAGAGAGGAAATGTCATTTATTTTGCTTGAACTAAATCTGATCGCTGCACTCCGATTGGCTGATCTAAGATCAAACAAGACACTGTACTATTGCTATCGATAACGATATTATGTGCAGGGTCCACGATGAACACACAGCTTAAGTAAGCAATAAAGTATTGAGTACGTGTACAGTGTCCCACAGCTATGCCACATTGAGGAACAATACATATTTTAAATATTTTTGATAGAAAACTTTACTGACAGAAGACTTCATTTTGATTTTGAAAATAATCTGAACGGCATTCAAAGATTTTTGAATAATCGCCTGTCTGAACCGAGTTTCGAATCCGCCAAATGGTTCGTTCGCTATCTGTCGCACAATCACATTACGGTGATCCCTCAGCGTTTTTACTTTTGCTCGTTACCGTTCCTTAATCAATCGACGAAATACCTAACGTTTAGTACAAATTTCTGCTTAAACTAGTATCAACTCCGAGTATAGCTTCTGTTCTTGCCTAAAGTCCATGTTTGTAGACCTGTATTTCAACAATTAATGAAGTAACGTAATGAGCAACGGTGAAAATGCTGGAGAATTACCAATTAAAGTCATGACAAGTGATGATATCAATGTCGTAATGATTATTTATTATACTGATATGAACACAGTTTGACCGCAACTCCATTAGCTTTTAACTCGTAACACGATCACAATTAATCCACACAGTTATAGCAACAATAATAGCAATGTTAGACGCGTGCACAGTTTGTACGCGAGCAGGAAAAAAATACAGGAAGTATCGGAAGGCGATTAAAAAAAGCGATAATATGCTCGTAATTGTGGTAATAAAGGTGCTCTGTCATCGTAATTGTGCTGCTATCTCGCTCTATCGATGATTGTGTGTTTACTAGTGTTATGACTGGTTTGTGTCACGATTTGTGTCTGCCCGACACTGTGTACTTTTACGTTGACGATGTGATAGGAGGTTTATCGGAATGCATTTATGATTGAATTCACTTTTGACGCTGTCTATTGCTAAGGTCAAATTTATTATTCCGTGGAATTCTGACGTTTCTTGACCAGGCAAAAAAAATTTTTTTTAAACTGTGGTGAGAAATACAAAGAAAAATAAATGCAAAACATAAATGTTGTAATTGAAATATATAACTTTACAATCACTTCAACGTATTATTGATTAAAACAAACTTGATTTAATTTTAAATCGCACGACTGAGACATAATAAAATATTTAATTATTTTCTGAGGAAAAAATAAATTGTTGTGGGTATCATTCTGATATTATCACATATTACAAACCTTCGGTTTTATATTATGTTTAAATATTTTATCCACACACAATTTATTTCGTAATTGTTATTCCATTATTTAAAATCTTACAAAAATTGACCGCAAAACGTCAGCTATCAACTGTTATTTTCCCATCAAACTATACAAAATTATTGTATGCTATGTCATTCGGATTCTTATTTTAATTCTAGAATAAGCTTGGACTTCTTTGTCCGTGATATTTTTGCAGTTTTCGTTGATTTTATTGCTGCTAGTCCGTTGGTTTGGTTTTTGTTTCGTTTCTGTTTTCTACCAATAATTTGTACAGTAAAAAAAATGTTTCTCATCCCTGAAACGTCTTATAATGACAGGTGCCTGAATTCCAGGGAATTAAAAACGCGAGTGTAGGGGTAATTACCGTAAATGTTTGAACTTTGCACTTGCACTTCGCCGAGTGTGTACTACGCCTGACAAAAGTTTCTAGCTGTTTAGTTGTCCAATTTGAACGACAGTTTATTTCTGTGGTCCTAACATGACAGGCCAAGTTTGGTTTATTTGAGTTTAGCTCTATGTGCGTCACTTTGTCACTTTCTTATGACACTAGTTAAAAAAACAAGGCTGGTCATGTTAAGGCCAATGGTAACAAAGTGACGATATTTTTCGATTGAGTAGTTTAAACTTTATATAATAAAACGGGTTAAATACGTCTCACTCCTTCTCTGTACTCAAATAATTCTCGTTTAAGTTATAATGTAATGACCGTAAACGCGAAGCATGTTGAAAAATTCTCAGGGTATGGTAGTGGTAATGTGGTGAAACTGGCAAACACAAGGCACGGAATGTTGATGTTGCAGGTTCGAGTCCTGCCATTACCCTAATTTTTCTGTGTTGTCACTACATAGCATTTTAATTCTCGTTTACACTACGAGTATGTTAAAGGAGAGTGTCGCGTCTTTATGAATTAAACGAACTACATACAAACAAAAAAGCATTCCATTGTTCAAACAGAAAAAGACAACTGAATACTATAGACTTGGTTTTAGAGCAGCACAACACAATAGAGACAACAAAGCATACCACGTGTCGTTAGCTATTTGACATTGAACTATTTGCTGAATATAAACGGACGCCAGTTCGATGGCGTCAGAATTAAATTCTCTTTTTTGTTTCTCTTCTTGAATGAATTACGAAAGTGGTATATTTCTGGACATGAGGCCAAAGTTCGGACGTCAAAATACCAAAATCACTTTTTGTTAAACATAGGTAGATACTCAAATTCATTGGCCTCTTTCAGACCATCTAATTATGATATAGCTATGTCTTCCCTTAACTAAGGTATTTCAAGACCCCCCTTCGTCACACTTTTTCCTATCTCTTTAACACAGGCTGTCACGTTTGACTAGACTCCCCCCCCCCCCATAAGCGTGACGTAATTTATGGATGACTCCTAACTGGACTTATGACCTGTTGGCTCTGATATCCAGGGGCCTGTACCACGAAAGTTCAAGTGGTACATATTTGTCGCATTTTTGTATGAAAAGCTTTAAAATTATGTCAAATTGTAACACTTGTAAATATTGTAGTACAGGGGGCCGATTGTCTCAATGGGATTTATGGCTAATGGCTTTATTTTTCTATTTAAACGATAGACCAATGACAATGACATGCTTCTCTTTTGTAGTTCCATTTGGAATCAAACATATAACCTTACTGATCCGGGAGAGGAGGTTTTTTGAACTGTGGCCCGTTTCACTAAGCTACTAGTTACAATTTTACAAGTCTAAACCGGCAACATTGGTCATTATGCCTATTGGCATTGGTCATAATTGACCAATGTTGCCGGTTTAGACTTGTAAAATTGTAACCTGTAGCATAGTGAAACGGGCCACTGGTGGTAGTTTTCTAACCTTCAGTAGTCGGACAGGTGAGGCGATCCCTCGGTCCCCGCGAGTTTCATTTCGCTCACAAACAAATCCTTTTGAACAAATCCCCTTATACTTAGCATCCCGCCCCGGCTTCGCACACGTACCGTAAAAGAACTTAAATGACAGTGAAAACTGTATCAAAATCCGTTGCGTGGTTTAGATGGAGTAGGCGGCCGAAGATATGAGGATAGAGAGGAACGAATAGCAACTTTGTTTTATACAGTCAAGGAATTTGATTCCCTACCCATTTCGTTGAAATGTCGTCTGACATTCGCAATGCATTAAGGTCGATATGTCAAACTAACGTCTTGCTCTATAGCTCTTATGGTGACAGTTTGCTATATGCTATTGAACCTTAGGTGGGTTGGAAATTTAATTCCTTGACTGTACTATGTAAGGTACAAAGGGAGATGTGTGAAGAATCAAGCATGAACCGAAAATTGGAGTCCCTTTAGAAGCCTATTGACAAGATATTTTAACTTTTGATCAACGTAAACGTGATACAGTTTGACTATGGAGCTAGAGGTTCCGGGTTCTATTCCCGGGAGGGGCAAGTGTTTGTTGTTTGACGACCGGATAGCCTAGTGGTTAGTGACCCTGACTATGAAGCTTGAGGTACCGGGTTCGATTCCCGGGAGGGGCAAATGTTTGTATGATGAATACGAATGTTTGTGCCCGAGTCGTGGATGTTATATGTCTTTAAGTATGCATTTACCCATATCAGTGTGTAGTACTCATAGTATAGTATAGTCGACCAAGAAATTGCTTGACCACTTTTCGACCGTATTACAAAGGGATAAGGTTCAAAAGTGGCCAAGCAATTACTTGGTCGACTATACAAGCTTTGCTTAGTTTGTGACTAGATCAATTGGTGCGATTTATCTTGAGATACATATTTAGTTTGTAAGCTGATCCTATCGCGGTCAATTATGCTCCATCAGGTTTGTATGGCGTGTTGAACGTTCTAAACAATGATGGAGTAACGCGACACACTTGTCAAACTGGTTACTGGTAGTGTACGTAACGAACTTGAACTTGATCCGATAATTGGTCAATTATAATGAGTTCAAGTTTTTTTACCACGATTCGGTGTTGTGACCAAAATCGCGTAATATTCCGATTTCTTCCGCAATAAAACAATTATTTTAGCGTATTTGCCATGACAATTTCTGGTACAATTTTGATAATATTTGAATGAAATGCCTTATGATTTGTAATCAATATACTAATTATCCTTTTTTAGTTGCCCAACTAAATGACGGAGGTCCAATACTGACTTACGACCTTTATCTACATCTACACTAATATGTATAGCAAAGAGGTAAACTTTGTTTGTTTGTATGAAGAGGGTAGGTAATCGCTGGAACTACTGAACCGATTCCAAAAATATTTCACTAATAGAAAGCTACACTATCCCTGACGGACATAGGCCACTAATTCCACGCGAACGAAGTCGCAGGCGTCCGCGTTTCACATAATTAAGAGTTGAACGGTAAAAATCTATTATCTACACATATATCATAAATGCTCTATTATGCGTTCAGAAACCGTAGGCAATGACCAGCTTTATAACAACCAATATTATTTTGAGAATTGTTCTAATTTGTTTCTATATTTGTTCAAATTTATTTTTTATTAGATTATTTTAATGTGTACAGTCTATAGAAATTTAATAGCACTTGTAGCTACTAGCAATGCAGGTTATTGCCCTATGGCTTCTGAACCCTTCATAGAGTACTTATTATATGTGTGTAGATAAAGTAATGTATGCAACTGTACGTAATATGGTCTTAAAACACTCGTGTGATCCTATTATGAAACTCGCTGACGCTCGTTTCATAAAACCACACTCGTGTTTTAAGTCCCCTCATTATGCAACAGTTGCATAAAATGCTATTAAAACATATGTCATTATCTATAACCAATAGATTAGTTGGATGCCAATACGCATGATTTTGACGTTAACTACGGCCAACTGCTCTATCTATGGGCAGCTGCACTTGTGGAAACTCTCTAAATGTAAAAGCTATACTCTCTCATCGTCCGACCAATTCCCATGTTTCTCTATTCCCTGCCTTCAGAAGGTCTAAGAGAAGTCAGGGAATAGAGAAGCATATCGAAGGCTCCAACGATGAGAGAGCATAGCTTTAAGATTTAGAGTGTCTACATATACAGCTGTCCCGAGGTAGAGCAGTTTGCCCTTATATTTCTTTCCTTGTATTAATTTTTTTCTTTTACTAACAGGGTTTCGGTTTTTAATCCTGCTAATATTATAAACGCGAAAGTTTGTAAGTATGGATGGATGTTTGTTACTCTTTCACGTAAAAACTTCTCAATGGATTTGGATGAAATTTGGCACACACATAGTTTATAACCTGGATTAACACATATGATACTTTTTATCCCGTAAAAATGCATAGTTCCCACGGGATAACGGTTGGTTGCGCGTTTGCTTGATTCAATTAAACAAGTCTACGCGGACGAACTCGCGGGCAAAAGCTAGTAGCTCATATTTGTGCCACTGCTGGGTAAAGGCCTCTCCACAAGACTTCCACAACTCCCGATCGGAAATATAATACCTATATGTCTTCTATATGTATATTTGTTCGCAGATTTCGGTATGAGTGCGAAGGCCGGTCCGCGGGTTCTATCCCCGGCGCCAACAGCACCCCCGAGCGCAAAACCTACCCCACCATCGAGGTGTGCGGGTACAAGGGCCGGTTCGTCGTGCTCGTCTCCTGCGTCACCAAGGACAAACCTTACAGGTATATTCATAAGGTTTAATTTAGATTGAAGTGTCTCACTGTCTTTTTCACGTAAAAGCTTTGCGGCGGTCACTTGTCTGTCTGCCGTTCCTTTTGTATTTTAAAAAAATAGCCAAGTGCAAGTCGGACTCGCGCACCCAGGGTTCCGTACAATCTGAATGAGCACTGGACATTGCTCTAGTAAAAAAATAAATTGAGTCGAGAGGCAAACTTATCTTTGCCATTGGAAAACTTTGAACCCCATAGATATCAAGTGGTAATATAAGTTTGTAATGATAAGAAAAGTTGTCATACATTATATGTACTACAAATTTACGGTTTTCGAATTTTTTCCTTTGTTCTAAGACCTTGCTGCTTGCCAAATTCCATGGTTCTAGGTCATCGGGAAGTATCCTGTAGGTTTTTAATTCCCTTGCAACTGCATGAAATATGCAGCATAAACGGCCGTATCTTTTGATTGCGTTCACTTAGAAGTTTGATTTTTTCACAGCTCCCAGGGCCTACAGACCTGAGTATTTGATATTAATTTCGACTCGATACCTCCTCGCGTTCCTGAGAAACGTCTCGACAGACAGACGGACAGCGAAGTGATCCTAAAAGGGTTGCGTTTTTCCTTTTAAGGCATGGAACCCTTAAAAATGACAGACACCTTTGATCACTGACCTATATAAGTAATGGACTTGTAGTCAGCGTTTAAAAAATGGCCACATCTAAAGTAGGAGAAAAGTGAGAAAAGTACACTAAATCGACGATCGCTCGCGCTGTCAGTCTGTCGGACGGACAGCGCTGCTGTCAATGTTTTTATTTTGTATGAAAAAAACATATCTGCAACGAAACTTAATAAATTATTATTCTATTCGGTTAGACGTAAAGCTGTAAATCCAATTACTATAAATGGTAAACTAATAATTTGCATTTGTAACATCGGCGCCGACCTATATTCTCATGTCGGGCCGTTTTTCTGCTGTCATTTAATATGACACTGGACATCCATGCATCATAATATCATTGCCCTCGTTCCTCCGCAGGCCGCACCCGCACAACCTGGTTGGGCGCGAGCCGGCGTGCAGCCGAGGCGTTTGCACGGTGGAGATGAACGGGGACTCCCCGCTGGTGCAGTTCAGCAACCTCGGCATCCAGTGCGTCAAGCGCAAGGACATCGCCGAGGCGCTGCGCGTGCGCGAGGAGATGAAAGTGGACCCCTTCAAGAGTGAGTACTAACGTACAGAAACTTCTCTTTTTCGACCACCATTAAACGAATTCCAACTTTATGATCAGGCATAAAAAGTTCGTATTACTTCATAAACATTCGCCAGGCGGCATGCGTCAAAAGGAAGGCGCCGCCCGCGCCCGCCTTCCACCCGCAATGCCCTGGCGCACCGCTAGGGTTGGGCTGCTTACTGTAATACTATCACAACGCGCGACACAGAGAGCGGGCGCGCGCGCGGCAAGCCGGCAACCTACTGCGATTAACCTATGCCATAGGTCATGCGGCGAGCGCACCTACAGTGCGGAATGGAATCCCCCTGGCCGGGGGGCCCGGCCGGGCCTGATGGCCCCGGGTGCTGTTATGACCGTTTCTCTCTGAGTATCCTGCTCTTGCAGTGCTTTGTTATTATTGAAGGTGAACTAGCTCCGCGTGTCGTCGGTCGATTCACGAAGGGGCGTAACTGCATTTTTACAATTTTACACTCGAGCGATTTACACCTTTTCGTCATGTTTAAAATCAGAATATTGAGTACTTAGGGCTTTGTTACTATGGACTGTGAGTCTGTATTCTAATAGGAATTCAGTTACTTTCTTTCGTGAAATAACAAAATATGCACTTTGCATACGACGGCAAACTTGTCTTAATTTCGACTTTTTAGCAGATACGCCCCTTCGTGGACCCCAATTGCGTTGACTTAGAAGTTTGATTTTTTCACACCGTCAAGGGACTACAGATTCGAGTATTTAGTGTTAATTTCAACGTTCCTGAGAAAAAGGGTCTTGACAGACAGACAGACGGACAACGAAGTAATCCTATAGGGGTTCCGTTTTTTCCTTTTGAGGTACGGAACCCTAAAAAGTGTCAATACCTACGAGTGTTTACAAATCTATAAAGAAATCATCATATTAAAATCCACGGCCTAACCTAGATAGGTTAAGGTTTACAGCCGTTTGTACAGTACACAATAGTTTAAGTTGACAAGTAAAGCTAACCAGATTCGATTCATTACCGAACGTTTATATCAACCGAAACATGAAACAGCACAAACGCGTCTATAACTGCTTTATGACCTATTTAACTGCGCGCGCGCTACTTGGCAGCGCGCGCTCGCCTTCGGAAATATGTACGCCGAGATCTTAAAATGCAATAAGGATGTACCTGGGCCAAAATTCTTTTTAGTGCCTAAAATAAAGATGAAAATGTATAAATACTTTTACAAAATTGTAGATGTCTCGAAATATTTTCCTAATAATATTACGTTAGTTCTCAACCGGGCCCCAATTTCTATTATGAATTTTCCCACCATCCTGGGTTTTTTATTACAGAAAATTTTCATTTGTTACCCAAATTACCACTGCGTTACCAGTCCCCACGACCCCTCAAAAATAGTGTCCACTGCGTTACCAAATAATAGTTTTTTTCTTATTCTGAGCCCAAATATTTCTTTAACAGTCATGATTCTGGTATGCGTATGTCATTCTGAATTTAAAGATTAAATGTTCTTTTAAGAAGTAAGAAATATGCGTTAAAATGTACAGTCAAGGAAGTTAATTCCCTACCCATTTCGTTGAAATGTCGTCTGACATTCGCAATGCATTAAGGTCGATATGTCAAACTAACGTCTTGCTCTATAGCTCTTATGGTGATAGTTTGCTACATGCTATTGAACCTTAAGTGGGTTGGAAATTTAATTCCTTGACTGTATCTGCTTTCTAGCCGCTTAATTTACACTATCTACAATAATCTACACTAATATAATACAGAGGTATACTTTGTTTGTTTTTTTGTTAGTATGTGGGGGTAATCTCTGGAACTAGTGAACCGCTTCCAAGAATTCTTTCACTAATAGAAAGCTACACTATCCCTGACGGACATAGGCTACTAACTCCACGCGAACGAAGTCGCGGGCGTCCGCTAGTTTGCTATATAAATAGAAAGCTCTTTTATTTAAAACTAGTGATCCCCTCCGGGTTCGCACGAATATAATATACAAGTATAATTTGGATTAGTGTGTTATTACTGTTTATGATGCACAAGCAGCTAAAGCTCATACAAGCACCAGCTTGTATGAGTATGATTGTTCACTTGTGTTATTGAATTAACTGTTTGTCCGGTCTATTTTTAAAAGATTTTACTGAGAGAGCACTAATCACTGTCTCAGGGAAACTTTTTTTTTATGAAATAGGAAGGCAAACAAGCAAGTGGGTCACCTGATGGTAAGTGATCACCACCGCCTATAGACACCCGCAACACCAAAGAGATTGCAGATACGTTGCCAACACAGAGGGCTAAGATGGAATACCTCTAGTGCCAGTAATTACACCGGCTGTCTTGCTCTCCACGCCGGAACACAACAGCGCAGCTGCTGCAGCTGCGCAGGTGCTGCTTAGCGGCAGGATAAGCGAGCAAGATGGTGGTAGCGATCCGGACGGACCTTGCACAAGGTCCTACCACCCGCAAAACTAAAAATTCTTCCTTAAAAAAATCTCTATGGGACCGTATCAAAATCCGTTGCGTGGTTTAGAAACAGTAAGCGGCCGAAGATACAAAGACAGACAGAAAGGGATAGCGCCTTAGTTTCTTACTATGTAAAGATAAAAATAAAGAAGATAAGGAGGCAAACGAGCAAGTGGGCCACCTGATGTTAGATCGGGTAAAGATTCCATGTTTCCATTCCAATGAATGTTACGAAGCTCGCAAAATAAATTAGGAAAAAAACTGCGCAAACGACGAATGCTTTCTGTTCTATTACAAGTGAATGCTCAAGTGTATCTGCACATTATGATTTGTAGTTTTTAATATGCTTTGAGCAACGGGCCACTGATCTGTGAAATGTTTAGGAGTTGCTATGTCTTACACATAATCTGCCAACGCGTATGGTAGGACTTTGTGCAAGGTCCGTCCGGTTTGCTCCAACCATCTTGCTCGCTAATCCTGCCGCTAAGCGGCAGTGCTTGCACTGTTGTGTTCCGGCGTGGAGAGCAAGACAGCCGGTGCAATTACTTGCACAAGGGCTATTCCATCTTAGCCCTGTGTGTTGGCAACGCATCTGCAAACCCTTTAGTGTTGCGGCAGCGATGATCACTTATCATCAGGTGACCCAAGTTGCTTGTTTCTCTTCCTATTAAAAAAAACAATATCGTTAGCCAAAAATCGGTGCACCATTCTGCCAATTAACCTAAACCGACAGGTCATAGTTGAAAATAAAGCGATTGAGCGCGGCGGCGCGTGACGTCACTGCCCGGAATAGCGCGACGGAAATACATCTTTTGTAGCTCCAGCCGAGCCGGCCCGAATGCCATTACCAGCCATACTTCACTATACTTGCGTATGTAGGCATAGCTTTTAAACCACATACAGACTCCCAAAAAACCGGCGGGAAGTAGTAGCTTGCTACTGCTTTTCGTGGGGTGGCTGTGATCTGGTGGCCCATCAGCGATTGTCTTGGGATCGTTGGTTCCTATGGGCATGCGGTGATGACTTTCCATCAGGTGACGCGGTCTCTTTGCCATAAGCCATAAAAAAATACTGTAAAGGTTCCTTGTCTGCTGTAGGGCTCACAGGATCGGAGGGGACCCTAGAATATCAATCATATCATCGAATCAGTAGATTTTTACTCTACAGTGAAATAATTAAGCACTTTCGGACGTTGGCTAACCTCTAGGGTGAGAACAATTGACAATAGATATTATCCAACCGCGATTAGAATATAATTGGAGAGTAACGTTGCACACTGTCATTTCATAGACTTGCGTCGAGCATCATTTCTATATGTATGAAATGAGGCTGGTGGGGCTTTCATGGACAAAAGGTAGGTATAGTAATACAGAGACGGAATGGTGCCAGCGTCTTAGGCACCATGCGCTAAGGGGTCCACTTTTTTGATACTTTTTAGTTAAAATTTTTGATTTAAATAATGTTTTTAGTTTTGTGGAATTTGAGGTAGGCCTAGGCAAATCGAGGAAGTTTAAATTTGTGCCGCGTCAAAGTCGTAACGACACATATCTTGCCATTATCGATTCGCTGAAAAATTCAGTTGACCGTTACTATTAGGAAAACCCGAAACTGAGATAAAGGGTTTTTTATTGTAAAGTACTTAATACAGATTACGATGTCCCACGCGATATCGTTTGGCAACGTCAGCTCGCGTACTGTTTACGATTACTTAAGTTTAGATCTCGGTATTAGTCGAAAAGTATCGTTTTTTATGTACATTGCTTGTTTGGACGATTTCATGGTACTTGACATTCTATGAAAGGCAGCAATGTACTTCGATTAATTTTATTGACTACGGCGTTTCCGATGACAATGGAGGTCTTAAAAAAGTGTAAAATCCTTAATACATTTTAAGATTTTGCATGCCGCTATTCTGGTGAATTATGTTGTTCTCCATTATTCTTAAGACTCGACAACCTTTGTATAGTCGACCAAGAAATTGCTTGACCACTTTTCGACCGTATTACCGAGGGGTAAGGTTCAAAAGTCGTCAAGCAATTACTTTGTCGACTATACCACGATTCTTGCAAATAAGTGAACTGAAAAGTTCAAAACTTTGTCTCTTTAAATAATTGTATAGTATTTGTAAATATTCGGTCCTAAATTAACCTAGGTACATTAGAGTCAAAGTCAAAAAAAAAACATCTTTACTATTAAGCTTATAAGAAGCACTTATGAATGCCAGAAAATTCACCACCGGTTCGGAAAAACGACTGATGAGAAAATTCCGGCAGAAGATCACCGAATTTTTGAATAAAACAAAATTACGTCTTGAATATTGAACACCGTAGGTACTATACTATTTGGAGTCAGGGATCGCAAATCCAAATCGTGATCATTTCCAAACAACCCTGTCTAAGAAAGTTAATTCCTGTCTAAGTAAAAGGCCATTTACTGGGTACGAGTTCTCGCATGCAAGTTGCATTACATTGCGGGGCCCGATCGAGCGATCGCCCTCGTCGTACCTCGGTAGCGCGCAATGTAATGCAACTCGCACCATTTAAATGGCTCTTGAGTTAATAAGTAAAGCATAAAGACGTCCTATCCGTCCCCAGCGGGCTTCGGGCACAAGAGCCAGCCGCAGCAGATCGACCTGAACGCGGTGCGGCTCTGCTTCCAAGTGTACATCCCGGGCGAGAAGACCTCCAAGATCAAGCAGGCGCTGCACCCGGTGGTGTCCGACGTCATCTACGACAAGAAGGCCATGTGTGAGCTGCAGATCAACCGCATCAGCTGCTGCGCCGGCAGCGTGCGCGGCGGCACCGAGCTCATCCTGCTCTGCGAGAAGGTACTGTACCTTCATAAACATTCGCCAGGCGGCATGCGTCAAAAGGAAGGCGTCGCCCGCGCCCGCCTTCCACCCGCAATGCCCTGGCGCCCCGCTAGGGTTGGGCTGCTTACTGTAATACTATCACAACGCGCGACACAGAGTGAGCGGGCGCGCGCGGCAAGCCGGCAACCTACTGCGATTAACCTATGCCATAGGTAATGCGGCGAGCGCACCTACAGTGCGGAGTGGAACCCCCCTGACTACGCCGCCAGCGTTTCAACACTAAATTACAACACACTAGAACAAATAACCTTGTTACTCCGCGAAACCAGTGCCGTGCTCGTGCAAGATAACTGCGTCTGTGCGACATATATCTTCATGCAAAAACCCTCCCTCCTCCACACGAAACAACATGTTTCACACAGACTCGACTACACACCACCACTAAACACTAAAACAACGCGATCGACGCGCGTTTCGTCTCAGTTCGAGGCATCATCCGGATCTAACAGTACGACAGTTCGCTACTTCGCAAAGAGGCGGAACGCGCGTCGATCGTGTTGTTTTAGTGTTTAGTGGTAATGGTGTGTAGTTGAGTCTGTGCGATATATGTTGTTTCGTGTGGTAGCACAGACGAAGCTATCTTGCACGAGCACGGCACTGGTTTCGCGGTGTAGCAAGGTAATCTGTTCCAGTGTTTCGAAATGGACCTCCGCAAAGTAACGCCTGAAGCTGTTAACAATGACATTACACCTTATTTCGTCTGCGAGGAGCCGAGTCGCTCATTTGTCACGTCCGTGCCAGGTGACGCGCGAGGACATCGAGGTGGTGTTCAGCCAGAAGTTCGACGAGGGCTACGTGTGGGAGAGCAGCGCCAACATCGTGCTCGTGCACAAGCAGGTCGCCATCGCCTTCCAGACGCCGCCCTACCGGGACCCGGCCGCTAGCGACCACGTCAAGGTGAGCGCGCCAGCATCGTACTCGGTCGGCACAGCTTTTGCCGAACATGCCAGTTTTGTGAAACAATAGAATAGAATAGAATGTCATTTATTGTGTACCACAGGTAGTTTTATGCAGATCTTACAAATAGGTCAGTTCTCTGTGACGTGTCTTACGACGTACAGTAATTTAATAATAATAATAATTTTAATTTGTAGTCTTTGACGTCAAATAAGAATTCCATGCAAAATTTAAAAATAACAATAAATCATCTATTACATCTAACATTCTGACGATTACATAAGTATCAAAATACTAAAGTGGAAATGGCAGTCCAATACATTAAAAAGAATATCCATTAATAATAACAATCATGTCAAACAATAAATAATAAAAATAGCGTATTATACTTAACTATATTCAATTTGTAAAATTGTCGGATAAAAATTCATTTAAATTATAATAACATTTCTCTTTTAATAAATTACCTAATTTTACCTTGAATGTCGATAGTTTGTCATCTTTGATAGATTCTGATAATTTGTTATACAATTTTGGAGCCGTGGTGTAAATAGATTGTTTAAAAAAAAGAAGTTTTACAGTTATCTGGTGGAAGTACTTTAAATTTATGTGTAGCTGGTCTAGGATGCTTATTTATCTGTATTTTGAACCGACTTATGTACTGCTTAACAAAAACGCAGGCTTCATAAATGTATATGGAACTTAGTGTTAGCAGACCCAGCTTTTTAAACGAATGTGAAACTATGTTCCGACTCTTCCAAAAAAACTTAAAGGGGATGATATTAATCGCAATCGCCTCGTCCGCAGGTCCAGATCTACTTGAAACGCGTGTCCGACCAGGCCCGCAGCGCGCCCGTGGACTTCGAGTACACGCCCGACTTCGCAGGTACGCGCCGCAAACCGCTGCCCGACACGGGCGTGCTGTCCCTCCTGCTGGCCGGCAGGCCCGACAAACCCGACAACAACAACAACGACAACAACAACAGGGACAAAACCGACACCACCGTCAGCTCCACTAGCGACAGCGTCAGCGTTTCCAACGAGAGCGGATCAGCTCAGATCGCCGACCTCAACGGGAACATCATCCCGGCGGACAACGAAAAGAGCCTTAACGAACTGCTCGACCAGGTCGCGGAGCTGGACGAGATATACACCGAGAACCGCACGCGTCTCCAGAACGTTACTGCCGCGGACACGGACGATGTCGAGGACTTTAACGACGCCGGGACGTACACCAGTCTCCAGCTCGCTTTCCGCAACCCCGTGCTCATCTCCGAGCCGGAGACGTACGAGGACGTTCAGGTGCAGACGTACCGCGGCCCTATCATCGAGTTCGCCCCGCTCAAGCGGGACACGGACGAGGACAGGGCCCCCCCTCTGCCCCCCAAGCGAGTCCGCAAAGCGCCGTCCGTCGAGGGCTTTAAAACCTCCCAGACTTCCGTGAACAGCTTCTTGAAACCGGGCAAACAGCTTCCCATCACGCGCACGAACATGGATACTAGTCGTACTGAGCTGTCGGTGGCTCGGAGCGAGCCGGCTCTACCGCCGGCTCCCAAGAAGCGTTCGTTCCTCTCCCGTCTGTTCCGACGGAAGGAGAAATCCCCCGCGCCCAGCGTCAGATCCGAGGGGCCGGTCAAAAAATCTAAGCCGGTCGGCCGGTCCGTCAGCAGCGTCTCCGGCCACCGCCCTTCCAAATTCAAAACGTCCGTGTCCCACGCGTCCCTGAAAGACAACGCGTCCGGGACAGGCCTCAGCTACGCGGACAGCGTCACGCACATATCGCTCCACGGCGACGAGAATGAGAAAACCAACTCTCAGACCCGTCTATCCCGTCCGTCCAGTCTAGCGCCGCTTCCCCCGACAGATGGCGATACTATCCTCGTCGCCGAAAGCGTATTGGCTCTAGACGCTTCGCAATTCAAAAAGTTGCAAGACGATTTAGATCTGACGGACGCTGAACATTACGCGTTGTACATGGCGGTGGCGCCGCACGCGACCGTGTCAGAGTTTGACGAGACCAGTTGCTACTACTCGCCGGTAGATGGCAGCAAGTTTCAGAATTGTTCGCGCTAAAATGTCACCAAAAAAAATAGTTTCGATTTCTATCCGACTGTGGCTACAATCTGTAATAAAGCCTCCAACAAACCATGGTGGTAACTTTTGGAGAAGCCAACAGTAACGGGTTCGATTCTACTCCAAATAATGTCCAATACCTAATTGGATTCGTCTCGGAGTTGTTGTAGATATTTTTAGCGGATCTAAGATTTATTAAAAATTGGTGCGTTGGTTGCGATTTTGTAACCCATATAATAATTTTAAAAAACATGACTCCATTATGAACTTATAATGTCAGTGCACATTACATTCAACATTAACAAATGTACTGATTAATGTGCATTGTATAATTAAATTGGTGTCGTTTGAAATCTGATATGATTTTCAAATGACTTCAAATATCCATAGTCGGATTGAAAATGTTTGCTATATTTGTTTTTTAAAGTTTACTTAATTTAATAGACTATAGAAAATATCTAGTCCGCCCTGTACTTAGCCAAATTTTTTCTAGTATTTTTTAACTTAATATTAAAGTCGACAGGCTCTCTGATAGATTTTAAAGCAAACTGCGAATATTAAACTGCTATTTAGGTGTTTAAATTAAAAAGAATTGCTATTTATAAAACGGAATAGCGAATACGTTTGCTTAAATAATAAGGCAGCTAATTAATATAAGTATTCTTTAATTGATATATTAGATTAAAACATATGCATCGAGGGATGAATTTAAAGTAAATATCCATCTCTTGCCCCCGCTACTATAGTATGAATGGGAAATCAATAATTTACGTTCTATGTAACCGTAATATGACATGCTTCTTAATTGCACACACAGACAGCAGAGCGATCAGTGTTCAAGAGCGATTTTTGTCTTAAGAATCGTAAGCAAGCGTAACCCGGTGTGCGCATGTTATATGAACATTGTACATTACAAAAAACGCTGTACGCTCTTCTTTCTGTGCGGTTGTTTTTTTTATTTACTTTGTATTGTGTGTTATTTATTAATGTTCTACTTGCTATGTTCTAGATACGGATTACTTAGGTAAAAAAAAGCGGAAGACGGCGCACATTGAATTGTTTCAATCGGCTTACAAACAAGACAGTAAGTTTGTTGTTCCCATTGTACTAGTTATGTTATTTTATTGGGACTATTGGGATGCTAATTATACTATAAGGAACTGCTTACGCTTGACCAAAAAATTTACTACGCCATTTCTTTTTAAGTATAAAAAAAGACCTAATGATTCTTAAAACAGTTTTCCTGCATCTCCTATGGTTTCGGATTTCATACTGAACTAGTTAAAAAACAGTATACTTCAGTATTACGTTCGTTAATTTCTTGAGGTGCTGGAAATCCCGTCACGTGTTCTACCAATAATGGCAGTAAAGTCAGCCTGTGACGTCACGTCACGCGGTTTTTATGTTTACCTTGTTTCTACAGTCAACACTGGTAACTTTGGACACTCTGGCACAGAATAAATAATAGTACGAACGTACAGAAACCTCTAATTTTCGACCGTGTTTAAAAAAAATCGATCTCTATTGACACGCATAATAAGTTCGTATTACTTAATACACGTTCGCCAGGCGGCTCGCGTCAAAAAGAACGCGCCCGCCTTCCCTTCGCCTTTCCCCCGCAACTCCCGCAACACGTTAGGGTTGGGCTGCATTCGTTTTTAATTACACTAAGACAGTAAGAGTGAGCAGGCGGGCGCGCGGTAATCCGACAACCTACTGCGATTTGCCGACCCGGTTGGCAAGGCGGCCGAGCGTACCTAAAGTGCGGAGTGGAACCCCTCTGACTCGAGTAACATTCAACGTCCTCAAAAATAGCTTCCGCAACATGTTACTACAACGATATTTTTGTATTAATAAGTTCTGGTAATCGTTGCGGGAACCCGCTGAATGCAAGCAGCACAAGACCGGTCGTTGTGGCGATCCTTGGCAGAGGCCTATGTCCAGCAGTGGACGTCTTTCGGCTGAAATGATGATGATGAAGTTCTTTATATAATCTCATCTTCCCTATGATCTTTTTGGGGTATTTGAGCGTTTAATATTATTTCAAATGTTCCAAGTTACCAGCGTTTACTGTAGCACAAAAAGAAATCAACTGTCGCCGGTCAGATGTCGTGACGTGTGTGTAATTCCTCGACATTTTATCGTGTGTTTTAGATGAACTAAACGTATTTTAATGTATCGCTAAGGAATCATGTATTTTGTCGAAAATGTACTTTTCGATCGGTATTTTAAATCAAAGTTTGTAGTACATTTTTGTAAGAAACAAATTATTTTAGAATATAATATACTTAACATCGATTGCATACATTTAGTATAGATATATTTTATATTATAACAATAACAATGGTGGTGGTGTTACTAACACAATAAATATAATTTTAATTATTTATTTCACTAGTTACGGTGTTTTTTCAATTTATTTGTTGGTAATGTGCGTTTTTTAATTTATTACTTGTGGTCCTTTTTAATGTTAATTGTTTATTAAGTGCATATTTTATGGGGTTATGTTTAGTGCATCTGAAAATACGCAATTGTTTAAGTTTTTTTTTAAACGTTGAACTTCTTGATGTTGATTTTTTTATTCGGAGTTTATTTATTGATGTGGTGTCTTTTCGGTGAAATGTTTAAACTAGCGTCGGTCTTGTAAAATATTTCACTTGTTCTCGCACAGAAAGTTTTTGTCTGTTCATGACTTCATGACATAAGTTTTCGTCGAATATGTATTCTGTCAAATATGTATATATATATTTATTTATCATGTATAGTAAAGTATAGATTATGTCGGAATTTGTGATTTGCGACAAGTCGGGCCTTTTCAGGTGCCCTCTTAAGAAAAGGCTGCTCGCCATCTCTCCAGTAAGCTCGACAAGGCTAACAGACTCATTGACCTAGTAAAAACCTACACCGTATATATAATTATATAATAAACTTGGATATATTTAGAACTTTCTGTATGAGAACCCCTCAAGTGGTTCCGTACCCAACAGTTACGGAACCCTAGTATCTAGAGCTAAGAGCCGCTATGACCGCATAGTGTTGCACTCTGCAGTTCAATGTTGCCAGTACAAAAAATAAATACACTATTTTTAAGCTGACGTGGATGTGTGCTGCTAACATTAAGGAACAAAGTTCTTAAATAGTATTTTATGCAACTGTTGCATAATGAGGGGTCTTAAAACACGAGTGTGGTTTTAATAGGGTTGGTAGTAGGATCACACGAGTGTTTTAAGACCTAATTTTGTACAGTTGCATACATTACTTTATCTACATACATATCATAAGTACTCTATGATGGGTTCAGAAGCCATAGGGCAATGACCTGCATAGCTACTAGTGCTAGGTACCTATAGACTGTACACATTAAAATAATGTAATAAAAAAATGAATTTGAACAAGTATAGAAACAAATTAAAAACATTCTCATAATGGTATTGGTTGTTATAATGCTGGTCATTGCCTACGGTTTCTGAACGCATTATAGAGAATTTATGATGTATGTGTAGATAAAATATGTAAAATACATATAAGAGGTGCATTAAAAACTCGATTGTGGGCAGCCATTTTGTGAGAGTTTATTTTATAATTAATAAACTCAAATGTATCGCTAAGGGCAAACCCCCGGTTTTAACCCCTGACCTAAGGTTAATAGATGAGCCGATCTCTATGCGGTTTTTTGTCAAAAAAGGAGATGGTTCTTAGCAAAGTTTGGTCACAGGGGATTGTTGAGAGTTGTAGCTTTAAATAAAACTTTCAGGGGAAAATAATTGTTTATTTTTTGTGAAGTTTCAATCGGGTTTTTAATGTATTTAAGATAGTATAGGAAATATAATATGTTTAAATTATTGAAATAACATGATACGATTCTTTAATCCGTTGCAAAGCAATTTCGGTGATAAATTGCTATAGTCTTTTAATGGTACGTTAAAACTAATCTGGCTCCGGTATATTAATTGTGTTAATATGTTTCTCAATTATTAATTATTTACTGAATCGTATCAGATATGACTCAAGTCAACATATAAAATGTTGACAATATCTCGATGAATTTATATAAAACGGTATAAAGCTATATAGAAGTGAAATTTGCCTAAAGTTTATTCCAAATTAATAAGCAAATAATCGTGCAATTTATATGTATATAATATATATGTTTAAAGCACATTATTAAATGTTTATTTTTCAATGTTATTCGAAAATATCTTTGCACGCTGTTTTAAAAACATGATCCGTAAAACGCGGGTGCATTAAAACCTGGAAGGTTTATATATCTTTGTTAAAATATTGTCTTTGGGATTAAAACATATCTATTATAAAAAAATTCATCGCATCACTGAACAATTTAGACGAATTTACAATTTTTATTACAATATTTCGACAGATATTGGACACGGATGCAAAACGATATAAGTATTGTCGACCAAGTAATTGCTTTGTCACTTTTGAAGCTTGTCCCCTTGTGATAAGGTCGAAAAGTGGTTAAGCAATATCTTGGTTGATTGTAGAAACTGTATTATTGTGCCACCGTATAGTTTTTACATTTTTATAACTGTATTTTTGGTACACAAGCTTGAGTGACATGATAACCTATTAATAACGCTAATAAAATGTTTAGGTGTTTTTTTTTCGTCACAGACAAACTTTCCCAAAATTTATAAAAAAGGTACGACGTTGTTTTGTGGCATGGTTGTGATTTGAGTTAATTTCGAATGAACGTTACACAATGTAATTTTTGAACTACAGTCGAACGTGATATTTTACTAAGGAAATATACGATTTGGAAACGGGATTCGAACTCTATCTTGGATGAACCTTGGTGATCGCTCTAACCACTGAGCTATGAATAATCTTTCGCTACGTTCCAGTGTTTAGACCATAAACTGAGTTTATACAGTACAATTATTTCAAGGAAATGCCATTTATTTTTTATCTCTTTATATTGTCTTTTCTTTACATATAGTATTAAAGGAATTCTCTATCCGTTCCTGTCTGTCCGTATCTTCAGGCGCTTACTTTTTTTTTTTTTCAATTTATTCAAGATAATTATTTTTACAAAGGAGAATGGGCAAATTGTCCCAAGTGCTGTATACAGTTGTGCTATATCTTATTAGAAAGCTCTCAATAAGAGCTTAATTTTTTTATATGACAGCAAAACCGAGATGTTTGCAGGGAAAAAGCTACAGCCCATTTTATACCTCACTTTGTACTAGCAGTTGTATGAAAAGTATCTGTAAAATCATTTTCGAGATATAGCCGAAAAATTTTAACCACGCATTACTGAGGCCACTAGAAGTAAAAAACGTAATGGGAGCATAGGTCTAATTTGGTGTTTTTTTTTTTTTTTTTTCATACAAAACAATGATTAATGCTGCAGACACCTGGTCTTCGAAACATAGCCTATGATGATCCTTACACCGAGTACTACACGTCCATACTACTCACTATTGTATACAAGGGTTGGGACAGCGCCCATACAAAAATGCCCATTCACCTTTAATAATATACTAAACGCGCAGATTTTGATACGGTTTTTACTGTTATGCAGAGATATTTTAATAGATTGTTTATGTATTATCAAACCGTGGTCAGAATATAATTGGAGAGTAACGTCAGCTCACCGTCCTTTCATAGACTTGCGTCAAGTTTCATTCCTATACGTATGAAATGACAGTGGGCTGACGTTACTCTCCAATTATAGTCTAATCGCTGTTTGATAATACATTACATCTTTATTGTACAATCGGCGTCAAATATACCAGAGCGGGCAAGGTGGTCAAAAATATCTGAACACGCCCGAGCGTATTTGACAATAGAGTCGAGTTCAGATATTTTTGACACCTTGCCCGCTCTGGTATATTTAACGCTGACTGTACCCATGCGAAGCCGGGGCGTGTCACTAGTAGTAAACTATAAGTTTATGGCTTAAACAGAATTTGGTGGTTTCGAATCCTGCGCAAGAATTGATTTCAATTTCTTTGTGTTTCGTTCTTTTGAATATTTTTTTTGTATCAGAATGCTTTGTCTGACGTGTAACTGTTTTGAAAGTTGGCTCTAATAAGTTTAATTTTTGTTCATACATATTTATGTTAGCTTGTAGATTGGCATCATTGAGTTCGACGTTTAAAATGCATGTTTTTTTTTAAATGTGTATGTAATTTTTAAGATTTTTTTTCCACTAATTAAACCCAATAGCACTACACGCGGAAAATTATATGATCAAAACGGATCGGAAATAGTTTTGTACGAAATCGTTTAAGTAACAGAGTTTTAAAAACCCTCGCCTAGTTGCGGTATTTAACGTTCGTTGTACATTACTGTCTCGACAAGTAACGCTCCAGACTTACGGACTTAACAGCATATTAGGCAAGCAATGTATAACGAACTGTCACAGTCACCTGTCGCCTATCGCGTTTATGAAATTGGGCCCTGATCGGATAAAATCGGACAGCGCAAAATATCCGAAGTAATAATTATTAAAGTGGGTGCAAATTGGGATTATTTCTAGTAGAGTAGTGTGGCATGCTATGTACAGTCAGCGTCAAATATACCAGAGCGGGCAAGGTGGTCAAAAATATCTGAACACGCCCGAGCGTATTTGACAATAGAGTCGAGTTCAGATATTTTTGACACCTTGTCCGTACTGGTATATTTGACGCTGACTGTACAGACAACGCAACAACGCAACAAGAGCTAAGCTGAAAGATTCGATAACACACGACTGCACAGTTCATACAAAACGAAACAACAATTTTAAAATTCGAATGAAACTCTCCGATACACATGAGACATGCAGAAGTGTGCGTGACCTGAACGCCCGTTGCGTTGCCAGTAACATTGTTGTATTCCGGCGTGGAGAGCAAGACAGCCGGTGTAATTACTGGCACAAGAGGTATTCCATCTTAGCCCTCTGGGTTGGCAACGCATCTGCACTCTCTTTGTTGTTGCAGGTGTCTATAGGCGGTGGTGATCACTTACCATCAGGTGACCCACCTGCTTGTTTGCCTTCCTATGTTGTATTAAAAAAAATATATATATATTTCGTGTGGTGCATGATTGTGTACGAGCTTAGAAAAAAGAGGTTATATTTAAAGTAGGTTTTAGTCTGATTTTCATTAAAAAAAATTGTAACACGCTAAATTGACAGTCTTCTAATGAAACAAACGTAGTTTGGCGTCTTAAATAAGTAAGTAAGTAAATACAAAAAATAACTAAACAAGTCTATATTAAAATTAAAATACAAATTTTATCTAAAAAGCGTTACGTGCCCAAAATAAGTGCCTGAAATATTAAACTTTTTTGTGCAAGTCAGCGTTTTACATGGATGATATCGCACGCTTAGAATTAAAGCGACCCATTTCTGAATTATACACGTCCCAAAACATCACCTTAACTAAAAGACATAGGGTTTAATTTTGGGAAATGTCATATACAGAATTGAGTCGCTTTAATTCTAAACGTGCGATATCTTCGTTACTAAATAAACGTAGACGAATTTAAACCTACTTTTTTGAATGCTCGTGTTTTCGTTGTTTTTTTTATTTTAAGTTCTAGTTACTAGTGCTTATGTATTCTGTTATTGTAGGTTATTTCAGAATGGCCAGCGGGATCTGTTGTTATTTACTATTAAATTACAGTAATTTGTTAAAATACAACATCGTGTTAGCCATTCTGATTGTTTAAGGTGAATCCTTTATTACTGAACGTTGTTTAAAAAAATAATAATTAGTTTATATAAAAAAAATCGTAGCTGGCATATTTCTAATAAGATCATGACTAATACCTACTATGACAGTTTGGGCTTACGATATTGAAACTGCAATCGGGATTTATTTTTCGCTTTAGTAAAAAACACAGTATATCAACAAACTGGAACAAATCACCTTGCTACTCCGCGAAACCAGCTCCCGCCAAACCGGTTTCGCGAAGCAGCAAGGTAATTTGTTCCAATTTGTTGATATGGACCTCCGCAAAGTAACGCCTGAGTCTATTAATTAACACAGTATATTTTATATGAAGACTTTAAAATTTTTTTTTTAGAAAGCAACTGTCTATTTTAAAGGATTCTCTGCAACATGCACGAAACTGATTAAGTAGCGTTTTGGAGAATTTGAGTGACGCATTTAGTGGTTATACTTACCTAGTTTAGATTTGTTTGATATTTTTAAAACTTGAACTTACCACTGTTTTACCTTTCAGGAGGTTTCGTGCACGATTCCCCCATCAAGACAGAACCTAGGGGTAAGTCGTCAGTTCTACCATACGCAAATTGAAATACAAATCTGTTGGAATATTTACATATAGACACCACCTGCATGAAACAGAACACTATGTAGTCTAGGGGCCGTCCATTAATCACGTTATGGCATTTTTAACCCCCCCCCCCCTCCCCCCTTTGGTGATACATGGTGAGGTTTAAGACTAACCCCCCCCCCCCCCCCCCAATATAACGTGTATTTTTTGGTACCAACAATCTTAACTTCGTTCGTTGCCTGTCAACGGCGAATCGAGGTCACACTACCTGCCGTTTTTCGGTTCAGTATCGCGCGTTTGTCGAAAAAATAAATACTCGTGATATATTACTACATCCCCCCCCCCCCTCCTTGTGGTATTTCGTGATTTTTTATGGACCCCTCCCCCCCCCTTTCGAGCCTCACGTGATTAATGGACGGCCTCCTACGTGCGCCCTCTAGTGTCCACGTCTGTCCACTCTCTGTGTTCCGACAACCTATGAATCGGGTAGTTGCTTTGCTATCACATTAAACTAGCCTTTTATGCAATAATTACTCTTTATTTACTGCAAATAAAGAAATACATCTGTGTGTATTCCTTACTACCTGCGTAGGTACTTAGTAGATTTCATAAGATGGCAATTACGATACAAAAGGTCATAACGCATACCAAACTTCTTAAATCCTAATTAAATTGTTTTAATAATCAAATAAACTACAAATTGTTATACTTACCAAAAAGGTCTTAGGCAAGTTTGATACCAAACCTATGCGTCGACACACGTATGACACAGTAAAAAAAAGCATTTATTAAAGTTTAGTAATGTTTGCTGCGCAGACGCAAGCCCAGCGCTGCAGATCCAGAGCCCGGCCATGATGGGCAGCCCGCACTATGCGCCCGCGCCGTTCCCCGACCCCGGGGACCCGCGCTACCAGGTACCTATGTAGTAGACTTGCCCCCCCCCCCCCCCCCCCTGAACCTCTTACGATGTTATATCGCAAATATTGTCATGTCTGTTCTGTTCTACATCTCATTTTCTAACGGTTGTCTGGAAGAGATCGCTTTAGCGATAAGACCGCCTATTGTGTGTCTCATGTTACAGTATTACCAAAAATATATTGTGCCACGATGTAGACCAATTTTAGTAGCGCGAGAAATTTCGATCTATCAATGATAAAATAGAATGCGCGCTAAACTTTTGCGCTTTTATTGGTCTATCGATTTCGTAGCAACTTGGCGGCAGCCTGTGCGCCACAGTGTACGAATTGTGTAAGCGGGACAAAGCTAAGAATGCATAGCAAGCAATACTCTGCCAGTTGCGCTTGCAAATAAAGTACAATATGGATTATTCACACGTTCGGCTGCTGTCGGAAACCGGTTTGCGCTTCTCTGCGCAAACGAATAGTGCCGATGCACAAAATATTTTTGGTAAAACTGTACGTCCTTTTTGTGTTTTGAGGTGTTAAATAGAGAGTTATTGTATTGTATGTTAAACATTTAAATTGTTAAATTAAAATGCTATGTAAATGACAACACAAAAAAAATTAAGGCAATGGCGGGACTCGAACCTGGAACATCAGCATTCCGTGCCTCGCGTTTGCCAGTTTCGCCGCATCACCACTAAAGTGGTATTGAGTTGTTGTACAGTGCTTCCGTTTCCAGCAGTGGCTCCCCGAGCCCCGCGGCCTGGCGGTGCCGGGCGCGGGCCCGTTCGCGGACGCGCGCGGCTACTGGGGCCCGCACGACTACGGCGCGCCCGACCCGCGCCGCTCGCCCAACATGCCGCTGCAGGTAGGGCCACTGCTGAGCATATTTATAAATTTTAAATGCTACATAATTAATGACAACACAAAGAAAAATTAGGGTGATGGCAGGATTCGAACCTGCAACATCGGCATCCTGTGCCTTGCGTTTTCCAGTTTCGCCCCACCACCGCTGCCATACCCTGCGATTTTTTTAATTTGTTTCGTCTTTACGGTCATTACGTTATTTATATTTTTTCTTTGGGAAAACTACCCTCGGTGTCATCTATGAGAAACTTCATCGAGTTATCTCATTCGACTTGGTCATTTATGAATGCCCGTTAGCTGACGAGCGATGACGCCATTTGTTGTTAAATTTTTGTAATCTGTAAAATTATTTATTTTGAAATTTTTGGATTTAGAAGAAAAATGGAAAAGTTTAAAAATAAATAATTTCGATTACAAAAACATATTTATAACGTTATCGGGGCTTTAACGCGATAAAAAATATATTGTTCATTTACCTCGACGTTTCGGCCACGTTTCAACGGCCGTGGTCACGAGTGGTGAGTCTACTCGTGACCGAATTGAAAATATATATTTTTCCGTGCAAATTGAAGTAGGTCGAATAACAAATGAAAAAAAAAATTGATGAACAATCATGGACTGAATGGTTATTTTAGCTATTTTTTTAAATCCTGCAAATGAATACCGAAATTCTAGGGTATAGTCGACCAAGAAACAAATGGATAAAGTTCAAAAGTGGGCAAGCAATTACTTGGTCGACTATACGTATGCACATTTTCTTACTCAACTTTGACATACCAAATTGTATTCAACCAGGGCATGGTCTCACCGATGCAAGGGGTGGTGTCGCCCGTGCACCAGATGTCCCCGATGCACCAGCACTCCCCGCTGCACCAGCAGTCGCCGCTGCACCAGCAGTCTCCGCTGCATCACCCGTCCCCGATGCAGCAGCCGTCCCCGATGCTGCAGCCGTCGCCCACGCCTCAAATGCAACCCATGCCTATGGTGAGTACTTATCAGCTCAAAAACGGAAGCACAGACGCATGTCAAATGCTTCCGCCAAACCCTAGCGTTGTCAAATCGTTTGTTCATCAAATGCTTGTTCTGTCAGGTGTTCATTTCGTCAAAAGTTTGTTCTGCCAGGTGTTCATTTCGTCATAAGTTTGTTCTGCCAGGTGCTCATTTTCTCAAAAGCTTGTTCTGCCAGGTGCTCATTTCGTCAAATGCTTGATCTATCAGATGCTCTTTTCGCCAAATCCTAGCGTTGTCAAATCCTTTGTTCCTCAAATGCTTGTTCTGTCAGGTGCTCATTTCGCCAAATGCTTGTTCTGCCAGGTGCTCAATTGGTCAAATGCTTGATCTGTCAGGTGCTCCTTTAGCAAAATCCTAGCGTTGTCAAATCCTTTGTTCCTCAAATGCTTGTTCTGTCGGGTGCTCATGTAGTCAAATGCTTGTTCTGTCAGGTGCTCCTTTAGCCAAAATTTAGCGTTGTCAAATCCTTTGTTCCTCAAATGCTTGTTCTGTCAGATGCTCATTTCGCCAAATGCTTGATCTGTCAGGTGCTAATTTCGCCAAGTCCTAGTATTGGCAAAGCCTACCTATTCTGGACAATCGGAATACGTCGAATCGTTGTGATATGTCCCTTTATGATTTTATTCTTTACAGGAACTAGCTAAAGTTTGATTCTAATTTCAGTTTGATAGCTGTAACAGTTTCTATGAAAAAAAATCTCGATGCACAAACTGACGGACAGGATAGTGATATGGTATGGAGCCCTTAAAGAACGAAATGTATTGTAGCTGAAGCATTGTTATAAAAAAATTGTTCCTTACATTTTTTTATTCCATAAATTAGAAGTTTATAACGAAACAGCCAGAGCGGGCAACTTTAAACTTTTTCGAATAGTCTTAAAGAATATATTAAAAGCGTTAAATTATTGTAATCGTATTTTTTTTGATTTTTTTTTTTTGTATTTTTTTTATACATTCAAATTAAATTTAAATTGCTTAATAATGAATGACAACACAAAAAAAAATCAGGGTAATGGCAGGACTCGAACCTGCAACATCAGCATTCCGTGCCTTGAGTTTGCCAGTTTCGCCACATTACCGCTACCATACTCTGCGAATTTTTCAATGTGTTTCGTGTCGAAACTGGCAAAAGTGTTGTCATTAATTATATAGCATTTTAAATTGAATTTGAGCGTTAAATTACTTGTAATTGGCAAATAAGTCATAGAGGATATGATATTAAGGACCAATTTTAATGGACGCCCCAGCATCAGGACTTGTAAGAAGTGTTTGATTAGATTCTTATTCACTTGAGCACAATTCTTTCGTAACATTAGATTTATGGAATTCCGAAATTTTCTGCCGCAGCACCTAGACTGGTTAGGGGTAAAAAAGATCAAGTGACATTTCATTAAGGTCAAGTTCGCTCAATCTGATAGGTCACAGGCTGCTCTATCAGGCCTTTTAGTTTTGGCTTTGTTTTTAAGGACACCCTGTATAGAGTCTGGTAGATGAGTTATTCCATTCGTCGCACGTGGGTAGGTATATATATATATTTTTTATACAACATAGGAAGGCAAACAAGCAAGTGGGTCACCTGATAGTAAGTGATGACCACCGCCTATAGACACCTGCAACAACAAAGAGAGTGCAGATGCGTTGCCAACCCAGAGGGCTAAGATGGAATACCTCTTGTGCCAGTAATTACACCGGCTGTCTTGCTCTCCACGCCGGAACACAACAGTGCAAGCACTGCTGCTTAGCGGCAGGATTAGCGAGCAAGATGGTGGTAGCGATCCGGACGGACCTTGCACAAGGTCCTACCACCCGCAAAAATATCTATTTATGTATTTAATATGTGTGTATATCTTATCTTATTATTAGGGGTCCTTGCGGATATACTTCGACCCAATGGGATCTTTTGTGTAATTACCCCTTCTTCGCACTAATTCCATCAACAAACTGGAACAAATTACCTTGCTACTCCGCGAAACCAGTGCCGGGCTCGTGCAAAATAGCTGCGTCTGTGCGACACATATATGTTCATGCAAAAACCCACCCTCCTTCGCTTCCACACGAAACAACATATATCACACAGGCTCAACTACACACCACCACCACTAAACACTAAAACTACACGATCGACGCGCGTTTCGTTTCGCACGAACCCGGCACTGGTTTCGCGGAGTAGCAAGGTAATTTGTTCCAGTTTGTTGATATGGACCTCCACAAAGTAACGCCTGAATCTATTAATTACTTATTCCATCGCTTTTTCCACTTCCTCCATAAAGTGAATGATGTTGATCAGTGGTAGTGCCTTGACTTCTCCTGGTTCGGGGTTTCCGTTGCCGAGAAGTTTCATTCTCGTTCAGGCGAGGGCATCACAATCACACATGATGTGTTCCATTGTTTCATCCTGCTCCAATCCTCCTGCTACAATCTTCGTTGTCGTAAAGTCCCATCTTCATTAGTAGGTGTTTAGTTCCGAACTATGTATGTAAATGCTATTAGGTTGTGATTATTTCAACTTCTAAGATGTTGCACTACCCACAAATATATCTACTTTGCGTAAAGGTTGAGCGGTAGAGAACGCTATCAAGTCTGCCTTTTGTGCATTTTATAGTTAAGTTTGTGCAATAAAGATTAAAATAAATAAATATGGTAGACAAATGCAAAAGTTGTTCCTCGGTGTCTGACTACCTCGATTACGATATGAGCAAGCGTGAAGGTGTAGGTACTGACTTCGTACTGAGCAGTGTGATTGTCCGCAGCAGGCGATGGACGCGGGCGACAGCCTCAGCAACGACGCGTTCAACTCGGCCGACCTGTCCGGCATCATCACCATGCTCAACCGCGGGCCCGAGCTGTCCGACAGCCTGCGCCAGCTCTCCACCTCCGACCTCATACAGTGAGCCGGCGCGGACCGGCAGTGGACACTCCGCACAGTGGACACTCAACACTGGGACACTACAGTGATACTCGGCTTCGTTTTCTGAACATTCAGCCCGCAGTGCACACTCAGTGAATACTTTACACAAATAGTGAACACTGACACAGTGAACGGTGCGGTTTGGCCTTACAGTGAATACTCTATTTGAGCAGTGAACGTGCGACTTAGCTTAGTGGACACTCAACTTGCATCATAGTGAGACAGGTCCTCGTAAAGTGAACTATTGACACTCGATCTCGCTCGGTGAACTCTCGGCCTATATGGATTTTGTGAGATTCTAGACCTCACAGCGCGCAGTGAAAACTACCGTTAAAGTGAACACTCAACGATACCACTAAGTTGTTTAGATAATATAAATATTCTCAAAGTCTAGCCTCCTAGCTTTGAATTCGATACGACCGATGTTTTGTACCTCGCCCTTGAAAACAAAATGTAACAAATTCATATCGAACGATTCAAAAAAACATGATATAAAAATAAATTTTGAAATATTCAAACGTCCAATTCAGACATGTTAATTTAAACCCCAATGACATACAGGTTTGGTAAATTCATCCAAGTCGCAGTCTTTGAACGCACACCTTTCGTATATCAAAAGCTCTTGGGGTTGCTTACATCGAAGAAAAATAATTCAAACTTGTTTGTTATCCATAGATTATATTTTTAAATATGCAAAAGTGATGCGAACGTACTTTCTATCTCTCACAACTTACGAGTATTCGAAACAAACTGCTTTAGTGTTAACAAACTTTATACAACGTTTTCTCACGGATGTGCCTTAGAATTGTGCCCTAATTTAAACTGTTACCATTATATGTACGTGTTAAAATTACTGTGGGTTCTTGCAATAAATGTTACAGCATAATATTACTTGTAAGTTTAACGTCCTAAGAGTGTACAGTACAGTAGTGATGTAACGAATATTCGCATTCGCATTCGCGAATATTCGCATATTCATTGCATTATTCGCATTCGCCAAAATTTATGCGAACGTTTTGCGAATATGAAAAGCAGAAAAAACCAATTTGAAAACAATAGTAGATAAATAAAATCAAAATCCATTAATTTCTTATGTTTTTTAATGCAAGATAAAGTAACTAACCTCGTAATCACAATATCAGTTTTACTCTACCATTTGGTATTATTTATTTACTTACTTGATTTTTATTGCAATGAAGCTTAACAATTACATTTTCATTGGAACTTATAAGTACAAATGGTACGCATCTCCTTCGAACGAGACTGCCTCCAAGCCATAGACAATTGGCGCCAAATTTGAACAAAAACTGAATATTCGCATTCGCGAATGTCGGTAGCAGATATTTGCATTCGCATTCGCATCCGCGAATGTTCAAAAAATGACATTCGTTACATCACTACAGTACAGTATGCAACACAAAAATGCGAATTTATCTCTTAGTTTTTCTATGAATATCTCGCTTAGAAAATCGACGCTTTTTAATTTTGTTTATGACATGAGTTTTTGATTTGTTTTGTACAATAATTATATGCATGTGAGCATATTTAGACTCATTTATATTTATATAAATTAAACTCGTTATGGCTTAAGGTATGCTGTTTCTTTCGACCAATCATGAGCGAGCAGTCAAATAAACTTTGTGTGATACCTAACTGTCTATTACTGACAGACCCCGAGTCGGCCCATGCTCATTGTCAGCAGGTGGCTTGTGCATCCTTGATCTGCTCACTCGAAAGAGGGCAAAAAGATCTATGCTACTCTATACATCAACCTCTTCGAGTGGTTAGGGGCCGTCCATTACTCATTAAAAATGCCCAAAAAAAAAACCACGTGATTAATGGACGGCCCCTTAGTTATTTAGGACAGTACCAAGTGGTAGAAAGAACTAGAAGCTATCGCTTTAACTGTGGATAACTGTACCTGGGGACGCTCTAAATCTCAAGGCTATACTCGCATCGTCCGACCAATGCCCATGATTCTCTTTTACCTGCCTTCAGGAGGTTAGAGATAAGGCAGGGAATAGAGAAGAGAATTAAGAGTCTCCATAGGTAGGTTGAGCAGCCCCTATATAAACCTATTACCTCATGATTGACCGAATGTGTCAGCATATTTCTCTGTCAACTAGACACCAGACCCCTATTTCACCAAGCTGACAGGTGACAATTCGACATACATTGCTAACTGGAAGACTTGTATTTCCAGGCTTAAATAGTGCGTAATGCACTCTAAATTGTCATTGTCATGGGACTTATTTAATAAACGCGACAGGTGACAGTGATAATTCGCCGTACATTACTGTGTCGCCAAGTAACGCTATAGACTTAAAGACTTAACAGTGTAGTGGGCAAGCAATGTATTCCGAAGTCACTGTCACCTGTCGCCTGTCGCGTTTATGAAATTGGGCCATGTTAATTTGGTATGACAGGGGCCAGGTCAGTAGCAAATGTAGCAATGCCAGTTTACTGTAAAGAGCCATAAAGTTATGTTTTGTAAATAGAAAAGCATCCCAAAAAAACGGATGTTCTTGAAGCAAGATCTCAGTGCATTTTTTTTATTGACATTTAATAACATTTCGTTTTAAAATACGCCAGTACCATTTCTATTGAATTAGAAATGACTACTAGGCTATTCTGCTTATTATATTTCCTGTCTCGTTAATGGGATAAGGATTCGGTATAGTTGAGTATCTTCTCAATTTTACAGTTTTGCACAATTTAGATAAATAATAATAATTATTATTATTATATTATAGGCGAGCAGCATCATTGCTGATATGCCTATCTCAAAGTTCCACAAGTTATTTCAATAGCCTGTTTTTTAGTATATAACTGGCGTCCCGCCCTGGCTTTGCATGGGTCCTATTAGGATGTAAAATGTACATGAAAACCTGCCTTAAAAAATATCTAAATGACAGTGAAAACTGTAGCAAAATCCGTTGCGTGGTTTAGAAAGAATAAGCGGCCGAAAATATGAGGACAGACTGAATAGGGACTTTGTTCTATGTAAAGATTGGAGATATACTAAAGTTGGGAAGGTCTCAAAAATTATTGTAATCGAAATTATTTATTTTTAAATTTTTTCGATTTTTCTTTTTTTTTGTATTTTTTTTACATTATAATTAAATTTGAAATGCTATATAATGAATGACAACACAAAGAAAAATTAGGGTAATGGCAGGGTTCGAACCTGCAACATCAGCATTCCGTGCCTTGCGTATTCCAGTTTCCGCCACATTACCGCTGATCCGTCTTAAAAATTTCTGAAAGCCATTAGTGATTTGGTGATTTTTTTAATTTGTAAAAAAGGTTAATTTTGCTTAGACGTCAAAATACATGATTTTTCACGTTTTTCATCCTGGGTTGTATGATCGATAAAAGAGTATGCCGAATTCAAAACTGATGGAAATCGCACCTTTAGAATTAAAGCGACCCATTTCTAAATAATACACGTCCCAAAATTTCACCTTAATTAGAAGACGTAGGGTTTAATTTTGGGAAATTTCATATTCAGAATTGAGTCTCTTTAATTCTAAAGGTGCGAAATAAAAAATTGAGATTGGCACAATATAGTGTAGGCAATTTGACCTAGATTATGACTAGGTGTTATTAGGGATTGGTGTTTTTATAAGTATTATTGTTTGCGTTTAGTTTTGGATTCGGCGGGTGTGATATCGGATGAGACGGTTGTGTTTAATGATTTTTTTGTAAATCGTTTCATTATTTAAGTTAGAAGATTTCAAGTTTAGTGGTACCAAAAACTTGCATTAATTGCAAATACTTTTTTCAATGTGCCTTGTATCCGAAAATGTATTACGACTAAAGTACAGTCAGCTGTACAAATACAGGATGTCTCATTTAAATCGGTCAGTATGGGAAAGTTTGAACTTGTTGTATATTGTAACGGCGGTCACTTCGAACACCTACTAAAATAAATTAAAGTATGTGAAAACAATGCATTTTATTCATTTTAGACATCGTGTTTCATAGACCCATTTACTGCTGAAGACCTACACAATCGATATCTAAATAGAAATAGTGTCAGTTTATTTTTTTCAAAACAACCGGGTTCGATTCCCGAGCTGAGTACAGGTTTTTTTAAATGTATGAATGCAGTTTTTCTTCTTATTAAAATTGATGACATGGTTCCTAAGAACAGATCTTAGTATGTCTTATAGTTTCAGACTTTCCCATACTGACCGGTTTTAATGAGACACCCTGTATACATCGACCTTATGTTTAGTAACATAAAGGTGTATAGATATTTTTGACGTCTTGGTAACGTATATTATATTTATGATGCTGACTGTATCGCGTCCGAAACAACTTAAGTGAAGTGTGAATAAAAGTTAGAAATTTTTAACTAACAGACTTTCAAAGTATGGATTTTATGATAGTAGCTACTCATAATGTACAGTCGACAGTAGAACACAAAAACAACCAAACAAGCTTGTACAGTCAACCAATTTGATTAACTGTAGGTTTTTTTTTATGAAATAGGAAGGCAACAAGCAAGTGGGTCACCTGATGGCAAATGAGCACCACCGCCTATAGACACCTGCAACACCAAAGAGATTGCAGATGCGTTGCCAACCCAGAGCTAAGATGGAATACCTCTTGTGCCAATAATTGCACCGGCTGTCTTGCTATCCACGCTGGAACACAACAGTGCAAGCACTGCTGCTTAGCGGCAGGATTAGCGAGCAAGATGGTGGTAGCGATCCGGACGGGCCTTGCGCAAGGTCCTAGTTACCACCCGCAAAATTGTCGCAATGTTTCGTTGCTGGAATAATGGGACTTTTATTCAGAAGTCATTATGGCATTTCGCACCTTTAGAATTAAAGCGATCCATTTCTGAATAATGCACGTCCCAAAATATCACCTTAATTAAAAGACATAGGGTTTAATTTTGGGAAATGTCATATTCAGAATTGAGTCGCTTTAATTCTAAACGTCCGATTTATTAAGAACAGGTTCTACAGTAGCCTATGAATCAAAGTGGTTGACTGTACACTATTAGCTTTTTGGAAACCGTGTAACTTGATTTTTTTGTTGTTTTCGAATTTAATGTTGCGTGTGTGCACAAAATAGATTTACTAGTGAATCAGAATAAAGCTCAACTGCATTAACTATTAGTCGGAGTACAGTCACGGTCATAAATATCTACATATACAGACGTATAGCTAAGTACTATAAACATCATACTTATGTTAACACCAACGTTATTGTCAGTGTCATTGGTGTCATTAAGGTATTTAGATATTTTGGCTAGTTGGAAACTTAATTAGTATGTATGTTTATGAGTATGACTGTATAGCTAGCTGCAGATAAATATGGATTAACCAACTTTCTTACCCCCAAATCTGTTTCCAACATAAAAAAGATACAAACGACTTTTCTCTAATTACAGTAGGGGAAAACCATTCACGTACTACCTTAGAACCCTGTCGCAATGACGCGACGCGTTAAACGCCAGGCTATGGCATACAAATGTCATGCGTATGTCTCTTCGACTAGGTTCTACGGTGGTACGTGAATATATTTCCTTGACTGTACATGGGGATCTAAGTATCTCTAATTATATTATGGGGTACTTTTATTCATGCTATCCTACATCAGGTAAACCTATTGTATAGTCGACCAAGTAATTGCTTGACCACTTTTGACCTTACCCCTTTGTAATAAGGTCGAAAAGTGGTCCAGCAATTTCTTGGTCGACTATACAGTTAAATACATTTTTGGAGACACGGTTTGGCGATCACGCCAGAGCCTATTTTGGGTAACGTCAGAGACATCCAAAGTGTGGTTAAAATAGTTGATTAGTCCATTTATACAGTGACAGTTAAATTTAAATATGTAATCTGAAAATTATATCAATTAAAAAAATTGTAAGCTCTGCTTTTGATGTTGACTGGCTGACAGAAAGTGTTTTGAGTTAATTTAACCAACTCATATAAGGTGTCACAAAATGAACTTAAACTCATGCATTGAAAGTTTTAAATTAAATCACTTAAAAGATCAACAATTAAAAATAAAATTAATTTAGTTTAATATAAGAATATTAATTAATTAATTTACTTTACAATAGACACACCTATTGATTTAGGTTAACGACAATTTGTACGCCAAAAATGTAACTTAACCATGCCCTGCTGAAAGATTCGTAGTGCATTTTGTGACAACCTACAAACATACATATAATTGAGTTATCATTCTGAATTATTCTTCTATAAAGCTTCTCGCACGTGACGGTATTGTATAGCCTGTGGGGTTGATAAAATCTCTATTTGTTTAATGAATAACTGATGTTTGTATTCTATACGTACGTTACGCATTTTTGCAATTTGATAATAGCTTATAAGTAAGGAGATCACATGAAATGTGGAGTCTGTTGTCTTAGTCACTGTATATAAACATCACAATTTAGAATTATATTTAAATGTTACAAGAAATAAAGTTTATAATTTTACGCCTGAATTGTTTTTTGGGCCAAAATTCTTTTTGATGCCTAATAAAATGTCCCTTGTACATTTTAACGCATATTTTTTATTTATCCTGATATTCTTAAAATAATATGTTATCTTTAAATTCGGAATGACATACGCATACCCGAATGATGACTGTTATAAAAATATTTGGGGTCAGAATAAGAAAAAAACTATTGTTTGGTAACGCAGTGGACACTATTCTTGAGGAGTCATGGGGACTGGTAACGCAGTGGTAATTTGGGTACCAAATGAGAATTTTCTGTAATAAAAAACCCAGGATGGTGGGAAAATTCATAATAAAAATTGGGGCCCGGTTGAGAACTAACGT
This sequence comes from Ditula angustiorana, assembly GCA_963691745.1. Classification (NCBI taxonomy): domain Eukaryota; kingdom Metazoa; phylum Arthropoda; class Insecta; order Lepidoptera; family Tortricidae; genus Ditula; species Ditula angustiorana. The sequence goes on along the minus strand of OY829481.1, from coordinate 15,327,850 downwards.
AATATTACTAGGAAAATATTTCGAGACTTCTACAATTTTGTAAAAGTGCTTATACATTTTCAATTTTTTTTTAGGCACTAAAAATAATTTTGGCCCTTTTGCTTCGCGGTTCACTTTGCCCCTTGATCATGGGGCAACTGAATTGAAAGTAAGCTGGGAGTCTGTTGTCTTAGTCACTGTACAGTCAGCGTCAAATATACCAGAGCGGGCAAGGTGTCAAAAATATCTGAACTCGACTCTATTGTCAAATACGCTCGGGCGTGTCCAGATATTTTTGACCACCTTGCCCGCTCTGGTATATTTGACACTGCACATAAACATCGCAATTTTGAATTATAATTACGAGAATTAAAGTTTGTTAGTTTTCACCTGGATTGTTTTTGTTTTGTGGTTCACTTTGCCCTACACCCTGATTCAAAGTACCCCTTTGTGGGGCAAATGATTCAAAACATGAAATGGTTGGTTCCCGCCGGCATCTTATAACAATGAAGCCATTTAAAATGCTTTGAAATTGTTTCTATCTACATTTCCAAATCTTTTAGATTGAGTATTGGGCTTGTTTTTCTCCTTTAAAATGTTTATATTTGACGTACCTAGGTGAGTTTGTTTTTTTTTGTTTTCTCTAGGGGTCAATTCATGAACCTACTACAAGGCTGCTTGCTGGGTATCAGAAAAAACCGCCGGAGAATACAATTAAAAAAACTAGGACGTATATAATCTATCGATTCACGGAAACCTCTAGGTAGGTATTTACTATTTTATACCTAAAAATTTATCATAAAAATTGTTAATTTAGGAGACAAGATAACATTTGACCAATTCTTTATCTCATGGTCTTATTGGAATGTCGCTGATAAAAGAGTTATATCATTAATAAATAAATATATCTAGGCACAATTTAGCAAAATTAAACTAGACCCTACCTAAGCAAAGCCCTACCTTATTTATTGCCCATTATAATATTTTATTAACAACTGGCAAAAGAAGTAGGTTGATGATCGTGGCACTGTTGTGTTCCGGCGTGGAGAGCAAGACAGCCGGTGCAATTACTGACACAATAGTTATAACAGGTATTGCGGGTGGTAGGACCTTGCGCAAGGTCCGTCCGGATCGCTACCACCATCTTGCTCGCTAATCCTGCCGCTAAGCAACAGTGCTTGCACTATTGTGTTCCGGCGTGGAGAGCAAGACAGCCGGTGTAATTACTGGCACAAGAGGTATTCCATCTTAGCCCTCTGGGTTGGCAACGCATCTGCACTCTCTTTGTTGTTGCAGGTGTCTATAGGCGGTGGTGATTACTTACCATCAGGTGACCCACTTGCTTGTTTGACGTCCTATGTTGTATAAAAAAAACCGGTAAAACCACCAACTTGTCTATATACAGTCAAAACCGTTTATAACGACATCGTTTATAACGACCTATCGGTTATTACAGCCAGATTGTATGGTCCCGTCCGAATCCCTAGTAAACTATTCAGTAAACAAATCGCTTATAACAACATCGGATACAGCGACATATCGCTTACAACGACGAAACTTTATCGATATTCATCGGCTATAACGACCAACCGTTTGTTGTCTCAGCAAAACAAAACACTGAAAGTAACAACCGTAACACTGACGAAGAAAACGAAGACCAGCAAGACCCTGAAGAACAGTTTCAGCCAACATCAATTTCCGAGGCTCTTAACGCTGTAACAGTTTTGCAAAAATTTGTTGCATTTAACGAACAGTTTCATACTGATGATACTCTTACCTTGAGGAGTATGAAACGTAAAATGCAAAAAATATTTGAGACTGGGCTTAAAAAAAAACAGACCAAAATGACTGATTATTTTGAAAACTAGTGTAGTTTTATAACCCGTAACTGTAAGCAGCTAAGTACATTTTGTATTCTATGTAATTACATATTTCGTAATAAATATTTTTATTTCTTTTTTGACTCGTTTACATGCATAACCTATACCTATTCTAGATAGATAATATGTATAACTACTGTACTTGTGTATATGACTGTTATTGTTTATAACGACTATCGGATATAACGTCGGCAACTATACGGTCCCTTCAATGTCGTTATATCAGGTTTTGACTGTACCACCTTTGAGCAAATAAATTACTGATTACCGACATTACTGATCAATATTCCATCTTAGCCCTCAATAACCCATGACTGGTCAAGGTTAGTTTATCTCTACATATATGCGTCCCTTTCGTATGTCACTAGTGAGACAGAGACACAGGGAGGGGTTAAATTAAACCTGGGCTGTCATGTTAAGACCGCTGGGTTGGCAACGAATCTGCTAACTGTGTTGCCGGTTTAGACTTGTAACATTGTAACTTGTAGCTTCATGAAACGGGCCACTGTTGTTGAGGGTGTGTAAATGCGGTGATCGCAGACCATCAGGTGACCCAGTTACTTGCAAAATTAAGAAACCAACGGCGAAAACAGCATTCTTTTCACTTCGACCAATCAGAGAGCGATATGGTGTCGCGCGCAGTAAATTGCTGCGTTTTATCGCTTGTTACTTTGCATTGTGAATCTAACCTTAGATATAGGGTTGCCAACAGTTTTTTGGTTGAATATAGTATTTTTGAGAATATGCTTAAAAAATATATAGTAAGTTCAAAAAATATAGTATTTTTTTGGCAAAATGAAAAAAGGCAATGGTGTAAGGTTGTTGTCTATTTATTCTATCTATTTTAATAAGGTGACTAAAGTGCTCGAAATATAGTATATTTGCGTACTATATATTAGTTCAACAGTATATAGTACGGAGAGCCGAAGATATAGTAGGTACCTACAATACTATATAATATAGTACGGTTGGCAACCCCACTTAGATATATCTAAGGTTAGATTCACAATGCGAAGTAACAAGCAATTGCTGGTTAAGGAATTTTATGGTCATAAAATTGATTAACCACTTTTCGATCGTACTAGGGATAAGGTTTAATACTGGCTTATCAATAACTTGGGCGACTATAATGAGTAATAAAGAAAATGTTTATTAACTCTTTTCCGACTCGAAAACGGATCGAACGTGCAATCTAAAAACCGGTTCTGCGTGGTTTTCCCCAGTCATTTTTTAAGTTATAATAAGATGCCACCTACTCCATACCACTACCATACCGGTTTTGAAAACAAATTATGGTTCCATCGATATGTGTAATGCAAATGAAGTATCGTCACCTCCATAATAGGCACAGAAAACATGAAGGACCTTAGAATGACCTTCCGCCGTGAGCGATTTATACGCGAGCGTATATTTTAGCCGGCATAGACAGGCGCGCGACCGGTGAATGTCGAGCGCTCGAAAGTCAAAAATGAACCCGCTGATTATTAGGTACTGCCAAGGTCGTATTTACCCTAGGGACATCCAGGCCATGGCCCGGGGCGCCAGGCTGCGAAGAGCGGCAGCCGCCCCTAAAATGAAATACTTTATCGTCATTTAATGGGGCGCCAAAGCTAAATGGCCCGGGGCGCCAAATCTTTAAATACGCCTCTGGGTACTGCCCTCTGACCTCCGTAACACGTTACAGGGAAACCAGATCGATAGCATCATGGTCCCCCCACTGACCTGCAAAATCTGGGATCATGATTAGCGGGGCAATTCTTGGTTTAAGCGAGATTCATCTCGCACGAAAACTACTGTCAAATCTCTCGGAAATCTGTCAATTTTTGACGTATCTCGAACATGAGATGGATGTCGCATAGACCGAGAATTGAGGTCCAGAGCATACCGAACTAAGGAAAAAACGCTAGGAGAATAATGTTCAATTTTTTTTTACCATATCGGTGGAAAACTTTAATTTTTTAAACTAGAACTTTTAATTTTTTTAGTCGTATCGCCTAATGCTAAGCAATTACTTTCACTGGCATCTCCATGTGTGTGCAGGATTCTTCTGGACGCTAGTAATTCCAGAGGAATCACGCGCGATGCCAACCCTACAGGAATCTTTTTTGAATACCCAATCAGTGGCGCCTTTATAATTGCAGGCAAACAACTTGAGCATAAATCGAGTGGAGGGGGTAAGTTTGCGCATGCACATTTGTACTATAAACGGCTACTGCGCAATCAAGTCAATGCTCTAGTTGTTTGCCGGGAACTGTATCTATGGTGCAGGATATGCGTTGCACGCGGGCGCAGCGGTCCTGGGCTAGGGGGTGCTGTTACTTGTACTTTGTACCCTTTCCAGTTAGGTCGCGCACTACTAGGGGGCGCTAGGGTAATGTTGGCACACGGGCGCTACATGGGCTAGAGACGCCTCTGGACCCCATGCTGTACCTCGTTGGAAAAACCTTGGCAGGGAGCTCATTTCGAACAGAGTATTGTCTCTTTGTAGCCCTCTAGGATGACCGCTAAAGTGTAGTTTGTCTGTATGTGCGTCCCTTTTCCTATGACACTAGTTAGGGTCGCACGGAGTGATAAATGGAACTTAGGCTGTCAAGTGAGGGGCGTTAGAATTTGATAAGTAAGTCATATTTAATATATTCAACATTTTTGTTGTCACTTGACTGATAAGAAATTGCCGCTAATTCGCATCACAGCATATCCATTACAGAGTCACCACTTTCTTATATATATTGTGTTTGGATTGGCTATGGTAAAACGGGTTGAGCCACTGTTCTGTTATACGCTGTATCAGGCAACCACTTAAACTGTCAACTGTTTCATACAGTAAAACTTTCAACAAAGTATCGTAAATTCTTAAATAAAATGGATACAGTAGGCAAAGAAAGTGGTGTGCCACTTTTCTGCTCTTTCGCGTGTTCAGTAAGGTTTGAAAGTGGATGACCACTTTTTTGGCAGACCGTACAACACATTAAAAATATTTTGCCGGCAGAACATGAATTTATTTTCAGATTCGACGATAAACGTCAAATTATTATGATACCGTGAAATTCTTTTCTTAGTTATAGACATAATTTAGAAGGTACGAGTAAGAGCCAACCTTGTTTCGTTAGAATTTATACACACTTTTTTCAGTATCTCGCAGGGACAAGACAGACTCCTAACTTAGGACAGAAAAGTGAATGTTACTACTGAAATTGCCAGCGGGACAATTATCGCGTCAATAGAGATGAAGTTACAATCGAAATGTGTCAAAATGTGCTGTCAGATCCCTATGAAATCTGTATTTTTTGACACATCTCGAGCGTGAGATGAATCTTGATGGATGCAAGAATGGGGGACCAGAGGCCCTAGCACGCTAGCTTTTATCGCTGACAAAAAACATATATGTATCCCTTTTTAACAGCTAGCGTGCGAGAGGGACGAATGTTTTTATGTGCGCGATAAATACTATAGCAGGCCCCATACTTCTCGAGTTTATCTACTCAACTCAACACTATATTAATCTACTTAATCTACACTAAGTCTACACTAATATAACAAAGAGGTTAACATTGTATGTCCGTTCATAATCTCACAGGGACTAACGTGTTCGTAATGTTGTCTGTGACAGAAAACTTACACTAAGGACTCGGGTCACAGGCTAGCTCGTAGCTCTTTCTTAAAATAAAAATTGTCAAGTCGCTAGTTTCTGTGTTTCTCTGGGTTTTACCCACGGAAATTCCGGTGACGTAGAGAAACAGATAAAATGCATTTCGACCGGTTGTTCTTCAATAATAGCAATAGGTGATAATAGCTACAATACTTGGCATCCAAACTGGTTGAAAGTAGACAGCTTCATAAAAAGGTTTGTTAACAATTTAGAACTTCGTCACTTTAACCAAGCTGCATTCGATTGCGGCGGCCCCAGTGCAGAGGCGCACCGGACGACTTGTAGGTTCGCCAAGTGCATTGCGCCTATGGATATGAACATTTTTGATACGCTGTAACTTGCTATGGTAGCTCAGTGTGTCTCTCTCTAACTAGCTCAGTAGGAAAGAGACACACTGAGTTTTGGCCGAGAAGGTTCGTGGTAGTGCACTAAAGAAGTGCGAAGAACTCCTAACTTAACACTTCACAAAGTGTAATTAAAAAACTCATTTTTTTTAAATAAAATAGGCAGGCAAACGAGCACCTGAGTCACCTGATGGTAAGTAATCGGTCCATAGACACCCGCAACACCAAGGAAACTGCAGATGCGTTGCCAACCCAGAGGGCTAAGACTAAGCTGGAATATCTTGTGGCAGTAATATCACTGGCTGTCTTGCTCTCCACGCCGTAACAGGACAGTGCAAGCACTACTGCTTAGTAAATTAATAAGAGACAACTTTCTTTGTTCTGTCCTTGTCCATGGTCAACAAAATACCTATTTTATGTTTTGTGCAAAGCAAAAACGATTTTCCTCAACACAATTTAGACTAACACATTTAAATACCAACCCTAAAACAATCTCTATAAAGTTGAAAATACAATTGTAATAAAACTGATTCACACTGTCGCGGCCACCTCTTCTGACCCCAAGTTTTGAACTATAAACATGCTATAAACATATCAAAAAATATGCGAAAGCAGACTTTAACGAGATGTCTTTAGAGTTGTAAGCGAATTTAAACACAAATTATCCGGAAAGTTAATTGACCATTTGGATTATACAATTGACCTAACTACTTTGTGTGTCATTGCATTCCCAACTTTATTACCTTATAGTGTTAAGTTGTGTTAATCTTTTGAAGCAGTAGCTTTTACCAACGGCAGAGTCAACATTATAGTAAAGAATGCTTCATTCAGAGCTGTCAGTTCAGTAGAGACCGGACCTCGCACCGCGCAAGTCAAGTACCAATCTTTTTAAAACGCCAAAACTTAATCAGATGATAAATAAATGTTTGTATTTATTTTTTAGTTCAATTCGGTATTGATAGAAATATAATTCAACGAATTTGAGTAACAAGTGCAGTTTGATGTGAAGTTACGATGTGTGGAAAATTTGGGCGCAATAGATAATGCACGGAATGGCAGTGATTATAACTTTTTTAATTCAGTGACAGATAGTGATAGACTATGGAACGCAAACTTAACTGCCGGTAAGTTTTGGATCTACAATAGTGATTAGTACTTACTTACTCTTTGGTTTGGATCAACTGTGCAACCTCATTCGATATGTTGGATACGTAAGTATTGTATAAATAATATATATTCAGTACTTAATGTTCTTGTAATTTGTATTATTTTTTACCTTAATGATGTGGAAAATCAAGTTATATGCCACAAAGTGATTAATTTACTAACCAGTATCTGGCGATTCGGTACAATCGATTAACGGTTTTGTTTGGTAGGTATCGCATATCAGCTTTTTCATTTATTATGTAATTAATATTGTATGTATTGAATCAACACTGATTAACTTCGGCGCTTATAACGTTATACGTTTTAGATTTTTTTTAATAGGAGGGTATAGCATAATTTGAATTATTAACCACTGTAGAATTTTCTCATCCTAGCAAGTGTCGCACTGATTTCGTTTGCATGCACTGGGCATGTCATTATGACATTCATTATGCACCATTTCACAGGTGTGATCTAATTAATTGGGAATCTAGGAATGTTTTTTTTAAATCGTGGGTACACTTGTTATTATAATGTCTACCTACATGCACACTTGAATAACATAAATTGAAATGGCTGAAAGTATGTTTTATGGATGTTTATACCATAGTGACCGACGCCTTACTAGCTTTCTATAGGTACAAACAAAACGTAGTTAAAATCTATTTCTTATTGCGTATAAATGTTTTCAATATTTAACTATTGGTCCATTTTGCCCCAAGTTTGATTCAGCGTGCCCCTTGCATGGGGCATAATGGATAATAACATTATAAGCATAATCAAATTAATAAGACGTTTGATTTTTTTCATTTTAGAGGTTAATGCTCATTATTGTGTGAAGCCTAGGTTGTTATAATAATTACTAATTAATAAAAGTTTAATTAATGTTGTTACAGCTCAAGCAGTGAAGAGAGTCAGCGGTTGCGGCGAGAATGTGCCGTTCACATCGTAGAGCAACCCGCAGCCAAGCTACAGAGGTAAACTATAAAACAATGGCTTATACCTATATTTAAAATAAACATAAATATATTTTTAGGACATTTGACACCAATTGACCTAGTCTCAAACGAGGCAAAGCTTGTACTATGGGTACCTACTACGCAACAGATAAACGTACATACATATATAGATAATTAGTAAACACCTAAGTACTTAAATACAAATAACAGAGGTGCAACTTTTGAATATCACCAGGTGACTAAAGCTCACTAAAATGGCCTAATCTCTATGAAAAACGGCCATGTTAGTGAGCTTTAATCACCTGGTGAGATTCATAAATCCCACTCCAGGACTCAGGTACAAATATTCAAATTCGTCTTATGAACATTTGCCCCTTCTGCAGGTTTGCAAGTAAACCAAAATAATATTTTCATTATATGTGTAATAGAGTTTTACGAACGTTTCATAAATCACAAAATAGCTGAACAGATCTATAAAACTTCAATTACAAATTTAACGTCTCAACCTTTAATTTTTTTTACTGTAAAACCATAGCCCTACAGTGTAAAAGTAAAAGTAAAAAAAGTAAAAGTGTTTTAACCGCACAATCTGTCTTTTTTTTTGTATTACCTATATGAAGTTACAAATACTTATAGACAAAGTTGTTGGCATATTCTTTTCCTTTAGAGCCTGTTGACCTTGTCCACGGGTCAACCATTTTTATTTGTGTGAATCATTGATGCTGATGCCCTGACAAAAAAATTCGTGAGAGTGAGATATTAGCAACAGATACCTACGAAGCTTTTATGTATCTGAAGTGCTATTTTAGAATGTGACCAGGTGACTAAAGCTCACCAAAATGGCTGAATCTCTATGAAAAATTGCCATTTTGGTGAGCTTTAGTCACCCGGTGAGATTAAAAAATCGCACTCCTGCTCGTTAATTGTTTGAAGTACCTAAATACTTGCTGTATAGGTATTTTTATGTAATCGTGCTGTCAAGATCTAGCCTTTGAATATGTGTGTTAAAAAATAATCATGTTTTTTAAATAAAATAGCTCCTAAACCTGATGATAAGTGATCACCATCATCTATAAACACCCGCAACACCAAGTCGACTGTAGATGCGTTTCCAACCCAGGAGGGCTAAGATGGAATACCTCTCGTGCCAGTAATTTCACCGGCTATTTTGCTCTCCTCGCCGGAACACAAAAGATTAAGCACTGCTGCTTAGCGGCGGGATTAGCGATCAAGATGATGGTAGCAATCCGGCCGGACCTCGGACGAGGTCCTACCACCTGCAAAACGTCACGTTCTTGTCAGATTGTGTTAAACTATTTACTAACTACATATAGTATTAGCAGAATTTCAGAGTTTATCCATTTACCTATGACGAGCCGATTAGCCATAAGCGTATAGGTTGTTGAATAGTTAAAGACTGAGACCACTGTAATACGGACCCCGATGACTAAGTCAATCAAGGTCACCGGATTCTGATAGCTACGGAAGGTAGGCGTGTGCCACCGACTATTTCTAACATGGAAATCTTTGGAGTAGACTATGTTCAACAGTGAACCACACTCGCTGGATTAAAATAGTGATCATGACTTATAATGTGTGATATCTCCATTCCAGGTTCAGATACGCAAGCGAGGTCGACGGATCGCGGTCAGTGGGTTCAATTCCCGGTGAAAATAGTACAGCTGAGCGAAAGACTTATCCGACGATACGCGTTTCGGGGTACAATGGCCCTATGGCTGTCATGGTCTCTCTTATCAACCCTGAAGACAAACTGTAAGTTTTTTTCAAAATGATATATCTCAATACTTAGGTTAAGCTGAATACTTAGATATTGTGTTGTATGACACAACAAATACAATAAAGTCATTTTAGCCATCAGACCATACGGAAAAATGGGTTTATGAACAATAGTTCCTACATATTAACTGTCTAATGTTATTGCAAAATAATTTGCTCAAAATATATTTCGCTTTACACCATTCTTTCCCATGTGTCACCATTTTTCCTTTAAGTATATCCAACTACAAAATAGGTACGTCAAGAATTTGTAATAAAATGAATCAACATAATGATGAGGAAAATCTATCTAAACAGAGTGTGTAGTTTTCTGGCTAAACATTAAATATATATATTTTTTTTTATTTATGTATTAAAAATCTGATGAAAGCAAATCCTTTCTAGGGTGCATCCGCACGCCATAATTGGTAATGATCCTCGCTACCACTGCAAGTACGGGGTCATCTATGCATTCGTGGAAGGTCCTGAAGTGGTCTTCAACAACGTTGGGGTTCTTTGCGTCAGGAGTAAGACCGAAGAAGACGTAACAGCGGCACTACAGATGCGGCGGGAATATAAATTAGACCCTTTTAAAGGTAAGTTGACCAGTGGCCACTGAAGGAGTGTAGCTTGTCACACATTTGAGTGGCACTGTCTCCCCTCCATGGTAACGAAGGTTTAAAGTCAATATTGAAATGACCCTAATTGCGGCAGTAGGAGATATAGTGAGAGTTGTCGACACGGAATCCCATATACTAATCGGCGATAGGAACATTTTGAGGAGCATTTGCATATGATAATCGATAAATACGATCGGTACTGCTTTGTTGGTTTTATTTCAAAGGGAGAGGAACAAAAAACTGATAATCTAATGAAAAGTGCCCATGCCCATGGGTACCGGAAACCCCAAGAGGGTCGCTGATCTGTTGTAGTTGGAAAGGTGATGTGTTTTACAAGAAAATATTGACATGTGTAAGATGTCTCCTAGAGTCACTTGCGATCTATCCTAAGACGCGAAGGTAAACTGATGGTCGAAACAGGAGAAAACCTTAAGGCTTAATTTCACTACTATTCTATTGATTTCAGCCGGCTTCCCCCACATAACAGACCACCGCCGCATCAACTTCAGCGCAGTTCGCCTCTGCTTCACGGTGTTCATTCCCGAAGAGGAGATTAAGCCGGCTGACCGAAAAATGCTGAGCAAATACAACATCGATCTGAAGCCTGTAGCCTCGTGTGTGGTCTACGATGCAAAGAAACTTAGCGACCTGAAGATTCATTACATTAACAAGTCCGTTGGCTCGATGCTGGGAGGCACAGAGATGGTCCTGTTATGTGAAAAGGTATTTTTAACTCCCAAGAGTGGTGCTATGTTTGTAAAGTAAGACTACCTGTCTGTATATTAATGTCATTGTGGCATGGACGTCCAGGTCCAATGCGCCAGTCTTGTTTGATTGGTAAATTAATTAAGCGAGATGGTTTTTAACTATGTTTCATCGCAAATGGGTAACTGGACTTCGTGACATTTAACTTAGAAAGAAGATAGGACGTAATTTTAATTTTTTTACATTGTCTCGTTGTTGAGTATTTTCTAATGTATTGATTTGATCTATTTGGTGTCTGAACTCTTCAGAAAAGGCATAAGTATTAGTAAAAATAACATTTGTTTTGCAGTACTCAGGTGTGAATCCAGAAGTAGTTTTTGTGGAGGGTGACTGGGAGGAGAAAGCTGAAGTGAAGATGTACCATAAACAAATGGCATTGGTGATCGTCACCCCGCCTTATCGAGACCCGACCTGCACCCGACATGTGCCGGTAAGTCATCCAGAGTGGCATGATCTGATTTTGACAAATCCGTAGGACGAAAGTGAAAAATCACTTGTCACGATGTCACGATCGCTACACGCCACTTCATTGCAACGATCGCGCAATATTGCCTTTCATTGCGTGACACGCATTTCTGATCGCAACAAGGATACTATACATCTTGAGTGTACAATTAGGGACGCAGCCTATTTTCGGCTTTTTTCGCAGTTTGTATATTTGCCGCGAACTTAAAGTTTTGGTTGTGGTCAGGTGGAGGTGTACCTGCAGCGGAGGGGCCCCCGGGGCGCGCCGGAGCGCAGCGCGCCGGCCAGCTCCGAGTACATCCCAGCCTTACCCAAATCACACCCCAGTGAAGTCGGCATCAAAAGACCCCGTAAGTTGGAGAGAACCGTCCACCCTACAACCGTTTTGACAACCGGATAGCCAAGTGGTTAGTAATTCTGACTACAAAGCTTGAGATTCCGGGTTCGATTTCTGGGAGGGGCAAATGTTTGTATGATGAATATGAATGTTTGTACCGGAGTCTTGGATGATATATGTATTTAAGTACAGATTTATCTATTATAAGTATAAATATACGTAGTTAAAGTACCCATAATGCAAACAAATTTACTTGCTTAATTTGGGACTAGGTCAATTGGTGTTAATTGTCCCAAAATATTTATTTAATATTTATTTATACGCCTCTGCGCGATCTCGCGTCGTACATACTCCCTATTCACTCTTACATTATGCTCTCTCGCTGCAGCACCAAACTCCTTCCCAGGGAATACGTGTTGGGTTTCCTCGTCGTGTGCCCAATAGCCTATATGATGCGATGTCATTGGCAGATAGCTAACCCGACCCGTGTCTTCCGACATTAACTATACAATGTTGTATTGTACCTACCACTGACATTGGCTAAGCCTTGTCTCGACGGTTGCATGGTTGGACGGTTGCTGGACACCCCGAAACTAGGTCACACGTCGCCGAAGTAACGTGCTAATTTTAATGTTTTAATGTTTTTGTTTTATAAATATGTATGTTAAGACTTTACGGTAGTTTTTCTATGGGCCTATGCAGCCTGAAATAAATGGTTTCTATTCTACTCTTGTGACTGCCATTGAAGAAAAAAAAAAGAAGATACGCATCCATCTTTTCGGCGCATCTTTTCAGTCGTCATTTATAAGTTGTTAAACAGTCTTTTTTCGTTCGCATTAGTTTCATATCAATGTGCACGATTTAAATCATAATCCATTGTTGAACATTTTCACAACGAATGACATAGGGACAATAGGGACATGTACCAATGCGTGCCGAACTGGCGAAAGGAATTCCGACTGGAATTCATTGTGAAAAGCTTCCCCACTGTCTATTTGTTGAAATTAGTGTATTTATACAATAACAATTGCAACGTTTTGTTACATAGCACCAGACTACATAAAAAGCAAGCAGAGCAAGAGACCCTTCGTGGAGCGTTTATCGCGGTACGGTGACGACGTCCAGCGTACTATCGCGGAACTTCTTGGTGAACCGCCTTCTATCTTTCAGGTAAAATGTTTTTCGATACAAAAAATGAGCCAACCTGTATTCTACCAGAAACACCACCTTACCACCCCATAACAGCGCCACTCTCTATGAAGAACTGGTGTCATATGCCCTTTCGAGTATGGTTATTGGAGTACTTACACGTTTTTTGATATCGATATTTTTTCTGACCGCAAGAGCGTTGATTACTACTGTAGGTATCTACTTACTTAGGTAATGCACATAAGTTATTGGTCCAATCAGGTTCAAATATAACGGAGAGAGTAGTGCTCAAAATTATCTGAACTCTGTTGTCATATATTTTTGACCACCTTGCCCGCTTTAATATACTTGAAGCTGACTGTACAAAACGATCGCTGGGGATTGAATTCGGTTCCTTACGATAATGAGTCCATCCACTAGACCACAAAGTTTCTTTTTGTGTAGAACTTATTATATCTACATGTTTTATGTTACTGAAAAAAAGTTGCTTTCAGGAATCGCCTAGTGTGTCTGGATTGGGTCAGAGCACCGCACCGGTTCAACGCGCCGCTGATTACTGGCAGCCACATCCTACCATTGGAACTCCGAACCCCTTGAACCAGCAAGAGTTCGCTAATGTAGACAACTTTACCCAAAACATGTACACAGGACTAAATAACGTGGTCTCAAACTTGTATACAGATAGCTCGCCCCCAATCATGGTGTCATACGAAAATAGTATGGGTCCAATAATGCCCAGTGTTTATAGTGTTGCCACGAATACAACAGCTTTAGGTTACCAGATTCAGAACGGACCATCCACGTCCTTTATTCCAGATAACAGTGACATGTTTACGCATCTACCTTCAAAAACACCGTCATACAATTTTCTAGCAATGCAAACAGACTTTTCAACTAATGTGCCCCATGATGGGGCGAATGTGTGCAATGTTTCCCCATTGCCGAATATAATCACAACAGCATCATCGTCAAACAATCAAATACCTAATATGCCTGACGTATTATTACCCATGTCTCCAGAGAGTTTGAACATTGATACCAAATTCAATCTTCCTAACGTTGAAATAAACGCTTTTAATATGGCTAACGCTTACATCGATGAACTTATCGTTGATCCTGATATTCCAGAGTACATGAAAAGTATCGATACGTTTGGCGTGCCTGGTACAGACACGGGCGCTTTTCCAACTTATGATCAAAGTAATTTGAATTTGGAAAACTTCGGTGGATATGCTATTGATCAGAAAAGCTTAACAGATAAATTAAGGAATGCAGCTACTTCGGTGCCTGGTACACAGGTCGCAGGTCCAACTTTTGACCAAATTAATTTAAACGTCTTTGATTCTTATGATTATGACCCCGAAAGTTTATCGGATGAACTGAAAAAAATGGGTCTATAGCGCGAAATCCGACCTTAGTCAACATTTGATGCGCCTTTGTTACTAAAATATTAAAGGAAATTTAAACATCAAATTAGGAAGACTTTGCAGCTGTCTCTTTTGTTTTATGAGGAGGCTTGTAAGCAACGTAACTTACTAACATATGTATAGACTGGATTACTCATAGAAATATAAAGACTTTGTTTGGGATTATTATTATAATCATTATGTTATGTTATTTAGGTATTTAAGTAACTATTTGAATGATGATGCCATCACAATTTTGCTCAATACAATACGATGTTAGATATTTGTTTTATACTCAGATGGCAACATTGTCTTCGAACTCAGCTTAGTTCTTTCTTATTTCTTAGTTCTGGGTTCATGCGAGATGCATCTCACGTGCGAGATACGTCAAAAAATGACAGATTTCCAAGGCATTTGACAGTTGTTTTCATGCGAGATGAATCTCGCATAAACCGAGAATTGCCGCAATGTACAGTGACGTCAGGACACTGGTGGGGAACACTGAACAAATCACAGGTCCGCAACTACAACTTTACCTTAAACCTATAGGATTTTAATCATTGATTTATAGAAATTGAACTTTTTTTAAAGATTGTTATACAGTAATTCTAACCTAGCCTTTTGAGTTCTACGCCATAAACTCTGACAAACTATAAAAATAGTTTATGACACATATAGAATTGAACAACAGAACAAACAAACACACTTTCGCATTTATATTTTTTTTCCTTAAGTATTATTAATTTTGTTTTAGTAAAGATAATCGAAAAAAGGATGGTACGGCCGTGCCGCTTTATTTTGCTTGACTTGGCGGGGCCACTGCCGTGCATCCAGATCTAAATTATGTTTTTGCCCCACGATCTTTGAATCACTGTTCCCCAGGTTCACTGTTCCCCACGTTTCCATAACTTGTGATAATTTTGTAAATAAAGCTAGATTCCATATTGGGGTATTTTCGCCTAACTCTGTACCTTATACTTATTATTTTCTTGTTTATTTCTGTTGTGTTTCATGTGCAATTAGAAATAGAGATATTAATTATTAATAATAAATAGTTTGTATTCTGACTCAGTAGATAATAAGGTTTAGCCTAGCTGTCTTAGATAGTATCCGTTTTTAAATTTCAAAAATAATATAATATAATACGGTATTCTTATGATTATTTATATTTCCATTTAAAAAATTCGTTAAAACATGAAAAACTGTTTTTGTTTTTTTTCTACGATCACTATTCTTTAGAAATATCACGAATAGTAAAATGACAGCGAGCAAACCACTTGAAAATGCTCATCGCGGCACTTCCAGCACCAGTGACGTCACCGTCGCAATAATGTATAGAGCCAACATGCAACACTATCGCATACTTCGCACTACTTGAATACAGTCAGCTTTTAACTAATTACTTTCATTATACTTTTACAATTTTATCCGGATTAAGCTTATTTTTAATTAAAAAAACAAGGTACTTTATCTTTGTCATTTTTGTAGCTTTGCATCGTTATAACTTTTTCATCATCTTCTTTCAGCATTTTACAAACATTTCCTAGGTACTTTTATGCCAAGTGGAATACCGTATTATTTTATTAACTATTTGCTAATACAGACTGTTGCGAGTTTTTGTATTTTTCTATAGATACGATTTTAAATATAAGGAATAACATATAAAATTAGTCAATTAAACGTTATTTACATGAAGTTTTTTTTTATTGTAAACAATAGTAATGTTCCCAAGCTCCTTTAAGCGACCCTAACCTGACCTCCCAAGAGTTCTTCATCTCTCCCTGGGGCTAACTGTAATTGTATATATGTATAATAGCGACCCGCCTTGGCTTTGCACGACTACAATGAGGATGTAATGTACATAAAATTATTAAAATTATTTATATCTTCCGTTAAAAAATCATGACAGTGAAAACCGTATCAAAATCCTTGCTTGCTTTAGGACGATGGGAGTTGGCCAAAGATATGCGGAAACGGATAGCGACTTTACTTTCTGTTACATTTGTAATGATGAAGATAAAGATTATAGTGTCTTAAGCTTGAATGAAGGACTTATTTCTATGGTCCGCATAGAGATAAATTAGCTGGGGTTGTCATGTTAGAGCCGCGGCGGAGACGACGTTAATAAATTCTGCGGACAAGCAGACCCGTAGCAGAACGTCTGTGCGCTGCTAGCATTCGGGCTCATTTTGTCGCTTGTCGCTTAGTTGGTAGTAGGTTTGTCTTTAAAACTTAAAACTGGGGGTCTAGCACGCTAGCTTTTATCGATGACATAAAGCATTTATCCCGTTCTAACCAGTATGCGTGTGCGAAAGGGACGAATGCTTTATGTTAGCGATAAACGCTAGTGTGCTAGAGGGGCTGACTGCAGATCGACGATAGTGATTATAATATTAAAATACATGGATGTTTAAAATATGATACGAATGATGCTATGCGTCTTGGTCTTATGCCAGTTGTTTATTAAAAAAAAACTTTGACAGTTATCGAAAATTGTAAACAAACAATAATTAAAAACTTGCTTGTAGAATAGTTTAAATAGATTCATTAAATTTAAGGATTATAAAAGACCACGGAATAGAAATTTATTTACAAAATGAACGAGCCGTTCAGTTCGGATGGTCCAGAGCCCAAAAAAGTGGGTGTTTGGACTGAAGGCGCTCGTATTGAGCCGAAGTAAGTTGAACAAAACTCTTTAAACTATCTCGAGACCGGGCTGTATAAAGATCGGTTGTATGTAAAATATTTAACACTAGCAGACGCGCGCGACTTCGTTCGCGTCAAATTAGTAGCCTATGACCGCCAGGGATAGTGTAGCTTTCCATTAGTGAAAGAATTTTTGAAATCGGTTCAGAAGTTCCAGAGATTACCCCCTACATACAAACAAACAAACAAAGCTTACCCCTTTATTATATTAGTGTAGATGTAGATAATAAGTAATGGAGATATATCCTTGACTAGCCTTTCCCCGCGACGTTGTCTGGGTTGATTAATATAAATACTAACTTCCACCCCCATTTTAACCTTAATGATGGAATTTCTAAAAATCCTTTCTAGGTAACATTAGCACCTCTATCAGTACAGAGGTTTAAGCTATGTTTTCTGTTAGTCAGAAAAGCCTTTTATATGTATATAAAAGAAAATAAATAAAAAAAACTTGTGTTCACTATTATTGCAGAGAATTTATAATTCCAAAGAATTCATCGGCATCCAGCGATGACATACCAACCATTCCTGACTTAGATGACCTGCAGGACATCTTGGAGAAGGAGATATCCAAACCACCACCGTAAGTATAAATCTGTCTGTCTGTCTTTAACCTTTTACCACCCTTGCCTGAATTTTAAGACACAAAATATCCAGTGCATTATCATGTATAGTTTTCTTATATGTGGAGAGGCGATACAGACATAATTGGTCAGAGTATATTAAAAAGGGGGCCATATGGTCCGTATGGGCCATATGGGGGGGGGGGACTTAGAAAACCTAACCATACCTAATAGTCCCCCCTTTGCTAAACCCTAACCACATAATGAATAGATCCTTGGCAACAAACTGGAACAAATCACCTAGATATATTTATCCTAGATTATTGAAACCCGCAAGTTTGCAGGATAAGACCTTAACCATGAGACCATGGCCGTTGCAACACGGTCAAAGCATTTAAGATTAATTAACATTTTTTTATTGCGTTACTGTCCTGTTTGAAGTTAGTCAATATGGATCTCTAATAAAAATGTAGCAGCAGTTAGAGGGTTAAGTATCTAATGTTTGTCTTAAGGAATAAAATAACAAAAATGCCAACTTTTCAGGGCAGAAATACAATTGTACAAAAGATATGTTCCATTTTGTTGACAATTCTCTTCTAAAGTAGTTTTAAGGAAAACTAGGTATCACAATTACTATGGCTTCTTTGGTTCTTAAGTTATAGGTGCCTGAACTATTTACAGGCGTCTACTAAAAATCATCGAAGGTAGCACATAATTTTGAAGAGCAAATATAGCAAAATTAACAAGCTTTAGACAGTTGTTTTGACTGACTTATACTTTTTTATTCGATCCTAAATGTCATGTCAATGAATTTTTAACACAAAACTACCGTGAGACTTGGACATATAATACAAACAGATCACTCACTTATTTTAAAGTCGCGAATTGCCCGACATGTTTCAGACCAGTCCGTGGTCCTTAATCATGAGCCCCGCGGCGGTGGCGCGACGACTGCGTACCGAAGCCCTGAGCCGCGGCAAAGAAGATGCTGTTTATCTTCTTTGGCCGCGGGGACTCATGATTAAAGACCATGGACTGGTCCAAAATAGGGCAATTCTCGACTTTAAAATGCGTGAGTGATCCGTTCGTATTAACATTTCAACGAAGTCTACTACAATTCTACACTGTATGGTTATTGCATAGTTGCATGTTCCAGTGTGTCTCGCAAGGACGCGGAAACGGCCCATACGCTGGCGGAGGTGGGCGGCGGCTACTCGGGCGCGGCGCTCGGCGCGGAGGGCGCGCGCGCGGCGCTGCGGGCGCGCGTGCCGGCCGCCGCGCGCGCGCCCGACGCCGTGTGGACGCCGGACGTGCTGCTGGCCGCGCTGCTGGACGGGGACGAACAGGGTTAGGCCAAAACTAGGCCTGGGTCTGGAGGGCAAAACGGGGCACCTGCCCCCGGTGGCAGTTTGCGGAGGAGGGCGCCATTATCATAAGATACGGCCCGGCACCAGCACCAACGCCGGCGCCGGTGCCGGGGATGCAAAAATTTATGAAAATGCTCGCTTTTCCATTTACCGGCCCCGGCGCCGGCCTGGCGTTGAGTCCTCTCGTCGCCGTCGCCGGGGTAGCAAGCTTCCCACTGGTTGCCGGCCCGGCAAAATTACATGTGTTTGTATATGAATTTAAACCGTGTGCGTGTGTGAGTGCGCGGGGCGGGTAGGGGGGGAGGCCGGGCGTTAACGGGCATCGACACCGACCAGTGCCAGTGCACGGACATGCCGGTGCCACACGCCTAATGGAAAAACGCCCTTCACGTGCTAGTAATTAAGTTATAAATTCATCATTATCATCATATAATTTATGAGCTTAGCTCTTATCGGTGGAGTAAACGCCATTTCTCTGTTTCCCCTGCCAAGTACCTAACTTCATGATACGACATTAAGCGTAATATATATAAATCTCCATAGATATGTATATATTTATGTCAGGCCCATGCAATAAATTTATTCTGTTCTATAAGATGGTATGGTAGGGGCGCCACTATCAAGTTTCTGCCCTTGTTCGCATGTCGGAGTTTATATGATAAAAAAAGAGGCAGTGCCAGCAAAAGTGGAATAACTCTGAATACATTTTTTTCTAATGGTTGATAGTTTTTTTATTTATTAAAAAAAATACTGTTTTAAGTTAACTCACTTTGGCCTAACTGCTCCAAAATGTAGTATGCATTTTATAATTTATTAAAAAACAAAGTCTTAAATTTGTGATAGTTGATGTCCGTCCAATTTTTAGAACTAAGTAATTTAAATATAAGGAACATTATAAATAATAAATCATTAATACAGATTAAGCTGTCTTTTAATTACTAGATATCTCATTATTGTCTGTCTACTCAAAGACATTGGCTTTTGTTAAATTTAACTTTATAATCAGTCAACCAATTATAATCAATGCGGGTAAGTTAGAACATTTGGGTAATATTGAATGCCCTTAAAAATAATATAAACATTCATGTACTTGTAATTGGCGGATAAGTCAAAGGGTACATGATATCAAAGAACCAAATTAATACAAGTATATTGCGGTAAAACAGTTTGCAAAACCTTATTATAAGGTTGTTCAGTTTTACCCAAGTGTTCAAATTTACCTGCATGGACTGTAACCTGTTCACGCGATCGAAATGAGAAAACTATAGAACTGTGTACAACGCAGTGGCAGAGTAGCCGGCCATAGTCTATTTGGTAGACTAACATAGTCTACCAAATAGACTATGGCCGGCTACTCTGCCACTCAGACATTCAGGCTATCCAACATGGATAGCCTGAATAAAACTATGTGCCAATTGTCAAGTAAACAGCTCTGCGTTTTGTACATTTTAAATAGGCGTCATATTTTTAGTTTTGCTATCCGCCTGTGTTGCTGCTAGTTAGAAAACTTAGAAGCACTTTATTCGCTTACGATAAGATTCAAAGTTGAACCAATGGCTAAGTATTGAAAGCCCGTCTTCACTTGCTTCACCCCGTCGCAAAGTGGTGACGCTAGACTTGTAACAATCCGAACAAGTAAGCAGATCTATTGTCTTCTTATATCGATGGTTCATGCCAACAATGGATATATCCAACTGAGCGCTTGTAAAAGTAACTCATGAGCATTGGTAAAAGTTTGAAATTCAGAATGCACTGCCTAGTATACGAATCAAGATTTCTGACTACTGTGATAGTATTTAATTATTTTCAATTTAGAGACATTTTTAATTAAAGCACATTTAACAAATTCAAAAGGAAAACTATATTGCTCACATGAAATTATGACAGTCGATTGGAATGGGTAGTTATTATGACTATAAACCATGCAAGTGTGAACGAGAAAGCATTTTCACACACTTCTAGTTCTAACGTTAACTATAGTAAAAACCTTTCAATCACATCTTTGCTATACAATTAGCCTACTAACATGTCCAAATAAATCTACAATATCCTTAAACTATTGGTTTTCTCTTGGGGTTTAAGCTAGAGCTTGTTACAAGCAAGTTAATTAATAAACATACATATAATACATAATTTACAGAGCGCAACTGTCTGCTGTTAGAAGTATCTACATTCATAGCAGTGTCATGTATAAAAGCTTACACTATTCTTGTCAACAATCCAAAATACATTATTAATAAAAACGGATCACTCATTCATTTTTAAGTCGAGAATTGCTCGACATGTTTCGGACCAGCGATTCTCGGTTTATGCGAGATGCATCTCGCACGAAAACAACTGTCAAATTCCTTGGAAAGGGGCCGTTCAAGTTTTACGTAAGCAGATTTACTACAATTATTTACCCCCCCTTCCCCCTTGTCAGCAAAAGTAATCAAAGATCTTACCCCCCCCCCCCCCATGCTTACGTAAACATTGTTATATGCATTTTTCTTTTAATGTATTGTTTTTTTATTGATTCATGAGCAGCAGATATAATTCTAGAAAGAACAAAATTAAAATTTGTGCTCTAAATTTTGAATAATGCACATCAGTTCCATATGTGTAAAAAAGTAAATAACTACTGCTGACGTAATCACCATCTAGACCCCCCCATCCCCCATGTCATCAAAAGTAAGCAAAGCAAAGACCCAAATCTGTCAATTTTAGACGTATCTCGCACGTGAGATGCATCTCACATGAACCGAGAATTGGGGTCCAGGCCGCAGCAGCAGGCAGCAGTCGTCGTCGCGCCACCGCCGCGGGCTCATGATTAAGGACCACGGACTGTGGCCCGTTTCACGAAGCTACAAGTGACAATTTTACAAGTCTAAACCGGCAACATTGGTCATTATGCCCATTGCCATTGGTCATTATTGACCAACGTTACCGGTTTAGACTTGTAAAATTGTAACTTGTAGCTTAGTGAAACGGGCCACTGGTCTGAATCATTTCGGGCAATTCTCGACTTAAAAATAGGTGAGTGATCCGTTTTTATTAATATGTCCGAGTCTCACGGTAGTTTTATGTTAAAAAATACAGTGTCGTTTTAATTGGAACTGTGTGGTGAAATATACCAGAATATTGGTATTCAACCAAATTACCAACAAAAAGTGATTGTAAAAGTCAAAGACAGCAGAGCAGTACAGTTGGGGAAATATGTATATTCACGTACCACCTTAGAACCCTATCGCAATGACGCGACGCGTTTAACGCTAGGCTATGTCATACAAACGTCATGCGTATGTCTCTTTGACTAGGTTCTACGGTGGTACGTGT
The DNA here is from genome assembly GCA_963691745.1 of Ditula angustiorana. NCBI lineage: Eukaryota > Metazoa > Arthropoda > Insecta > Lepidoptera > Tortricidae > Ditula > Ditula angustiorana. The sequence goes on along the minus strand of OY829481.1, from coordinate 15,305,424 downwards.
TTCAATTTCCTTGACTGTACAGTCAATGCTTGCAAATGTTAACTTTGAACCATCTCTGAATACTCTGGTAACATTGAATGGGCATAAAAAAGGTTTGTGAATTTTTACTGCAATATATTTGTATTAGAGGTGCAACGGATAGTTGTTTGGCCGGATACCGGATATTCGGCCTGATCACCTGCCGAATATCCGGTATCCGGCCGCCGAATATTCGGCCGGCCAAACGATACCTACATTTTAGTTAAGCGGCGGGCGCGTCGTGCAGGTTTCAACCTGTTACGTGTTGAAGGTTCGCGCGGACCGTTTTCTAAGCAAGAAACGAGTTTTATTAGGTCAGTGTACGGAACTATTTCGTTCGTATGCAGTACACGTGCGCCCGCCTATTTTGCTGAATAGATAAGTTTAATTAAATTGTACGTTAAAGGTAATACTAATACAAATATTGATAATTTGTTGTTGTTTTCAAATACTAACTATTTTTCAAAGTTAAATACCAAACAGAATCACTATCCGGTATTCGGCCGGATAGTAAAATAATGGCCGGATAGGCCGGATACCGGATAGCAACCGGATATCCGTTGCATCTCTAATTTGTATTAATCGGTTTTTAATCTCCTGTGAATTATCCGAGAATTACAAGTATTTGACCGTTTAAAACTATTGCGAAGACCATTCAATGTTACCTGCATTGACTACAGCTGGTTTGTTAACAATCAAATGATCTGATATTTTGGGACACAGGGCAGTTATCTTAGATATTTTTGTGTAAAAACAAGATTATCATAGAAAATTATGGAACACTAAACTTAATTGATCTACATAAAAATATTTGTTACCGAATTTTTTTTCGATTTTATTTTAAATGTTTTTAACATTCAAATTATCAAATTAAAATGCTATGCAATGACAACACAAGGAAAAATTAGGGTAATGGCAGGACTCGAACCTGCAACATCAGTATTCCGTGCCTTGCGTTTGCCAGTTTCGCCACATTACCGCTACCATACCATGCGAATTTTTCAATGTGCTTCGTCTTACGGTCATTACATTGTTGATTTTAAGGGTACAACTACCCTCGGTGTCATGTATATGAAACTTTTTAACAAGTTATCATATTCAACTGTGTACCTTTACAGCTACCGTCAGCTAAACGAGAGATGGCGCTGTTTACTCATTTTACTCATTTTTATGCACAGCTTATGCTTTAACCAAAGAACTGTTTTCACCATACAGTCCCTGTGAACAAAAACACTGTATAAATTCTGATAATGACAATATCACAGTCTACGCTCTAACCGTAAAGCTCTGTATGAAACTCCTGCCCGTACCTCCAGCGGACCTGTATGCTAAATAGGCAGTAATAATCAGAACTATATAAGATGGAATGATAGTCGCAGCATACAGCTCATTCCTATTTAGTAAACTTAATCCTGACACAAAGAAATGTGAAGCGACAACCCAGACTATCTTCGGGTAGTATTTGTCGTCAAGGCCGCTGAAGAATATGACGCTCCAGAACGTGTTCAGTAGGATCATGCAGAGCGTCATCGCGGCGCTCGTCACGAAGAAGTATTCCGTGCCCGTGTGGAGGCCTAGCGTGCCTGGTCCCACCTGAAACAAATAAATATTTTAATACTATTTTAACGCAGCCCCAAATTAACCAATCTCAAATAATTTGCCCATATAACCATGATTCTGAAAATCAAAAAATTATTTAATAATAAATTTTTGTAACCTAAATTTCTTTAGATTTTATTTTTAAATGTTTTTACATTCAAATTAATAAATTAAAATTGTAAAGAGGCAGTGTGGCGAAACTGGCAAATGCAAGGCACGGAATGCTGATGTTGCAGGTTCAAGTCCTGCCATTGCCCCAATTTGTCTTCGTGTTGTCATTACAATTTTAATTTATTTAATAATTATCATGTTTCTATGTTTTGTATTGATATTGTTTTATTTTACTTTTTATAAAATATTGTAAAAACCATTTATTTAATTTATTTAAATAATCATATTTATTGGTAATAAAATAGTTTTTGGTAATTGGTATTTTGCAAGTAGGCCATATAGGCTCTTTTATATTTCTGAATTTACTAGCGCTTCAGAAAATGGAAGATTCTGCTGAGAAGAAACTCCGCAAGAAACTCAGCAGTTTATCTTTTTTTTTCTTCTCTTTCCAAAACAGCAGCTTTTCAGTAGCTACAGCATTGACACATTTGCTAATTAAAAATGCCACAGGTCTGACTGAAAATCTTACTAAGGATACCACTTTTACATTAGTTCATAACTAACACTGTGTCAAATTTCTTACACTAATTAACCCATGTCACCTGCACTGTAGATAGACTAGGCCTATCCGGCAGAGTGACTTTACATTATTTGCCTGTGTAACAATTTTTGTGGCAAATTGTTACAATAAAGTTGAAAATTAAAGTAAACAGTTGACGATAAATAAATAAAACAGGAATGTTCTCAGAAATTTCACAATTTCAGAGTTACTTTCCAGCAGCACATCAGTAGCACTTCTATGAGATTCAAACAGGACATAATTGACAGTAGATAAGTTCATAAAAACATCTATGAATGATGCTTACCGAATCTGCAAGGACGTTGACAAGTGCGAAGGCTCCACTCATGGCCCCAAAGCCAAGTCCCGAGACATATGCCATCTCTAGCTTGTTGCTGCCAATGTCCTGGTTCTCGGAGATTTCTTTCAGCCCTGCTTCTGTCTTCCGGAGGAGCAGGTACATGCCATAACGGAACAGTTCCTGGAAACATAATCTATTAATCCATCCGCCGCCTCATCAAGTCTCTAAAAATTTAACAGTTCAGCATTTCTCATACAAACTTTCATCCCCCATTTCAGCCCTTCAGGGGTAGCTTTTGAAAAAAAAGTAGCCTTTGTCCATCTCCAGGTGTCAAACTGACATTCTAAATTTAATCCAAATTGGTTCAGCAGTGTAGTGTGAAAGCCAGGCAAGCTAGCAATACCTTATACATTTGAAACATTGCTATATAACCAAGCCAATTTCTTTAGACTAAGGACTTGCTTTTTCTTATCTTATAGATAGCTGTTTGTTTTTTTCGAACACCCAACATTTTCTATTTTGAGACTACCAACATATGCAGCCAACAATACTATTTTGAGTCTAGTTAGACCCCAAGTGTTCTAATTTACAATTAAAACACTCACTTACCTGGAATATAATGGCAAAAACCATTCCAAAAACTAAGTACGTTCGTAAAGGCACCACAGCGAACCACACTAAAGAAGCGAGCAGGAATGACAGTAACCACCCAAACGCTGCAGCTATCAGGATGATGATTCGAACAGGGTCGTTGGCTATCGTCATGGCAAACATCACAATCGGAGGGCCAAAGGCAAGCAAGGAACAACTGAAGAATTCGCCGAGAGTCATCTTTCACTTTTTATCAGCTTTTGCGTTATTTAGAGGGATCTATTTACATTTATAACTGACGGTTTGATTGATCTTTGTGAGATCTAGTTTGTAACATTAAAATAAACTGTTAAATGTACTGTTACTTTAATAAAGGAGCAGAAGATAAAAATTAGTCACGAAAAATCCGCAACAAGCCAACTCTCTAACGTCAACGTCAAGTTGACAAAACTGACAGATATCAGATCTGGCCGCGTTCCGAATCTGTTTACTTCGCTCACGTTTTTTGACCGAATCACACTCATAAGACTACCGTAGCGTCATTGACGACGCATGGATTTGGCTTACATCGCTAACGCTGCCCAGTAAACTTTAGTTAGCAATGAACGTTACGTTCAAATTGCGCCTGGCAGTGGTAGCAATGTAAGCCAAATTCATAACGTCGTCAATGACAATGACATTAAGGAAGTCTTATAGGTGTGATTCGGTCCGAAAACGTGAGCGATGTAAACTGATTTGGAACGCGGCCAAATGTTTTTCAGTTTTATTGGGATAACAAAACGCAATAATTAGTTACTTTTAACAAGAAGTTAGTCTATATTCCGTTAATAATATTTGTCTCTGCTCGAACAGCAATATTAAAATTATTAAAAACCATACCGTATATGGTGATGTCCTTAAAACAGGTGTTTTAGGTTTTTCAGGGTTCCACTGCCTAGTCCGCTTATAACTAAACGCATTGTTTTGACACTAGCGATCTATTTTTGTAAACTATTTTAATTTTTAAATAAATATATCACTGGACCACCACATGCAGCAGTTAGCCATAGCATAGTACATAAAAATGCCACCGAAACAAGCTAAGAAATCCTTATGGGTAGAGTGTGAGAATTGCGGCAGAAGTATAACCTCCAACGACAAGATGGCTCACGCGGACTCAAAATGCGAGAGGAATCAGGTGAAATGTCCTTTCGTGGAAGATGGGAGGTTGTTTACTTGGTTGGAGCGGGCGGGCACGCCACCGGAGGGCGTCCCTAGAGACGCGGTCCTCGTTCATCCTTCAGCGGGAGCACTAATTGGCGCTGTAATCGGTGCCCCGCTAGAACTTAAACGAGAAGGAGCGCCGACGCTGGTGAAGCGAATGTGGCCGTCTAAAGCTTCTGCGCCGGCCGCTGTCATACTGCCGGCTGCTGGTAAGTGGCATAAATTCAATTCAATTTTTGTGAGTAGGTATAGCTCTGTTTCCCTTTGGGGTAGGCAAAGACCTATTTATCGATGATTCCGCCAACGTCGACTTTCAGTATGAGATTTGTGAAACTCTAATTTTAGACTTCTAGTCATGTTTTGTTTCTTACAAAATGCTGGTTGTTTGTCCTTAATTGGGATGTTGACAAAAAAATTATAATTAGTCCATCTTTTAGAACGCCAGAAAATAGTAGATACGTATTTTTTCTTTTGCTTCTAAAACTTAAAATAACAAAGTTACAGAGCGGCGAAAGTTCGCGCTACGTCATTATATCGTAAAATTTTTACGAATCGAGTGACGTCACGAGCCCCTACTCCTGAATTTGAATGTGCTGTATCTTTGTCAATATTATTCGTATGGACAAATAAAAAAATACGTATCGAGTATTTTTCTATAATCTAACTGACGGACTAATTAGAATCTTGTTGTTTTAACCCAGGAGACATCCCTATTGTTGGCATGTGCAGATACTAAGGTTTTTGCGGGTGGTAGGACCTTGTGCAAGGTCCGTCCGGATAGCTACAACCATCTTGCTTGTTAATCCTGCCGCTAAGCAGCAGTGCTTGCACTGTTGTGTTCTGGCATGGAGAGCAAGACAGCCAATGTAATTACTGGCACAAGAGGTATTCCATTTTAGCCCTCTAGGTTGGCAACGCATCTGCAATCATCTTGGTGCTGTGGGTGTCTATAGGCGGTGGTGACTTACCATCAGGTGACCCACTTGCTTGTTTTCCTTCCTATTTTATAAAATAAATAAATAAATACTAAGGTATTACAATGTTAAATTTTTATAACCGAAATTTCTTTTGATTTTTATTTTAAACGTTTTTAACATTCAAATTATTAAATTAAAATTGTAATGACAACACAAAGAAAAATTAGGGCAATGGCAGGACTTGAACCTGCAACATCAGCATTCCGTGCCTTGCGTTTTTCCAGTTTTTTTTTTTCTTTGTGTTGTCATTACAATTTTAATTTATTTCAATGTTCCTTGTGAACCATGGAGCATTTCAACATTAGAATCGCAAGCTGAGCCCCAGGTTTTGTTCGATGTTTCAATTGTAGATAAGTAGTTTATTTTCTATCCTCAGTGTTGACTGCCTTTCTATGAGCCAGTACATTTCTTTTAATTTTATATTTGCATGGTCTTTTGGTTTCTATTATTATAATTATAGTCACTAATTATTACCTATTGTTGTATTTTCAGATTTATCTGGAGCCTGGTGTAAAGACAGCATCAAAGATGTAACCGTCTCTGCACTCGAAGGACAGATACCCAATGCCACCTATGTCACGGTTAAAATAAAGAATCACAAAGCAGACACAGACATTTGTGACATTTTAAAACACCATTTTTATAACAATTATGTCCGAGTTGGCAGCGTCTTAGTGTACTATTACTTTGGTAAAAAATTACAAATAGAAATATTAACTGTAAAGTGTAACGAACAAAATGAGAATTGCTTTACAAACTGGTTTTTATTGAGAGATAGTACTGTATGGAATATGGAGAAAGATGTTGTACAGAAAGTAAAGAGAAAAACTAATGCTTTAGGAGGTGTAGATGACATATTAGATGAAATACAAACATTTATTAAAATATCTTTTAACACAGATGGTTTTGCGTCTAATTTCCAGCCAACCAGGGGTCTTTTAATCTATGGACATTCAGGAATAGGAAAAACGGCTGTGTGCAAATACTTGATACAAACAATGAATTGTTTCCACATAGAAATTAATGGTCCAGCCATATTTAGCAAGTACTTTGGTGAAACTGAGAGTACCATGCGAGCTCTTTTCGATAAGGCAATACAAAATGAACCAAGTATAGTTTTTGTTGATGAAATAGAGACTATTTGTCCAAGAAGGACATCCAGTAGCACCGAACAGGAGAGGAGGGTCACATCAGCTTTTGTAGCTCTGTTAGACAGCCTGCATGAAGAGAGTAGCAGAGTTTTTATTCTAGCATCTACGAGAAAACCGGAGGCTATTGACCCCATGCTACGAAGGTTCGGTCGCTTGGACAAGGAAATAGAAATACCCGTACCAGATAGAGTAAGAAGAAAAGACATGTTAAGAAGTATGCTAACAAATCTGCCTAATAAAGTATCTTCAAATGATGTAGAATCAATTTCAGATTTAGCTCATGGTTATGTTGCAGCTGATTTAGTTAATTTGTGCACGCAAGCATCTATGAAGTGTGTGAAAAGATCAGGAGACGCTATAGAGAAAGCAGACCTGGTGGCAGCACTTACTATCGTCAGGCCTAGTGCTATGAGAGAGTTGTTAATAGAAGTGCCAAACGTGAGATGGTCGGATATAGGTGGTCAGGATGACTTGAAGCTGAAGTTACGACAAGCAGTTGAATGGCCATTGAAACACGCAGAGAGTTTCCGACGCCTTGGTATCAGGCCGCCGGGTGGCGTGCTCCTCTATGGCCCTCCAGGCTGCTCCAAAACCATGATAGCCAAAGCACTGGCAACTGAGAGCGGTCTTAACTTCTTATCAATAAAAGGGCCTGAACTATTTTCCAAATGGGTTGGGGAATCGGAGCGAGCTGTGAGGGACTTATTCACTAAAGCCCGTCAAGTCGCTCCATCTATTATATTCTTTGATGAAATGGATGCTATAGGTGGTGAGAGAGGAGCGGGAGAGGGCGTGCATGAGCGAGTACTGGCTCAGCTACTAACTGAACTAGATGGAGTAGTACCTTTGAATTCAGTGACTATTTTAGCTGCTACAAATCGACCTGATAGAATGGACCGAGCTTTGCTTAGACCAGGAAGGTTGGATAGGCTAATTTATGTTCCGTTACCCGATTTTGAGACTCGGTTACAAATAATAGAGCTAAAGATAGCAAAGATGAGCACTAGTGAAATCAACACCCATAGCTTAGCAGTTAGAACAGAAGGATATTCTGGAGCTGAGCTGCAGGCTTTATGTCATGAAGCAGCGTTGAAGGCTTTGGAGAAAGATTTGGACTGTCCAGCGGTTACTATGGAATATTTCGAGATTGTGCTGAAGGATTTTAGACCGCGTACTCCCGAGTCGCTGTTGAGAGTATATGAAGAGTTCGCTTTAGGACAGAAGTCTGGTTAATTTTGGTTACTTGATTAAGCTCCTAAAGAGTCAACAGCTTAATACTTGATTCAATATAAGAATTTTCGTAGTTCATAGGTCATATTAAGTACAGATTTTTTATAAAATAAAAGTTTTTGAAAAGTGAGAAAGAATTCACTATGAAGTGCTAGTAAAGGTATTAATCGTTTGTATTTAAATCTATTTTATACTTCTACATTTGTTTATTTACATTCTATATGAAAATAAAAAAGGCTATTTACTATCAAATAATTTATTTTAACATGTACGAAATCTTAATAACTATTCGAATATAAATAATACAATCGTGAATATTATTAAGTTGTTCACTCAGCTGGAGTGAAAATTTTAATAATTTCCAGGTACTTACAAAAAATAATCACAATATTTAACCCTTTAAAATGGTTAGTCAAGTCCCAACTGGAAGACGGGCCAAAAACTACGCAATAATAGCTTCCATCTCGCTTTCACATTGAATTGCGTCTCTCGATCGCGAGTACAGTTGGGACGTGTCGAATGTCCGGTTTCTTTATTCAAATAACGGGTCGTTTTACTTACCAGAACTGCGGTTAAATTTTGACACATTTTCTATAGGAAATCAATGAAAATTTGTATGGAGACAAACTTCTATCTGCCACATTTTCTACAAAAAATCTATCACAATTTGACGGCTGGTAGATACAACGTTCCGTTATTTGTATTTAGGAACGCGGCATAAAAGACCCTTTAACATAATAAACCTGTATGTAAACACCCTACAGGATAATTAATGCACTATACATTTGTTTTAAACATTATCTACACACACTGACACAACAATCCTACAATTTGGGATTCATTTGGTTCAGGAGCTTAAATTTAAATTACATTTAAATGCATACGTCATTTTTAATTTTGAGACTCTGATGCAATTTTTTTTTTAAATTAAATATAAGAATTCACATAAGGCATGTCGTTTCGTTGGAGCGAAACGACAACGGTCCGCAATACGCTACATGAGCAAATACGTTTAAAAGTGGCAGAGCCAGACTTCAGCCTGTTGCTTGTTGTAGTACAAATGGATCAGATCCACTGGGGAAGTACCCCACTCCCACAAGGGTATTTGCTTGAGTAAGACGTCTACGGGGGCTACAGTACCTAAATTCAGGACGGTGCGTGGACATTTTGTATGCAATTTTTCTATACATTCTGTGCTTTCGTGATTCTATCAACAGACTGGTCGTCCTATTCTCGCATATAGCGAAGCACATGAGGGGAAGAGTGACAGACCTTTACCTAAGTTGTCATTTGTCATTTAAAAGCAACAAGATCACAGTCAATGTCGAAATTGAAATCTTACCAATTTTGTGTACTCTGTCATCTACATACGTGCCCTATCGTCCCTTTCTCAACTCAACTTTTCACAATTAAGTCATCTATGTATATCCGGTTATATTTTGTCAGAAAATGGTCATAAGGTTGACAAGATAGTTCTTTGTTGTGTTGGGGGGTAAGTAAGATTCCCACCTAATGCGGCGAATCCATGAGAGTAGAAGCGCAGCAAAAGGAATGCGACAGGCTTCGGACATATTTCAAAGGCCACGGTGTACTTCGGAATGCGCGCGCGTTCGACGGCGTGCTTCATAAAGCGGTTGGCCTCTGCGTTGCGTGGTGGAACCTGCTTACGGGCTTTCTTGATTGTCTCATGCAAATACTCCCTGATTCATAAACGCTCAGTAAAACTAAATTATAAGTATGGGCTTCAAAGTTCAAGCACGCATACTGCAGCAAGTCACGTGTGTACCGGACAGTTCCTTTTTAATAAGCATTTTTCGAAATAAAAAAAGAACTTTATTCTTTGTCATTTTTGTAATTTGGCATCGCTATAAATTCTAAAATATAGGTTATTTATCTTCCTTCGACATAAATATACTTTTAACGATGAACTAAAACAATTTTACACTTATGCCATTTGGTTTGTCAGTGGAATACCGTACGGCGCCGACTGAGCAATCTGCAGTATCTGTTTGAATTTGCAGCTGGCCGCTGTTGCGAACGCATCCAAAACGTCAACAACCGAGCGAATCTAAATATAAGTGTTTTCATATTATCCGATACGATATCGGTAGTGGACGCCGATATTCAATATCCGACATCCCACATGCCACCAAGGGTGCCGCCAACCAGCCACCCAGGCTCGCAGGAGGGAGAGACAAGTTGGTACTCTTTGGTACCAATGATGAAAATGGACTGATAGACTACACACTTATTGGAAGCTTTAAGGTCATAAGATTCTACAGATGTCATGATGTCGTAAATGTTTTGGTCAGATCAGGAGCAATATGATGAGGTGTCGAGACTCGTCACCTGATAAATCTCTCGGACAGGACAGGTCGAAGCTCGACCACAAGAGGCATCAGATTATGTCACCTGTAAGCTGCAACTTTTGATCTAGGATGTAATTTCCGAGTATGATTCGTCATTCGGCGCGCAAGGTCAGGTCCGGGCGGCCTAAACCCTCAGGATCTCGGCGTGGCGGTTGTAGCAGATGGCGATCCAGTCGGGCTGCGTGGCGCCCCACTGGATCTGGTTGACCTCGCCCTCGGCGGCGGTGTAGGCCAGGATGGGGTCCTCGATGGCGCGCGGCATCTGCTGGATGTCCCAGATCAGCGCCTGGTGGTCGTCGCCCGCCGTGCAGATGTGGCACGAGCTGGAAACGGGGAGCGGTCAGCGGCGGCACGGCACGGACACGGCGGTCACACGTTAGAGGAGAGAAGGTTGAGGTGAGAGGGGTGGAACGGCGTGACCTCCCGGGGTCCTTTAGACTCCGGTTTATCCTGCGATACTTGTACAACTCCGTAATTACCATATGGCTAAGGAGATTCCGTATGATTCGTCTTTGTTGTATATAATATAGTTACTGATGCGAAGCAGATGAATTTACCAGTTACAGTTACTGATGGGGCAACCGTGAGCTGATACTATATTTAGTAGTTAAAGTGAGTTACATCCTTGCATTATGTAGTGGACTAACGCCTACCCAGGCGATAACCAAAGGTCCGCCACAGCATCCTAACAGTATAGGCATCATGATGAAAAATTAAAATTAAAAACTATCAAGTATCCATAATTCGATGATAATGATACCGAAACTTAAGGTAAGGTAACTTTTCAGCTATCCATGTCATCGGGGCTCCTGTAGTCAATAGTGGATATCGATGAGATAATGACAAAAATGACGATACTGATGAGAACACAGCTGCTAAAACCAGTGTCCCTGACGGTCCCTAAACAGTGTCGATCGAAAATCGGAGCTTACCTGTGCGGCGCCCAGGCGATGCCGTTGACGCAGGCGCGGTGGTTGTTGAGGCGCGCGACGGGCGTGCAGGGCACGCGCACGTCCAGGATGATGACCTCGCACGCGTCCATGGCCACGGTGGCCAGGTAGTTGGGGTCCTGCTTGTTCCACGCCAGCCGCAGCAGCGGCGTGTGCTGCGGGTCCTGCGCCACAACCATTACTACTTTCGACACGTAAAGAAGATTTGTATGAGAGTTTTTTTCCCATACAGACGTTCTCGGTTGTTTCTTTCATGAATTTTGACTCAATAATGTTTATTTACAGTCAGAACTTTTTCGTGGTATTCGTCTCCATAAGTGAGTGGGTTTATTTTATTTGAATAACTTTTAAAATTTGTAATATTTTAAAATTCAAAAACTCTTGACATCTATAATAAAACAGACTTAATTCTATAGTCAAAAAGTCCAGGAAGAAAAAAGACGAGAAAGATCATGAAAATTGCATGGGAAAAAAAAGCATCGCACACTGCGTTTGCTAATAAAGTAACTTTTAATCAATCCCAATATCTTCAAAAAGTTAAATATCTTGACAATTTCTAGCTCATTTTCCACCAAAACATGGCTAAGAACCAACCCAATGACAGCTCCTTTCAAATTAAAACAAGGGGGCTCAAACCATCCTCAAACTCATCCGTCTGAGAGCTAAAATAAGCTTTAAACTTGGGAGTTATGACACTCTTGTTTGTTTTTAGCATTTTTTTTAAATAATTTGAACTCCAGTTTAGTGGATTCCATCACTAAATCTTGTCATTTTGGTCGGAGACATTTTACAACAAAAAGTCACCGTCGGGAAAGCTAGCCAGCTGGATGATTCATTCAAAAGTATAAGCCGGCCACAGGCTCTCCCGACGAGCCGGTGGTCCGGTGGCTGAAAACGCGCCTGACCTCGTAGATGATGGTGGAGTGCTCGAGGTGGCGCAGGTCGAACATGCGCACGGAGCCGTCGGCGCCCACCGACGCGAACATGTCGCGCCCGCCGCCCGCGCGGCTGAACGCGATGTCGTACACCTCCTGCCGGCACACGCCCGTTAGCGACACGCACACCGGTGGGATTTATTTTATTCATTCGGTCTGTCGAAAGCTGTTACGATGCATACAATTTTGGGGTAACTCCGCAGACAAAAACTATAGCCGAGTATCTCGCCGGTGTCTTCTCATCAGAGGTGTTTTCCGAACCGGTGGTAAATTTTATGACATTCATAAGTGCTTCCTGTGCTGTAAGCTTAATCTGAACAGAGATATTTTGAGTTTGACTTTGATAGAGGAGGTTTATTTAGTTAGCCAACTGCTGTAAGTATGCATGACGCCTGCTGCATGTTATTTGTATGCCAAAACGTAGTGATGCTTTTTTAAAACGATACCTATGTTTCACAAATAATGTGTATTGCTTTGCAATTTAGTTTTGAAAAGAGAAGAAAAAAAACAGGAATCTAAGCCGGCGGATCCCCCGCCTCGCTTTGCTCTACACAACATACCACACAAGTACTAGGAATACAAAATTCGCCATCAGTGCTTGATAATTTTAGTAGACTTATTTAGCCCCAATACGACCAGGTCGGCGCAATTCCTGGTGCTGCCAGTACGTGCCTTGTCATGAGCTATCAGCTGAGTCTTGACGTGTCCGGACACCTCGTTGACCCGGCCCAGGACCTGTCCGGTCTCGAGGCCCCAGATGGTGCAGGTGGTGTCGATGCTGCTGGTGCCGATGAGGTTTGGGTCCACCTCGTTCCAATCGAAGGAGGTCAGCGGCGCGCAGAAGTCAGAGTTCTTGTTGTTGTTGAGGACGCACTCGAACAGCGTGTACGGCTCCCCGGCGCGCCATATCCTGAGGTAGTCACCTGGGTGGCAAAGAAGCTTGTTGATTTCATTTTCGATATAAGCTTTTTTGCAGCTCTGATGAAATCTCTGATGACCCATATACTCTGGTGTGACAATGCTGACAGTGGACTGAGGATTTTGGGTACATTAGGGGTACCAAGTACCAACGAGGGTCCATTAGGGGGACACATGCTGAGAAAGAGTGAAGGGAAATGGACCATAGTCACGGAATGGTACCCCACAGATGGAAAAAGAAAAAAAAAGGATGGGAAGATGATTAAAAAAAAGTTTGCTGGTCCACAATGGACTAGACTAGCAAAGAAGAGGAAAAATTTTAAGTCACTAAAGATGGCCTTTGGCGAAGGGCAAGCTGTACCTAAAAATGTAAAAACAAATTTTAACAGCAGTAAAGGCTTATTTATTTATTTTAAGGGTATCAGCAGGGTCATTCTGGTATGGTCCTTAAACTTGTATGGGTCATATGATACAGTGGACTAAGACTGATTCCTCGATGTCGTTCTGGAAGCCTTTTGGGTAACGTAACGTAAGCAACTGCGCGCACGTCGTGTTTCTATACTACCTGCCGCTCCTGGACCTTTCCTGAATGTTCGCCGACCTTCGGATAGATTTTGGGAGGGTGGGGTTAGTTGGACGCATTGCATACTGCCACTGACGCGAAGCTAGGCGAAGTGGGGAGGAGCCGATCTTGAATTGACCAATCATAATATTCATAATGCTCTAAATCTCCACTATGCCCAACTTCGCGTCAGAGATACTTGTCACTTTTCATTGCTCTTTTCTGCTGCTCCATCCAGCTTCGCGCAGTGAAAACGCATCCTCACACTGAGATTATATGGGCCCACTCCTTATTCCTTGAGTGTCCCACACACAAATGCCTATGACTGACTCACCGCTGGTGGCCAGCAGGTCAGGATACTGGCCCTTGCTGTCGGGGATCCACATGATCTTGGTGGTGGGGTACGGGTGGTCGAATGTGGACTTGGCGCTGAACTCACTGGTCTCCTCGTCCAATGATATGATTTGCACCTGAAATTGGTAAAGGAATTGTTAATAAGTTTTAGAATAAGAATGAGTTATTGCAGTAGTTGTCACACTGCACTGTTACCTTATTATTATATTCCTCCACAAAGCTGCCGAGAGCAAGTCGGAACCTTTTGTCAGGTCTCACTGACCAGTTCATGGAATACAGTGGCCATGGCGCTTGATATCTGTAGGCAAACAACAAATATAATACTGAAGTTGCCTCCATAAAGCATTGTAAAATAAATTATGTGATGCATAGTTGGCAAGCAGTCAGGACTATCGGGACAAATCTAAGTAAGATAAATTAAATATTGAATCTATGTTTGTCTGATTAATGGGCTTTTATAATTTTATTGTTTTTTTTGTAAGTAACAAAGTTGATCTTTATGCAAATGCAAGTAGGTCACTTGTATATTGCATATTGTTGACAAATATAGCCATCTTTGGGATTGAACCTATGATGACAGATATATTCAACTTTGGCATTGAAAAGATTGTTTTTTTTTTTACATCTACCCTTTTTATAAATTTTCTCAGATCATCATTCTGTCTTTTCTTGAGTCGTAACATGCCTCTCTCGATTGAATGACTTCCCTCCAAGTTTATATTAAAAGTTTAATGTACAAAGTTCTCTTTTAACCCTTCGGTACCCTATCAGGCGTTGCTGTACCTCAAAGCAAAGTAACGGACACCTGAAATTGTTATTGTTGTCAATGTATCTAGTCGCAATTTTAGTCAAATTTCTATAAGAACTTTTGTTAAACTTTGATAGACAAAATAATGTCGGCAGGCACTGAGGGATGTAAGCTTTAAGCCGAGTCTACTTTGCTGCTAGAAAACTTAATGATTCTTTTGTATAAATCTATATCTAAGTCTATACTTACAAAATAAAGGGTAAACTTAGTTATTTAATATGTTTGTATGTAGGGGGTAATCTCTAGAACTACAGAAGCGATTCTGAAAATTCTTTTACTAATAAAAAGCTACACTATCCTTGACGGACATAGGCTACTAATTACACGAACGAACGCGTAAGGCAAGCACTAGTACATTTATTTGAGCCAGTCACAAAAACTAACATCCAGCAAACACAAAATTACAAGTACCTATCTAGGTCATCAAAAATAAACTTATCAGGTTATGTGGACATACTTACTTGTATATTTCTTTTCGTTTAGTACTCGAACTAGTAGTACTAGAACTGCTATGCGGCATTGACATCATGGATGCGGCGGCTGATGCTGTTCATGCCATGAAACAAACGATTTTGCAAAAAACTTAATTAACTTTTTCTAAATTTAAAAAAACTGCTTCTTATTGCTCACTCTAATAATTAATAATGTGATTATTTTAGAAACATCGATTTCTGTATCGTATAAACACGATAAACTTACAAAATAATTGCAAATTAAATGGTTTGAGTGATGATGCTTTTCGGTTTTGATGGGTTCAAAGTGTACAAACTCACCGGGTTGAATAGTGAAGCCTGTGAAATTCACAGAAAAATCACTTGTTATTATTTAGAAGTTATTTTACTTGGAAAATAAACAAGCATTGGAATAAAATCTGTCGATAATGCAAGCAACGCGATTGCAAAGAACACGTTATGATGGATATATTTGGTTATTATTATAACTGAACTCGAAAAAATGTATATAAATTTCAATCTTATTCCTTATTGATAGAGTATTTTCTCATCTACACTAAGAGTCAATTAATTACGATAACATACGAAATATGCAGCAAGTGCCGTGAATAATTCATTTGACGTAAATGACATTTAATAATGTTGCTATTTTAAAATATTATGCTTGTCCTTCTATCCATAGACAAGGGCAAATTAAAAAAGCAAACTTTGCATAGATAAAGTAATAAGGTGGATTCACAATTAAAAATTACGAGTGATAAAAATGCAAAAACGCGGCAATGGCTAGAGGTGGAGGATGGGTGTCCTAACATTGTAATTCTGTGTTATTTAAAAACAAAAAACCGGTAACGTGCAAGCTGCACTTGCACTCGAGAGCTTCCCTACCACGCACCCGCACCGTACAGTATACGCCAAGGAGAATATAACCAGTTGGTATATTCACCTCGGCGTATACTATAACAGATGGCGCTTTAATCAAATAATACAGCTATTAGAAACAAATACTAAAAATGCTGAAAACACCGAAAGAGCACGTTTCTTGTAATGGGGATCTGCTATAGTAGCACGCTGGCGTTTATCGCGCCTATTATAACGCTTTGGTCCCTCTCGCACACGCATACTGGTTAGAACGGGATAAATGCTTTATGTCATCGATAAAAGCTAGCGTGCTAGGTCCCCTGATTATTTTCAATGTTTTTGTATTTGTTCCCTTATAGTAATACACACTCTCTTGCAATTCTGAGGGCTATGTCTAGGTTCTCAGGGGGCCTAGCACGTTAGCTTTTATCAATGACATAAAGCATTTATCTCGTTCTAACCAGTATGCAATGCGTGTGCGAGAAGGACCAAAGCGTTTAAGTAAGCTAGCGTGCTACTATTGAGTCTATGTAAAAAATTGTTTGCTAAAGATACGACGTTTGTTTTTGTTCATACAGAAGTAAAAAAAGTATCTGCGAATACGTTACACTTAAACATTTTATAGTTTTTGGCGCAAAGGGTCTTGACGCAAGTGGGCTGTGTCTACGAGTGTGCTACCAGACCCACCTAGTCCACCTACTTGTTTAGACGGACCTTATCGAGTCAAAGCATGCGCGCGCGCATACCCCGGTTAAGGACATCGCTTTCTTTCTTACGTCAGCAGTCGTGATATAATTATTTGCGCAATTGCACCGCCTTAGTGTAATGGCATGTTAAGCGTTTTAAATGCGAGCTGGGTTAATCCGGGTTAATATCAGCTGGAATCTATACTGACGACATAAAGACAATCTTAACTGACCATGAAGAGGGAAATGATAATAATTGTCCATGTTCGAGAGGGATACTCTTAAACCCACGCTTGAACCAAGACTTATCCACTACGCTAGCGTTTGTCAAGCACATAAACGCTTTGGTCCCTCTCGCACACGCATACTGGTTAGAACGGGATAAATGCTTTATGTCATCGATAAAAGCTAGCGTACTAGGCCCCCTGAGGTTCAATATACGTCTAAAACTAAGTATAGTCGACCAAGTAATTGCTTGACCACTTTTGAACCTTATTCTTTTGTGATACGGTCGAAAAGTGGTCAAGCAATTTCTTGGTCGACTATACATTATTGTTTCCTTAAGTCAACCACATGCTAGGGTACCTTTGGGTCCTGTAAGTCTTACGGTAAACAGGGAACGTGACAGCATTTAAGTTTCATGGTTTACCCCTGTTTCTACCCGATTGCCGCCAGAAGGGAGGGTTATTTACAGATAAATTCGGGAAAATGTTTGTCGTTTAAAAAGAGGCACTGCAAATTCATACTGTATAATCTTATTTTCGAATTCATACAAAAGTTTTTTATTTACAACAAAAGAAACAAAGTGATAAAATAAAATCTTATCTTCAAATTCATAGTATAAAACAAAGACGCTGTCCGTCCTTATATCTTCGGCTCCTTACTTCTAACCACGCAACGGAGTTTGATACAGTTTCCACTGATATTTAGATAATTTTGTACGGAAGGTTTTCATGTGTATGACATCCTTTCTGTTCACATGCGAAGCCTCGTACCTTAAAATCCATATAGCCCCCCATAATAACTATTATGTTTTTTTATTAAATATTTTATTGAGCACTTTATTTTAAAACGATGATCTATCTATGACAATTTTACACTTTCACTCCATTAGGCTTCATCTACCCAATTTATGGATGAACCGCTATCATGTGGCCCGCTTGCTTGTTTACCCCTATAAAGAAGCAGTCACATGTCAGGGGGTTGACCCGTGACCTCTGAACGATCAGATTAGTTCAGACAATGACGGACCTTGACCCAAGGTCGAACAATTAACGTTGAAAGGTTGACCGTTCGGTGTAGAGTCATTATTACGAGTTTATATAGCATGGAAACTTATGAGTCAGTGAGTAGTTATTCATTGTCTTAGTGCTTGACCGCTAAGTTGAATTTATGAACCAGTGCATCCTTTCTAATGGGCTAGGCCCACAATTCTCAATTCATGCGAGATGCATCTCCCTTGCGAAATACGTAAAAAAATTACAAATTTCAAAGGGATTTGACAGTTGTTTTCATGCAAGACAAAGCTCGCATAAGCCGAGAATCGCCCCGCAGCCTTGGTAGCCGAAAATTCTCTGTTTATCTCGCAAGAAATCACAGAGTTCAAAAGGATTTAAGTAAGTAAGTAAGTAAACACTTTATTGTACATAAAACACGGTACATAATATTACAATTAAAATAAAATAGTACAAAGGCGAGCATATCCCTGTAAGGGATCTCTTACAGCTAACCTAGGAAAGTTTTACACAAAAATTACAAGGAGAGACAAACAACAGCGTCCACCTACAGCTAAATTAACAAACAACAACAATATCAACATAACTACCAATAATGCACAAAACGAAAAAGAAACCAAATATATATAAATAGATATAACAAGTTAACATAGCAGTTAGTTTAACATTTGTTGTTGTGTGAGATAGATCACGCAAGAACCGAGAATCACCCGCAGTCTCTTGTCCGGGGTTGTCACCTTAATTAGTTTTAATTTGTGTCGTAGTTTTATTTAATAAAAAAAGTCCGCAGTACTTTTCCTAGAACTATCTATAACGAACATAAATTTTAGTCCGGTGACTAAGCCATGTCTATTTTGTGTAGTCTATAGGTCAAGGTGTAATATTTATTATATGTATATTATTAGATTATCTTTTGTCCGTTTGTCTGATCTACCATTCGTCATATTTTGACAACCGGACGGACAGCTTTTGTTCTCAAAGGTTAATAGTTATAACTTTTATCAGTTTGTATTAATTGCTTTTACTAAGTAACTTTGAGCGAATGTTGTCAGATAATTCTCCACTTTATTAATTTAATGTGCGATTAGAAGTTTGGCAAAAAACATCCGCATTACGGACTTTGGTTAAGATACAGAATAAATAATACTTACTTACTTATAAACCTCTGCATCTTTTGGATTTTTATTACCCGACTACGGCAAAGCCAAAAGGAAGGGTTATGTTTTTGTGCAACATTTTGAATAGAATAGAATAGAATAGAATAGTCATTTATTTCCTCGAATATGGTACATGGAGAGAAGATGGTACAGGAAATTTAGATCAGCATATCCTGCCAGATTAGGCGTAGAAATATTAACAGATGAACAAAGAACAAAATATGAAATTGCAAATTAAAATTGTCAAATTAGTTGCTACGTATACAAACAAAAATGGATAAAATTACTAAAAATTTAACTCAATGAAATTATTAATTATTACACGTCAAAATGTCATTTGGCGACTGACATCCAATATTATAAATAAATTATTAACCATTTTATTTTTGAACAATCTCAATGTAAGGAAACAAATTGCACGTGTTATTATTTGCCGATATCAATCGACAGCAATTCGATTAAAAAAATAATTATTTGTCAATTTTAAAAATATTTCACAATGATATCTTATAACGTGACTGATAAAATACCTCACACGAAGTTCTGTAATTTCTGTAAACTTCTTTCTAATGCTAAATAAAATAAAAATAAAAATAGTGCAAGGAGTAAGTACAGAAGTCCCTCTTCGAACGAAAACGGCATTTGGATATAAAAATACCTCTCTGTTTATCATATAAGTTGTATTCATACGCCCCGGCCCCAGTGCAGAGGTTAGCCGAATGACTTGTACTTCGCGGAGTGCGCCGTGCCTGCTTCGGCTAAGATAAAGCTCAGTAGAAAGTTTTCACTATGAAATATTGCCAACCACACGAAGTATAAGCTTACATGGTATCTACCCCCGATCATAGAACATAGGCCCACAATCAGTCCCGTCTTTAAGTTATGGGAGATCCTGGGCACAAGGATAATAGACCTATGACAGAGGGCTATTTTAGTAACAACAGGGAAAATAAGTAGATAGGTGATTAGGTAAGAACTGAGGCACCAAGGCAGGGGGTTCCACTCTGCACTGTTGGTACGCTCGGCTGCCTTGCCTACAACGTAGGCAAATCGCAGTAGGTTGTCGGCTCGCCGCGCGCCCGCTCGCTCGACCTCGCCGCGTCAGTATAATTGTGCTCAACTCATGTGCAATAAACAGCTGTGACTGTGCCACATTAAATTTAAAAAAAAAATATTTCGGACAACAGAGATCCACATGGGTTAGTAAAAGCTTAAAAACTATGTTAGTAATTTATTATAAAAAGGGATTTAGTTTTTAAGATCATGTTGCCGATCAGTAGACAATCCCCACTGTCGGCAATCGCCTTGAGCACGCTGTTGTTGCTGTTGATTTTTGCATGAAACAGACACTGTTTTCTCGGAGGAGTACATAATTTGTTCTAGTTTGACTCAGGTTTTAAAAATGCCAAGTAAATGCCTGTAGACGATTGAAAACCTCCTAGGTAAACCTTTATTACTGGCCACTGACCGTCCGCCAGAATGACTCTTTAAAAAGTAAAAAAAACCATCAACAACACGTCAACTTTACCCAAAATGTGACCCCAAATTTGTAGATAAATAAAATACCTTACAAAATAATTAAAATGTGAATCATGAGTGAGAACGGAAACTCTAAAGCTAGCCTAAAACTAGGAGTCTTGAGCAAATTAAAAAAAACGTTTTTAAAATGTAAGCATGCACATCTACTGAAAGGTAAGTATTATATTCCTTTACATGCTATGTGCTATAGAATAGAATAGAATAGAATAGATTCTATTCTATGTGCTATGCGTGCTATGTGGAGGAGGATAGCTCACGATCAAGAACTGTGGAAATCACTGGGGTAGGCCTATGCTATAAAGCGGAAAATCTGTGTTCCGATATCTGAACTTACATAAATAAAATAAGATTTACAACAAACTGGAACAAATTACCTTGCTACTCCGCGAAACCAATGCGCGTGTGGTTTCGCGGAGTAGCAAGGTAATTTGTTCCAGTTTGTTGAAATGGACCTCCGCAAAGTAACGCTTGAATCTATTAATTATTTAAAATAAGATGTAATTCATTTGTAAGATTGTTAATAAAGGCTATTTGATTTGATTTGATTTGATTTGAAGTTAAATAAAAATATTTCAAGTATTTTGCAGCTTTGCATTGGAAAGGCGGGCTAGTCAGGGTAGTTATATTATAAGGCATCTTAAATCTAGTTATTGTATTGTATTGTGTTTATTTATTTGCGCACCATAAACACATTACATTAGTATTTGAGGTCTTTAACATCAAGTAAAGGAAAAATGGTAGCTCTAGCAGCGCCCTAACATGACAGCCCAGGTTTAGTTTAACCCCTCCCTGCGTCTCTGTCTAACTAGTGTTATAAGAAAGGGATGCAGATAGAGATAAACTAACCCTGGGCTGTCATATTAGGGCCACTGGGCATTGCAAATAGAAGGTAGGTATATTGTTTACTTTTTTAAAATAATAATTAATATCATGTGCATAAGTGCATATAGGTTTATGTTTTTATATTAAATTAAATTTGCACTATGATTAAGATTTCAATTTTATTTTACTTTAATTTATTTTATTGAAATAAAAATAAGACAAATACTTATTTAAAAAAAAATCGAACGATTTGAACGTACACGCACAAACCTGGAAAGTAAGCCTAAAAATTACTACCTTTAAAAATTGATCTCAATTAAAATAAGATTATAGAATTCTCTGGGGTTCCATTTTTCCGCAAAGTAACGCCTAAAGGAGAATGGGCATTTTTGTATGGGCGCTGTCCCAACCCTTGTATACAATAGTGAGTAGTATGGACGTGTAGCACTCGGTGTAAGGATCATCATAGGCCATGTTTCGAAGACCAGGTGTCTGCAGGGGTGATGTGGGACGCAAAAATAAAAATATATTTTTTCAATAAAACTTAGTGTAACACACCCTAATGTATGCGACGTTGCCATTCTGTTGACTAAAAAGTCATAACAAAATGTGTCACGTCAAACTGAAATAAGCCTCTGTCATTTAAGTCATCAACGTGATCGAAAAAAAATAACCATTATGACCTAACATGTCAAAAGTTAAAGTAGTACGTTGCCAGCTCGTCCTAAAGCACTGTTCGACTGTGGTTTACCTTAAGAATTGTAATGAATAATTGTTTTGTATGAAAAAAGAAAAAAATAAAACAGCTAATTTGGCCTATGCTCACATTACGTTTTTTACTTCTAGTGGCCTCAGGAATGCCTGGTTAAAATCTTTCGGCTATATCTCGAACATGATTTTTCAGATACTTTTCATACAACTGCTAGTACAAAGTGAGGTATAAAATGGGCTGTAGCTTTTTCCCTGCAAACATCTCGGTTTTGCTGTCATATAAAAAATAAGATATAGCACAACTGTATACAGCACTTGGGACAATTTGCCCATTCTCCTTTATAAATTATTTTTTGGATATTACAATCAAAAATTACTAATTCACCCGATTCATGTCTTATACCCCAACTTGCTCTAGATGGACCATACATACAATAAAACCTTAGCCCTAGGTCAAGGTTTAAAGGGGGGGAAAAGTTATCGCCGTTTGTATCGTGCTTGGTAAGTACAGTCAAGGAAATTGAAACACGTACCACCGTGCGTAGGATCTAGTCGAAGAGACATACGCATGACATTTGTATGACATAGCGTGGCGTTTAACGCGTCGCGTCATTGCGATAGGGTTCTAAGGTGGTACGTGAATATATTTTCCCTACTGTACATACTAGACTTAACCGATCCTGCCAAAGGAAATTATTGGTTCGCGAAAAACCGTATAATCTCTTACAACTGCATCTCGTATTGGCTTGCACGCAATGTTTAAATTTGTAAAGGATGCAGGCATTGCAGTAGAGGTGAGATTCAAACATTGCATTTGCATCCCACCGGGTAACTAAAGCTCACCAAAAAAGTCGTTTTTCATAGAGATTCGGCTACTTTGGTGAGCTCTAGTCACCTGGTGAGATTCAAAAATTGCACCCTTGGATGTAATGTACTATTGAAGCTGTGAGCGAATGCGTTTATTTCCTCAACAGCCAAAGTGAAGGAAGAGTGGGAGCGCAACGCGGTCGTCGGCCGGCTAGCCGCGCTGACCGGCGCCGCGGTGGTCACCATCGTCGTCGTCCGCACGCTCTACCTTGTGTGCGTGAACCGTTGCTGGTGTTGGTGAGGTATGTGTGATAGAGCAGGAGCTGGCAGCAAAAATATCACGTCATTTTCTAACGAATGAAATTTATATAGGTAGGTCTCTGGCCGTGTTCGGGCGTGTTTCTTTAGACCTTTAATGATTGTCATGTAGAAATCTTATTACTTTAAAAAAGCACTGTAGTAGTCGCCATTATAAACCAATCGATATTGTTTATCTTTTAAAAACTGCGAAAAAAACTAATATACCATGATCACATATTTTTCGTTCAAACGTCAAAGAGTTGTATAAAAATGTTCTACAAAGGTCATAAGATACATACAGACTGCGACTGTTTGAGAATGGTCATACAATTTGATTGTGTTAACGTTTACTGAACTTAATTAAATGACTAAAGTATTACCTGTACTACTAAACGATCATATAAAATACTATAGCACGATTCGTTGAATTTGGTTTTATTTATATTTTCTATGAATTAGTGACGCAAACAATCACAAACAATTGGTGACCTTAGATTTTTGACAGACATAACGTAAACATTTCAAAATTTGACATCATGACATTCGTGGCAGTGTTGCCGACAGCATGTTGTGATTTTATTCGGATATCTCATCTGGAGACTTCCGATACTGTTTACAGTTTTCGGATTTTTCCTTTTGAGGTAAGGAACTCTGAAAATATAGTGACACTCGAAGTCCGGGACTATAAAGTGTAATTCCTGGACACGGGACAAGACACGTAATTCCAGGACAATCCCGAATCTCCCAGCCATCTGGCAACACTAGACCCGTCTTCCCCCGCTAAAATTGGCAGAAAAAATTGTTAGGTGATAATATGGCTTGGCATCTCAATTGGTTAAATACTCAAAGTTCAACAAAGATTCAATTAAACGTGCAAATTTACGTTATATGCGCAAATTAACTTAAAATTTACGTTATACTTGGGTACCAGAGATTATAATAAACTTCTTGGGCATATCTTTCATTGTTTTTTTTTAAATATGTGATGGACTAAGGGTAGTCAGTATTTACACCATCCCAGCTTTCATAAAATGTTTTTATTTTTTATCACTAAATGAGGCAATCAAAAAAACTAATATTATTTGGGGTTACTTAGGAAGCTTATTGCTTTGTAATAAAAAAAATATCCAAGCACTTTGTAATTGTGTTGTAGACGTTGCAATATTCCGCTGTGGTATATGTTCTAATTTTGCTATGCTGTGTTCACGAAATGTAATTTCACCAAATAAATAAAGTAAGCCGTGGGGTACCGGCTTAGAATAGTACTTCCCCATCTCTTCCCATGGGTGCCGTAAAAACCGGCTAAGGGGTTTCTTCTCCAGAAGGAGGGCAGCAGCGCCTTCTGCTCGACACGTAAATACTGCGCTCGCCAACCCGCTTGCCAAGCGTGGTGAGTATGGCAAAACCCCCTCTATGGAGGAGGCCTATGTCCAACAGTGGACTTCTTGTGGCTGAGACGATGATGATGAAATAAAGTAAATAAGTAAAGTGATTTGTTTCAGATGAAGCTATACGACCGACCAAATGGGTTTCTTCAGACAGAAAAGCCGGATGTACAGGATAAAGAGGAAGATCTACTTCAAGACGACCGGCCGCAACACCTGGGACCCTTACAGCATGCACCTCAGCCAGGTCGCGCTGTGGACCGGCCTGCTGTTCGGCATCATGCTGCTGCTGAGGAGCCTGTACCTCAGATACGTTAAGCACGACCCGAGGGCGTCCCGCAGTATATGCCGAGTTTGTCACCATTGTTTCGTGTTTCATTTCATAGTTTGGAAACTACAGTTTTTTATAAAGTACTATAGGTATTTAACCAGCAGCCCGTTTCACTAAACTACAAGTTACAATTTTACAAGTCTAAACCGGCAACATTGGTCAATAATGACCAATGGCAATGGGCATAATAATCAATGTTGCCGGTTTAGACTTGTAAAATTGTAACTTGTAGCTTCGTGAAACGGACCACAGATTCAATTTGGATCGTATTACGCTTGGAAATTTTCAATTCTCGGTTCATGCGAGATTCCATCTCACACGAAAACTACTGTGAAATCCTTTTGAAATCTACCATTTTGTGACATATCTCGAATGTGACTTCATCACATTGACACGAGAATTGCCCCGAAAGCTAACTATCAATTTAACTTTGACATTGGCTAAAACCATAAAAACAGCTAAACCACTCTGATAATGATTATAATGGTATTAAATCCAACAGCTACGTATATCTGTGACGCTGTCTTTGTTTATTCTATAGACATAAATAGAGACGGTATCACAGATATCTGTTAGATGTGATATCGGGAACTTATCAGGGAGTAGTGAAACAGGGCCTACGTCTAATATGCACCGATCAATCGAACATTAGTTTACCATTACGATTAATGTTTTGATCATTCGAATAATCGAAAAAAAATGACCATTTAAAAATTACCAAATTACATTTAATGTTATCATTACCTAGCATTCCCATTTCCTTAACACATTTGTTAATACTAAATAACGAATTACTGTAATTGTACATTTCACGCCAATTTACATTCACATATAAGGACATGTATTGAAAGAGAGTATTTTTACAAAATGGTCCTTGACACATCTGGAACGACCAAAACATTGTGGCAACACTGCTTTTGACATAACAATTACAAACATTATTTTACATTTAAAACAATCTTTATTTCGTACACACTAAGGTGGTGAATGTGAATTTCGGACGCACATAAGTATTAGGTGTATTTTCAATTGAGATGCAGCCCGCGGATAAGCAAGCGTCTCGGATTTTGAACGTATTGTAACAATGTGTTGGCTGAATAATCAATACCATTGCCTCGATTAGATTCTAAATTGTAAAGTGACAGCAGATTTGGCGGTAGCGGGAAAACACACTGCCAAATAGAATTTCACCGTAAGAATTTCAACGACGGTTAGTAAAATATACCTAAAACAAAAATATAAAAAAAATGTATATGGTAAAGCATATTTTTATAGTAGGGTTTTATTAATTGATTACACATTATATATAAGTAAATTAAAAAAAAATATTATAAAATAAAACCGTACTTTCAAACACACACTTATTTTTATAATTTCATTTTACAAAGAAAAATCAAGTGGGCCCCATTTTGTTTTAAGTAGGTAGTTTACATCTGGGGCCACTTCTCAAACGACGTTAGTCTAATATTACTAATTTTTTCGTTTGAGATAACAGTAGAGAGCAACAAGGTGACGCAATTGTGTTGCCAATCCAGAGGGCTAAGATGGAATACCTCTTGCGCTAGTAATTTCACCGGCTGTCTTGCTCTCCACGCCGGAACATATCAATCAAATCAATAGTGTGAGTTTGCTTTGCCGCAGTGGCCTTCCATTTATTCACCAAGTATACTCAGGTGTCAATGATAGTTACCTCGTCACGTAGACTTGCGTAGGCGCTTTTCTTTGCGCTAGTTATTGCGTCTGTATACGTTGTGATGTGGTGCTAGCATTTATTTCCGATACAAACAACAAAATCAACAAATACTCTTTATTGATTCACACAAGTACTCACCAAAAAAAATACAGGTAGGGTTTTACAGGGGATTGACAGGCGGTTTTATCGACAAGCAGCGATCTCTTCTAGACCAAGTTTGGAAAGTGACATGGACAAAGAGATTATGAGAGATACAAACTAACCCATTTATTCATAAAACAATAACAATATTATTATTTTTAAGCCAACAAATGTTTTGTCCCTTTCATTTGAGGGCAAACGTCACAATGACAGATAGTCATAAAACATGTTAACTAACAACCGTTTATGAACCGTTTATGAATAAGGGTTTTTTTATTCTTTATTTATTTAGGGGCTTTGATCAGAATTAAACATGTCAGTCCCATCAGAAAACAATACAATTATATACAAAAACACATCAAAGATTCACAACACAACAAAAAAAAAACTATTTTATCAAACATTTGTACAAACACCTAGCTGCATCGCTAGTTGGTTCGGATAAAATCGATTGCAATGATCCCACATTGAAGGAACCAAACCCCAATTGCGCTAAGAACCTGAATAAGGGGGTTAATGTTTAGGAAAATCTTAAATGTACGTTTCGATCTCTTGGAAGGTCTTATAATCATAGAGAGATTGTGTTATTCTAATAATAGTTCAAGACTTCAGAATAAAGAGAAATGTATGCCGCGTTGAAATAGTGAAAACGCGCCAATTGCGTTTGCCGCCGCATTATTAATTTTAAAAACTTGCTCAACATTTGCGGCATGCTTATACTCGCTGGCCATTGTAATTGTATAAAAGATATATTGTAATTCTATAAAATATAGTCTGTAAAAAGAATTTGCAAAGGTTCAAGGCAATATCCGAGTAACAAACCAAAAC
This sequence comes from Ditula angustiorana, assembly GCA_963691745.1. NCBI lineage: Eukaryota > Metazoa > Arthropoda > Insecta > Lepidoptera > Tortricidae > Ditula > Ditula angustiorana. The sequence continues at coordinate 15,277,843 of OY829481.1, read as the reverse complement.
GTTCCTCTGTTTAGTATAACACCTTCCTTAACTGTGAAATTGAATCCAATACGTAATGACAATGTAATCTGGCTACAGTTTTTTTACTGACTTGAAAAAACGACAGTCAATTCATACTGGCGTGGCCTTGAGCGGTTACTATCGCTTTACGTAATATTAATCCGTACGACATTACCGATATCAGATGTCGAGTGGATTTGATAATACAGCTTTTTAGGTGTGAAATCGTCGTAAAGTAACTTATAAGTTGAAACTTGATGTAAGGTTGAATTTAGAAGGTTATCTAAAAGTAGTTCAAAGTTTGATAGATAAGTTTACTTAAATGGCACTGTCGTGTTCAACTTGCTAAGTAGGTTTACACATTGTTTTATTACAACTAGCGACCCGCTTCGCAGGGGTAAAATTGGAATTTATTGTATATAAAACCATCTGTAAAAAAATTCTAACTGACAGTGAAAACTGTATCAAAATTCGTTGCGTGGTTTAGAAGGTGACGGCGGCCGAAGATACACTTTAAACATTTCGGACAAACACCCTTTGCGGGTTACCACCCGCAAAGGGTGGACCTTGGGTGGGTTGGACCGGGTAGGACCTTGGTTTAAGTTAAGCTTAAGACCTAAGTTTTTTTTATGAAATAGGAAGGCAAACAAGCTAGTGGGTCACCTGATGGTAAGTGTACACCACCGCCTATAGACACCCGCAACATCGAATAGATTGCAGATGCGTTGCCAACCCAGAGGGCTAAGATGGAATACCTCTTGTACCAGTAATTACACCGGCTGTCTTGCTCTCCACGCCGGTACACAACAGTGCGAGCACTGCTGCTAAGCGGCAGGATTAGCGAGCAAGATGGTGGATCTACGTAGTCTTGCGCAGTTCGGAACTAAAGTGCCTTCACGATTTTTTTATCAAGTACCTACGTGAGTATATTGTTTTTACAATCGTTCCTCGTGTAAACACAAATTAAGCTTCCGAATAACAATTCTTAATTACGTCTATGCGTATTATAGCCAACTGCCTTCCGGGATAATAATGTATTATTTTTAATCTAAACTCAAAGCCTAAATTATGACGTTAATTTTTTGTCCGAATTCAATCAATCGTCGTAATGACACGATCTTTTTACGGTCCAGTGCGCTTCCCACGCGAACTTTACTAATCGAATGATTTATCGACCAATCGTGACGGTGGAACATTAAACATGTTGAGTCATCATCGAATGATCATGTCAGCGAAACACGTGCATCGGACTAGGGGTGCAATTTTTGAATCTCACCAGGTGACTAGAGCTCACCAAAATGGCCGTATCTCTATGAAAAACGGCTATTTTGGTGAGCTTTAGTTACCCGGTGAGATTAGAATGCAATTTTTGAATCTCACCAGGTGACTAAAGCTTACCTAAATGGCCGCATTTCCATGAATAACGGCCATTTTGGCGAGCTTTAGTCACCCGGTGAGATTCAAAAATCGCACTCCAGGGAGGGTTTCAGGCCACACCTGCACTGAAAAACAATTTCAGTTCACGTAACGGAAGTTTCGTTTACCTTTGAACATAAATAAATGAGATAGCGACTAATTGAGATCCTCCTTTTTTGAAGTCGGTTAAAAAGTGATGAACTCGTGTAATACCTTACCATGTACTTATGTTTTTTATACAACATAGGATGGCAAACGAGCAAGGGGGTCACCTGATGGTAAGTGATCACTGATCACCACCGCTCATAGACACCCGCAACACCAAAGGGATTCCAGATGTGTTGCCAACCCATAGTGCTAAGATGGGATACCTCTTGTGCCAGTAATTGCACCGGCTGTCTTGCTCTCCACGCCGGAACATAACAGTGCGTAAGAATTAGTGTGCAAGATGACGGTAGCGATCCGGGCGGACCTTGCACAAGGTCAGGGTTAATAAATAACATCAAATGTTCATATTTGATGTTATTTATAAACCCTTTATTTGGCCTTGCGGAGTCCCTAAAGTTTGTGATAGAAGACACACTGTAGTTGGTGGTTGCAGTACGAACGGGCCGGCTCGGCCGGGGCAGTAGCATACTCTCACAAAATACCAGTGTGACGTAGTAGAAGTGAAAAATAACTTTCACCTCCCTTAAGGCGGCGTTTCCACCAGAGATGTGCGAGGATGCGAAGGATGTGCGAGGGATGTGTTTGTCAAGTACTAATGAGCCGTTTCCACCAGAGCTGTGCTGACCGAGGCGAGGTAAATGAAGCGATTCTATTGGTTCTTACAAACACATCCCTCGCTTCGCATCCTCGCACATCTCTGGTGAAAAAGCAGCCTTATGGGTGAATTTCCATAAATCCTTTTTTAGTGGACCTTTACTAAATAAATAACACATATTTTAAATTTCATGTTTCTATCTCTAGCAGTTTATGCTGTGAGTTGCCTGCCATGTTACTAATCGGAAATAAAAGTTTATTTAACAAGTAAAGATTTCACAACAGAACAAACTGGAACAAATTACCTTGCTACTCCGCTAAACCAGTGCCGTGCTCGTGCAAGTTAGCTGCTTCTGTGCTAACTTGTACGAGCACGGCACTGGTTTCGCGGAATAGTAAGGTAATTTGTTCCAGTTTGTTGAAATGGACCTCCGCAAAGTAACGCCCGAATCTACTAATTATTTCAAAATGGGTTAGGTATAAAGGATGTTGCATTAAGGTTACAACTATGAAAATCATAACAGCCACTCATAAAACAACAATTCAATAATAGTATTTTATGCAACTGCTATATAATGAGAGGCCTTAAAACACGAGTGTGGTTTTATGAAACGAGCGTCAGCGAGTTTCATAATAGGATCACACGAGTGTTTTAAGGCCTAATTAAATACAGTTGCATACATTACTTTATCTACACACATATTATAACTGCAAAAAACCGTAACAGCAAAAAACCAACAAACAAGTATGGCGGCAATTCGATCTATCCGTCAAGACGAACGTTTTTTTTAAATCATAGACAAAAGAATAAAATCCCTATTGTCATGTCACAAGAGATCAAATGTCGTGCGTTTAAATTAAAAAATCATACTGAATTGACGTTTCGTATCGATAACTGTTTTAATATCTGTGGATACTAGAATAGAGACCAACTTGAATTTTGACAGCTGTTCCAAATTTAAATTCATAACGTCACGAGATATCGGTAATGTAATCACCAATAAACACAGACTACTAAGAGATACTACCCAATAAAGAACAGATTTACCTACTACCACAGACAAGAAAATTCTTAAAATAACATTGGTTGTAATAATGCTGGTCATTTTCTATGGTTTTTGAACGCGTTATTGAGAAATTATGATATGTGTGTAGATAAAAATATATATATGGTCACCTAAACATTGTTTATTGTCCTAAGTAAAATAAATAGAGGCTGCAAACAGAAGAAGTGATTTATAATCTGTTGCTTTAGAATGTTTTATTTAAGTACTAAACAATATTTTGAAGACAATCGATAGACGATCGGATAGCCTAGTGGTTAGTGACCTTGACTACAAAGCTCCGGGGTTCCGGGTTCGATTCCCGGGAGGACAAATGTTTGTACCTATGATGAATACGAATGTTTGTACCCGAATTTTGGATGTTATATGTATTTATCTATATAAGTATGTATATCCGTTGTCTAGTACCCATAACACAAGCAGCTTTAGTTGCTTACTTTGGGACTAGGTCAATTGGTGTGAATTGTCCCAAAATTATTTATTTATTTAATAAAAATAAGAATGTATCTACTGTTTTAAAAGTAGATTAGTATAGAAATAATTTATTCTACAAAACGGAACGGCCGCTCGTAACTAAACTTCACACAAATTGTAACTCTTTATCCTGTTTCAGTTAGAACAATTATATTATCGGATATCGTGACTAGTGACGCACAGACTGACAGACGGACAGCCGGACTTGCGCGGCCTTGCCGAGCCTTTGTTAAGTTCGCTCAACTTACTCTGGTAGGATTTGTACGGTCAGACTCAGAAGTAAGTTAAGGGTGGTAGGACCTTGTGCAAGGTCCGTCCGGATCGCTACCACATCTTGCTCGCTAATCCTGCCGCTAAGCAGCAGTGCTTGCACTGTTGTTCCGGCGTGGAGAGCAAGACATCCGGTGTAATTACTGGCACAAGAGGTATTTCATCTTAGCCCTTTGGGTTGGCAACGCATCTGCACTCTCTTTGTTGTTGCAGGTGTCTATAGGCGGTGGTGATCACTTACCATCAGGTGACCCACTTGCTTGTTTGCCTTCCTATGTTGTATTAAAAGAAAGTAGCTGAATATTATAGTACCTTGTCGCTGTCAGTAACGTGACAAATTCGAGCAACTCTCATATCATACGTTATTAGACAAGGTTCTTAAGTGTTTAGCTACTTCTGAGCTGACTGTATAAGTTTGAGCATAAGGTTTCTAGGTGAGTAAGTTTGGGGCGTGCCCTGAATATCTCCTAAACGGTATCCAAAATAATTAGTAGATTTAGGCGTTACTTTGCGGAGGTCCATATCAACAAACTGGAAACAAAACGCCATTCGTTCAAGTAGCGAACGGTCGTATTAGATCCGGATGATGCCTCGTACAGAGGCGAAACGCGCGTCGATCGTGTAGTTTTAGTGTTTAGTTGTGGTGGTGTGTAGTTGAGTCTGTGTGATATATGTTGTTTCGTGTGGAAGCGGAGGAGGGTCGGTTTTTGCATGAATATATGTAGCACAGATGCAGCTATTTTGCACCAGCCCGGCACTGGTTTCGCGGAGTAGCAAGGTAACTTTTCCAGTTTGGTACCCAAAGTCTCTCAGTTTTTACTGGAGAGCCATGTTCTTGTCAGTGGAGTTATCGCCAGCCGCTCCTCCTCCGACAAACAACAACAACAGTTGTTAGAATAGAATAGAATAGAATAATTTTTATTTTGCTTCAAAATATGGTATACAATAAGATGACTTAATAACTAGAGTTCCACATATTCCGCCAGCATCTGGCATGCAAAAATTTATGTTTATGGCTTAAATGGCCTACAAATATACAAGAAAATGTCAATAACTAATTACTTAAAAGTATCTAATATAATGTCAAATCAATAATTTCAATAAGTTCAGTAAAAAAAAAAAAATGTTTGTAATGTCACAGTAGGGTGCATAAATCATAAAAATGTCAATTTGAGGGGCATCTGTTAAGCAAATTATGTAGCACATTCATAATAATTAAAATATTCATTTATCGAGTAGAAGCCTTTTTGTATTAGCCACTTTTTAAGTGCGCTTCTAAATAAGTTTAGTGGTAACATTTTTATGTCATTGTGCAGTCTATTAAAAATACGAATAGCCATACAATAAGCATTTTTACTAAACAATTTCGTTCTCCTTGCAGGTACTGTCAATTTGTCCGGGTACCTTGTATTAAAGTTACAATTCTCTTTGCCAGTCTTAAATAAATATGAGTGTGTTTTTACAAACAAGCAGATTTCAAAGATGTAAATGCAAGGAACAGTCAGTAGATTCAGATCTTTGAACAATGGCCTGCAGGATGTCATAATGTCTACATTGCAAATAGCCCTAATACATTGCTTTTGCGCTAGTAATGCTCTATGGGCATGACAAGAATTGCCCCACACAAGGATCCCATACCTTAGTGAGGAACCTACATACCCGTGGTAGGCCTGGAGTGCAACACTTTTTGTGCTGATTTTTGTCAGTCGCCAGAGAGCATAAGCAAAGGAATTAATCTTACTACACAATTTATTCACATGGTCGTTCCAAGAGAATTTGTCATCCAAAGTGATACCCAGAAACGTTGTTTGATTGGTTTCCTTAATATTTTGATTTTCATATGTCACAGCCAGAGGGCGCTTGTTACCATTTTTATTAATGAACTGGATGAATGTCGTTTTATTTATATTAATATTTAAATTATTCTTATGCAGCCAGGTTACAATTTTGTAAATAATTTCATTTATCTCAGTATTGTAGGTGAGGATATCTTGACATGGTATTACAACAGAAAGATCGTCAGCAAAGAGCGTACAGTCCAATTTTGTTTATGACAACTGCTTCACTTCCTGGTACGACACGACCTTAACCTTTGCTGAAAGTATTTATAAAGTTATAGGGACTTAAACGCGATAAAAATATATAATTTTCCTCGACGTTTCGGCCATGTTTCAACGGCCGTGGTCACGAGTAGACTTTGCTGAAAGTAGTCCCTTCTCAGTCTTCCCCTACCTTCCTGCTATTTTTCCCTCTATAATCTAACATTTAAAATAAAAAAAAGCTGTCTAACGATACTTTAAGGGACTCAAGGGTTGACAAAGGACGAATTTTTTTGGGTAGCAGATGGAAGCGGGCGCGGGCGTCATAAAAAACGACTAAAATTGTATACAGCAACGATACAAAATATATTTGTGTAAGTAGGTAGTGTATATAATGTATTAAGTCTGTATTTATGCAAACAAACTTAACGTAGAGATAGTTAACGTGCATGAATCATTTAAAATCTAAGGTCTGTTAACAAAGATATCAAATTAATGAATTAAAATTGAGTTGAAAGATAAATATAAAAGTTGAGCGTTCTGCAATTTCATACAAAAGGTTGCTACTGCAAACAACAATGTTACACATAACTATACTTTTGTATGTATGTCCAACGTCCTTGTGTCGAAAGGTGTCTAGAATTCCAGGATTAAAAACAAAAGCAGAGCGACCGTGCTCGCATCTGATTGGTCGAGACGCGTGACCTTGACACGGCGGCGCGGGCGCAGCGAAAGTGAAATGAAAACTGGCCGACAAAAGATCTACATTCTATGCGCTGATACATATTCCTCGAGCGGTTTGATATTTATAAGTTTAACTATGGTCTGAGCCACGGCGAATGAATTTTATAATACATACCACTTATTTCTTATGTGTGTCTTATGTGTTAGTATTGGTGTTATTTTTCTACACTAATCTATATATGTATATTCTTATCTTATCTTATATCTATCTATCTATTTGTTTGTTTCTTAGTTTGTTGAACCGATTTCAAAAATTCTTTCACAAATAGACAGCTACACTATTCCTGACGCACATAGGCTACTTATTTTACGTGAGCGAAGTCGCTCGCTCGTCTCGAAGGGTTTGAAATTAAAATTGAATATTGTCTTAATGGTATTAAAGCTAGCAAAAAACTCTTAAACATGTAAATGTATTCAAAAGAAAGGTGCTAACCAAACCGGGACGGAATTTATTCGTTTATTCAATTTTAATTTTACATTCTCATTCTTTTACATGCCGTGCCAAATAAATGCAAGGTAATGCAGTGAAATTTAGCGGTTTAAGTAAGTATGAGTCTTCTCAGAGCTGGCCAATATCAATATATATCTTAGAGCAGAGTTTCTCAACCTGGGGTCCGAGGTCTCCTGGGGGTCCGCGAACCTATCCCAGGGGTCTGCAGACGTAATAAACATTAAAAGTAAAAATTATGAGGCAGAACGACGCGGCTGAGCGTTTGACGGGCGTCGTTTTTTGTGCGAGTCAAATAGACTCATGTAAGTATTGATTGCATATACAAGTATCCAAGTGGTTTTTTGTTTGGATTTGAGGGTCCATGGATCATGGTAACATTGCACTAGGGGTCCGGCCTTGGCAAGGCTGAGAAACACTGTCTCAGAGTTATACTCTCTCATCGTCCGAGCAATTCCCATGTTTCTCTATTCCCTGCCTTTAGGAGGTCAAAGAGAAGTCAGAGATTAGAGCATATCGATTGCTCCGACGATGAGAGAGTAAAGATCTAAGATTTAGTGTGTTGCTGGTACAGCTGTTCAGAGGTAGAGCTGTTGCCGCTAGCTGAATTAATAAGTAGCTTGTTTTTTTGAAGAAGAAGTTTTGCGGGTGGTAGGACCTTGTGCAAGGTCCGTCCGGATCGCTACCACCATCTTGCTCGCTAATCCTGCCTCTAAGCAGCAGTGCTTCCACTGTTGTGTTCCGGCGTGGAGAGCAAGACAGCCGGTGTAATTACTGGCACAAGAGGTATTCCATCTTAGCCCTCTGGGTTGGCAACGCATCTGCACTCTCTTTGTTGTTGCAGGTGTCTATAGGCGGTGGTGATCACTTACCATCAAGTGACCCACTTGCTTGTTTGCCTTCCTAAGTTGTATAAAAAAAAAAGTAGAAGTTGCAGCAATTTGTCAATGTATCCAAAATACAATCATTTATTTTCGCAGGTATGATCTACGAAACGATACACACGATGTTATACCCTGCAATTTGCGACTACTCTTTTGCAAAGAAAAAAAAATTGGTAACTCCTGGTTCCTGGTCCTCCTGGTTCAGATTAAGTTTACAGGTAGCGCTTATGAATGTCATAAAATTTACCACCGGTTCGGAAAAACCTAATGAGAAGATACCGGCAAGAAATTCAACGAGGTGTAATTTTTAAAATAAATCAAAATTACAATGTTATTTTACATTGTATTGTAATATTTAAAAATTTTACAATTTAACACAGTAGGTGTACTATACTATGAAGTCAGGGATCGCCAATAAAAATCGGGATCATTTCCAAACATCCCTGTTATAAGCTTCTGCCAAATAAAATTGTCATAAAATTTAAAACCACGTTAGGTAAGTAAAACAAAAATAAGTAATTAATAGATTCAGGCGTTACTTTGCGGAGGTCCATATCAACAAACTGGAACAAATTACCTTGCTACTCCGCGAAACCAAGCGGAGCGGTTTCGCGGAGTAGCAAGGTAATTTGTTCCAGTTTGTTGACAAAAATAAGTGTTAAAATATATATGAATTGCATATAAAACTCGATATTGACGAGCTGATTTATTGAGTAAGTGGTAACCTATACGTTGTAATTGCAAGTGTCGGATTTCTTGAACCGTAGTTCAATGTAGTACCGTAGTGGAGCAATTGGTATTATATTTTGAAGTCTGTGACAAACGGAGCGAGTTATTTTAAACTAACAATAAAATAGAATAAAAAACGAACCAAAAATAACAGCTATTTTTAATACAAGATTTTTTCAAAACGGCATTAAGGGCACAGTCCTGTTGATGATGCCAGTATTTTCAGGTCAGTGGGGTAGATCCCTTTGGAAAAAACACGTTATTTTGAATTCGGACAGGTATTTGTAACCAGTAGTCCGAAATCGGTGTAATGTGACCTACTCGTGCGATGTAACATATTGGGCCGACTTAGCGCGTTAACGTTATAAATAATGTATGTGCTATTAGCATGTTGCGCATATGTCGTAATTGAATAAGTAACGGTTAGTTAATTAATTACTTGTTCAAGAAGATTCTAAAACTTGAACGAAAAAACAAACTATACCCTAGTTTGTTTTTCCGTATGCATATTTTCTGGATTAAGATATCCACCTTATAAAGGATTGATTATACAAAGCTCTGGGGTGCAATTTTTGAATCTCACCAAGTGACTAGAGCTCACTAAAATGACCGAATCTCTATGAAAAACGGCTATTTTGGTGAACTTTAGTTACCCAGTGATATTCAAATGCAATTTTTGAATCTCACCAGGTGACTAAAGCTCACCAAAATGGCCGCATTTCTATGAAAAACTGCCATTTTGGCGAGCTTTAGTCACCCGGTGAGATTAAAAAATCGCACTCCTGGTTAGGTCTCTCCATGGCATTGTCCCAAACGTATATTCCCATTGCTGTGGAAATAAAAAACCGGCCAAGTGCGAGTCAGACTCGCGAACGAAGGATTCCGTACCATTATCTATAAAAACGAGGAAAAAACTCGATTGTTGTATGGGAGCCCACTTAGATAATATTCTGTTTTTTAGTATTTGTTGCTATAGCGGCAACAGAAATACATCATTAGGGAATCACCTCCTGAAGCGCTGGAGTATGGCGCTATAGTACTAAAGGATTTCTCTATAACGTTAATTTGAGTTAGTTAAAATGTAGTTAATTAACGAACGAATAACGAACACTATCTTTTAGACCAAAAACATAAACAAAACATATTAACTAAGCTTAAAGCACTAAGCAATGTACTGCCCGTTCATCTATCGGCCTGTATGAAGCATGAATTCTGTCCGAAGGGAGTTATGTTCCGTCATTTTCGTTAACGGATGCTGGACACCCCTTCCTGATTTAAATACATTAATTTTAAAAATGAAATAGTAAATAAACAGCTTTTATTCTTGCATAATATCCCATTCGTCTGCAGTTATCACTGTCAAAAATTTACTAATACAAATCAAATTATAATAAAAAAGGATATTGCGTGCATTTATTACCGACATCCGTAAGTTATACCGCTACAAACTCAGTTCCGCAATCTTGCCAGCAGGTATGTATTTATTATTTATTCAAGTATTCGGGATTGAATGAATTTGTTTAATTATTAATTGCATAATCTTACTTAGCCGGTTACGGCGGACAATGGGAGCTCATTAACTTGAACACATATGATTTAATAATAAGAGCACGCAATCGCCTTCGTATAAGTTTAGACTTTTAGTAGAGGAGACCATGGAAGATCGACCTTCACCCGTCAGATAACTAGATGAGACATATTTTTTATCAAATATAATTTATTAACAAACATGCCTATGATAACTTGCCTATCGAAAAGTGTTCATAGCTATTTTTAATTAAAATAATTTTAATCCATTTCCTTTCATCACCTTCACTCTTTTCATAACCGAATGAATTTCATTTCAACTGATAGTTTTTAACACAAGAAATGAACCTTGGCTTTTCTATCTATATAAACTAGGCTTTTCTATTTTTGGACCTGGCAACCCTAATTGGAGTTATTGTTTAAAACGACTTAGTCCTGTGGGTTGGTAACGCATTTGCAGTCTCTTTGGTGCTGCAGGCTCACTTATCATCAGATGACCCTGTTTTGAATAAAAAAAGGTGACAGTATTAAAACCTTATTAAAATAGAGACGATGAAGCGCTTTCGCAAGTCTTGATCGCGCTGTCATTGTACTACTAGCACCTACTACTTATATTTAAACAAAATCGTAGGAAAACCAAAAACAGTTTTCTTTTTGCGACACTTTTAATTTTGAAAAATTCTAATAAAACATAAGAATGTCCACTTCGTCGTTTTCAGAAGCTCAAACATTTTCAAATGCGCTAGCACCCTCTCCTCCCTCCCTTCTTGGCACTCCCCTGCCTTATGGCACCTGCTATGGGGGGGGGGGATGTTTAGAATAAAATTACATCCCTACTCACATTATATTTGTTAGTAACATATAAAGTTAGTAAGAAATCAAAAATGTTCATTGTTTGGATTGTAAAATATCTCTTAGAAGGTACATCTGCAATGAATCTAGGGATTCAAGAGGCATTTCAATGTCATAAGAAAAGCACTAACGGGATTGCATTAAAAATAAGGATAGTTTCTTATATTTTCGCGACTTATAGACAAAAACCTAACACAATCTGAGTCCCGACGTTTTAAGACCTTTTTAGATCTAAAGCTCTGTCTTTGAATATGAAGCCTGAAAAAGGCTTGAAACGTCGGAATTATATTGGTAACAACATCTGCATTAAACGGTTTATAATAATATGGTTTCATTTCAGAGTATTGGGTGAATCTTAATTTGAACGAAAAGTGAAACGCAAAACAATACAATAATGATCTCTATGGAAGCTTTCCTTCGTTAACTTTAACTTTTTCGTAGCTGATGTGATGTTGTGTTTATTCTACATTAGAAATAAAACCAAATGGAGTGTATTAAATTGACTTCAATAACAAATAAGTTCCGATGACTCCCTTGCACATTGGTTTTCTTGCTTGACCATGGCACCCACAAAGGTTCGGCCCGTCTCGAATTTTATGCTTTAAGAGGAGTGTGAACCTAGCGCTCTCCATACAAACGGCGATAACGTTTTCCACCCTCTAAACTAAGGTTTAAGGTAAAACAAAAAAAGTCATGGCTATAGGTTAAGAGATGGTTAAGAGCCATGATTTTTTAGTAAGTTGTCAGTATGCCCTAGAACTAGGTTTGTATGGTTTGATTTTTTAAATATTCATAAAAGTGTCAAAAATATTGAAACTTTTGTTTTGTATGAAAGTCTTAAAATGCAAATATTGTCAAATATATGAAAAATAGGTAGGTTAAAAAATTAAAACAAACAAACTTAGTTCTAAGGCTTAATGACAACATACCAAAAAAATATTGCCATTGATTAAGGTTTAGAGGGTGGAAAACGTTGTCGCCGTTTGTATGGGAAGCGCTATTTGGGGCTGGGTTCACACTCCTCTCAAGATTAGTATAGTTCCAGAAAGATTCTGGACAAGGAAGTTCATCCAGATCGATCGGTGAAAACGTAATTAATTTAATAATGGTTTGGTGGGGAGTTTATAAAGTGATGTCGGCCCGCCAGGCGCCATTCGCCGCGCGTAACCTCCGCGCATGTGCCCGCCTCGCGAGTGACCAAAGTGACAGTTAAAACAAACATGGCGGCGAAAATTTACGTAAGTGTCAAGTGCTTTAAAAATATAAAAGTAGAGTTGCGGTTTGGAACCCACCCCGGATTGATATTTAAAGTGATATTTTGGTGTTTTTGTGGTTTTTCGGTGGTTCGAAACCACAATTCTATGGTCATTGTTTCGTGTGATTGTGTTTGTTCTTATAGGGCATTGTGGAACAGGAAAGATCGCTTCATAGATTTTTTGCGATACTTTGCAATACGTTACTACCTACGTTTTATTATATTATATGTGTTAATTAACGAGTCGATTAGTTTTAAATAATTTACTTGAAAGCTTAAGAAGTACTTGTAAATAAAAAAAACTTTTTCTCTTTAAAAAAAAAACTGCAATTTTTTTCTTAAAAAACATAAAAAGTGTTTATCGTTCGTCAATATTATTTTATTTTAAGCATGTTAATACGCAAATTTTTACTTATGAGACACGTTTAACAACTCAGTTTTTTGTTCACGAAAAAAACATGACAATCATTTTCACACCCTGTTTAACTTTTTTTTAAACTGGCTTTTAGCAATGAAATAAAATACGTGCAGATAAATTGGCACACATCGAACATTGCAAGTGTGAGGCAATGCGAATAATGGTTTAGTCTCTAGGTTGCTTAGAAAGGACAATAGTTGCTCCGGGTCATTCACCCGCAGCCCTTTAGAAAGACCGAAGAATTAGGGTATATTCACTGATACGTAAGTCTTGTGAGGGTACTTGACCATAGGTTAAACGCTCCTATTTTACACCCCTCCAATGATAAACTCGTTCACTCTTATATCAAGGCAATAGTGGTCATAATCCTGCAAAAACTAGATGCCTATGACTAGTACCTTGGGAGCCAATCAAATGGCTATTTAATAATAAATAAGTTCTTTATTTCAGACCCATGATATTTACCTCACATCGTAAATTTTAATCGATGTCGTTTTGAAGTGTTAGGGCGCAGTGCTATCAACTTTTTTTTTTATAGAAAGGTAAACTTATATCTTTTACAATTACCTTTTTTATTTCTATAAGAGCAAATTTTGTATGTATACTTAGGTTTTTAATCGTGTAATTCGAGTTCAATTAAAAGGGTCTGGTACAAATTGTTGTTTGGCTTATAAATAGGAAAAAAAAACAATTATATTATTAATCTTATTAGAAATATTTATCGGCCTCATCTTAGAAATCATATTAAGGCGTATTCAGGATGTAAAAATAACTTGAACCGAGATTTTTTCTTCTAAATTAAATAAGAAACTGTGACAGCTTAATTAAATTAAAAATAGATATAAACTTAATTAATCACGGCAGTAATAAAGTAATCTATTTTTCATTATATTACTTAACATTTCTGCATTATAACCTAAATTATATTATCCATAAATAATTCTAAAAGCTCTATATTAGCCTCATGGGAAAAATAACATGCAATATAGCTATTTTAAAACAGAGTGTGGAATAAATATGGAATTAATTAACAATAAGAAATAAATGGATCTAATCTAATCTGTTCTGTTTATCATAAAATAGGTTTTTTTTGTTACAAATTTAAAGACAAGCTTTTTGCTGACGGTACTCTATTATTGCATTGTCATCGGATCTACACACACAGAGCAAATTTGGAAACAAACTGACCACTAGAAGTGAGTCAAAATTGCCTTGCAAATTTTAAGACTAGCAACTAACATTCAAACATTGCTAATTAAAAAAAAACTTAAAGAAAGAAAACCCTAAGTGTATTTAACGTATGATTCGGACCTAAGCATACATAAGCAGAGTATAAACTGTTACAAAACAAAAGTCACCTCTAACAACCAATTGTCCGAGTTGTGCTAACGAGATGGGTTCTCCGCATCGAAAGTGAAAACACGAGGTGAAACTACAGAGGAAGTCGAGAAATAATTATGTACAACCGGCCAGTCACCCTGCTCTCTGCTTGAAATCGAGAGTTAGTGCTATGGAATCCTGTTTATTTTAGAAAAAAAAAACGTAGCGATTTAGTTTAAAGCTGGCAACGGAAAGGAGACTCTATTGGGGTTGCTAGTCCCTATGATGATAAGATACTTCATTTCAAGGGGTCAAGCACGATAGTTTTTATCGATGATATAAAGCATTTATCACGTTCTAATCATAAAGCTTGCCGCTTTTGTGGTAGGTGGTGGTAGGACCTTGTGCAAGGTCCGTCCGGATCGCTACCACCAATTTGCTCGCTAATCCTGCCGCTTAGCAGCAGTGCTTGCATTGTTGTGTTCAGACGTGGAGAGCAAGACATCCGGTGTAATTACTGGCACAAGAGGTATTCCATCATAGCCCTCTGGGTTGGCAACGCATCGGCAATCTTCTTGGTGTTGCGGGTGTCTACAGGCGGTGGATGAGGTGACTCACTTGCTTGTTTGCCTTCTTATTTCATAAAAAAAGCTACACTAACATACTTAAGCTTACAAACGACCACGACGCAGGTAAAAATATTAAACACTAGCTTCTCCCGCGGGAACTATGCATTTTTATGAAATAAAAAGTGTCCCATACCTATGTTAATCCAGGATTAAAGCTATCTCTGTTTTAAATTTCATCGAAATCCATTGAGCCGTTTTAGCGTGAAGAACTAACAAAAATCTAGTTCACACAAACTTTTAGCTTTATAATTTTAGTGTGACTTTGCGCAGTTTTACGACATTTCTCGAATGTGACATTAGTTTCGATGGAATCAAAAATTAAGTACCAAATATTTAGGTTCTTAACATTAAGTACAGCTAGCACCAGAAGTCTACACACAAGAGAAAAAAAAAGAGCTTTTCTGTCTTGATAATAGAGTCGTGTGCACATTTTTTTGTCTCTTCGGCTTAGTGTGCGTGCGTGTTTGTGTGTGTGTGTCTGTGTGTCTCTCTCTGTGTGTGTGTGTCTGTGTGTGTGTGTCTCTCTCTCTCTCTGTGTGTATGTGTGTGTGTGTGTGTTTGTGTGTGTGTGTCTGTGTGTCTCTGTGTGTGTGTCTCTCTCTCTCTGTGTGTGTGTGTGTCTCTGTGTGTGTGTCTGTGTGTCTGTGTGTTTGTGTGTGTGTGTGTGTGTGTCTGTGTGTGTGTGTGTGTGTCTGTGTGTGTGTGTGTGTGTGTGTGTGTGTGTGTAAATTCTTTGTTGTACAAAAAAAATGACAAAAAAAAATGACATACGGTTATGTACAAAGGCGAATTTATCCCTTTAAGGGTACTCTAAGTATAGGTAAAGTGTAAAAACCTTTTACATGTCATAGTCTTTGTGACATTGATACAAGATACATTTTTGCTTGATCCATGTAAAATATTTTCTCACCATTAACTATTATATATATATCTGTTACTCACTGTAACTTATTACATGAACATTTGAGATTACCTTGAGTTTTTTGGCCGTCGATTTATCTTAAGATAATGCGTTATATTTCAGTGCTAACTAACCTTCTGACGTTAAACGGACATTGTCTAGACAGCAAACCCACGGTCTCACGCCGCCGACGTTTAACTGCGTTTTAGTTAATAACAGCTGATTAATTTTGTTCAATTTACTGTTTATACATAGTCGTAATTACTCTCTCACGGTGAAGGAAAAAGTCGTAAAGAAACCTGCACATTAGTTTCCCTGTCAGTGAGGTTGGGGGTTGTAACAGAGCGCTGTCTTGACGTCGAGCTGGTGGTTACTCTAAGAGAATCAGTCGCATTCCCATTTTCCTCCATTTACTATAAAATAAATAATAAACAATAAACACAAAGAAAAGTTAGGGTAATGGCATAACTCGACCCTGCAACATCAGCCTTCCGTGCCTTGCGTTTGCCAGTTTCAATTTAATTTGAATGTAAAAAAAAATACAAAAAGAAAAATCGATAATTAAAAAAAATACGATTACAATAATTTAACATTTTACTCGTTTACCGCAGGGAAGGTTAAAGTTATGTTACCCACGCGTGACTCAGAGTACCTTATACCGCGTAGGTTACCAACTGGTTGACCGAGTTGGCTATTACAAACCATTACTGGGTGTAATTCAAAACTTTCATAAGACGCCGACAACATAAGAAACAAATTATCGCCATGTTGGATTTATAGCTTTTCGTTTGGGTTGGCATGAACGCATGGGCGTATAATCACAATACAAGAAAACACTCTTTATTTTAAATTTATTGTAGTGACAGAGACACCCTGTAAACTAGGACATCTACAGGGTGTTTTGATCACTGTAAGATAAGCGATATAAGATAATTTATTCATAAAAACTTTACATTACATGAAAACCTAATAAATACACGGTCTTACTTATAATCCGTTTGCCTGAATAGGAGAGACTGATGAGAGATCTCCTTCCTCACTACCTTAACGCTGGTAACGTATCAGTGATTCTCTTGGGTTCGCTGGTTTGGTGGCGGTGGCCACTTTCCATCAGTTGACCCGCAGCCTCGTTTGCCTACCTTTTCCTAAAATTTATCACACTTTACGCGCGTTTCGCCTCTACACGAGGCATCTTCGGGTTCAGTGATCTCACTTGAATTTATTAATTGGGTAAACATGTCATACCCAAGTGTACATAAGCACAATAAAACTTGTAAAGTAGCTGTAGGCGATCGCTTCCATACAGCTTTTATGGTGCTTGTGTGCTATTTGGATACAAATAACACGAAAGTTGACTCTTTAGATTTTGAAAATTAACTTAAAAACAAACAAACATGATTCCTTCCAGCCTCTGCGCTCGCGCAGACGATCGACGCATGCCGTCCCGCGTGGGAACCGGGCCGCATGCGCTTGCGCCACCCAGCGCTGGGCACGACCTACCATCGTGCTTAATGAACGGGGTGAAATGGGTCACAGTTCAAGATGGGTGTCCTCCAACTGGGGATCACCCAAAGATTCCGAGACGTTTTTATCTGAATACGTCATTTGTCCGAATTTCCATTTTTACGAAAGTCATTTTCTGCCATAGTTACACTTAAGAGTAAATGCAGATAGTGTACTTAGATAACTAGTGAAGGTTTATTTTATTCTGTCAAATACCTTTTTTAACCGACTTTAAAAAAGGAGGAGGTTCTCAATTCGTCTCGATATTTTTTATTTACCTATTTTTAAATTACACACCCTCATACACAGAGCTTTTGATGAGCTTCGTATTTATACAGACGATTCATCCCTTAATTTTCCACCCTTAGAGGAACAATGTTTTCTTTAAATTTAAATCGGACCAACCATCAGACGCAATTCAATTTAAAAAATTACAATCGAAATCAGTTCACAATTGATCGAGATATCGCATAGCATACACATAAAAACTATCTCTTCCAAATCGTAACTGCAAATCTATTAAATAAATAAAAAATATGAAATTTGAATTCTCCCCCTCTTCCCCCTTCCCAGCGAGCCCGAAGGGCGAGTTCCACGTAGGCGCCGAAGCGTCTTCTTCACGCAAAATACTCTCGAGTAACTTGCGGGCCCAATGTCCTTCGGGATCGCAAGTTACGCGTAGGCGCGTGCCCCGAAGCGTCCCTTTGCACACATTGCTCTCGAGTATCTTGTGAGCTCGAAGGGCGAGCTAAGGGTGTGAAGTTTGGTCGCTTCCATCTAAGGCTATCTCCACCCTCCAAGCGAGTCCAAAGGGCGAGCTAGACCCCTCTTCCCCCTAATTGCCTGCGAGCTCGAGCGCTCGAAAGGGCGAGCTCCGCGTAAACGCGTGCGCCAAAGCGTTCCTTCGAATTTAGTACTTACGAGCCTGAAAGGCAAGCTGCAGCATGTAGTTAGAACTTATCCCCCCCTTCCTCACCCCCATAGGCAGCCCGACTTTCTTTAGGCTCTATCGCTACCCCTTTTGTTGGTACTCTTTCGATTCGTCTCGATAACAACTTTACGACTGAACGTGAAGTGAGACCTCCAGACCTGAGGCCACGAAACCCTCCCCGGGCCCCTAACGCGACATCTATTAGTGAATACGTAATGTAGTCTAAATTGTCGTTGTCACCTGACATTATGTTAGTGTAAAGCTTACCGAGAGAGAGACTCTTTTATTATAACTATTACATATTATTTGCTTTAAAAACAACTTCAAGAGTATTTGTCCTGTCTTGTCTTGTCTTCTGAACCAACTCTCAAGTATTGAAAGCTCTCATTACGTACGTTTGATAAACAGAACATTGTGCAACATTGATACTGCATTAGAAATTCCAAATAGCGTGAAATTTCTACAAAATAAACATTATTTTCTAAGTGTCGAGTGTGTGTTAATGAGAGGACAATGCTGCGCGCTTGGTTTTGCTTCCCACGCGGTTGCAAAAAGCATAGACATTATGTTCATTATTCATTATGCCTTCGAATATTATGTTTCTATACTACGAGTACTAAGCAAGATCTTGCTTCAATTTAAAATTAAATTCAATATAATTAATAGATTCAGGCGTTACTTTGCGGAGGTCCATATCAATAAAGTGGAACAAATTACCTTGCTACTCCGCGAAACCAGTGCCGGGCTCGTGCAAAATAGCTGCGTCTGTGCGACACATATATGTTCATGCAAAAACCCACCCTCCTCCGCTTCCACACGAAACAACATATATCACACAGACTCAACTACACACCACCACCACTAAACACTAAAACTACACGATCGACGCGCGTTTCGCCTCTATACGAGGCATCATCAAGATCGACCCGTACGACCGTTCGCTACTTGAACGAATGGTGTACTGACAAACTAAAACATTTTTCTTAAATTTTGCAAAATGTTGGCGGTAGGCGTGATTTTGCATGTGGGTTTTTGCATGAACATATATGCGTCGCACAGACGCAGCTATTTTGCACGAGCCCGGCACTGGTTTCGCGGAGTAGCAAGGTAATTTGTTCCAGTTTGTTAAATTCAATATAATAAATACTAGTACCCGCCGTTCAACTAGGATGTAATGTAGAAACATAAACCCCTCCTTAGCCCTCTGGGTTGGCAACCAATTAGCAATCTCTTTTTTGTTACGAGTGTGAGGCGGTGGTGACCACTTGCCATCAGATGACTAATTTGCTTGTTTGCCTTCCTACTATAAAAAAAACTTCAATGAAATAGTCTCTAAATGACAGTGAAAAACTGTATCAAAATCCTTTGCGTGATTCAGAAGGGGTAAGCGGCCGAAGATGTAAGGACAGACAGGAACAGATAGCGACTTTAATATATTACTTTGTTAAGATACCACCATCTTGCTCGCTAATCCTGCCGCTAAGCAGCAGTGCTTGCACTGTTGTGTTCCAGCGTGGAGAGCAAGACAGCCGGTGTAATTACTGGCACAAGAGGTATTCCATCTTAGCCCTCTGGGTTGGCAACGCATCTGCACTCTCTTTGTTGTTGCAGGTGTCTATAGGTGGTGGTGATCACTTACCATCAGGTGACCCACTTGCTTGTTTGCCTTCCTATGTTGTATTAAAAAAAAAAAAAAAAAAAGAAAAGATATATAAGTTTTCCTGCAGCAATAAGTATTGTGCTCACAGGACACTTAACAAATTGCAAAACTTTCTCAGTGAGAAATTTCCGGTATTTTCTGAAATGAAAAACTCGTTTAATTTTCTCGAGAAGGTTTTCAGAAACCTTCTTGCATTCTTCTTTTTTTTTTAACTTAGGCCATATGCCAAACAAATCTCATGTACATTAAAATGGCGAAATGAAATAATATTTGCTGCATTAAATAGCTTTGATTTGGATTTATATTTTTGTTTTAATTTACTTTAGGGTTATTTGTTGGTCAGAATTAAATAGACTAAGAAAAAATTTTGTAAAGTAATGACCGTAAAAACGAAACACATTGAAAAATTCGCAGGGTATGGTAGTTGGTAATGTGGCGAAACTGGCAAAAGCAAGGCACGGTATGCTGATGTTGCAGGTTCGAGTCCTGTAATTACCCTAATTTTTCTTTGTGTTGTCATTATCATTTAAATTTATTTGATGACTAGTAAAAACGCAATTTAATGCAAAACTAAACTACTACTGAGCTAGACTAAAACTAAGTTAGACTAGTAAAAAGCTTTACTTGACAAAATTAATTCGCAACATTATTGTAATCTTGAAAACACGTCTCAATACGAAAACCGTTTAAAACCATTAATTTGGTTTGAATCAGCTATTTAAATTATGTTAATGTTTTGAATCAAATTAGTATAATTTGGAGAATATTTTATGGATTTCGATCAAAAATAGGTCATTCACCCGTTGACCTAGAGCCGGGGTCGTAACATTCATTCATTATTGTAAGAATATTTCTTTCTCACACACGTTATCTTTATACCCACAGGTTGTCTGGCAGAGATTGCCGTTTATTGATAAGACCCCTTACTACCTTAATTATATGTTTATTTAGCTTTCTGCATTTCGTGTGCTTTTTTTGCTAGCGTGGTGAAGGGTATTTGCATTGTATAGTCGACCAAGAAATTGCTTGACCTCTTTTCCCCCGTGTTACAAAGGGATAAGGTTCAAAAGTGGTCAAGCAATTTCTTGGCCGACTATACCTATTGTATTGTTATCGTTTGAGCTTTTTCAAAAAGGAAAACGTGTTCTAAACTTAAATACTTAGGTAAGTTGCACCGAACTGACCTGGTGCTAGCTTAGAAGTTCGGTAGCAAGTTCGATTGCCGGCGGTCGCCAATCAACTAATTTGGCCGGCCACTGTAGAACCTTGTCGCAGTAATAAATCGCTGACATTTACTATAAAAGTCACTATGGCATTTATTGTGAAATGGTTACAGTGCTCAGTATTCAGACTGGTTGACAGTACCAATGAGTTCCTATTAATGTACATTACGTATTCTGCGTATCATATTGTACTGCACTTACCTATAATGATTTCTGTTTAAAATTGTAATGACAACACAAAGAAAAAAAAAGAAAAAAAAAATAGGGCAATGGCAGGACTTGAACCTGCAACATCAGCATTCCGTGCCTTGCGTTTTCCAGTTTCGCCACACTGCCGCTGCCCTACCCTGCGCATTTTTCAATGTGCTTCGTCTTACGGTCATTACATTATTGATTTGATTTCTGTTTGCCTAAGGATTGACTGGTACACAATGCCTTAAGACATCAAGTCAGCCTTTTCCATTCCAATGTATTTTTTGTGCAAAAATATTTATTACAGAAATTAACCTTTAGAAGTCTTATTGTTGTTGATTTCTTGGATGTTATATGTATTTAAGTATATGTATATTTATCTACGATATCATTATGTGTATCCGTTGTCCAGTACCCATAACACAAGCAGCTTTAGTTGCTTAATTTGGGTCTAATTCATTTGGTATTAATTGTTCCAAAAACTTATATTATTTTTAAACAAGTACACTCTATTTTTAACATGAAACTACCGTGAGATTCCGACATATTGAAATATCGGATCATTTACGTACACAAAGTTGAGTAATCGCCTGATATTTTTCGGACCAGTCCGTGATCCTTACTCACGAGTATCGAGACATGGCCGCGGGGGCTCATGAGTAAGGACCACGGACTGGACCCTAATTCTCGGTTCATGCGAGATGCATCTCACGTGCGAGACCCGTCAAAAAGTGACAGACTTCCATGGGAATTGACAGTTGTTTTCGTGCGAGATACATCTCGCATAAACCGAGAATAGCCCCGATGGTCCGAAGCATGTCGGGCAATAACTCGACTTTAAATACGTGAGTGATCCGATATTTCAATAAGTACTCTATTTCGTCGAAAAGGCAAAGACCCTGCCGCCATCTACTTTATCGCATCCATTAGCGCAACCATAGACAAGAACAATATTGATTGCGAAAGATCAACGCAACCTTCTTCTTATCTGTGGTAATACAACACTGAGGTTTGTGCAAAAAGGTCTTATGTATGAGAACGTCGTGAGAACAAGCCATCCTTGGTAACTGCACTTATTTAGGTTAATTCTACTCATTTCCGGTTGTGAAATCAATATTCCAAGGTTACAATAAAATAAGATGTGATTTAATTAGGTGTGTTAATTGGTGTTTGGAGGTAGGCCGGTTTTAAGTGATGGGCATTTAGCGAAAGCAGAGGTAGCTTAGTAAAGCTTGCAAAGCACTGCTATATTTATAACGTTATCGGGAGTTTAACGCGAGAAAAGTATATTGTATCGTTTATTGGTGTTTCTAAGCACTGCTATGTAAAGCTTAGCTTTATACAATTCAATAATCGTGTAAGACCCCTGTATTTTTTTAATGTTTATATTTTAAACTATATTTTGCGAGAGTTCAAAGTCACTTTAATATTTCGCATGCTTAGTATTAAAGTGACCCATTTCTGAATAATACACGTCCCAAAATATCACCTTAATTAAAAGACATAGGGTTTAATTTTGGGAAATATCATATTCAGAATTGAGTCGGTTTAATTCTAAGGGTGCGATTTGTTATTTAGGAATAGACTTTGTGCGAAAACAGAACTGTGTTGTTAGTATGGATGTTTATACTAACCGCGACAGGTCTCTTTACGTACAAAGTTTATCTCGTTTTTTACCCGACTTCGGCAAAGCCAAAAGGAAGGGTTATGCTTTTAGCATGAGAAGTTATGTCAAAAACCTTGGACAGTAAATGCGGGTAACTTTGAACACTCAGGTAACATTATATGGCATTAAAAATAGGTTTAAAAAAAACTTGAACGCATTATATTTGTATTAATTAGTTCTTTAATATCATCTCCCTTTGGACTTACGAGTATCTGCTACTTTAATAAGTGTAATATTGTCTTGCCGATCACCAAAAACCATTTTGAATATCGCGTTGCCAGGCCAGCAAAAGACCCAAACTATTTTAAATGTCCTGTTGCCAGACCACTAAAAACCCTAAGCTACTTTAAATGCCGTGTTGCCAGGACAGCAAAAGTCTGAACTATTTTGAATGTCCACTGTTGCCCTATGGCCCTAACATGACCGGCCAAGTTTACTTTATCTGACTTTATCTGTATGCACGTCCTGTTCTTATGATACTAGTTTGATAGAGACGCAGGGTATAGTTAGGATAGTATAGGCAGGATAAGTTAAATTAAACCCGGGCTCAAGTCTATGTCCGGGGTCATCTGGACCCGTGGCTCTAGCATGATCATGTTAGAGCAACTTGCCGACCACCAAAAGTTTGTAACCACACCGATGCCTTGTCGCAACCGCAAACGTACCAATTTACATAATACCCAATACTTTCATGTACCCGACATTTCGATAACTGTAGCAATTCTCATTTTAAAGGCTGGCTGTTTGCACAATCGATGGTCCGATTAATATTATACAACTCGATAATTGTCCTCGAATTACTGCACAATCGATTCTACTGCTCGTATGCGTGTAATGGGTTTGAAAGGATTTTTTGTTAAAAAAGAAGAGCTGAAATAAGTATTGTTATAAAGATACTTACCAGTTTAAATTAAAGAATGGTAATATCGCAAACACAGTCGGAGAAAGAGGAGGCCTCTGTGAAAGTCGCTATTTGTTACGCATTTTTTTTTATGAAATATGAAGGTACACAAGCAAGTGGGTCACCTGATGGTAAGGGATCACCACCGCATATAGACACCTGCAACAACAAAGAGAGTGCAGATGCGTTGCCAACCCAGAGGGCTAAGATGACACACTTCTTGTGCCAGTAATTGTACCGGCTGTCTTGCTCTCCACGCCGGAACACAAAAATGCTAGCACTGCTGCTTAGCGGCAGGATTAGCGAGCAAGATGGTGGTAGCGATCCGGACAGACCTTGCACAAGGTCCTACCACCCGCATGGGATAAAAAATATTAGTTGTAACTTTTTTTATTGGCCTTCTACTGCTGAGCAAAGGCCTCTCCCTCGGATTTTCAGTTCCCTTTATCTATAGCAATCTCTGATCAGTCATTTGAGAATGCGTTTAATAGGTTATGTATGTCTATACAACATAAGGCATTATAGTTTGGCTTTTTAAATTTCGATGATTAATTAAAAGCTAATAATAAAATAAATAAATAAATAAAAGAATTCTTTATTTAGGTATTAACCCATAGAAACCTTTAGCATTAAGTTAAGTATAAGTATTACAAGATAATTAAAATTAAATTAAATTAAATTTAAAATTAAAATTAATTACAATGGAGGTTAACTACACGACTATGTGTTCTAACCCTATAGGTACATAGACGAGACCTTACCCGTAAAGTCAAAACAGCATGTCGCGCAAACCATTAATAATTTGCACACGAGATAATAATCACATTTACTGTGTTTTCAGTAGTTTTTTGTCAAATGTAACAGAAAAACAGATACATACGTCAAACTTATAACCCCCTCGTTTTTCGTCAAAATTTGTGCGCATGAATATATTTCTGACTTTGACTTATGTAAAAACTGAATAAAGTTGTACAAGTCTTTCGTGCACTATCTCACCACGACCTGTTTTGCCAGGCGGGTCACCAAACCAGGAAGGACCTTTCCGCTCGTGACCTCTCTCACCGGTTACGACGAGCGGGTCACATGGCTGCGGTTTGTGGTGCTGCGTCTTCACAACAATTGTTTAATATTGACTTACTACATAAACTGGTACTAATGTAACCGTCCCAGTGTTTGCCATGCGACATAACGAGAAGATACGGAAACATACGAGTAAAAACGAGAGACAATGATGGCAACTACTAGTACAAACAGTTGTTTGTTCCACCAGTAGTTGTATTGATGTACCAGTAGTACGGAGAAATAAGTTAATTTTTGACCTAAAGAACATGAATACAAAAAATACGGTGTAAAGTAACGGACCCAGTCTTTGACAGATACATAACGACGAACATTCGACAAGAAGATACGGAAAGATACGAGTAAAAACGAGAGACAATGATGGCAACTACTGGTACAAACAATTGTTTATTTTTTTAATATTTTTGTATGTATTTTTTTATTTGTGTTCTTCAGATCAAAAATTAACTTATTTCTCCAAGACCCACGTACAGTCAAGGAAATTGAAACACGTACCACCGTAGAACCTAATCGAAGAGACATACGCATGACATTTGTATGAGATAGCCTGGCGTTTAACGCGTCGCGTTACTGCGATTGGGTTCTAAGGTGGTACGTGAATATATTTCCCCTACTGTACGTTAACTCGCACTGTTTTATGAAATTAACAATTTAATTTAAACGGTAATGCTCATTAAAAGATTCTTAATTTATAAATCATACCACATCATACTAACGACCCACCTGGCTTCGCACGGCTGTATTAGGACGTATTGTAGATAAAACCTCTAAATGACAATGAAAACCATTTCAAAATCCGTTGCGTGGTTTAGAAGTAAGCGGCCGAATATATGATGAGGACAGACAGGAATGAATAGCGACTTAGTTTAATACTATCTAAAGCAATGGTTTCCAACCAGTGGTCCGTGGACCACCAGTGGTCCGCAGAAGCCAAAATATGGTCCGCGAATGATTTTAAATTAGCGCAGAGCCGCCGCGCGCCGTAAGAAGAGTGCGGGTGGATGCGGGCGGACCTAAATAGTGGTCCCTGACCAAGAAAACGTTGTGAACCCCTGATCTAAAGAGATAAATACCATAAATGTGATAGGAAAAAACAATCTACTTAAAGTCTGTCTTACAATTTCACGTCAAGCTAACAATAAGAGTAGAAGGAAACGTTTAGGCGAGAATCGAATTGGTTACACGTTAAACGCATTAGAGCTATTGTTTTATTAAGGCTTCCTTGAGTTCCGGTGCCGATCCGGTGATGGGTCTTCCGGAATCGAAAACGTTTGTTTGTCTGTAAAGGACAACACAAGGCTAAACTTAGATTTTAAATCCAAAAGCGAGGTTTGCAACGTACTTAATGCAGTACACCTTGATATAAAGTGCCATAACTTAATAGATTGTGATGTTTAAAATTTTCACCGGTGGTAGGACCTTGTGCAAGGTCCGTCCGGATCGCTACCACCATCTTGCTCGCTAATCCTGCCGCTAAGCAGCAGTGCTTGCACTGTTGTGTTCCGGCGTGGAGAGCAAGACAGCCGGTGTAATTACTGGCACAAGAGGTATTCCATCTTAGCCCTCTGGGTTGGCAACGCATCTGCACTCTCTTTGTTGTTGCAGGTGTCTATAGGCGGTGGTGATCACTTACCATCAGGTGACCCACCTGCTTGTTTGCCTTCCTATGTTGTATTAAAAGAAAGTAGCTGAATATTATAGTACCTTGTCGCTGTCAGTAACGTGACAAATTCGAGCAACTCTCATATCATACGTTATTAGACAAGGTTCTTAAAAAAAAAAGTGCCGGTGGAAACTTTCCGAAATTGCGAAACTTTCAAAGTGAAAATTCTCAAAAACATCTCGACCTTTTTGTTAACTTTTTTTAACTTATCCATCCCTTGCCATTACACTGTTCGTATGTTCGTCTATCGTAGGAAACTGGTACATTTGAATACTCCTACGCGCAAATTATAAGAAAGCTTCAAGACATAATTAATTGACATAAACAAAAAGTACTACAATGTGTCACATAGATTTTCACATAATATATAATTCATAATCTTTATTTATGTCAGATGTCCTAACAATCTAGACTCGTATCAAAGACGTCTGTCACTTTCTAATCACCGTGAGACACGTTCAGTTTTCTCTTTCTTTCGCATTCACACATTATTATGTGAGATATGTCATACATACACCGTAGTTAGTCTTTTTTTTTACCCGAGTACGGCAAAGCCAAAAGGAAGGGTTATGTTTTTAGCAGCCTATGTATGTATTTTTGTATTTACGTATGTTCCATTGGAGTGCCTAAACGACTGCGCCGATTTTGATGAATGAAGTATTTAATAATTAAAATAAAAAATAAATAAATATCTTAGGACCATTTACACCAATTGCCCTAGTCCCAAGCTAAGCAAAGCTTGTGTTATGGGTACTAGACAACGGATAAACATACATATATAGATAAATACATACTTAAATACAAATAACATTCATGACTCAGGTACAAACATTCGTGTTCGTCACACAAATATTTGCCCATACCAGGATTTGAACCCGGGACCTCTAGCACAGGAAGCAGACACATGTGCCACTGTGCCATACAGGTCGTCAATCACCTTCTTTATTCCCCTTTCAGCATTGATAATGTACCTAATATTTTACCATTTACCTTTAGTCTTTTTCATCTGATTTGCTGAATAAATAATTTCTTTCTTTCTATTCTGGTGAAATTGTAATAATTCCATTTATGGAACCGAAATTCTTTCAACTTTATATTTTTCATATTTCTTATTTTGTTTTATTTAGACCATATGATTGAACTAAGCATAGCTTGTACTTTGGGTACTTGTCCACAGATATGCATACACATACATAAATATTAATAAATAAAAAATAGTTACATATAACATTCACGACTCAGGTAATAAATTCCTATTCATCATACAAACATTTGACTCCTTGCGGGAATTGAACCCACAACCTCTAGCTTCGTTGTCAGAGTTATTGACCACTAAGCTACCCGGTCATTTTACTATACCTTAACGTAAACCATTTAGCGCACCACAGTACAGACACACATCTGCGTTTTTTTTATTTAGTTCTAGATTCATGCCGTGCATTATATGTGTGTAGATATATATATGTATAGAAAACAGCTCGGTATGTTTTGGACGTTTCATAATACAATACGAGTATGAACAGAATACATTTGCAAGTTCGACGAAGCTTCATGCGCGCGTTGATGTCTCCACTCACGCGCAAGTTTTTTTAAGGCCCGCGCGTTTGTCGGCAAAGATGATTCTACGTTAGTAAACCGATATAAGTAGATATGTAATGGACAATTCGAGATGTAAAAGGATGAACCAGTCCAAACAATAATCAATTAAGTAGGTATGATTACATCATTTTTTATGTTTTCGCGACAATATCTACACATTGAAATAAAACATTTTAAACGGTTTCATATTCCCGACGTTTCAATCCCTTTTGGTCTTAGTTTGTACCTACTTGAGACCTAAAAAGGGTTGGAATCACTGGGAATTAGGTTAGTTAAAATACATATTATTATATACTATTTAAATTGTTTTACTTCTTTACGATTACGTTATACAAAATCGACATACTTTACAGTTTCATTAATAAATTAGTGATAGATTCAATGTATAATTAGCAATATTGCACACATTATGCGTGTACAAACCCCAACACAGTTAACTAACCACTCGTGCACCTTATTCTTACAAGGATAAAGTTCACGAATGGTCAGGTGTGTTGGCGACTGTACGCATCAAATGTTCTGAAGATCCAAGACTCAAGTATTTTATCTGGCAATATTTTATTAAACCATTTTTTTAAATATGGCTTTCCCATCTCTAGGTTGGAAATTGAAATGGATTTTGCCAAGGACTTTGACCTTAGGCCACCATTTATCCTTTGACATTGGCTAACGCACAGTAGGGGAAATATATTCACGTACCACCGTAGAACCCTATCACAATGACGCGACGCGTTTACCGCCAGGCTATGTCATATAAATGTCATGCGTATGTCTCTTCGACTAGGTTCTACGGTGGTACGTGTTTCAATTTGTTTGACTGTACCTAAAGCCTTTAAAAAACACCATTTGTCAATCCCAGCTGTCATTGTTGACATTTGATAGTTTTATTGTTTTGAGATGCAGATCGCAGCCCTCGCATAGGTGGTCACACAGCCAGATGAGTATTTGGCTGTAGGCAGTATTGCCAGCACAATGGCACCACACGGGGTGACAAAAGAAATTAGCATCTCACCGACCTCGACCTCTTTGAGGAATTCGCTGCGCCCGCGGTGCGCCCGCGCATTTTTTCGCTCCACTTAGGTACATTTAAAATGTTTAGTCATGGTAATCGTATGATTAGTTACACTTAAGAAAAAATTTGTAACAATTAAGTTATTTAAGGTTAAACGGCCCCAAGTAAACCGTGGACCCTCATAAGTTAAAGAAAAAAAAAAACCGGACAAGTGCGAGTCGAACTCGCACACCGAGATTTCCGTCCAACGGTTTTAAAATTTCTAAACTAGATGGCGCTAGGAATCACTATAAAGCATCATACTAACTTTTTGTGATATAACAACAAATTTATGGTTTTTGGCTTTTTTCTTTTATTTGTGCTGTAAGACTTTGCTTCTTGCCAAATTTCACGGTTCTAGGTCAACGGGAAGGACCCAATAGGTTTTCTAATAGCAAATGTATGAAATATGCTTCATAAACGGCCGTATCTTTTGATTGCGTTGACTTGGAAGTTTGATTTTTTCACCGCTCTAAGGGACTGCAGACCTGAGTATTTGTTATTAATTTCAACTCAATAACTCCACGCGTTCTTGACAAAAGTCGTCTTGACAGACAGACATACTGATGGACAACAGACTGTTCCTAAAAGGGTTCCGTTTCTCCTTTCAAGGTACGGAACCCAAAAAGTTGTAACCATTTTTAACTTTATTCGGTTACTAATAAAGAAGTTAGTTAATTCAGCTTGAACAGAACCGAGTGCAACGACTCGTAAAGTACTTTGCACTTTCTAATACAATTGATTTATCGGGCCCACCAACCGATTTACGATTAATCGTAACGTACCGGACAATCGAATGTGTAACGATTTTAATCGAAGCATTACGACTATAATGCGATCAAAGAGTCGTGACAGAGTGTTTATTAAATTACGTGTAATGTTTTATACATTTCCGGTCAGGATTAGGGTTTCATTCTAATAATAGCTCTACTTACAATATCAAAAATACAACACCATATTTATTAAGAGGAGTGTGAACCAACCGCTCTCCATACAAACGGCGATAACGTTTTCCACCCTCTAAACCTTAACCTACAGCCATGATATTTTTGTACGTTATCATTATGGCTTAGAACTAGGTTTGCATGTTTTGATTTTTTAAATATTCTAATAGTTTCAAAAATATTGTCGCCTATGTGATTTGTATGTAACTCCTAAAATGCAAATATTGTCAAATCTATGAAGAATATTCAAAAAATCAAAACATACAAACTTAGTTCTAAGGCATAATGACAACATACCAAAAAATCATTACCATAGGTTAATGTTTAGAGGGTGGAAAACGTTATCGCCGTTTGTATGGGGAACGCTTTTTGGGGCTGGGTTCACACTCCTCTTAAAATAAACCAATTGAAACACTACTTCTTTTTTTCTGAATCTGTCAACTAATTATTTTAAAACATTTTAATTCAGAAAAAGAAACAAAGTTATCACAGAAAAGAAAATAGAAAAGTTAAAAATCTAGCTAATTAAAATTAAAATTAAAAATGTCACCCATGCCGCTGTTTCTGGGTAGAGTGCCCAAAAGGCTGGCGGCGTTACCTCTCTGACCGGCAATGCCATACGTTGGGCGAGGAAATTTTAAAATTTTAAAACATTTAGTTTTTTTAATGGAATGAAAACAGTTGAAGTAAAGTCAAGAGATCTTTAAAACTTACTTAGGCTACAAACAGTGAAATGAACAAAAATGGTCCAAAATCCAAGGACGATATTTATTAAAATGTATTAATATAGCATAGAAAGAGTATTAAAATTAATTTTATTTTATTAGCTGATCTCTTTACTTTAAATGGCAATATAATGTGCCAAAAAGAGATGACTACATACTCTAAACTCCTCTTAAATTGACACCCTGTACATAACCAATAGACAAAATGGTCACCTTTGGTTATGGTAAGGTTTACATTAAGGTTGTATAATCTACGTTTTTCTTATTAATTTGCAGGTTTTACTACCTTGACGCACCCAAAGGTAACCATTTTGCCAGTTTTGGCTATGTACACTTGACAAGTACTGAGGCTATATCCATACTTTAGTCCTTCATCCAAGTGTTTAACACAGTTACTAATACAAATAAGAAATACGTAGACTAACTAAATTCAAACACCTTAGATAATTTTATTGCCAAAACGACCCCGGAATTTCACACACAAGAATAAATTATTACATAAACCCAAACATAATTCGTGTACCCTTGAAAATAAATAAAGTTTATTACTAAGTGTTGTATTGTGTCGGTCTGTCTGTCTGTGACCCAACAGGACGTAACTCAGATAATGTCAAGTTGCATAAATCATTTGCAAAATTGTTTTGAGTTCCCGCGGTTCTAGATCGTGCTTGATAAAACACCTCAAGTACCTACTACAGTATTAATTAACATTTTTAGTAGCTTGAATTCAGTAAACAGTTTTTTTTATATTTACAACGTCTACCGGGCCTTTTTTTTAATAGCCTATATTGTGACCCACTGCTGGGCAAAGGCCACAAGACTTCCACAACTCGCGATTTGACGCAATGTCAGGCCAGTACTTTTCAAACCCGTCCAAGTCATCCCGCCATCTCCTTCTTGGTCTGCCTCGTCGTCGCTACCGGGCCTTTAATATGTTAAAATCATTGTTGATTTACTTCGATATGTCGACCGTATCGAGTCGCCAACCGTTGCCATACGGTCGATATGTCGAGGTAAATTAACAATTATTTAATTGCGTTAAGTGCCTATTGACATTATAAATGTGTCTAAAAATAGCGAAAATTTAAAGTAATTTAGTTAATTTTGTCGTTTTTAAAATCTTTTATATTGTCTTGTTAGTTTATTAATTTGCTTGTTCATTAATTTCGAGAGTCTTCTCGTGACCACGGCCGTAGCAATACAGTCGAAACGTCGAGATAAATAATTTTATTAAATTTAATGACAACACAGAGAAAAATCTAGGGTAATGGCAGGACTCGAACCTGCTACCTCAATATTCGAATCTGGTTAACGTACGCCACAGATTGTTGAGGTTGTAGATTCGAGTCCTGCCATTATACTAGATTTTTGTTTGTCGTGTCACATAGCATTTCAATGTTTAACATTAAAAAATGAAAGTCGAAAGTTTCGGTCACAAAAATTAAACAATTTTATTATCGCGGTAAAATTCCAAGGTACGTTATTGAAGAACTTCTATCATTCTCACAGCTTGGAATATCTAATTAAATCAACAATGGCGTTCGATCGAGATTAAAATCTGGTAAAAGTAAAAGTTCTGATTTCTCGCGGTATTCCTCTTATAATTTCATCAGTGATCTATGCATTAGGTACTCTAAACTAAAGAATAGAAACTTAGTTCATTAGTTTTTGTAAGTAAACTATCAAAGGCTAGCACGCTAACTTTCATCGTGGACATCTTTATTTTCTTTATTCTCTTCATTAACTTCTTTATATTCGTCACTCATCGCTTAGTACATAAAACAGAGTCGTCATCCGTTCCTATCTGTTCATATCTTCGGCCGCTTACTCATTCTAAACCACGAATTTTAATTTTGATGCGGTTTTCGATATCGTTCAGATAATATTTTAAGGAAGGTTATTTTGTACAAGTAAAGTACGTTCTAATTAAGTTTTCGTTAGTAAACTGCACACATAGCCAGAGTTAGGAGGACGCCATTCTTTTTTAAGAGGCTGTGTGTCTGCATTGCTCGTTGCATATCGAATTCTATTTCATTTAAAACTAGCGTTGAAAAACCTTTTATACGCGACCCCGTTATAAGTAAAAAAATCTAGCGACTCCCTGCGACCGAAACAATGCGGCGAGCGGTCGGGCGCACTCCGCTCCGGCGATCGGGACCTCCTTAACAAGGCTGCGGGAACTTCACTCGCGACCCACAGATTGAAAAATATTACTTAACTTTGTAAAAAAATATGTCCAAGGCCCAATTCATAAACGCGACTGACGACAAGTGACAGTGACAATTCGTTATTCATTGCTTGCCCACTATGATGTTAAATCTGGCATTACTTGTCAACACATTAATGTACGGCGAATTGTCACTGTCACCTGTCGCCTGTCGTGTTTATGAAATTGGGTCCAGGTCCGTAGCTCTAAAATGACCGGCCAAGTTAAGTTTATCTCTATGTCCCTTTCTTATGACGCTAGTGTGACAGAGACACAAGGATAAATTAAACCCGAGCAGGTCATGTTAGGCCGACCGTATTAAAACTAAAACCGGTGTATCTCATAATGAGTTAACAAAGCTAGTTACGCGGCAAGCATGCTCCACATAACGCCCTTCAACCAGTCGCCTGCGCACGTTGCGTAATGGCCGGCCTGCGGACGTCGTGCTGGTCATTCCCCGCATAGTTGACTACCCAATCGAAGCTTGCATAACTCAATGGAAGACCAAGGAGTGTGTAATTATGTACATACCAGTGACCCTGGCTTCGCTCGGATTCAATTAGGACGTAATATATTCCGTAAAAATCTCAAAATATTTATAATGTTAATATATATATTTATAAAAGTATATTGTTAATTTACCTCGACGTTTCATTAGATTAGATTAGATTAGATTAATTTATTACTTATTGGAAATTACATTAAATTTTGAATTTCAAACATAATAAATTCACAATAAGATCGTCAAAAAGGTAAACAAAATAATAAAATAAAAATATCTAGAAATACGTCTAGAAAAATGTCGAAATGTCAAAAATAAAAATTCAAATGTCACAATAAAAATAAAAATATAAACTCACAAACGGTGAAAATGTCAATATAAGCAAAAATGAAATAAAATGAAAATGAAACAATATGAAAATGACTCATTTGAGTCTACTCGTGACCACGGCCGTTGAAATGGCCGAAACGTCGATCGCGTTAAAGCCCCGATAACGTTATAAATATGTGTGAAAATCGCGAAAATTTAAAACAATTAAATCTCTAAATGACAGTGAAAACTGGAGCAAAATCCGTTGCGTGGTTTAGGCGTAAGCGGATAAAGAAACATGCGGACAGACAGGTTCCGTTAGCGACTTTATACTATGTAGTGATGGTGATAGAAAAGTAATAGTGATGAGCCATATTTGCTTGTCTTTATGTGTATAATGTATATTAATAAAAAATGAATGAATGAATGAATGAATGAACGAAATATTTATCTAAATACTTATCGATGGTGTTTATATGCACTTTTTTTCGACAGCTTTGAAGTAGGTCTATGCTACAAACCTGAAAAAAAAAACAATCATTAGCTATGCAATCCTATTAATATTATTAAACCTTTAACTCTTTCATGAGGACGGACAGGAACTTGCTCGCTAATTCTACCGCTAAGCAGCAGTACTTGCACTGTTGTGTTCCGGCCGGCGGCACTCTAGGTTAGGTTTTTATAATGTTTATATATTTTGTATTGATATTGTTTTATTACTTTTTATAGAAATATTGAAAAAACTTGACCTAAGATTTATTACATACATACATACATACATAAAATCACGCCTGTTTCCCAGAGGGGTAGGCAGAGACCACGGATTTCCATTTGCTACGATCCTGACATACAACTTTCGCTTCACTTACTTTCATGACATTCTTCATGCATGCTCGTCGGTTTAGGGTACTCCTGACCTGGCCTTTCTCCAGAATGTCTCCGATTTGGTCGGAGTACGTTCGCCGAGGTCTTCCCCTTCCCATTTTTCCATCCACTCTCCCTTCATACAGCCTTTTTGTTAATCTTCTTTCATCCATCCTCTCTACATGCCCAAACCATCTTAACATACCTTTCTCAATTTTTGTTACTATATCTTCTTTCACTCCGCATTTCTCTCTTATCACCTCATTCTTCACTCTATCTCTCAGACTCACACCACACATACTTCTCAACGCTCTCATTTCCACTGCATTCACTCGACTCTGGTGTCTCTTTTGCCATACCCAACTTTCACTACCATACGTAAGTGTCGGCACTAACACTCCTCCATGTACAGCCAGACGTGCTTTTTGTGACACTTCTCGACTGCCCATAAAGGCGTGGAGTGCCCCATTTACTCGATTCGCAGCATTCACTCTCCTTTCTATATCTTCTTCGTGCTTACCATCCCTAGTAAACATAGTCCCCAGATACACAAACTCTTTTACTTGTTCGACCCTCACTCCATTTATCATAATTTCACAACCTGTCATACATTCATCTCTCTCAAATACCATCACTTTCGTTTTATTTACATTCATTTTCATTCCTTTCCTCTCAAAAGATCCGTGCATAATATTTACCATCTCCTGTAACTCCTCAGCCGATGACGCAAGTAAAACCTGGTCATCGGCATAAAGAAGACATTTGACGAGTAACCCATTCATTCTCAATCCACATTCATTATCTTTCAAATCTTGCAAACAACTGTCCATAAATAGATTAAACAGCCACGGTGACGCTACACATCCCTGTCTAACACCCTTTTCGATGCTAAACCATTCAGTGTATGACCCGTTTATCCTGACGCAAGCACTGGAATCGTCATAAAGAGATTTCAGAGCCTGAATCAGGTGACCGTCTACTCCATATATAGACAGTACCGACCACAGTTCATTCCTCATCACTTTGTCATAGGCCTTTTCCAAATCCACGAATGCGCAGTAGACCTTTTGACCTTTGGCCAAAAACTTTTCGGCTATGCATCGTAAGGAAAAGACCTGATCCGTACATCCCATTCCCTGCCGAAATCCTGCTTGTGCATCCCATATTTTCTCATCGGTTTCTTTCACAACTCTTTCAATCAACACTTTTGCATACAATTTGCCGACGATGCTAAGTAAACTAATGCCCCTGTAGTTTATACAGTCCAGTTGTGAGCCCTTTCCCTTGTAGAGTGGTACGATGACAGCTTTGCACCAATCTCTTGGTACTTGGCCGGTGTTGAAGCATATATTGAAAAGGCGACACAACTGACTAGCTACGACGCCATGTCCAGCTTTTAGCATCTCGACTGAAACTCTGTCGTACCCTGCAGCCTTTCCTGACTTCATACTTCTCAATGCTCTCACAATTTCATCCATGCTAATATCACTTTTATCTTTCAACACACTTTCATTCCTTTCTGAGGTGGGCACACTCACCTAAGATTTATTATAAATATAAAATAATAATAATAAAAATAAAATCATTTATTCTCAGGCTACAAAGGCCCATAGACAAATACCTTACAGACTAACATACATAAAATTATATAACTAAAAAATAAAACTTTTTCGGCGACGGTTCGGCGTGGCTGCGTTTCATCGTTGATTCTGGTGTCAAGTTCTCCAGTGGCAGGCTGCCCCTGAACCGCCGAAACACGACGGTGGACAGTGGTGATCACTTACCATCAGGTGATTCACTTGCTCGTTTGCCTTCCTAAGTTGTAAAAAAGGTGGTAAGCTAAGCCCTGAAATAATTATAATTATGTATGTACAGTCAAGGAATTAAATTTCCAACCCACCTAAGGTTCAATATAGTATAGCAAACTGTCACCATAAGAGCTATAGAGCAAGACGTTAGTTTGACATATCGACCTTAATGCATTGCGAATGTCTGACGACATTTCAGCGAAATGGGTAGGGAGGGAATTAAATTATTTCCCCCTTATTCATAAAAACTTAACAATCTTTTTAAGCTAACAAATGTCTTGTCCCTTTCATTTGGGGGCAAACGTCACAATGACAGATAAAGACATAAAAAATGTTAACTAACAAACGTTTACGAAGCGTTTATGAATAAGGGGGTTTGACTGTACAAGTGTTTTCGGCACCTGGTGGAAATTCGAAAAATAATGCGTTAGAATTCTTCGTAGGTAACCAATAGGTAACTGAAGGCATCTTTTCTTTCGCAGTCGGTTAAGTATGCGTTTAGTATACCGCTCACGAGGCGTCCGCAAACACATGCACCTCTATATGGTGGTGTTGGGTAACCAACAGGACAATGAGTGCTAACAAGTGACGGTGTCGAAAGTGCTTGCGCCACGCTGCGCAGGAGTTTTCAGTGATAAATCGATAAATATTTCACGCAATAGCTTTTGCCTGCGATTTTGGGTAATATAACTTCCGCCTTAATCTTTATAAAGGTAAAAAAACCCGGTCAAGTGCGAGTCGAACTCGCGCAGAAAGGGTTCCGTATTACCTATAAAAACGGCAAAAAAATCATGTCTGTTGTATGGGAGCCCCTTCATTTTTTATTTTATTCTGTTTTTTAGTATTTGTTGTTATAGCGGCAACAGGAATACATCATCTGTGAAAATTACAACTTCCTAACTATTACGGTTCATGAGATACAGCCTGGTGACAGACGGACGGACGGACAGCGGAGTCTTAGTAATAGGGTCCTGTTCTACCCTTTGGGTACGGAACCCTAAAAAAGGAAGTTTTTAATACGACTGTTTTTTTTGCCTTTTTTAAAACCACTTCGCACTTGACTTCAATTTAAAATAGGCAATTTGTTTCCAGCAAATTCAAGATCAAATCTCTTGACTCCACGCCTCAAATCGCCACTGAACTTTACGCATTTTCGACCTTACGGCTAATATAATAAGGACCACTGTTTGCGTTTAGCAGTTATCTACCGTTGCATCATAATAACATACCGACAGATTTGTTTGACCTTTGGGTTATTGTGTATTGGAGAGTGTATTATTTGAGTTTATTGTATGTGAATGGTTTAAAGACATTTGGGACCGCTAAGTTGATGAACCGGCTTGAACCGGTTAGTAGCTTACATTGTGTTTAAAACGCCATGGTCATAGGTAACGCAACTACAGTTGAAGAGACACACACACGAATACGCGCCATACAAAATAAATCATTTTTTTTAAATATGGAACAAAACTCTCCGGTACACAACACACGTGACATGTAGCAGTTGCGTGACCCCAACTCCCGTTGCGTTACTTATGCGCTCCAGTCACAGTCAAATGATATCAAAATACAAAATCAAAATTAATACTAATTCGAACAGCTGGTTTTTTGACATTCATAAGTGCTTCTTTTTAAGTTTAATCTGAATAAAGATATTTTGACTTTGACTTTGACTTTGAGTGAGTTTAAATTTTAAACTTTCGTGATTTTTACGAATATTTAGTTATAACGTTGACGGGACGCGATAAAATCATTGTAATTTTTTTATTATTTGTATGTCTTTATTTCACTGATTCTCCCTTAATAGCTAATATTCGCTTCTTACCAACAAGGGAAATGTCGAGTGTCTGAATTGGTTCGTTTTGAGCTAGCATTAATGATACTGACGCCAAGGGGTGTCGTTGATCGATCGATACTGGGGACAAAGGTGGTCGTTGATCGGTACTGGGGCCAAAGGTGGTCGTTGATGATACTGACGCCAAGGCTGGTCATTTTTTTTTAGTTAGTTAGTTATTTTACCTCGACGTTTCGGCCCTGTCTCAACAGCCGTGGTCACGAAAAGACAAACGAAACGTCGAGGATAATTAACATTGATCTTATCGCGTTAGTCCCGTCAACGTTATAAATTTTATTGAGTTTGTTTTTTTTGTTTATCTTTTCTTGACGTCTTAACGAGGAGCCAGAATGATTTGATTTATTGTACAGGGATAGGAGAAGGCTTTCGGCGGTCCTACATAAATACAAAACGTATGACTTCAAAAATTGAATCTTTGTAGCAGAATATTAAAAGAACAAAGCTTTGTTCACATTGCGTTTAACAACAATGGCCGGTCCCAGAAGCGATGGTGTTCGGAATACCAAACATTTCGTAACTACGACCTTCCCAAAGCTCAATGGAAATATTTGATTATATATGGTAATAATTGTTTTGTCCATCTGTTAGTGAAGTAACTTCTTTGCTTCTGTTTACGTTTTTGTTCAACAAAAGAACGTACATTATTCAATGAATTTCGAAGACATAATAATTGTCTAATGTTGTTGGTCATAATACACTCTTTTTATCACTTTATTCTTAAAATACTATATAATGAATGACAACACAAAGAAAAATTAGGGTAATGGCAGGATTCAAACCTGCAACATCAGCATTCCGTGCCTTGCGTATTCCAGTTTCCGGCACATTATCGCGCGCGCATTAGCGGTAATGTGGCGGAAACTGGAATACGCAAGGAATGCTGATGTTGCAGGTTCGAATCCTGCCATTACCCTAATTTTTCTTTGTGTTGTCATTCATTATATAGCATTTTAAATTTAATTTGAATGTAAAAAAAATACAAAAAAAAGAAAAATCGAAAAAATTTTGAAATAAATAATTTCGATTACAATAATTCGAGGATCGTGCTCAGTGGCGTGCCATGGGAGAGGCCTATGTCCAGCAGTGGACGAATATAGGCTGATGATGATGATGATGATTACAATAATTTATTCTTGACAAAATCTATATTTTATACATCTTTATAGTAAAAGGTAAAGTCGCAATCCGTTCCCGTCTGTCCTAAATCCTTATAGTGTATGTTCGGCCGCCTTCTCCTTCTAAACCAGACGACGGATTTTGATACAGTTTTCACTGTCATTGAGAGATTTTTTTCGGAAAGTTTTTATGTATAGTCGACCAAGTAATTGCTTGCTCACTTTTGAACTTTATCCCTTTGTAATAAGGTCGAAAAGTGGTCAAGCACTTTCTTGGTCGACTATACATTGGTGATGTGTGAATCAATAAGGAGTATTTGTTGTTGTTCTTGTTGAAATAGATCCGGAAGTAATGATGTTTGAATATTTCGCACGTTTAGAATTAAAGCGAC
The DNA here is from genome assembly GCA_963691745.1 of Ditula angustiorana. Taxonomy (NCBI): domain Eukaryota; kingdom Metazoa; phylum Arthropoda; class Insecta; order Lepidoptera; family Tortricidae; genus Ditula; species Ditula angustiorana. Next base: position 15,237,922 of record OY829481.1, on the reverse strand, counting down.
CCATTTCTGAATTATACACGTCCCAAAATATCACCTTAACTAAAAGACATAGGGTTTAATTTTGGGAAATATCATATTCAGAATTGAGTCTCTTTAATACTAAGCGTGCGATTTGTATGTTTGGATATTAGTGTGTTAAAGATAAAGCTGTTTATAACATTACTATGACTGCATAGCTAATAATTGTTTTTTCTTTCAGGTAAGTACCATCAACAGACACCTACATCAAAACTATCACAAAGAATGTGGATACAACACCATCGATAAGTATAAATCATCGATAAATATAAATTATACACGTAGAGACAAGCAGATATGGCTAATTAGGTATCAGTAAGAACACTATTTAATTTATCCATCGAAAACAACTTATCCCAATCAAAGGTCATAATCTCAAAACTTATAAAAACTTAAACGCAAATTATCAGTTCATCTGAAAATGATAGCGTTTAAAAAGGTGCCGGAAACAATAAAGTATTCAGACAAATTAGCAATAGACAATACAAAGCAGTGCTTAAAATTGTTTACACTGCATAACCATGCAAACCATTAGTGCAACAAAAGTGAGCATTATGCATATATTTTGCCAAGTAAAAATTCTTCTGACAACACGAATACATTTGACAGGAGTCGCAACTTCAGCACTCCTTGTCGCTACGCCTTGCTAATTGAGCTACAGACGACCAGGGGCATATTCACCATAGGGCCATCCGGGTCATGGCCCGGGGTGCCAGGCTGCGAGGGGCCATTTAATGGGGCGCCAAAGCTAAATGGCCCGGGGCGCCAAATCTTTAAATACGCCCCTGCAGACGACTTCGCCAGACACCGTGAAGTTTTTAAAGTGCTCTCTTATTACTTTGATGCTCTTCTCCTTCTACTTGTGGTAACCTACTATTATTTATTCGGTGCCCATTGGCATGACACAGAATAAGCTAGAGTTTGAAATTAATCCGAAGTAGGTATCATCAAACCGCGATTAGAATATAATTGGAAAGTAACGTCAGCACACTCTCGTTTCATAGTCTTGCGTCAAGCTTCATTCCTATATGCATGAAATAACAGTGGGCTGACGTTACTCTCCAATTATATTCTAATCGCATTTTGATTATATTAATTTCGCTTTTAAGTAAAGATACACAATAACATAGTCCTGCGGGGCAATTCTCGCGTCATTAGACATGAAGTCACAATAGAGATAAGTCAAAAAGAGCTGTCAAATCTCTTCAAAATCTGTCATCTTTTGACACATCTCGAACGTCAGATGAATATCGATGGGTGCCAAAATTGGGGGCCTGTTCAGAGATCGGAAACCTTCCACTATTTTTACCTCAGCCAGACGTAGTCAACCTTTGGAACAGGTTTTAAAGATCGCCGGAAATCGGTTAAAGGTCTCGTCTGTGAACTTACGACTCAGTCGCAGGTGGATTATACTTATAGCTACCTGTAAACTCAATTTTATCCCTGTCGCAGAATGATGAAAATGAAAAATGAAATGAAGATGAAAACGAAAATGAAAGAGTAAATTAAACAAGCGGTCATGTTAGCCACTGACTGAATATCACTGTTGAGGTTCGCAAGGGGGGGGGGGGGGAGGGGGGGCTATAAGGCGACTACGGAATGCAGTACAGTCAGCAACGAAAGTCCATGAACACATCCTAATTTCCAAAACACCTGCACACTATAAAGTTCCATATGTTACTGAACAGGAAGATATACAAATGTCTGTGGACATTTGAGAATAACAAAAGTCAATAGACATCGATTTTTCAATAGTTGCTGAACATGTCTGACTACATAATTAGCTGATATGTACAATATCAATAGTCGCTGAACATGTCTGACTGCAGAGTTAGCTGATCTCTAAATTATCAATAGTTGCTGAACATGTCCGATTGATTAAATAGTTTAAGGTTACACGCCAAATGAAAGAGATGAAACGCTCACTGACAAGTGAGTACTCTTCTCAGTGATTGTCAAAATTCAAAATTCGAAGAGATGAGCGTAATTCTCAGTGAAAAGAAAAATAGGTCAGGCTAAATTGACTCTTATCGCGTATCGTCAATGTCACACTGGTTCTATTATGTCAATTTCTCACTTTACCTGTAGTAAGTAACATATTCATTAACCCGAGATAAAATAAAATCTTATGTAATTTAAAATAAAGCTCAATTTACCTTAATACTTTTTAAATCAATAATGTAATGACCGTAAAGACAAAGCACATTGAAAAATTTGCAGGGTATGGTAGTGGTAATGTGTCGAAACTGGCAAACGCAAGGCACGGAATGCTTAGGTTTCAGGTTCGAGTCCTGCCAATACCCTAATTATTCTTTGTGTGTGTGTAATTATACATATACTATTCAGCGACTATTCTAAATATTCAAACAATGGTAGTGTTCAGCGACTTTTGTAATTAAGCTGTTCAGCAACTTTTGGAATTATGCTGTAAGGTAATTTTTGAAACTACGCTATTCAGCGACTTTTGTAATTATGCTGTTCAGCAATTTATGGAATTATGCTGTCCTGTAATTTTTGGAATAAACCTGTTCAGCGACTTTTGGTATTTCATGGTGTAAATGTAATTTTGCTCTTAACGCAGTTCAACGACTTATGGACAAATGACCTGTTTAGTGACTTTTGTAACGTTATTGTGTTCGGCGACTTTCGTTGCTGACTGTACAATTATTTTTTCTAAACATAAATGTAAAATTATATTAAAGAATGGTCAGCCTTAGAAGTAGCTGAACAGTTTAGTACCTTGTCGCTGTGAGTAATGCGATAAATTTGGGCAACTCTAATTTCATTAGTTACTACGGCAAGGTTCTTAAGCGTTTAGCTAATTGACTGTAAATAACCAAATGGTGTTCAATGTCACTGTCACTCTGATACAACATAACAAGAAATAATAATAAAATAATAACAACAATTCAGTTCTCTAATATCAAAACAATTCTCTTAAAAGCAAAGGCCGAGGTGTTAGCTTACTATCGCATTTCCTGTTCACCTCACGTGGAATATTTATCTACTAAGAAAATTGTCCACAAGTATGTAATTAATACCATATCGTACGGTCCGTCTGTACGGCTACAACCTTGCGCGGGCGCCTTTCTAACACCATTCCGGAGTGCACTCCGATCCACTACGTTTCATTCATTATTCATCATACATAGCAGGCATCGTTGTAGGGCCTTTAAGCCCTTAAGAGGATAGTGTTTAATATCTTAGTGGCATTAAGAGGATTGCTTGCCTAGCTAGACTCAGAAAGCACTGTCCATACAAACGGCGGTAACGTTTTCCACCCGGTTTTGAGGGTGCTAAGACCTTCTGCAAGGTCCATCCGGATCGCTACCACCATCTTGTTCGCTAATCCTGCCGCTAAGCAGCAGTGCTTGCACTGTTGTGTTCCGGCGTGGAGAGCAAAACAGTCGGTGTAATTACTGGCACTAGAGTTATTCCATCTTAGCCCTCTGGGTTGGCAACGTATCTACAATCTCCTTGGTGTTGCGGGTGTCTATAGGCGGTGGTGATAATTTACCATCGGTTGACCCACTTGCTTGTTTTCTTTCCTATTTCATAAAAAAAGTTTTTTAAAAAACAGGAGTAATTATAATTAGATCAATATTCACCATTTCTAACGATCAACTTAAAAAAGTGTTTTTTTAGAGGTTAATATGGTACTGGTATAATGAACAAAGTATAGTGGTACAGACACACGCGACCATTACATAACCTGAGCGTGCGCAATTATATACACGACTTAATGAATGGCCGCGATTTAAAGGTGGTTAAACGCGAAATTGTTATGTTAAGAGGTTCCGTTATCAAGTTAATAAATAACACAATTTATGAACTATAATACTGTAGGGTCTATAAAGGAGATTTGTCGAGGAACGCATTCCTTAGACGACAGTTTAAGAGGAGTGTGAACCTACCGCTCTCCATACAAATGGCAATAACGTTTTCCACCCTCTAAACATTAACCTATAGCCATGATTTTTTTATGTTGTCATTATGCCTTAGAACTAGGTTTGTATTTTTGATTTTTTAAATATTCTTAATAGTTTCAAAAATATTGACGCTTTTTTGTTTTGTATGAAACTACTAAAATGCAAATATTGTCAAATCTATGAAGAATATTTAAAAAAGCAAAACATACAAACCTAGTTCTAGGGGATCATGACAACATACCAGAAAATCATTGCCATAGGTTGAGGTTTAGAGGGTGGAAAACGTTATCGCCGTTTGTATGGGGAGCGCTTTTTGAGGCTGGGTTCACACTCCTCTTAATGTTATAATAGGTACCTATTAAGAGTATAGTATCAGAAGGCACGATGACGAAATTGTCTAAGTTTTATGTTTTATGTGCTAAGTTCAAGTCGGACTTGTGCACCGAAGGTTCCGTACAAACTTAATAAACACCGAACAATGTTCTAACAAAAGATACTGAATTGAAGGACAAACTTAACTTTGCCGTTGAATAACTCTTGACCTCATACGTATCAAGTGCAAAAAAAAGTCTTTTTTGGTAAAAGGAACTACAAATTAATAGTTTTCAGAAATTATTTCCTTTAATTAAGCTATAAGACCTTGATTCTTGCCAAATTTCATGGTTCTAGGTCAACGTTAAGTAGGTACCCTATAGGTTTTTGACTTCCTTGCAAGTGTAAGAAATATATGGCACAAACGGCCGTATCTTTTGATTGGGTTAAATTAGAAGTTAATCTATTCACAACTTAAAGGGATTAAAGATCCGAGTCTCGATACCTTACGCGTTCCTGAGACAGGGTTTTAACCTGACAGAGAGACAGACAGACACACAAATCGACGTATAACGAAGTTATCCTATAAGGATTGTTTTTCTTTTTGTGGTACGGAACCCTTAAAAACAAAAAAAAACAGAAAACTGTTTATAATTCCAATAACGCTTCTATTTTAAACTCTACTTGCACATATAATAAGTTCAAACTGAAGCCAGCACAAGGCGACATAAATCCTTTTAAACACCGCCATTAATCTCTAACGACCGTAATTTAACCACGTGTGCATAACGTAATTCAAACTTTCCATAATATAACATAACAATAGTAAGAAAGTTGCAAACAAAGAAATTTACATCTCATTTCCACTTTCGCCTAATACCTGCGCAGACGCAGGTTGCGCAAGCGATTTAGTTTTAATAACTATAACTATAATAACTGCGCGCCGTTAAGGTGGACTTCCGTGACTTAAGAGCGGGTACACATTTGGGCGCTCGGCGCTGCGTTGAGCGCGCGTTGATAGACACACACCGCGTTCAGCACGGCGTTCAGCGAGCGTTAGTAGGGTATGTCAGTATCAAAATGTTCGACCTCCATTTTCACAACTTGCGTCTACTCTATACAAAATCGCGCGATCAAATGTACGACTAAATGGCGGCGCATGTATCTCGTAGCGCGCGGCTGACGCCTGTGCAACGCGCGTTCGTACGGAAATATGTGAACGCGTGTTAGATGCACGCTTGACCAGAAGCGCGCGCTTGCATGTGTACACATCAACAGAACTCCTGGTTCTCTGAACGCGTGTTGACAAAGCGCGCGTTTGAAAGCGCCTAATGTGTACTCTCTCTTAAGAGTCCCTGGTAAGCTCGCCCTAACTCGCTTCCATACAAACGTAATTACGTTTTAATTTATAAACGAAATGTTTTTTTTTCATTATAAAATAAGGAAAGCTAAGTGGGTCACCTAGAGTGCGATTTTTGAATCTCACCATGACGGTCGTTTTTCACAAAGATTAGGCCATTTTAGTGAGCTTTTGTCACCTGGTGAGATTCAAAAATTGCACCGCAATTTCACCGGCTGACTAAATCTCACCAAGATGGCCGTTTTTCACAAAGATTAGGCCATTTTGCTGAGCTTTAGTCACCTTGTGAGATTCAAAAATTGCCCCGCAATTTCACCGGCTGACTAAATCTCACCAAGATGGCCGTTTTTCACAAAGATTAGGCTATTTTGGTGAGCTTTTGTCACCTGGCCAGCTTCAAAAATTGCATTTAAATCTCACCGGGTAACTAAAGCTCACCAAAATAGCCGTTTTTCATAGTGATTCGGCCATTTTGGTGAGCTCTAGTCACCTGGTGAGATTCAAAAATTGCACCCCAGTGGCCCGTGTCACTAAGCTACAAGTTACAATTTTACAAGTCTAAACCGGCAACATTGGTCAATAATGACCAATGGCAATGGACATAATGACCAATGTTGCCGGTTTAGACTTGTAAAATTGTAACCTGTAGCTTTGTGAAACGGGCCACAGATCCTAAATATTGACTTGATTGGTTGATTTGCCGAGTCACGTGACTATTTTGTTTACCTTATTTTAAGTACGTTAAGAAATAAAGTATAGGTGCACTGGTAGAATTATAATGCACGGTACAACCTGCATGTTGGAACTGGTTTGTCCGGGGTCAAGATTAGTGAAAGCCCGGTATATGAGCGTTATTATTTTATTACATACGTATAGAGCTATTAATTTTATAGGCTGTTAAATTGCGTGCAGTGCAGTTAGTGCTCACATTTTATTAGTTAACTTTGTTCCTTTGTAGGGGCAACTGCTTTATCTGTTTACTGGACGCTCTCTAAATGTTCGAGGTATGCTCTCTCATCGTTAGAGCTATTGCCACGTTTCTCTCATCCCTGGCTGCTCTTGGACCTGTTGAAGCTGAGTGGAGAATATGGCGGGTGCTTCACCGACGAGAGCTCGAAAAAGTTTTTTTGTAATTTACAATTTCATAGTACTTGTATTGTTTAAGAGTAATTCTTGAAAATTCTCTTTCCCCTGGCGCAAGGTTTAGTACATTTACCTAAATACGTAATAGAAATAATGTGTAAAATATGACAAAAACATTCCAGGGAATCAATATTTTCAAGAATTAGCCACATTATGAGTAGCAAAACTTTTTTCTTAATTTGCGTCAGTGGAATGAGAATTGCCAAGATTACCCTCGACTGAGGTAGGCATACTCTTGGACAACCTGGATATTGAACATTATAATGTCGGGGTCACTATCGAAAATACTGACTATTGCTATATAGGCGGTGCACTTCGCGAAGCTACAAGTCTTTCGACTCACCTCTGCACTGGGGCCGCTGCAATTGAGTTGCCGCGCGTGCGAATGGATACGAGTTATACGATAGACAGAGAGGCATACGGCATTACGGTTCTTGTACCTAGACGCCGTTTTGCTTGAAGTGAGCCTTCTGTAGGTACTTGTACTACTACCGAGCATATTTTTAACCCTCTAGTACTTAATAACTATTTATGTGTTGGTCATGTCATGTGATTGTAGTACAAAAATATTCAATGAAGCCCAAGCCCATTCTAAGATGTAACGAAGCGTAACTAATTATCTTTTTTAAAAAACATAAAAATCTGACATGACACGAGTCCAAAACACGCTTCTCGGGCCTGTCAAAACAATGGCCGCACGCCGCCATAACAAAGCAACTGTCACTCTGACAGCTGACAGCTCACGTAACATATGGGAATCCGAACCAAGGGCAAGCGGTCACGCACAAGATGGCGGCTAATTATTGTAATTTAAGATGGCGGAGTCAAGGTCGAGCGAAAGCGCGGGAAAAAATCGATTGTGATTTACTTTCAAAGGTGTAGGTTCAGACATAATGATTGTGTCTGTGATTGATACGTTCGATTAAAAGATTTTAGATCGGATAAATTGAATTGATAGTTAATTATTTTCCTTTGATTTAAAGGTTGAGGTTAGATTTCGATTGTCTGCGTTGTCGTTGATTGAATTAGATTTATTTTATGTATTAAATCATCTTTTGAATCGACACTAGATCGGTTAGGATATTTTTTGCATAACGGAGTATAGTCATATTATTTTGAGATTAATCATGGGCATACCCAAGGGGGCAGGGAGGGGCAGCTGCCCCCCACTCCCTGGAAATCTCGCAGTACATGTATGAACTCGCCTAATTACAGTGTAAACGGGGCCTTATGCTCTCTTAACTTTTAAATAAACCGCGTAGTAGACACTGGCAAAATGCACGGTGCAATTGCCAAAAAACCGTGCGCGACGATGGCGGACTAAGATTACCGAATCTAGTATCTGACTTGCCCCCCACCTAGGCCAGATGTTGGGTACGCCCAAGAGTTTAATCATTAAATAGTCATAATATAATCTAAAAGAGTGACTCACGTACAGTCAGCGCAGGATAAAGAGTTTGTTAAAACTTGTAAAGAAAGATGAAAGTTGATATATTAATTTCATCCACGACAAGTATTAGATTACTAATCATGATATAATTAATGTATGTATGTTCCAAGTAGATATCTTAATAAACAGCAATTGAAGTTAATTCTACATTAACCTTTTCTCGAGTCCATCTCAAACGTAAAGTGCAGGCTCGTATCGCGATGATTGATGATTTCTGTGATGGTTCCAAACGAGCCTATTTAAAAAGTCATTACGTATGGCCGGTACAGTTAGTACCTAGTAGATATGACTACACAGTTGAAGAGGTGGGGTCTTGCTGGTCCTTCCACCAAGATAGTGGTGGTGGTTCGCTCCCATCTAGCTCCCTAGTCCATCCTCTAAACAGCAGGGGTTGTTCTGTTCCGGCGGGGAGAGCAAGACAGCCGGTGCAATTACTGGCACAAGAGGTATTCCATCTTAGCCCTCTGGGTTGGTAACGCATCTGCACTCTCTTTGTTGTTGCAGGTGTCTATAGGCGGTGGTGATCACTTACCATCAGGTGACCCACTTGCTTGTTTGCCTTCCTATGTTGTATAAAAAAAAACTTAAAACGTCGATATAGGCCAATCCCAATCGAAAAATATCGATAATCCGAACGAATTCGTTACAATATACACACACACACACACACACACACACACACACACACACACACAGGTACACACATCCCTCCTGTAATGGGTACGGTTATTCGGGAAAATCCTGTAAAAACAAGGTGCTAATAACTGGTATTTTCGGTGCCAATAGAAAACTCAATGTATAGTCGACCAAGAAATTGCTTGACCAATTTTCGACCGTATTACAAAGAAATAAGGTTCAAAAGTGATCAAGCAATTACTTGGTCGACTATACTACTACTCGCATCATTTTGCCTACTCCTATGGCCAGGTTCCTAAGTAAATGGATTTTTGTTAACATTTTCCGTTTGGTTTGAGAGTAGAAAGAGTATTTGTATTGTCTTGTCTTGTCCCTGTTGCACTAAGCTGACAGGCAACACATGACAACGACAATTCAGCGTACATTGCTAACTCGAAAGGTTTTTGTACTGTCAGGCTTAAATAGTGCGTAATGTCATCAACAAAATGGAACCCTGATCCACAATGGAACTACGTCAAACTGAAGTTTTAAGTTAAATCGTAACATGTCTCTTTTTATTTCACTTGTTATGTCAATTTGACACGGTTCTGCGATGGGTCAGGATTCCATTATGCTGATTGTACAATTATCGCTGTCACCTGCATATGTTATTTTGGTGGAATAAAGCTCGGCAATACAGATAGTATTATACATGCAAATGTCAATGCTCGTAGCACCATACATTTCGCAAGTGATAACTCGGTGAGAGCCCCGCCGTGGTCAAATTCACATGAAATTAATAACCGCGAAGGAAAACTTCTATGACTTATAAAGCTAGTAGCTAACTGGTTTGATCGATGGCCAATTAACAAAGCCTGTATTGAAGGATTAGCGGAGCAAAGATCGCAGCCCACAGGGTCAGATCAACGCAGATGGTTAAGAGGAGTGTGAACCGACCGCTCTCCATACAAACGGCGATAACGTTTTCCACCCTCTGAACCGTAACATACAGCAATGATTTTTTTGTACGTTATCATTATGCCCTAGAACTAGGTTTTTATGTTTTGATTTTTTAAATATTCTTAATAGTTTCAAAAATATTGTCGCCTTTGTGATTTGTATGTAACTCCTAAAATGCAAATATTGTCAAATCTACGAAGAATATTCAAAAAATCAAAACATACAAACCTAGTTCTAAGGCATAATGACAACATACCAAAAAATCATCACCATAGGTTAATGTTTAGAGGGTGGAAAACGGTATCGCCGTTTGTATGGGGAGCGCTTTTTGAGGCTTGGTTCACACTCCTCTTAAGTGCGTCGAGCATTTTTTTATATACAACATTGGAAGGCAAACGAGCAAGTGGTTACCTGATGGTAAGTGTTCACCACCGCCTAAAGACACCTGCAACACCAAAGGGATTGCAGATAGAATACCTCTTGTGCCAGTAATTGCACCGGCTGTCTGAACACAATAGCACGTCAAAGGCAAGGTAAAAGTCAAAATTAATTACTTTGGATTAGGCTTACAGGAAGCACTTATGAATGTCATATTTACCATGTTCGCTGAAGCCAGAGTTCCTGATTTCTTTGCCGTCATCAGATTAAGTGTAGTCTCATTTTTGGAGTAGACTGCGCGTCTTTGGAAACTCAATCCTTGCTGCGATAAATGAGGACTTAAATAGTTCAATTTTCAGGTTCTGGTGACCTTTGAACCGGGATGCAAACCGCAAATGAACTAAAATTTATTGGAGTCTGATCTTTTTATATTTTACTATAATCATTTCATTGTATTTTTGTGTCATATGGGTGTTTACCTGAAACAAAAGTATTTCACAAAGTCTATGGTATATAACACTCATTTCAAAGTTGAACATTTAAAAAAAAAATTAAGATTTTAATTAAAATTGGATGAAAAAACCCACCCAGTAAGTTTGAACATTACACAACAGTGGACGCGTACAATTACCGTGGTACAGTTACAAAGCTCGATTAAAAATCGATTACGAATAAAAACTCTCTTTATTTAATCGATCCATTTATTAAATGAGGTGATGACACTTTATTTTGGTGTAAGATGGCTCAGTACCGTAAGTATGTATGTATATACGTATGTAAATTCTTTATTGTACAAAAAACATAAATTACAAAAAGAGATACAGTGATGTACAAAAGCGAACTTATCCCTTTAAGGGATCTCTTCCAGTTAACCTTTGAGTGTGTGAAAGGAGTATCATAGTAGGGACAGACAAGGAGCAAAAGCTAAAAAAAAGATAAATTACCATAAAAAAAAGTCACAAAGGCATTTGTATAAAAGTTTAAGATAAAAGTCGGATTTCCCTAAAGTTTGTAGGATAGAATAGAATAGAATAGAATAGAATAGAACTTTATTCTGTTGGTATATGAAGATATATAGATTCATTTTTGAAATATAAAATAGGAACTTAAGCGCGATAGAAATATATTGTTGATTTACCTCGACTTTTCGGCCATGTTTCAATGGCCGTGGTCACGAGTAGATTAATGTTATAAATATGTGTGAAAGTCGCGAAAGTTTAAAACAATTTATAAAATAGGAAAACAAACAATTAGGTCACCTGATGGTAAGTTATTATCACTACCGTCCATAGAATTGTACCACAACATTGACTTTTGAATCCATTTCTTCGAATATACTCGCTACCCTGTTTCTTTTGCCTTTTCGATGCCTATGTTAAAGATTTACTTGTGATTCTGTGAAATTGTTAAAGTGGTATTTAATAAAGTACGTATTTGTATTTGTATATTAGAAATAGTTTTCTTTGTCCAAGAGAGAACACCGTATTTAAGTATTTAATACTGGGTAGCCATGAAATAATATTTTAATGCAACTGTTGCATAATGAGGGGTCTTAAAACACGAGTCTGGTTTTATGAAACGAGCGTTAGCGAGTTTCATAATAGGATCACACGAGTGTTTTAAGACCTAATTATGTACAGTTGCATACATTACTTTATCTACACACATATTATAAGTACTCTATGATGGGTTCAGAAGCCATAGGGCAATGACCTGCATTGCTACTGGCTACTAGTGCTAGGTACCTATTAAATATCTATAGACTGTACACATTAAAATAATGTATTAAAAAATGAATTTGAACAAATATAGAAACAAATTAGAAAAATTCTCATAATAATATTGGTTGTTATAATGCTGGTCATTGCCTACGGTTTCTGAACGCATTATAGAACATTTATGATATAGGTATATGTGTAGATAAAATTATAAATCTTCGACACTGAGTCACACTTACTCACCCTCCCCCCTTCCGTTAACATTAAAATAAACATTAGGCAATTCTATTTCTAAATAAAATCAGTATCACTTTCACTAGCGACATATGATTACGCATGCCGCGCGCGCATAGAAAGCTCCTGCGCCCGCGCAGGGTTTCGTTTTCACAGGCTACTGACCGCGCCGGTTCATTCTTGACCATGGGATACGTGCTCCCCGTGATGTAGAGTTAAAAAAAAACATTTTCAAAACGCACTTTCTGTTTACAATGCTTTAAATTGTTATCGAAACTACCCTCTTATTCATAAAAACTTAACAATCTTTTTAAGCTAACTAATATTTTGTCCCTTTCATTTGAGGGTAAACTTCACAATGACAGATAAAGACATAACACATGTTAACTAACAATCGTTTACGAAGCGTTTATGAATAAGGGGGTTAGACGGAATTCTCATACAATATTCAGTGACGATTAAGTACTTCAAGTTTACAACTTGAAATTAGACGACAAAAAATTGTTTTTGTACATTGCTTCTTTAGATCATTACGTGATACTAGACCTTCGCCATCTGGCTCGATAATCCTGCCGCTAAGCAGCAGTGCTTTCACTATTGCGTTCCGGCGTGGAGAGCAAGACAGCCGATGCAATTACTGGCACAAGAAGTATTCCATCTTAGCCCTCTGGGTTGGCAACGCATCTGCAATCTACTTGGCGTTGCGGGTGTCTATAGGCGGTGGTAATCACTTACCATCAGGTGACAGTTCGTATAATTTTATTTAATATTGCATATTCGATGACAGCCGTAGTACCAAATTATTATTATTTGAGTAAATGTTTTCAAGGTTGGTTGTAGATTTATGAATTAAAAGTAAATACCAGATTGTACACATATATTTTTTTTAAGTAGATCCGACTACTGGAAGTGTAATAAATAGTATCAGGTGTTACTTTGCGGATGTCCATATCCACCAACTGGTGAAACAGCTACGTTTGGGGACATATTTAAATATTTTTTCATGCAAAAACCCACCCTCCTCCGCTTCCACTGAAAGTGTGTAAAAAATCACATGCAAGATTTCCCCTGAACATACTTACTTGCCCATACTAATTATCATCGTAATAACTATAATGATCTTTATCTGAATTATGTTAGCTGCCGTAACTCCGTTACCAATCGTAGGTAACGTTTGTATGTAATTAAACTATTACGTGATAATTTGGTTAAGGTAAACTCTTACTTTAATGTATTCTCGTTTTTACTTTGATAAACTTTTATGTATTCTACACTAATATAATAAAGAGATAAACTTTGTTTGTTTTTTTGTTTGTATGTAGGAGGTAATCTCTGGAACTACTGAACCGATTTCAAAAATTCTTTCACAGATAGAATGCTACACTATCACTGACGGACATAGGCTACTAATTCTACCCGAACAAAGCCGCGGGCGTCCGCTAGTCCTACTATCCTGCTATAATAATATAAATGTGAAAGTTTGTATGTTTGTTACTCAGTCACGCAAAAACAAATAAATGGATTTGGATGAAATTTGGCACACATATAGTTTATAACCTGGATTAACACACAGGATACTTTTATCCCGTAAAAATGCATAGTTCCCACGGGATAGCGATAAGTGAGTTATACGCCGCCGTGACGTCATGAGCAGCAAAGCAACTAATTCTCATTAATTTGTCCAGGAAATATTGCAGATTGCATGTTTGCTTGATCTTGCTCGCTAATCCTGCCGCTAAGCAGCAGTGCTTGCACTGTTGTGTTTCGGCGTGGAGAGCAAGACAGCCGGTGTAATTACTGGCACAAGAGGTATTCCATCTTAGCCCTCTGGGTTGGCAACGCATCTGCACTCTTTTTGTTGTTGCAGGTGTCTATAGGCGGTGGTGATCACTTACCATCAGGTGACTTGCTTGTTTGCCGATAAAAACAACGATTTTATACGGACGAAGTCGAGGGCGTCTGCTAGTTACTTATAATTTCATTTTGTCCGCGGACTCCCTGTTTTCCTTATATGACCGGCGTAGTTTATCTGAGTTTATCTCTATCTGCGTCCCTTTCTTATGACACTGCTTTGACAGAGACGCAGGGAGGGGTAAGTTAAACCTGGGCTGGGCATGTTAGGGCTACTAGGATAGGCCCGTGGACCACCAGAGATCCATGGACTCCAGGTTGGGAAACACTGCGGTTAGTAGGACCTTGGGCAAGGTCCGCCTGGATCGCTACCACCATCTCGCTCGCTAATCCCGCCGGTAAGCAGCATTGCTTGCACTGTTGTGTTCCGGCGTGGAGGGAAAGACAGCCGGTGTAATTACTGGCACAAGAGGTATTCAATCTTAACTCTCTGGGTTGGCAACGCATCTGCAATCTCTTTGGTGTTGCAGGTGTCTCTAGGCGGTGGTGATCACTTACCATCAGATGACCCACTTGCTTGTTTGCCTTCCTATTTTATATAAAAAAATACTAGCCAAGAATTCACGATTCAATACGAATTGAAGTAGTCTCTAACTAAGCAGAGCTTGTACTATGAGTACTAGACAGCGAGTCTATTATACATACCTATACTATGTATAGATAAATACATATAACATCCAAGACTTAGGTATAAACTTTTGCCCCTCACCGAAAATGAACCCGGATCATCTAGCTTCATAGTCAACGTCACCAACCACTAGGCCAGCGTTTGTTAACCTTTTTTGCCGACAGACCTCTTAGGAAATCAAGCACAATTTTATGGACCCCCTTAATGAAAAAAGCAGCAATCAATTTAGGACCATTTATTTTAGTAGGTACTACAAATTGCAAAAAAATATGCGTGCGTAGCGATTACAAGACTTTTGGTGGCATTTATTTATGATTGTTAAATGGTTCAAAGATAAGACTGCGGACCCCTATACATACATACATGCTGAGTTTCTTGCGGCGTTTCTTCTCAGTAGTATCTTCTATTTTCCGAAGCGCTAGTAGATTCAGACATGTAAAAGAGCCTATATGGCCTACTTGCAAAATAATTTCGGACCACAGGTTAGGAAACTCTGCACCAGGCTATCCAGTCGTCGAAGAAAGCGTTGGCTTGTATCAATATTTTTGATCTTTTCTATTTTTGAGCTACTTTTTTTGCTAACTGTATCAGCCAGCTAATACAAACATTATAAACGAACGTTACAAAACTGAACTAACTAACAATAAGAGAAATGATTATTAATGATGGACCATTTCGCAAGTGTCCAGTAATGGTCCAGCCGAATATCGTATCGATTGTAATCGATATCGGATAATCGATCGGTGACGTGTGATTTATTTAAAGTTGTGAAACTTTTTTTTATAGGTTAAACGGTAACTCTCCAGCGTTTTCTCCGTTGCTCATTGCCGTTCCTTAATTATAATTTTTTTTTACAACATAGGAAGGCAAACAAGCAAGTGGGTCACCTGATGGTAAGTGAGCACCACCGCCTATAGATACCTGCAACAACAGAGAGAGTGCAGATGCGTTGCCAACCCAGAGGGCTAAGATGGAATACCTCTTGTGCCAGTAATTACACCGGCTGTCTTGCTCTCCACGCCGGAACACAACAATACAAGCACTGCTGCTTAGCGGCAGGATTAGCGAACAAGATGGTGGTAGCGATCCGGATGGACCTTGCACAAGGTCCTACCACCCGCAAACAATTGACGAAAATTGACGAAATACCAAACGTTTAGCACCAAGTTCTGCTAAAACGGCCAAAACGTGATCGGCTAAAACTTGGCCGGGCACATTTGGTACGCTGTGCTAGCAGTGGGGTATATTATATACTATCGGACGCCTGCGACTTTGTTTGCGTGAAATTAGTAGCCTATGTCTGTTAGGGATAGTGTAGCTTTCTATTAGTGAAAGAATTTTTGGAATCAGTTCAGTAGTTCTAGAGATTACCCCCTACATACAAACAAACAAAGCTTACCTCTTTATTATATTAGTGTAGCAGTGTAGACTAGTGTATGTAGATAGATTAGTGTAGATGTAGATTTAGATAGGCCGGGGATGATGATGATGTGGAACCATCTCTTCACCCATTGACCTTACGTAACCTTAATGCCAGTAAAGCAATTTCGCAATCCTTATCTATGCATAGGATAGAAAATATTCATTGTATGTAAAGTCTGCGTTCAATGATTATCGCGATCGTGATCCGATACCGTTGCGATTTCGACACGATGTTGAAACGAGACCGGCGGTGACATGGTTTTGTGTAATGTGTAATAATTTTTGCTATGAATAATTTGGAGTTGTTTTTTAGAATCATTAATAGTTTTTTTATTTATGTGCAATTTAACCAGACAATCTTGTCTACCCGGCTTTGGCTGAAGTAGATTTTTATTAACTTTTCCATTAAAATTTTATGCAAAATTTGTTAAGTAAACTAACTCAGTAAAATTCAATGAGAATTGAAAAAAATTGTCTGTTATTTACAGAGATTGAAGGAGAGACCATTAGATGCCCCCCCCCCCCCCTTACATTTTTTTTCGTAATGAAATAGCCCATAATATTCAGGGTAGGTAAACTTATTTACTAAAAATGATCAAAACCATATTAATTGGCTCAGTAGTATTCGACTGTATTAAAAATTATATAAACGTTTTTGCTATAGTTTTATGTCATAATATTTTACGGACCGATTTAATTATGACATTTATAACTATTTATTGTTTAAAGTTGAGGTCCAGGATGCCGATGTGTTCGTAGACGGGTGGCAGTCGTTTTTGACTAAGGTCCGTCAGTGTTTGTATTCTGTGTCTGTTTTATTTTAATTTTTTTTTGTGTATATTAGTTCAGTTTCTTTTGTTATTGTCATGTTTTTTTTTTCTCTAATTGTATTTTTCTGTTTGTGTTTTAACAATATAGGTGCCTTGGTGCTTTGTACTGTAAGCCTAGATTGTGGTAAAAAAAAAAAACTAAAACAAAGAAACAAAACTACATTTTCACATAGTACCTTTTTATTGGTCGCTATAACAACAAATACAAGAAACTTAAGAGGAGTGTGAACGCAGCGCTCTCCATACAAACGGCGATAACGTTTTCCACCCCCTAAACCTTATCCTATTGCCATGATGTTTTGGTATGTTGTCATTATGAAATTCCTAAAATGCAAATATTTTCAACATAAAACTACCGTGAGACTCAGACATATTAATAAAACGGATCACTCACGTATTTTTGCGTCGGGAAATGCCCGACATGTTTCTGTTTGTTTTCTGGACTGGTCCGAAACATGTCGGGCATTTCCCGACGCAAAAATACGTGATTGATCCGTTTTATTAATATGTAATGCAAATATTGTCAAATTTATGAAGGATACTAAAAAAATCAAAACATACAAACCTAGTTCCTAGACATAACGACAACATACAAAAAAGTCATTGCCATAGGTTAAGTTTTAGAGGGTGGAAAACGTTATCGCCGTTTGTATGGGGAGCGCTTTTTCGGGCTGGGTTCACACAGGGGATTTTTTGCGGGGATAAACTGATTACAACGCCATCTGTTGTAGAGTAGCTGTATTAATTTCGGCGTATTTGTTTAGTATATTTTGCGGTGGTACGGATTACTTCGTGTGCGAATCCGACTCGCACTTGGTCAATTTGCTATAGTTTATGACATTATCATCCAAGATTATTTATCTCAAAGACCTTGCATGTGAAATAGATGCTATATCTATTACGTTATGATCACTGTTATGATGTTAAGATTATTGATTTTAATTTAGATATCTGTCGCCGCAGGCTATACCAACGGATAAGTATATACTTAATAGTGTATTCACGCTTAGAATTGCTTAAAAAGTGACGAAATTGCTGATACATGGTGATCAATACAACACACTCATTTATAAAAAAAAAATACGTTAACCTATTCGTTAGAAAAGGAGTGTTGACGGACAGACGAACGAACAAACTGATCGTAGAAGGGTTCCCATTTTTCGAAATTTGGCATAAAACCCATGAATAAACAAGGAAGAAGCAAAAGTATCGCTCTAAATTACATCATTAGCAAAACACAGTCTTAAAGTAACAGTAAGGCAACAGTAGTTCAACATTAACTAAATTGATCCAAGTTTAGTAAATTGCAGTAAGTCGTAAACCTTAGGGCATTATCGCAAATGCCTCACGAGCGAGCACTTCGCCACGACTTGCTGCTGATTTATGGATTGACTTGAAGTCAGTTCACGATGGCAACTAGTGGTTATTGGGTATAAAGTACTTTTGAAGCTGATCAGCTAAAACTGCTGCCCTTATATTTTTTGTTATAAAAAAGGAAGTCAAACAAGCAATGGGTCATCTGATGATAAGTGATCAAGTTAAAAATAAATGCTGAAGGATGCGTGGCTATTTCTCTTAAAACTCTTATAACATGTAATATTTGTAAAAAAAATCGCCATATTTCAAAACATAAACTTGCTGACTTGTTCAGAAACCCTTTTATAAGAGCAATATTTATATTGATAATTATTTGGTTGTACAGTCAAGTCATAAATAAATACGTTCCCAAGATGTCAACACATCTTTTTGCAACTGACAATAACGTTAATGTTTACATAATATATTTAGCCATATAGCTGTATCAAACAATAGATATTTATGATCTTGACTGTACCTAACAGTCTTTTCTAAAATGGCTCTAACCATAAATTGTTTTAATCTTTCGCGATTTTCACACAAATGTATAACAAGGAGGTAAATTAACAATAAACTTTTATCGCGTTAAAGTCCCGATAACGTTATAAATAGGCTCTAACGATTTCTAGAAAATTTACAGTATTGGAGTTTATGGGGGAGGAAGATCGATCGATCAAGATCTTACTTAACGGAAGATTTATTTTCCCCCTGTTTGTTAAATCTGTCCAGGACAGGGATCTGTTCATGTATCATAATGTGTATTTGTCAAGTTACAAAACAATCATTCATGAATGTCATACGAATATGAACAAACTAACGCAAATTTATGTTTACTGGCAAAAAAGTACTACACTGTCGAAGCTTGTCTAGGGATTTCTATAGATCATTATGAGATACTGGAGTTTTCCACAGGATTGTGTTAAGTTTGTAATATTTGTCGCAAAGAAAAGACAAAATGGGAAATAAATAGCTACAATCAAATGACGATTTGCGTTGCCTTTGCACTTTCGACTTTATACTTTAGATTTAGAACATTGTAAAAGCCATCTTTCTCTTAACAAATAATGTCACTATGCATTTGATATAGGGTACAAATTTGCGTTCCATTCTGAAAATGTACATGCTTTTTGTTTCATTTGCTCATGTGCATGTGTAAAGTGGACATTCTGAAATATTCCAAGGTTAGTTTGTTGATGAAATCGAATGGAAACAGGTGTTTTATAAGTTTACAACAGAACAAGGAGGTTAATGTTTTGTATGTATAAATAAGAAAGGCGTATAGGATGTAATAATAGGAGGGAGGAAAACAACCAAGTGGTCACCTGATGGTAAATGATCATCACCGCCTATAGACACCCGCAATACCAAGGAGATAACTAAGAAACTCTGAGCATATCTATCTACTGCTCATATACCTACCCTTATTTTTATACCTACAAGACAATTATACCCGCAAGATTGCAAATGCGTTGCCAACACAGAGGGCTAAGATGGATTACCTCTTATGTCTTAGTTTCTTAATTCATGACAAAAAAACTGTAATTTAAGATTTCTTTGCTCCCTTTGATGAATGACATCAGGGTGACATAAAATGATTTACATTAGTTGTATTGGGAAATGTATTCAACAACGCGTAAGCAAAGCGTCTGTCAAGCAAATTAAAAACCTGATAAAAATAATATTAAAGACGAAGTCTTTAACAATAGTACCTACCTCCAAAATTATTGTAAAATTAAAATTATAATATGCTTCTTTTTACTCAAATCAAATCAAAATCAAATCAAAATCGTTTATTCGCAGTAATATGGTTACAGGGATCTTCCAAAATTAAAATTAAAAACTGCACATTATACCATTACTGGCGTGCGAAAATTTTGCATAAAAGCTTACTTGACTTAATTACTAAAGAACTCATTAATAGAGTAAAAGGATCGGTGCAACAGTCATGCATGAAGATCTGTCTTGAATTTATTCAAAGGCAGATCACAAAGATCTCTGGGTAGCTTATTAAATACTCTGATGGGCATAATATGGGCATAATACTGGCAAAGTATTCTTATTGCAAAATTAAGTACGGCCGAAATACGTGTACAACCCGTTTAGCACTTGCAGTTTCAGTGAAAAAAAAAACACTACAAAGTTATATCGTAATAATAATAACCCTTTAAACAGTTCGACCGTATTATTTTTTTACTACATTACAAGTACAGTAATCAGTTGTGTCGTAATCAGTAAGCGAGGTCGGCGGATAGTCAGCGGGCTCAATTAGCTTACTGGTTGTTAGTTTACTGTGAAAAATCCATAAGAATAAGAAACCGTAGTTGTTTTTCTTTCACGTTAGAATAAAAATGGTGACCATGCATTTGCGGGTGGTAAGACCTTGTGCAAGGTCCATCCGGATCGCTACCACCATCTTGCTTGCTAATCCGGCCGCAGTGCTTGCACTGTTGTGTTCCGGCGTGGAGAGAGTCAGGCGGTGCAATTATTGGCACAAGAGGTACTCCATCTTAGCCCTCTGGGTTGGCAACGTATCTGCAATCCCTTTGCTGTTGCGGGTGGCTATAGGCGGTGGTGATTACTTACCATCAGGTGACCCACTTGCTAGTTTGCCTTCCAATTTTATTTAAAAAAAGATGTGATTTTTTTGCGCGTAGAAACTAGCTGATGCAATATAAAGTTAACTAACGTTACATTTGGATATTATTATTATTATTATTTATTTTATTCATATTATACAAATGTTACATGACAATGTCCCACAAAACTGATGCAGCAGTTTGACTGTGAGGTCTTAATTTAATTAAACACTATTGAAACTTAATTACGTAAATACTATTCAGTAACAATTTTTTTTAAATTATTTTTGAATTTATTTTTGTTACGCTCGCTTCTGTCGGATATCTGCGGGCCAACTATTTAGTATATAAGGCAATCGATTTCCCAATGTCGTATCTCCATAGTAATTGTAAACCCGCGGTAAGTCGAATTTGCCCTTAGTAACCGATTCGTAAACCAGTAATATTCACGCAATATGCAACTCAACAATAATAGAAAAACATTTTGATGTTGATCCGCTTGACAGAGGCTTGACAAAAAAAGACAAGACTCGGTCTTGGTTATCATTCGTTCGCTCTATGTTTAAAACATTTTGTTCTGAATGACTGTATGATGACATTTTACATGCATCTTTTATATTGAGTTGGAGAGGCACTAGGCGCAAGTAAAATGTTTTATTTTTTATTAAAATTTTCAAACACAACCAAATTAAAAAAAAATACATAGGGTTGTTCGCAATCACTTTCACTACCCCCCTGTATATGTTTTTTTGAAGGGTTTTGGGACATCCTGTATAGTTGGATTTGCAACGCTATCGAACCGCTGTCGAAACAAAAGTCCTGGTCAAACTACCCATCTTACTTACCCTCAGGCGTGCCGCTGGCCACCCACCATCATCAATAAAAAAACAACTTCGTGACCCGAACCTAAAGCCGGCGGCGACAGTTGCGCACACGCAACCTCAACGACCAGGGGCCAATTTTATAAACGCGACAGGCGACAGGTGACAGTGACAATTCGCCGTACATGACTGTGTTGACTAGTAACGCTATAGACTTAATGTCATAGTGAGCAAGCAATGTATACCGACTTGTCACTGTCACCTGTCGCCTCTCGCGTTTATGAAATTTAGCCCTGTGCATCAAGTAGGGTTGCCAGATGGGAAGGTTAAAATATATGGTAATATATATAATAATATATAAAGTCAATGACTATATCTTGGACAAGGATGTTTGGAAATGATCCCGATCTGTATTGGCGATCCCTAGCTCCAAAGATTGTACACCTGCTGTGTTAAATTGTTAAATTGTAAAATTTTTAAATATTTGAGATGTAAAATAACATTGTAATTTTGATTTATTTAAAAAATTACACCTCGTTGAGTTTCTTGCCGGTATCTTCTTATCAGAGGTTTTTCCGAACCGATGGTAAATTTTTTGACATTCATAAGTGCTACCTGTAAGCCTAATCCGAATAAAATATTTTGACTTTGTCTTTGACTTTATGGACATACTTTCAAAAAAGCCGGGATATTGGGATGTTAATGCAAATTAATTTTATATGTAAATCAGATGTTACTTTTTTCTCATTAAGTGAAGTTATATTTTAATTTCGGGGTAATTTAATGTTTGGTTTTAGAAAAACTTTTTATATATATGTGTATGTATTTTATTTAGTATATAGGTTAGATATGGATGGATGGATGGATAATCGGGGTGTTTACAGGTCACTTCGGAACTAAACACCTGCTAGCTAAGATGGGACTATACGACAACGATGATTGTAGAATGTGTGGAGAGGAGGCTGAAACAATGGAACACATTATATGTGATTGTGAGGCCCTCGCCAGAACAAGAATGAAACTCCTCGGCAACGGATACCCCGAACCAGGAGAATTCAAGGCACTACCGCTAAACCACATCATCCACTTTATGGAGGAAGTGGAAAAGCGATGGACTAAGTGCGAAGGAGGGGTAAATACACAAAAGATCCCGCTGGGTCGAAGTGTATCCGAAAGGACCCCGCATAGATAAGATAAGATAAGATAAGATAAGATAAGATAAGATATGGATGTATTGTATTTTATTTAATGAATGGTTGCTATAGTTTATGTATTTTATTAGCATGTTGTATGGTAATTCTTCATTGTTATTGTTTACTCTTGCTCTTTGTCGTTCCCTAGTATGATACGCCTTTTATCCACTCAAAGGTTAACTGGAAGAGATCCCTTGAAGGGATAAGTTTACCTTTGCACAACACTGTATTCCTTTTTGTCATTTTTTTGTACGTTAAATCCCGACGTCAGCATGGCAACCCTAGAACCAAGCAAGACCTTTTCGATACTCCTTTGCTCGCTAGTAACTCAGTTCGTCTCTCTCCTACTGGGTTTGATAGAAAGAGCCGCACTGAGTTACGAATCAAGTTACGGCGTGCCGAAATGGTTCATACTAGGTGCACGAGTCGCGGTAAAATTTACTCAAATATTAACCTTTATCGACACGTGCTACGGTTCAAATTAGATTAGAGAGTATTTATGTGGTGATAACAAAAATGACCAAAGTCTCAAGGTAATTAGGTACCATTTTAAACCTTTTTGAAACGAGTCAAGAGCTCACATTGGAATGGATCCGTGTGTTTTTAGGGTTCCGTACGTAAGGGTGCTAATAGGATCCTAATACCTCAGCTATCTGTCCGTCCGTCTGTCTTTAGCAAGGCTGTGTAAGTTTTAAACCGAAATAGGAAAGAAACTTAAAATTTTCACAGAATGTGTATTATTTAAACAAATAATACTAAAATAAAAAAGTTACAAATTTAAAGGGGTCCCCATACAATAAAATGTGTACTTTTCGGGCAGAACCCTTTGTGTTCTACTCCGACTCGCTCTTAGCCGGTTATGAACATATTTAGTACTAATTTAGTGTCCATTTACTTTCCTAAGCTCGTATCTAACCGAATTACGTAGTTAAAAAACCAACACTCTACGCTTTAACATAAGGTTGTTTTTATAACTACATAACTCAGGTAGATGTGTGGTTGAGAAAGTATGTTGACGATCGTAACGAGGGACAGGTGAGGTGTTACCAAAGTGGACCGTATTGTAACGCAATGGAATTGTCGCAAGGTCGGTGAGCAGTTTAGAGGGTCGGTTGTGACAGACATACGTACTGACAGGTGAGATGTAATGCCCTCTTGGTGTTAAGTAATGTGGTTATTAAAGATTTTTGTAGTAGTATAATTAAATAAGATAAATAGATAGAGCAAGAATAAATAAGTAGATTTAAGAAGTGGATATCTAAATGACTGTTACAAATATGTTTTTACTCTCTAGCAGATTACTTTAAGGTAAACAATGAAGAATTTTATACAATACAACATAGGAAGGCAAACAAGCAGGTGGGTCACCTGATGGTAAGTGATCACCACCGCCTATAGACACCTGCAACAACAAAGAGAGTGTAGATGCGTTGCCAACCCAGACGGCTAAGATGGAATACCTCTTGTGCCAGTAATTACACCGACATCAAATAGGACTAAGTTTGTATATAAGTGCTTGTTTAAAATAGTAAGTGCATGCTGTAATCACAATGGGACATATTGTTGTAATATCTCATACCTAAAGACCACATTATATATATATTTGTTTTTTTTATTGAAATCATTACTTAACAGTATCATTACGTTATAATTATGTTTACACATCGCACCCTTAGAATTAAAGCGACTCAATTCTGAATATGATATTACCCAAAATTAAACCTTATGTTTTTTAATTAAGTTGATATTTTGGGACGTGTATTATTCAGAAATGGGTCACTTTAATTCTAAGCGTGCGACATGTTCGGCATTTAAATAAATTTCATTTCGAAATTGGTTGGGTCGGGTTGTAGTGGTATTGGCAGAGGTGATGAAGGTGTTCCTTTTATCATAAGTATAAAGATGAAATAGAAAAATAAGAAATATATTTTTTTAAACTATTTATCACACACGGGGTATTATCGGGTAGTAGGATCTTGTACAGGGTCCGTCCAGATCGTTACTACCATCTTGCTCGCTAATCCTGCCGCTAAGCAGCAGTGCTTGCACTGTTGTGTTCCGGCGTGGATAGCAAGACAGCCTCTGGGTTGGCAACGCATCTGCACCCTCTTTGTTGTTGCATGTGTCTATAGGTGGTAGTGATCACTTACCATCAGGTGACCCACTTGCTTGTTTTCCTCCCTATTTCATAAAAAATGTAAAGAAGATACATTAGTTAATTAAGCTCTCGTATAGTAGAGGAAATTCAAGATTTTTATATAGTGCTACAAAAATAAGTAGGTTTATATATGCAAATGTTTTTTACGATTTCAAAATAGATCAAGTGACCGATGAAAAGTGGATAATTTATTTAGAAATACGCGTTCAATCACCGATTCATTGCAAAATGCTTGATTGTAAATTAAATTTATAGGTAATTTACGGCTCGATACACATTAGAATGAGTTACGACTAGAATTATTGTGAAATAATTGTAGATAAAAAATCGTATTCAAAATTAAACTTTAATTAATTGAAGGATTCTTGATTACCTTGGAGGTAGATTCAAGTGATATGGTAATGGTTGAATCAAAACCAAAATGCTTTACAGCAGGATTTTCCAAACTTTTAATGGGTGAACCTCTAGCCTAATAGAGAATTCACACCAATTGACCTTGTCCCAAACTAAGCAAAGCTTGTATGGGTACTAGACAACGGATATACATACTTATATAGATAAATACATACATAAATACATATATATATAACATCCAAGACTCGGGTATAAACATTCATTTTCATCACATTTGCCCCTCCCGGGAATCGAAACCGGAACCTCAAGCTTTATAGTCAGAGTCACTAACCACTAGGCTATCCGTGGCCCGTTTCACTAAGCTACAAGTTACAATTTTACAAGTCTAAACCGGCAACATTGGTCAATAATGAGCAATGGCAATGGGCATAATGACCAATGTTGCCGGTTTAGACTTGTAAAATTGTAACTTGTAGCTTCGTGAAACGGACCACCGGTCGTCAATATTATCGTGACCCGCAGACCTTTAAAAATGTAACAAAAAATTCATTTTCATCCGTTTATATGCAATACTCACATTGGTCTATTTCACTTCCACAAAAATGCGACGCTCATCCAACGCTCCGCCGCGCCATTATGCTTCATATATTTTTAATTTTTACTTACACGCGGACCCCTATCTGTGTGTGTGTGGTGGTGGATCTTAAGGGGCTCACGGACCCCAGGTTGGGAACACTTCTTGACCTAATTTGGCTTTAAGAGGAGTGTAAACCCAGCGCTCTCCATACAAACGGCGATAACGTTTTCCACCCTCTAAATCTCAACCTATAACCATGATTTTTTTGTATGTTATTATTGTGGTCTAGAACTAGGTTTTTATGTTTTGATTTTTTGAATATACTTAATAGTATCAAAAATATTTACGATTTTGTATGAAACTCCTAAAATGCAAATATTGTGAATTCTATGAAGAATATTGAAAAAATAAAAACATACAAACCTTGATCTAAGGCATAATGACAACATACCAAAAACATATTGCCATAGGTTAGGGTTTAGAGGATGGAAAACGTTATCGCCGTTTGTATGGGGAGCGCTTTTTGGGGTTGGGTTCACACTCCTTTTAATTGAATAAATCAATTGCCATTGGGTGATAGTAATAGTACAGCAAAACGCATATGAGCGTCGCCTGCAGTGAACCCCTTTAGGCTGCGTTTCCACCAAAAATGTGCGAGGATGCGTAGCGAGGGATGTGTTTATAAAGAACCAATGAGCTGTGCTGACCGAGGCGAGGTAAATGAAGCGATTCTATTGGTTCTTACAAACACAGCCCTCGCGGCCTCGCTACGCATCCTCGCACATCTCTGGTGGAAAAGCAGCCAAAGAGAGTGGCTGGCATAACATAACTTCTCAAATACATTTCCAACATACTCAGGCTTATTATCGTCGCATGGCTAAGTCTGTCATTCTTTTGTCGCAACTAAGTATTCACTTATTAAGTAAAATTACCAAAACAATGTGTCATAAAACTCAACCATCTTAGCAAGCTTTCACAAAACGTATTTGTAGTTGAAAAACTGACTAGACCTCTCCAATGCATCTTACTGTCGGCACAGTACGTTTCGTTTTGCCTTGTATTTATTACAGTTGTGGGTTTACCAACTGTATCTGCTATAGTTTAAGAGTTGACGTCATTTTTTGTCACTTTCTCTGTTTATTGGTGTACAGCATACAAGTTAGAAATTTAATTTTTAATGGAAGCTTCTTTGTTGCGGGTACTTTTTCTACGAATTAACAAACGAATTAATTGAATAATAACTTGTCAATAAATATTTTATTAGCAGTTCCGAGTTTGTCACAGTATAATTGTCTTGTAGGTATAAAAATAAGGGTAGGTATATGAGCAGTAGAAATAGATATGCTCAGAGTTTCTTAGTTATCTCCTTGGTATTGCGGGTGTCTATAGGCGGTGGTGATCACTTACCATCAGGTGACCCACTTGCCTGTTTGCCTTCCTATTTTATAAGAAAACAGGAATGAGGTTCACAGAAGAACCAAAGTCACCGACATAGCTCTGCGAATTTCAAACTTCGAGGAGTGTGAACCCATTGCAGTGCTCTCCATACAAACGGCGATAAGGTTTAGAGGGTGGAAAACGTTATCGCCGTTTGTATGGGGAGCGCTTTTTGGGGCTGGGTTCACACTCCTCTTAAGCACGGCTCTGGAGACACGAGCGTGCACACAACGGTAGTAATGTGGCGGAATTGGCAAACGCAAGGCACGGAATGCTGGGATTGCAAGTTCGAGTCCTGCCAATATTTTAATTTTTCTAATAATTTGAATGTATAAAAATTGGAAGAAATTTCGGTTACAAAAACCTAGACTTGACTTTGAAAAAAAAATTGTAGCCCTACATGTCTATGAGTCTTGGTACTCAACATAAATTATTTTTATTTTTAATAAACTTTCTTCAGCTTTCTACGTACGACCGACAACATCACAGAAAATTAATAGTTATCAACTAGTTACTATACTTAGCATAATAACTGGTGCTGTTATGTCACGCGCTCGCAATAGTCAAGAATGCGGCCAATTGCAATTGGTCTGAGGTTACGGCGATACGGGCGCGCTGACTGACGTACACACACGTAACTGTTCCCACCCAGTTAGTAACGGAATTTTGCGTGTCATTTGTTTGTTAAGATCGTGGTTAATGATAACGACGTGTTGTAAAATTTTATGGTTGGCTGTAGTTTAATTAAAAGCAAAGGGCAAGTTGTGGTTTCTTTATTTAAAATGAAAGTAACGTAAATGTATATGTTAACTCTCTTTTATTAATGAAAGCTTACCAACCTCTTTTAAATAACAATAAATATCACCGCTGCGAAAAAAAATACGGAGAAAATGAAATTTCCCAAAAAATTAAGAAAGATTGAATTTTAGTTTCCACAAAACTTTATGTTGTAAAAAGTAAGAGTCGTTTTATTGGTTTTTATAAAGTACGAGTTTTTACCCGCGGATTTGCTTGTATGATATTATTTTCTATTCATTTTACGGGACATAGTATCCTATGTTTTAATGCGGGACATGATCTATCTGTGTATGGAATTGCATCTAAATCCGACCAGCCGTTAATGCATGACTGAGGAACAAACATCCAAATATCTTTACATCATATTTCATTATTTTTTATATTCTTTAATCATTATATTATTTTGTTAAAACATTACAAGAATATATAAGATGTGTTTTGTTCCTTTAATCCGAAGGCATACGCCACAATCGTTGTTAAAAAGGACATCCGTGTAAACTAATGTAGGTTTACTAACCGTTTATGATACGGATGTTATAGTGTGAAACATAAAAGAACCTCTCATAACGATTTGTGTAAAAATTATCATTTCTACACTTTTTCCCAAAAACAAAACACTCCGCGAGTAATGCCGCATGCAATGCTAGTTCTCAATAAAGATGGACATATCAAATGACTGAGAGTCATCATTGCATAATAAGTTTAACGGCCTCTGAACTTGACATTCGTCATTCCACGCCAATTCATAAGTATGCATAATGATTGTGATGACACTCGATAGTTTTTATGTTAACGTCTCGTTCGATGAGGAACAGTTATGCACATCGTCTGATGATAAGCAATTACCAGATAGGAAAAATAGTGACTGTACTTCATAATACCTATGTAAAGAAGATAAGGGTGTTTAGGGAGTGTGAACCCAGCCCCAAAAAGCGCTTCCCATACAATCGGCGATAACGTTTTCCACCCTCTAAACCTTAATCTATGACAATATTTTTTTGGTATGTTGTCATTGTGCCCTAGAACAAGGTTTGTACTTATGTTTTGATTTTATAAATATTCTTTATAGATTTGACAATATTTGCATTCAAGGAGTTTCATTCAAAACAAAAAAGCGTCAATGTTTCTGAAACTATTAAGAATATTTAAAAAATCAAAACATAAGTACAAACCTTGTTCTAGGGCATAATGACAACATACAAAAAATCATGGCTATATGTTAAGGTTCAGAAGGTGCAAAACGTTATCATCGTTAGTATGGAGAGCGGTGGGTTCACAGTCGTCTTAAGATTGTGTGAGTGATGGGAAAGAAAATCAATACCAATATTTAGAAAAGTGCGATCTAAAATTCTTTTATGCCTTAAAGATAGACATTTATTTAAACAATCAATCAACGGGTTAACCATCACAGTGTCTTAACTTGGACGTTAAGGTAATGAACTTTATGTGATAAGTTCAAGAACCGCACCGCAAACACCATGCAATTAGGGACATAATTACACGCCCGAGGACGACGTTCGTGGTGTCCGCGGTTGCACTCTGATTGGATTATTTCGTATAAGGACAAATGGGTGGCTTAATTTTGTTTTATTTTTCTTTTTGGCTGTTCTTAATTTGGGATTTTGTTAACTATAATGTTACAATACTTACTATAGACATGTGTTGCTGTAATGAAGTTTTATAATAGTAAAACAAAAAAAAGAGTAACTGCTTACCCCTTATTCATAAAAAAATAACAATATGTTTAAGCTAACAAATGTTTTGTCATACAATAAAGAGAAATGCATACAGTAGCACGCTCCTTATACCGAAACGCTGTTTTTGTTCAAAATAAAACCTGGAGTGCGATTTTTGAATCTCACCGGGTGACTAAAGCTCACCAAAATAGCAGTTTTTCATATAGGTACGGCCGTTATGGCGAGCTTTAGTCACCTGGTGAGAATCAAAAATGGCACCTCTGTTCTTGTACCTACTATTACTTATTTTGAGATCTACTCTAGATTTGGGAATAGTCTATTTGGTAACGTTATTTGTTCTCGAAACTGAACTATCGTTTCTTGTTTCCAGGTGATATGCCTCCTTGCGGTGGGTTTGGCGGCGGGCGCGCGCCAGCGGCCGCGCTACCAGCCTCAGGACCAGTATGAGTACGAGCCGCAGGCGCAGGAACGGGCGTCCGGAGACCAGGTAAGACCATCTTGGTAAAAAAAAACCGGCCAAGTGCGAATCGGACTCGCGCAGAAGGGTTCTGTACAATTATCTATAAAAACGGCAAAAAATCATGTCTGTTGTATGGGAGCCCCCTCAAATACTCATTTTATTGTATTTTTTAGTATTTGCTGTTATAGCAGCAACAGAAATACAACATCTGTGAAATTTTCAACTGTCTAACTATCACGGTTCATGAGATACAGCCTGGTAACAGACGGACAGACAGACGGGACGACAGCGGAGTTTTAGTAATAGGGTACCTATAACTTTGTTGTGGATTAAACTAGAAGCCTGTATAATCTACACTAATATAGTAAAGAGGTAAACTTTGTTTGTTTGTTAGTTTGTTTGTATGTAGGGGTAATCCCTGGAACTACTGAACCGATTTCAAAAATTCTTTCACAGATAGAAAGCTACACTATTCCTGACGGACATAGGCTACCTACTTATTTTACGTGAACGAGGTCGCGGGCGTCCGCTAGTTCTTTTATAATTTAACATTAGCAGTGACGTCGCTTCGTCCTCGCAAGGCCATGGATGAAGCACCACATATGGTACTAAACCCAACGCACCTCCTTCCAGGTGGTGCTGGTATCAGCTGACGAATACGACGCCCTCTACCGGGCGGACGACCGCCGCGACGAGTACGAGCCCCGCGCCATCCAGCGTGCGCCCGCGCGGACCAAGGCCGCCTTGCAGGAGGGGCCGAAGCAGCCGCCGGTGCAGACTATCCGGAACTACAATAAGGTAAACAAAAACATTAAGAGGAAACACCAAGGTCTAGAGAATTGAAAAATAGGTATTTGTAAAATCTATTGCTGCCTCCATCTATCAAGCCTCCCCCCGCAGAGTGCAATAGAGACAGCCGCAGCTTGGACTGAAAATACCTATTAAAAGTACACAAAATCAACGATTCGTAGACCCCTGATTCCTTTTCCAAAACTTATCCGATTTAACTACTTTTTTCATTAAAAATTAAAGAAAGGCTATGGCAGTGTTCCTATGTTTTTCTTTTTTTATATAATCTAGTAAAATTTGTTTTCTGAATGTATGAACGCAGCCGAAAATCTGGCCAATTTTTTAGGTTTTTGAATGTCCATATCTCTTTTAATAATTAATTTATTAAAAAAAGGAAAACATAGGGACACGCATAATAGTGGCCATCGATTTTTTGGAAAAAAAATATTACTCTACTGGCATTATCCAGAGAGGAAACAGGGGACGACGTTTGTATGGAAAAACGGCCCTTGTGTTTCCTCTTAATATGAGGTAACGGTTCCAATCCTTGACAGTGACCTAATAAACGATGAGAAGTTACGGAAACCTGCCAGTAAAATTGAGACACAATTATCAATTACTCGTAAAAACACTGTCCTACGCATGTCAAGCACTAGTACAGTTACCTTAATTGAGACTCCACACTACCACAATAAGAGACTCGTCCAGACAGCATGTAAATACTTATATATACGTTGATAGTTATATTCTAAAATACATAATAATATAGGTATAATGTAATATACAAGATTCAGGTACTAACATTCATATTCACCATATGCGTACAAGCATTGCCCCTCACGGGAATCGAACCCAGAACCTCTAACTTCGTCATTATGTACTAGGCTATCCGCAATAACCGCAATATCATAACCTATAAGTAATAAGTATAGTCGCTGTGTAGTCAATGCACCCAGCGACATGCGTCAGCCTGTGCGCCCACGCAGAGAAATATTTCTGAACCCGTTTTGAACGCCATGCAGGGCATTTGAATGCCTATAACCTGCTGTTATTTCACTAATTTATTTTGATTGGGTTAAACTTATTCTAAAAACTAGAAAGGACATAAAGCAAAAATATAATGTATTTAACTCGAAAAGTAATTCTCTATTTTACGTTTTATTCACAGCTAAAATACGCATAAGAAGTGGATTTGATGAAATTTTAATAATGGGTCAAATTATTAACAATCTGACATAAAAACTTAGTTACATCCAAGGTTTCCGCGGAACAAGTGCTTTTTACTTGATACTGAAAAAATCTAGTAAAAGGTTAAAGAGTATATTTTCTAAATCATTTTCTTTATTGTAGGTTAACGATGATGGTAGCTTCACCTTCGGCTACGAGGCAGCTGACGGCTCCTTCAAAGAGGAGACCCGCGGCACCGACTGCGTCGTCCGCGGCAAATACGGTTACGTTGACCCTGACGGCAACAAGCGCGAGTTCACCTACGTCTCTGGCAACCCCTGCGATCCCAACAAGCCCAACGAAGATGAAGAACCCGAAGCGCCCTCCCCTGACTCCGCTGAGAGAGATGACGGAATCCCCAACTACCCGACCAGACCGGCCGTCCGACCGACGACAACTCGACCCACCACGACATACTTCCAAAACGATTTCAGAGATGCCGATGAAGATGAAGTCGAGGAGGAGCCTCTACAGCACATCAGACAGCGCGTCGTTCAACGCCCGACAGCCAGGCGTCCGACTTACCAATCGCAACAGATCGCCATCACGCCTAGACCTGTGGCAGTAACGACACCGCGTGCCTTGCCTCCAGCAACTACTTTCCGTCCTCAGTTACTGCAAGTGACTGCCAAGCCTCAGTACAGTCCTGAGCCAGTAGCATATTCTCCATCACCGATCCCGAACTATTCCGCATCGCCTGCCCCTAGTTACTCGCCTTCGCCAGCCCCAGCCCTCATCACGACATCC
Source organism: Ditula angustiorana (assembly GCA_963691745.1). Classification (NCBI taxonomy): domain Eukaryota; kingdom Metazoa; phylum Arthropoda; class Insecta; order Lepidoptera; family Tortricidae; genus Ditula; species Ditula angustiorana. Next base: position 15,204,824 of record OY829481.1, on the reverse strand, counting down.
AGACCTGGCGCTGGACAGATAGATTTCGCAGCTGAGTTCGCTAAGTTCCATCGCGAGCAACAACAGCCCTCGCCCACCACTGGAGCTACCAACGCGCCACTTAAGGCAGCTGCTCCCAGTGGTAACCCACTATATTCCACTGAACTAGTATACGATCCATCAAGTGGCAGTTACAATACTCAGCTGTTCCAATCGTTGCCTCAGACGAAGGGAGAATTGAACCTGAACGGACGTCTACAACCGTACGTTGCTCAACAGCAGCAGCCTCAGCGGTTCATTCCTTCTCCGCAACTCCCGTCGATTCCATCGTCTCCTGCTTCAACGCCGCTGTTCCGACACCAGATTCAGCACGCGAATAATCAAGAAGTCTACCAGAGGCAGCAGAATGAGAACCAATTCCAGAACTCCCAGCAGTTATTCGCTCAGCAACAGCAGTTGCAGCAGACGCAGTTGCAGAGAGATAGGGCGGCGGCGAGGGCCCAGGCCCAGAGGTTGGCGATATCGCAAGGACAGCAGCAGCCCCAGAGGGCCGCGGCAGGCCCTCAGTACTACTACGTCGCCCCTCGCGGGGAAGCTCCCTCATCAGGGCAGATCGACGCGTTCCTCAGAGGGCACGGCATCCAGTTCTAGTTTCTCTATTAGTAGAATACCTTGGAGCTAGATAAATAAAACTATCGACCAATTTCGGCCTAGATTTAACGTAGGGCCATCCAGACATAGCGTTACTTTTGAGCTTTCGACGATTTTCCATTAGAAAATGCTTGCGTTTTCACACGTTTAAATTGATTACGTTACTTTGGATGGTTCAAAACCTTTTGACTGAAACTTTTTCATACTTTTTATCCCAAAAACCTATGCAAAAGGCCATATCAGATGTTCAAGTACAACTAATTGGTCGATACGATCGTGTGGAGTGTTAATATCTAGTTGGAGTGCGGCGACGCAAGCTGCCTCGCTGATCTAAAAGGACGCAACACTTACGCCAGTGTTTTTCAATCTGTGGGTCGCGGCCCCCATTGGTCTCGAAGCCTTGCTATGTTTGGGGGTCACAATGGCAAAAAATGTAAGCGCCCGCCCGCTCGCCGCATTGTTCGGTGCTAGAGAGTCGCGATTTTTTTTTACTTTTAAAGGGGTTGCGTATCGAAAAAGATTGCAAAACACTGACTTGCTTTTTGGACTAGCATGGTAGCACTGTAAATAGGTGAAGTACGTGTCTAATCAGTACCTTATCGTAGATAGTCGTAAGTTTTAAAATTAAGTCCGCGCGGCAAGTCGACGCCGCGCGGGAACAATGTAAAAAACTTTATAGTAATTTTGTAATTTTTGTTTTAATAATAAATTATATTTTTTATAATTATCATGTTGTTTTTTTATACTCTGTGCCTTTTTCAACAATTATAAAGTTAGGTAATTATACTGCAAAATATCATCCAAATCTACTTCTTCTTTTCAAACCGAGGACATCCTACACAGCTAAACACTGAACTTTGGAAGTGACCCATCGCCTCCAACGACTTTCAAAACAAATGCTCATTCTTTTTTCCTCAACTGCGTCCAGCGACCATCACCAAGTCTTCTATGTATCGTAGGGCCGACCTACGCTGTTTCGCAGTCCGTGGTCCCCATTAGAGAACCTTAATTGCCATTGGCCATTAGTTTTCCCACTCAAAATCACGTTTTCAATCCCTGGACGATCTAAATTACTTAATAAACTAGAGTATCGTTGCAAATCTTTCAGCCAATTGCCATTAAAACCTTGATAAAAATTAAACGTTAGTAACGTTTTTGCTATACTTAGTCTTTTTTCCACACAAAATCAAGATGTTGGAAATGCAAATGCAAATTTTCTTTTGTCAAACTAAAATGAAAATAAAATCAGGAGCCAAAATTGAAATTTAAAAATCTGGGAATATTTCTTGTTTCCCGTAATTTGAGAATTTTAAAACACAATAACTATTACAGATAAACAATATAGATACGAAAAGACAAATTATACAAGAAGCAAACTTGCTAATTAAGAGAACCAATACATAATCACGAATAATTAAGACAATCTCGGCAGTTAAATCTATTTTTGTTACTTAATCCTTAATTAGCGGTGTATGTCTAATTAAAATTTACATGTTGCTGCATAAGGAATGAAACTGCATATAATTATATTTCACATCCGCATTGGTGTCAGATCTGAACTGGACATATTTAATAATAATAATTTTAGCCGGCGATCGTGTCCCACTGTTGAGCAAAGGTATCTCCCTCGGATTTCCAGTTCCCTCTATCTTGAGCAATCTCTGATAGATAGGAAGCGGGGCAGGCCGTGATAAAGATGGCGGGAGATCTGGAGTGCGTTCTTTACATCTCACCAGGTGACTAAGGCTCACCAAAATGGCGAAATCTCTATGAAAAATGGTCATTGCACACCCTGAACGTATTTTCAAATGAATGGCGGCCATTTACACCAGAAATATCTGACGAGCAAAAATAGCGGCGCGGCCGTACCATCCTTTTCTCGAATTTATATGACTGTAATCGTGGATAACTAGCGGAGTAACCCTGCCTACTGGCACCAGTCTAATAAAAAGGGAAACAAACGAGCATACGGATCACTTGATGGGAAAGTGATCAGTACCCCTGATGGTTACCAGCAACTTCAAGAGTAACATCGAAAAAAAACAACAATACCAAAATTTCACAATTATGAAACTACTCTACGGTTTCTCTATTCCTGAAAGTCAAAATAATGCATGAATTTAGTTCAACATCGAGACAGTGTAGGCCCACGCATAAATATTCGGTAATTAGAGCAGAATCAAAAATGCAAAAACCTATAATGCTGGATTTAGACTATCCAGTTGCGTCAGTCTCACTGGCATGCATCGCGCTGGCTCTGCTATACCTGCCTCCTTTTTCATATCTTCATACCAATTTAATGAACAGGTTAGGTCCCTGACGTGTTAATATTCGAGTGGTTTCAAAAGAGTTATCTTTTAGACAGGTGTAGTTATAAAATTATTTTCTTAACAAAAACAAGTTACATTAATTTTTCTCTCCTTAAGTTCCGAAATATTTAAAAGTGCAAGCAGACATTGTACCCCTACCTTGCTCCTCACGTCAAAATGGAATATGTCAGTTTGATCAGTAAGTATATTAAAAAACTAAATAATTCTAATTGTATGAACATGAAACCTTTCATTATTGACAATTACCTACCTACATATAATGTTATAGCTACCTACTAAGTTAATTTGGAAATGCCAAGGTCACCATAAAAGCATTAGTCAAACTGTTGGCCAAACTTCATTTGGCTTGCAATGCCGTCGCCTACGCATAAACCACCACACAGTTCAATAGATCCACGAGGTAAGGGTATAGATAGATGATAAATTTATAAATTCAGTATCTTACACATATATAGAAGATATACTAAATTTATCAATTTATCATTGACGTGTGGTGGTGGTAAAGAGGTAAACTTTGTTTTTATGTTTGTTTGTTTGTATAAAGGGAATAATCTCTGGACTTTAAAAATTCTTTCACTAATAGAAAGCTACACTGGTTATTCTCTAGTCTATACAGATAATGGAGAATAAATTCTGTTTCCACAGCTCTACATTGACCATTTCTAAAACAGTGACATCTAGTCAATAGATCTGTAACTAAATTAGAATGTCTTTTAACTAGAACAGTCTCATTGTCTTGTCACGCTCTGCGTACACGCAGCATGGTCATATGTTCGGGCCAAAGTATAACTTTTACTTTTTGTCCAATATTTTTCCGATAGATAGCGCTGTTAACATGTATTTGGTTCGCAAATTGCATAGTCATGCAAAGTGGATGCCTTCCCTTGTTTTTGAAGCTATAGAGTAATTTTTACGGATGGTAGGACCTTGTGCAAGGTCCGTCCTGATCGCTACCACCATCTTGCTCGCTAATCCAGCCACTAAACAGCAGTGCTTGCACTGTTGTGTTCCGGCGTGGAGAGCAAGACAGCCGGTGTAATTACTGGCACAAGAGGTATGCCATCTTAACCCTCTGGGTTGGCAACGCATCTGCACTCTCTTTGTTGTTGCATGTGTCTATAGGCGGTGGTGATCACTTACTTACTATCAGGTGACCCACTTGCTTGTTTGCCTTCCTAATTCAAAAAAAAACTTATTTTTAACTGACTTCATTTGGACACTGAATTGTTTGTTATTTTAATCGGTAATGCATGATAATATTGATGACAAAAAAACGGTTATCAAAATCTACAATGGGTACTTCAAAAGAAGAAAATCCGTATTTATAGTTTTTTTAACTATGACTAGCTATATGAAACGTTTTTTAACAAGTTATCATATTCAACTGGGTACCTTTACAGCTACCGTCAGTTGACGAGAGATGGCGCCGTTTTAATAATTAAATGTTAAAAACATTTAAAATAAAAATCGAAAGAAATTTCGGTTACAAAATTTAATAACAAAACGGCGCTATCTCTCATCAGCTGACGGTAGCTGTAAAGGTACCCAGTTGAATATGATAACTTGTTAAAAAACGTTTCATATAGATGACACCGAGGGTAGTTGTACCCTTAAAATCAATAATGTAATGACCGTAAGACGAAGCACATTGAAAAATTCGCAAGGTAGGGCAGCGGCAGTGTGGCGAAACTGGAAAACGCAAGGCACAGAATGCTGTTGTTGCAGGTTCAAGTCCTGCCATTGCCCTAATTTTTCTTTGTGTTGTCATTACAATTTTAATTTAATAATATGACTAGCTATGATTATTTGTTGAAATTTTGCGACTAAGTAGGAAAAGAAGTAATCGAAATCGAAATCTTTCTATACAAATCAACAAATTAGCTATAAACTCCGTAATACTCGTAGTATGTTTTTTTAACTGACTTCAAAAAATTAAGAGGTTCTCAATTCGCCTAAAATTGCTTTTTGTGCATATTATTTTAAAATGACGATCTACAACAATTTTACACATGAACGGTATTTGGTTTAAGGTGTATTCAATTGCAACACTGTTTAAAAAAGGACGTTAAGTTCACACAATTAAAATCTAACCATAATCTCACACAATCATACACCAATTATCTCTTTCGCTCCATATGACATAATTATGTGATAATATTATGCGCGTGCACATCATACTTATCTTGTATCGATCGATCATTGCGCAATGCCAGAAAATGTAAGAAGATCATTCGCGAGAAAAACTGTATGCGCTCTGATTGTGACGTAACCATAATTATCATAGAGAAAACTAGCGATAGCTATTTTTAACGCCCTAGTCCTAAATAAATTTAAATGATAATGACAACACAAAGAAAAATTAGGGTAATGGCAGGACTCGAACCTGCACCATCAGCGTTCCGTGCCTTGAGTTTGCCAGTTTCGCCACATTACCAACTAAACAACAACAACGAGTTGGTAATGTGGCGTACCCTAATTTTTCTATGTGTTGTCATTATCATTTAAATTTATTTAAAAGTAAAAAAAAGGAAGTAAATTTCGATTACAAAAAACATCACATGGCGACCATGGTAAACTTATACTTTGTCGCTATGTGATAATTGATTTAATTTTCGCACCCTATACTAAAGGCTGAAATGAGTACGAGTATACATTTTTAATTCTTATTTTATAAGTAAATATTATTAAAGATGGTCTAAAACAATTGGACATTGATTTATGACGCATATTCCCTATTCTCAAACCTACAATTTTATGTTATTTAATGAAATATAAATAAGTTTTTTAAGATTTTTTTTGTCACGCGCTGCATGTTAATTTTAAGTTGCACTTACTTCATTGTTATTTTTGGGCCATGTCTGTCATGTTGAGAATAAAGTTTATATCTATCTACCTAAGTATAAATAAAAACTACAGAAACACTATAACATCTAGGACAAAAAAATCAAACTATGTCCCTCTAATATTTTGTTAGCCGCATGTTGTTTCAACATTCGTATTAAAATTGGATTAAAAAAAAAATGAATTTAATGACTATTCCGACAAACTAGTATTAAAAAGCCATTTCAAACACAAATATATTTGGAACAATACCAGCTTTGTTCAATTGCAAGTTAAGGAGACTTCGGCTGTGAAGTAAAATCGAAGAGACATATAAGCCACCATTAAGAGGAGTGTGAACCCAGCGCTCTCCACACAAACGGCGATAACGTTTTCCACCCTCTAAACCTTAACCCATAGCCATGATTTTTTTGTATGTTGTCATTATGCCCTAGAACTAGGTTTGTATATTTTGATTTTTTAATATTTTTAATAGATTCAAAAATATTGACGCTTTTTTGTTTTGTATGAAACTCCTAAAATGCAAATATTGTCAAATCTACGAAGAATATTAAAAAAATCAAAACATACAAACGTAGTTTTAAGGTATAACGACAAATATCAAAAAATCATTGGCATATGTTAAGGTCTAGAGGGTGGAAAACGTTATCGCCGTTTTTATGAGAAGCGCTTATTCGGGCTGGGTTCACACTCCTCATAAGAGGAAACACCAAGGCCTAGAGAATTGAAAAATAGGTATTTATAAAATCTATTGCTGCCTCCATCTATCAAGCCTCCCCCCGCAGAGTGCAATAGAGACAGCCGCAGCTTGGACTGAAAATACCTATTTAAAGTACACAAAATCAACGATTCGTAGACCCCTGATTCCTTCTCCAAAACTTATCCGATTTAACTACTTTTTTCATTAAAAATTAAAGAAAGGCTTTGGCAGTGTTCCTATTTTTCTTTTTTTATATAATCTAGTAAAATTTGTTTTCTGAATGTATGAACGCAGCCGAAAATCTGGCCAATTTTTTAGGTTTTTGAATGGTCATAAATCTCTTTTAACAATTAATTTATGAAAAAGAGGAAAACATAGGTACATGCATAATAGTGGCCATCGATTTTGTGGAAAAAAAAATATTGCTCTACTGGCATTATCCAGAGAGGAAACAGAGGACGACGTTTGTATGGACAAACGGCCCTTGTGTTTCCTCTTAAAGCCGGAACTGCGGGAAAGTGTCATTTTCCGAAAGGGAGGCATTTAGTATGCACTATGAAGTTGATATATTTTATAGATTTCTAGAAATTATTGAATTTAGCATTTTTATTTTAAATGAAATGGTTTCTAAACAGCGATATTTGTGTGAACACAAAAAATAATGCAAAATAAAAACTTTTTATTTAGAAACACATAACAGTTGTTAATATAATACTTATCTTTTATACTTCCATGTTTTAATCACGAATAAAAGTATAAGATGACTTAAGGAGGTCTTGTATACTTTGTGAAATTGAATTAATTTTGTTTTATGTTAGTAAATTAAAAACGATAGGTCATTGCCCGTTGTTAAAGCATTTCATAAACTTACAATCCAAAAAACATATAATTTGGAGTCTTAAATCTTGCAATTTTAATAAAATAAATCTGTGTCAGTCACCTTAACAGAGTACCCTAACAGAAGGGACAATACTACAACTCCAGCCCGGCTTCCCACGCGTAATAACTCATTGTACATGGTCATATTCGAGAACCGCAGAATTAGCGTAGCCGACTAATCGCCTACGACTTCTACGGCAGTTTAATTTTAATGAATGGCAACTTTACGAAAGCAAACTAGTATTTCGAGGACTCATTACCTTGTCTGGCAACACTGATGACTCATAGTCAGTCTAGCGTATTGTCAAGAGTATATTTAAGTATTTTTAATAAACATAATTTAAAACAATTAAACTACATAAAAACTAAATATACACTAAACATGAATACTAAAAATATAATAAAAATATTAAAAAAAAGGCCACTTTGGCATGGTACCGAAGATACTGGCAGCATTACCTCTCTGTATAGTTAAGCTTATACGCTGTGCGAGGTAGCTGCCAGCTCTTCGGTCGCCTGTGACGTCGACCAGCCTCTTCGAGATCTCTTTGAAGAGGCCTAGTGCACTAGGACCCCACGGACCAAGGGTCTCAACTCCGAATGGAACAAAAGGTTTAGTTTTATTAGTATTTGTTATGGTGATGAAGGGATACAAATAACACGCACTGTTCGATAAGTAAGACAAGACTGATTTTATTAATTTGAAGGGTAGATATCTACAATAATATATATCTACCTACATTTAGCCACTATAACAGTATTAGTATTTAGTTTTAAATACACTAACAGGATTCGTCCATCCATAAATATATCAACCTTAAATTCATTCGCCTTCCGACATAGACTTCGTTTTCATCCTCCACGCCTGGCGATCCATTGCCATCTGCATGCATCCTCTACCATCTTGTCGGCAGATGACATCCTTCTACTTCAAGGGGGGTCTTCCCTCTCTTTCATATTATAGAATTCCATCAACATTCCATTCACCCACATAGTAGACTTGCATCCCTAACTAGGGTTTTAGTTTTAGAGACTTCATACGCGTGAAATTTGGTATCCATGTTTTTATTTCTTTTTTTTTACTAAAATATTAATTTTTTTACAATCACATAACGTAAAAGAAACATAGAATGGGAACAAATTACTTAACATCAAAATAAAAAAAGTACATTATAAAGCCTATAAATAAAATACATAGACTGCTAAAAACAACTCTTCCTTTTGGCTTTGCCGTAGTCGGGTAAAAAATCCCCCAGATCGCTGTCGCCACTCATTGTGCCAAGAAGGCTGGCAGCATTGCTCCGTTGAACAGCAAGGCTAAAGCCCCTTGTTCATAAAAAAATAAGTATCTTTTTAAGCTAACAAATGTTTTGTCCCTTTCATTTGAGGGCAAACGTCACAATGACTGACAAAGACATAAAACATGTTAACTAACAAACGTTTACAAAGCGTTTATGAATAGGGGGGTAAGTCTTTGGCCAAAATAGCTGCCCTCTCTTGTCAGCCGATTTATTTCTTGTAAACCTACACTTCTACACTAATATAATAAAGAGGCAAACTTTGTTTCTTTATATGTATGTAGGGGTAATCTATGGGACTACCGAACCGCTTTAAAAATTTCTTTCACTTATTTCTACACTATCCCTGACGGACATAGGCTACTAATTCCACGCGAACCCCGGGCGTCCGCTAGTATGTTATATGTATAACCGCATATTATTAAAAGTGCACTACTGGGAACATTATTCTAAATTTAGAATCACGACTTTACGAAACTCAGCCCAAGTTTACGCACAATCTGTTTAAAGCCAGCCTGCGAACAATGCGCCTCGCTTGACATTGGCCGCCTCGTGGGAACACAGAGCACAAACCCTGTAATAATTAACAAATATTTTAGAAACAAAAGAGCAATTAAATAAAGCAGACGATGGTTGCAGCCAGTTGAGTGCTAATCTCGATGGGTAAAGTCAGGAGCAATTCACAAATATAATAGAACCATTTATTTCAGGCTGCATAGGCCCATAGAAAGAATACCTTAAAGACAGACATAGATATTTAGGTATAAGACAAAAAATTAAGACAATAAAATTAGCATGTTACTTCGGCGACGTGACTCCTAGTCAAAGCTGACAAAGCAAAGGATCGTCCATTTATTAAGTGAGTCTCGAAAGTGGTGGGAGGGGGTGCTGAAAAATTACAGAATATCAGTGGTAGAAAGGCAATTAGGGTGTGTATTAATTTTTTCGCTGAACGCAACCTTTTTGTCTGTCTGAACATTTTTATCACGGTGGTTAACTCTGATAATTATAACTTTCCAGATTTGACGACCTGTATGGCACAGTGCCACATGTGTCTGCCTACTGTGCAAGAGGTCCCGGGTTCAAATCCTGGTATGGGCAAATATTTGTGTGACGAATATGAATGTTTGTACCTGAGTCATGGATGTTATTTGTATTTAAGTATGTATTTATCTATATATGTATGTGTATCCGTTGTCTAGTATCCATAGTACAAGCTTTGCTTAGTTTGGGACTAGGTCAATTGGTGTAAATTGTCCCGAGATATTTATTTATTTATTTATTTATTTATTTATTTCCAGATTTAAACAGTATTTAAAGATAATATTCTGAAAATGTTTGGTATTTTGTACTAAGAAATACAAGTCTTATCAGGTATCACTAAGGGGGAGCGAGAGTTTAAAAATTAATAAAAACATCACGTGAATAATGGACGACCCCCAGTTCTTTGAATAGGGTAGAACTGCCCCAGGCAGCGTACAGTCAGCATCAAATATCAAGAGTAGGGTTGCCAGGTCTTAAAATCGAAAAAGCCGGTCAGACAGTCTGGTCTGACTGTCTAGTGTCCGGCTAAACTGTCTAGTTTCGCCACACTGCCGCTTTCGCCACACTGCCGCTGCCCTACCCTGCGGATTTTTCAATGTGCTTCGTCTTACGGTCATTACATTATTGATTTTAAGGGTACAACTACCCTCGGTGTCATCTATATGACACTTTTTAACAAGTTATCATGCTGATGTTGCAGGTTCAAGTCCTGCCATTGCCCTATTTTTTCTTTGTGTTGTCATTACAATTTTAATTGTTACAAATATTTAATTTCGACTCTATTGTCAAATACGTTCGGGCGTGTTTTCTTTACCATCTTGCCCCCTCCTATATATTTGGTGCTGTCTAAAAATGCAAATGTAGAATTTACCAATATTTTTTTTTTTAACACGTAATATTTATAATATGACACTTCATTAAATATAATAACTTAACCTAATAAAAAATTCAAAAACTTAATTATATGTACAAATATCTCCCAAGTATTTACCAATAAATATTGCACAGGACGACGGGATATGTCATTGTCACCTTGGAAGATGGGCTTGCGCAGGTGTGGTACGCCACGTGCGCCGATACTTTAGCCTCGAACTACCTTCCAATGACCAGGGGTACAACTTTCAGATCTCACCAGGTGACTAAAGCTCATCAAAATGGCCGAATCTCTATGAAAAACGGCCATTTTGGTGAGCTTTAGTCACCCGGTGAGATTCAAAAACTGCACTCCAGTAAACAAGAGGGCTTCAACTACCAGACTGGCTAAACCAATAAATCGTTCATGGGAAATTGAGTGATTTTCCAACAGAATTCCAAAAAACATTACTGAACAAAATGATGCAAAATTCAAACCTATTTTTTTTTATGAAATAGAAAGCAAACAAGCAAGTGGGTCACCTGATGGTAAGTGATTACCACTGCCTATAGACACCAATACAAGTCGGGATCATTTCCAAACATCCCTGTCCAAGATATAATATAGTCATTGATTTTATAATACGCTCGAGAAATTATGACGTATCGACAATAGTGGGTGGTAGGACCTTGTGTAATGTTCGTCCGGATAGCTACCACCATCTTGCTCGCTAATCCTGCCGCTAAGCAGCAGTTCTTGCACTGTTGTGTTCCGGCGTGGAGAGCAAGACAGCCGGTGCAATTACTGGCACAAGAAGTATTCCATCTTAGCCCTCTAGGTTGGCAACGCATCTGCAGTCTCCTTGGTGGTGCGGTTGTCTTTAGGCGGTGGTGATCACTTACCATCAGGTGACCCACTTCCTTATTTGCCTTCCTATGTTGTATGAAAAAAATCCGGAGGAACCTTGCTCAAGGTCTTTCCTGCCATTCGCAAATTATGTCAACTACTTGTAAAAAAAATGCCCTATGTGACACGGTACGGTGTGCACTGATACTTTAACCTTACTTATTCAATACTTACATTTAATTCACAAGACTCAGGCACTGATTCACTGGTATCAACTTCACAAGCTATCTTTTTAGTCAGGATATTGTATGCCCACATATTGTATGTCCGCAACGGGTATCTGTGGACATACTTATTAAGTTTATCGGGACTTAAACGCGATAATATACTGTTTATTTATTTACTTAGACGTTTCGGCCGCATTGCAGCGGCTGTGGTCACGAGCAGACACACTGTATCTGCATCTGTGGACACTTAGTACTTATAACAACTCTATTTATATTTCTATTTCCACTAGGCTATCGTTATCTAATAATAACATTCATAAATATAAGCCTCCCTTTTAGCTGTAGTTGGGTAAAAACTGAATGAATTTTGGACACTCCCAAACTAGGTCACACGTCACCGATGTTACGGTGCGTTTCAAATATGTATGTAGTCTCTGAGGTATTTAGTTATGCGCCTATAGAAATGACTTATTATTATTAAAAGCTAAAACTAAGACATTTAATGAAGTCCTTTAAAGCGACTAGAATAAGTATTGTAGGTAATTCAGAGATGAAATGTTGCGAGCGGTTTCGGTACCATGTCTAAGGGGTCCACTCTTTTCGATATTTTTTAATTAAGTCTATTTGGAAAATTGTGTTATAAACTGAATATTAGTCAACCGTCCAAAGATAACATACGGCGTTTAACTAAACGATGGTTGTGAGGAATGTCCACACGCACCTGCTAAGGCTCGGACAATTAAACAATTGGGATCTTACAGCATAAGTAAATGTGAAGAAAAAAGATTTTCCGTTTCAGATAATGAAATGACAACAATAGACGCTTTGCGCAAACGTTCGCACGGCGGAGGACGCGAGTGGGGCGATATTTTATATAGGGGACTCGGCGGCGCTCGCGCAGCCGTAGCTACGACATGCCGCTGCAAGTGTTCTAACGATGATCGTCCTCGTCATACTCGCGTGTCTCACCACCGCGACAGCGACCAATACCACCAAAGATACCACTACAGAAACACCCACAACAACCAAAGAAATATTGAAAGCTAGCGAAACCGCCGATCCTTCGAAAGTCGAAATAGTTAAACAAATAAGACGACTTAACGACGATGGATCATATACTATTGGATACGAAGCGGATGACGGTACCTTTAAAATTGAAAGTAGAGACGTTCGCGGTAACGTTAAAGGTACGTTCGGTTATATAGACCAGGATGGTGAGATCAAACGTGTGACTTATTCTTCTTCGAGTGACAGTACGCCTATTCCAGTGTCCACTACCACTACCACTCCTAGCACGCCTACAATGGTAGTTAGAGTGAATAAAACTGTGTCCACCACGAGAAGACCATTAGCCACCGTAGTGTACCCCACAAGGAGCAGTTTTACTACTAGAGGAACAGTGATACAGCCAATACCAAAGCGAAGGCTGCCCATTACATCTACGAGATCAAATACGGATATGACTACGGATAAACAGAAGCCAGAAGAAACAACAAGCAGCATTTTGAATCTTTATAAACCTAAGGATGAAAGTGAGAGTAAAACTAGAACTCAAATGATAAAGCCACATTCAAACGCGAAAGATGACTTAGTGCCCAAACAAACGACTACCAAGCTACCCTCGACCGTGAAACCTGTTTACGAAAATACGAATGAAAAAGAAGCAACAGATCCTTTTAAAGCGAATACTTTTAGGAGGGAATTGTCAGGAACAAGCCCTAATCCGCACATGATAAACTTACAACAGTCAGCAGGTGACGATTCCACTGACGTTTACGGCAGTCATTTATCTTTGGGAACAGCAAGACCTCTATTTACCACAACTACGCCTCGACCTCGCTTGGTACCTATACATTCACTTGTTGCAGCAAGACAGAAGATACAAGAGCAGTACCAAGACCTACCAGAGCAGGAGACGACAATAGAAGCAAGCACAGGACGCGTGTTTGATCCCCAAAACGTAGTGACTTCTAGTCCAGTGCCAGTGGTTCATATACCCCAAAGAGACGACGAAAGGTTATACCAGCCTATTTATAGAAGGCCTGAGGCGACAGTGCAGTTCCGTACAAGAGAATATTTAAGAGATAATCCAGGATCAGCAGTCCCGATTGGAAACCAGCGGCCCTTTCTCCAATACGAATACCAGAACAAAGTACTGGAGCCGCAGTTTGTGAAAGGTACGCATGCGCAAACAAAAGAGACTGCGCCAGAGGCGGCTACAGCATCACCTTATGATGCCCGGCAAGTGACCAGGATAATACCGATCCCTGTGGATGAAAGAGGTGTTCCTATCCAGCAGTACCAACCAAGGTTTGTGAACCCTTACCGGCCGACTCCGCAACCACCAGCAGTCTATCAGCAGCGATACGAGCCGATCATTGATGAAATGAACACCATCTCAGCCCCAGTAAGTACCAGAGATCTCAAGCGGTTGCTTCAGGTTCTGATCTACCGGCAGAATCGATTGCAATCGTTAATGGACCAAATTGTCGCGCCTGGACCGCCGTATCAACCTCTATTCAGACAAGAACAGCCCCAGTACGACTATAGGTACCAGAACCGTCAGTACCAAGACGACGACCATTACGACTACAGGTATGATCAGCAAAAGTACAGGCAGCAAGAGGTTTTTACGAATCAAGTGGCTAATTATGAAAATTCTCAATACGAAAGCCAGCGCTACGTGCCAAGACGTCGTCTATATACAAGGCCTTACGACGCCGATGGCAGTTCGTCGAACAGAGTCGAAGAACCGCCGGAGTATCTTCCACCAGATATAAGAGAGGCACTGCTGTTGAAAATGTTGATGTTAGCTATCAGTCCTGACTTCATGCCGACGCCTGCGCCTGCGACCGAGCTGACTACCGCGGCGCCGACGAGGAAGCAAGTAAGAAACGTCCAGATTATTGGTGAAGAGGGGTCTATGGATGATATGAAGAGGTCCATGAGGCATTGAGGCAGTAAGTGGAATTATTAGGAATATTGGTAAAGGCATAGTAGTGACATCTAAAGAAGCATCAGGGGTCTAATGCGACTTTTGGATCCAGAGATACTCAAATGTTGACAGCGAAGGTAGTTTATTTTGTAGCCTAATTCCCCTAATTTATCGAGTGATCATAATTAATACTCAGCTAATGTAAATACTTTTAATTTTTGTACTAAATTTTATTTTAATTATAATGCTGTTTGATTTTTAACTCACTATAAACAGCTGAAGATTTTAAACAAATTAAATATTCCTTATTAATGACCCAGTAATTTTAAATACTGAAGGCGTTTTTACAAAATATACCTAACGCGCTAATCGACGGTGAATGGGTTGTATTATTGGAATTAAATAAATAAATATTAAATATAAATCCTTGGACATGACACCAATTGACCTGGTCCTAAACCAAGCAAAGTGCTATATAGACAAATACATACCTAAATAAATGTCATTAAAGACTCAGGTTGAATGAAACATTTAGTTCATTATACAAATATTTGCCGTTTCCGGGAATTGAAACCGGAACCTCTAGCTCCGTAGGGTAAATATACTCTAGCGTGTTCCAACACCTAAGTAAAGACCCAATACATTCATTTAAGTCACCTTACCTTGCCATTATAAGACTGTTAGACACATTATTACGAAATTGCCTGCAATTAACAATTCCTCCACATTTCATTCAACCTTAAGGCAAAGCCAAACAGACAGATCTTTGTAGGCGTACAAAAACAACCAGTTATGACAAAGACAGATGATAAGAATAGTCCAATTTCAAATTTAAATAGAGCCATTGTTTCTGAAGTAAGACTGTCCCACACACCCACGAAGTGAGGACACAGAATGCATTAGATTGCCTCACACGACATAATAACTCGGACACTAAATCCGTCTTCAAAACCTTAATTTTTACACGGATTGTGTTAAAACTGATCATTACGCCATCATAAACCCCTTTCGTACTCTTCAGCCATTCAAAAACTACTCTTAACCTTTTTTGCTAACGTCTTTATTCGTAAAATTTGACAGCAAGTTAACAATAGTACATTTCCTATTACTTAAAGATGCGTTACGATATTCATTGACATCACATACGTAATTCTTTTGAGAGCTATTGCGGTGTTTCACATCTTCAGTTAATTATGGTCCATTCAGTCATTATGCTACCGTTAAATTTCTTTTAGAGTTTTAATACCGCCATTATCTTAGAACACTTTAGATAGCATAATTTGGGTTATTGGGTTGTGTTGAGAGCTCTGGGCTTCAAATTACGCACGCTTAGAATTAAAGTGACCCATTTCTGAATAATACACGTCCCAAAATAACACCTGATTAAAAGACATAAGGTTTAATTTTGGGTAATATCATATTCAGAATTGAGTCGCTTTAATTCTAAAGGTGCGATTAGTGTACCGATCCATCCCATAACAAACGGCAGTTAACGTTTTTCACCCTCTTAACCTTAATCTACAGCTATGATTTAATAGTATGTTGTTGTCATTCTTTCGAACTAGGTTTGGAAGTTTTTTTAAAGTTTTTATAATGATTTGTCTTTTTTTTTAATGAAACTCTTAAGAAGCCTATTGTGTACCCACCGTTCTTGATAGTATCGATAACGTTTTCCACCCTCTAAACCTTAACCTATACCATAATTTAAAAAAAGGCAATGGCTAATGCCTAAATAGAACTAGATTTGTATGGTTTGATTTTTTTTTTATTCTTTAAATCGAAAAAAATTAAAAATAAATAATTTCGATTACAATAATTTAACAACAAATGGCGTCACCTCTCGTCAGCTAACGGGCATTCATAAATGACCAAGTTAAATGAGATAACTTGATTAAGTTTCTCATAGATGACACCGAGGGTAGTTTTCCCAAAAAAATATCAATAATGTAATGACCGTAAAGACGAAACACATTGAAAAATTCGCAGGGTATGGCAGCGGTAATGTGGCGGAAACTGGAATACGCAAGGCACGGAATGATGATGTTGCAGGTTCGAATCCTGCCATTACCCTAATTTTTCTTTGTGTTGTCATTCATTATATAGCATTTTAAATTTAATTCTTTAAAGATTCAAAAATATTTAGGCTTTTTTGTTTTGTATGAAACTCTTAAAATGAAAATACTTAGAATTACTTAAAAATATCTAGACAACATATCCAAAAATCAATGCCATAGGTCTAGAGGATGGAAAACGTTTTCACCGTTTGTATGAAAAGCGCTTTTCGAGGTTTGTTTACACAATTCTCTTAAAGAGCAAATTTGCCTTAACGAAGAATGTTGAAAAAATTACAACATACACACCAGTTCTAAAGCATAACAATAGTATATTGTAAAAATTTATTTTATGATTACAGGTTCAGGTTTAGAGGGTGGAAAACGTTAACTTTTCGTTAGCTTTTTGCTTTGTGCAAAATTTTCTTAAGTATGGGTCTTGTAACCCAAATAACATCACCATTCACTATGACGGCAACATTCAGTAACCCATATATTTATATTGATATAGTATGCATCGCATGCGCATTGATATAAACCGACCAAATTCGAGTCAGACTTGCATGCGAAGTGTTCCGCGCCTCCGCGGGTTGTAGGACCTTGTGCAAAGTTCATCCAGATCGCTACCACCATCTTGCTCGCTAATCCTGCCGCTAAGCAGCAGTGCTTGCACTGTTGTGTTCCAGCGTGGAGAGCAAAACAGCCGGTGCAATTACTGGCACAAGAGGTACTCCATCTTTAGCCCTCTGGTTTGGCAACGCATCTGCAATCTTTTTGGTTTTGCGGCTGTCTATAGGCGGTGGTGACCATAGATGACCCATTTGCTTGTTTGTCTTCAAATTTCATTAGTAACATTACCAAATGCTATCGAACAATAGTATGAGCACCCGCACGAGTTAGCGGACGCTCTCATACTATATTTCAGGCATGCACCTGCTCCGTGCGCCCGCGCTACATAGCGCAGCCCTTACTGCACTGGGGTTGGCAGAATTAAGTAGCCTCGCGTGCTAATTGAACACGAGTTATACGCTAGAAAGAGAGGCATGTAGTGGGACGCTTTGTACACATAAAGTCCGTTTTTGTTAGAAGTCAAGCTTCTGTACATAATATATTATGATTTACTCTGTGCCTAAAGTCAAATAAGTGTTTTACATGAAACTAGCTTCATGTACGTAATGTAGTGTACCATTAAAGCGGCAATTTGTTCGTTTAATTCCCCGGCTCTCAAGGAGTCGGTGCCGTGAAGGCTGCCCATTGTGATCCACTTTGCGACCTTGTGCGACACCATTTTACGCTCAGAGACCACAGTTACCCCACATTCGTTTAACTGTTGCTTTGAAACTGTTAAGTTATTATTATTATAACCTCACGCCTGTTTCCCTTTAGGGAAGGCAGAGACCAAAAAACACCATTTGCTCCGGTCCTGGCGTACTTTCCTCGCTTCCTCCACACATTCCTCCCTTCATACATGCTCGGCGGTTACGGGTACTTCTAATTTTGCCTGTCTCTAGGACGTCACCAATTTGGTCAACGAAAGTACGCCGGGGCCGCCCTCGACCCACTCCCCCAGCCACAACCTTAGACAATATAACCAAGGGACCTGCCAAGCGCACGCATTCCCCTCTGTCAATGCATATGACCTAAACCGTGAGTTTTAGTCATAACGGTTTATAAAAACCAGTTCGCCGCGATATCGTATGTCATTTTGCTGTAGTCCGTATCGCAAAAGCGATATCTGCAAAAATGGTCAATCGTGCCGTATTTACCTTCAAACGGCTACCAGAAACTTCAAATTTCACTAAAGACGGAATTTATTATCACACGTAAGTTATTTTCTTCACCATTTATTTATTATTTCCAACACCAAAAACATTTTAAATGAATAAGCTTTTTGACAGACATAACGTAAACATTTCAAAATTTGACATCATGGCATTCGTGGCAGTGTTGCCGACAGCGTGTTGTGATTTATTCAAATATCTCATCTGAAAAATTCCGCTACTGTTTACGGTTTTCGGAATTTTTCCTTTTGAGTTAAGGAACTCTGAAAATATAGTAATACTCGAAGTCCGGGACTATAAAGTGTAATTCCTGGACACGGAGCAAGACACGTAATTCCAGGACAATCCCGAATTTCTCGGCCATCTGGCAACACTATGGTCTAGTGTCTCCTCTAATATCGGCAGAAAAAATTGTTAGGTGATAATACGGCTTGGCATCTCCGTTGGCTAAAAACTCAAAGGTCACAACACCCTGTTTAGTAATCTACCAAATTCCTTCTGAATACTTTGAAAATAACTATATTCAGATTAGGCTTATAGGAAGCACTTAATGGTAAGAGCCCACAGTAAAATGCTGCAAGTATTTCCTGTATTTTTTGATCGAAATGTGATTTAAATAAGAGGTAACACATAGGATCATCAACGTCACAGGGCTGCCTAGCAAAATCTTGCCCTGTCTGACCTAAAGCGCTTATTGTCTTATGGTTTTGCGAAGTAAGACGCGCCTACGTTAGGTCCATTTACGTGGTACGAGTTCGCATGCGAGTTGTATTACATTGAGGGCTACCGAGGTATGATGTGATCGATCGATTGATCGAGCCGCGCAATGTAACTAATACAACTACATGTATGTATGTTTGTATGCAACTCGCACACGAGAATTCGCTCCATGTAAGTGGGACTTAATAACAGAATAAATAATAGCACTAACGCTCAGATATTTATTTCTCTTTCATGACTGGGAGTAAACGAATTTTCACTTTATTGACACGCACAAAAGTTCATATTACATCATAGACATTCGTCAGGTGGCTCGCCTCAAAAGGAACGCGCCCGAGTCGCGTCAAAGCGTACCCCCGACCTTAATAGCTAGGTCCTACTGGGAACTAGGAGGCTCCATTGATCGCGGCACCCTGGGTCCCAATAGGAAAGGGCCTGTACACAGCGCAGACCTCCAGAACATTCCTCACCCCTAACCCACAAACACATAACCTGATGACGCATTACACTTACACAATACCCCTGAGAACACACATGCGGCTGGTAGATTGTGGGGGCTCCCACGGCCTTACTTTACAAAAACACGGCAACAATAGACGTGCGTTATTAAGGAGTGTGTTGTGAAATATGTGCAGCCGTCTTAATATGACTTGATGAGATTCCGGGGTATACTAACACAGAATAAATAATAGTACTAACGTACAGAAAATTCTTTTTCCCGAATGCGATTAAACGAATTCCAACTTTATTCACACGCCCCAAAAGTTCGTATTACTTCATACACCATGTGCCAGGCGTCGCGAGTCAAAAGGAACGCACCGCCCGCCCTCGCCTTCCCCCCGCTCCTCCCGGAGACACGTTGGAGTTGCGCGGCATTCGTTATCAAGTTTCTGGGTGCACTTTATCCACTGGTTTCTTGCAGGTTGCTTGCTCAGAAATTACTTCGTCGACTATACCTTGGGTTGGTTTATTACATAAACATTCCGAAATAGTAATGGTTTTTAAGAAAATAGCGATCTGGAAAACTAATAATCTTCAGGTTGACACATTCTGCGAACAGTTTGTCGGTGAAATAATAGGTACAAATAGGTACCCATTATTAAAAAATATCCACGTTTTTAGCTCCACCCAGGTCTATTATTAAGAGGGAAACAATGAGAACCCACATTATAAAAGAACATTAAGCTAAAATAGAATAATGTAACATTCTTACACCGAATAAGATTTGAGGTCTAGTAACGTTTAGATTACTTAATTAATTGACGACCTGTATGGCACAGTGGCACATGTGTCTGCCTACTGTGCAAGAGGTCCCGGGTTCAAATCCTGGTATGGGCAAATATTTGTGTGACGAATATGAATGTTTGTACCTGAGTCATGGATGTTATTTGTATTTAAGTATGTATTTATTTATATATGTATGTTTATCCGTTGTCTAGTATCCATAGTACAAGCTTTGCTTAGTTTGGGACTAGGACAATTGGTGTAAATTGTCCCGAGATATTTATTTATTTATTTATTTAATGCTTCGATTTCTTCAATCAGTTACAAATCTGACATTCATTAAGGCTTCTTGTAAAAGAGGAGATAGACGGACGATTAAGTTTGCGTACCAACTAATACTTCGTTTTTTGTAACATGAGAAAGAACTTGACAGTACTAGGTACTTGTTTCACGACAACATGTAAATAAGTAAATGGTTCGTAATTTCTTATTCAGATTTTTCAATATCGCAACGTGAAATTATATCTTTTTACCCGACTACGTCAAAGCCAAAAGGAAGGGTTATGTTTTTTTATCAGTATGTTTGTATTTACGTATGTTCCACTGTTGTGCCTAAACGACTGAGCCGATTTTGATGAATGAGGTATCAATCGGTTCGTAATTGTAGTCTGGGTGATATAGGCTATATTTTTTGGGAACAAAATGAAAATGACGAATGTTATATCCAAAAAAGAGGGAGTCTAAAAACTTTTGTTTTGGCTATCATACTACAAATCAAATGCCGTGGTCGTGCGTATTTGCTATACTTGATAGTTGTAGTTGACGCACGACGAAGGCATTGGATTTGCATTATTACACTATTAATGGGACACTGCCAGAAGACTTAAACAGAAGTAAATTAACAGAAATATCTAACACTTCAAAAGACATGCCTTACTCTATAGGACAATGATAGTAATCAATCATAACTTATTTTTACTTTTTAGTTTTTTCCGTAGTCGGGTAACAGTTTTATTTTTTTAGGAAAGAGTTCAGGCATCATGATAGCAAATCCCTAAGGACAAAATCAAAACAAAAAGTAGAATTTTACAATTTTTTAATTGTTTTACAAAAAAATATTTTACAATAGCCTACGTATTTACAAAATTGATATAACCTAGTAGGATCCGAATGTGATGTCGTGGAGGGGGGCGGAGCCTCCCGCCGGGAGGGCATACTCCTTCAGAAGCTGGTCGAGCATGGAGAACGGCTGGCTCTGACTCCTGGGCTGCTGGTACTGGTTCTGGTTGTATCTGTAGCATAAGATGAGATAATGTAAGGTGATGTAAGTAACATTCTTATTTTTGCAATAATTTGTAATTTGTACTTGTATGTATGTAATCTTTGTACCTACACTCGCATTTTTAATTCCCTGGAATTCTGGCACCTGTCATTATAAGACGTTTCAGGGATGAGAAACATTTTTTCTACTGTACAAATTATTGGTAGAAAACAGAAACTTAACAAAAACCAAACCAACGGACTAGCAGCAATAAAGCAAAAATATCGCGGACAAAGAAGTCCAAGCTTATTCTAGAATTAAAATAAGAATCCGAATGACACAGCATACAATAATTTTGTATAGTTTGATGGGAAAATAACAGTTGATAGCTGACGTTTTGCGGTCTTTTTTTTTAAGATTTCAAATAATGGAATAACAATTACGAAATAAATTGTGTGTGGATAAAATATTTAAATATAATATTAAACCGAAGGTTTGTAATATGTGATAATATCAGAATGATACCCACAACAATTATTTTTTTCCTCAGAATATAATTAAATATTTTATTAGGTCTCAGTCGTGCGATTTAAAATTTAATCAAGTTTGTTTTAATTAATAATACGTTGAAGTGATTGTAAAGTTATATATTTCAATTACAACATTAATGTTTTGCATTTATTTTTCTTTGTATTTCTCACCACAGTTTCAAAAAATATTTTTTTGGTTGGTAATACCAAGAAACGTCAGAATTCCACGGAATAATAAATTTGACCTTACCTACAAAAATATGAAAAAATCTCTCCTTTCTCCTTACAATTCTGCGTAACCCAGACTACAACCGTGACCTAGACGTGACTACCGTTCATGGCAACTCTCCTGTAGGAGATGGATGTATTAAAACTATAATTCGATTGTTTTTTAATTTACGAGTGTAACCAGACTTGAAAGAACTAGCCTAACGAAGAAAAACTGTGCTTTTGGTTCTTACTACAATCATTACCTATTTCTTAAAATATCATGAGTAGCAGAATGAGCCTCGCGAAAGCGCTCACGCGCATTATAATAATGTTTAGATTTTGCTCGTTTTCTAGATTCTAATGAGCGTATTTTCAAAGAAAGAAACTTGTTTCTTGGTTATAAGTTAGAACCGATACCTACTCAATACCGATATCAATTATGCGCATCGTTCAAACAAAAGTTTTGGCTGGGGTCGGAGCAACTCGGATCGCGCGTGCTACGGCAGCTTCGGGTGAATCAATCGTAGATGGAACGTAACTGATGGTGGGATGAAATCCGTTATAAGTACCTGGGCTCAGCCGGCGCCGGAGCGAAGTCCTGGGAGTATTCCACCTGGGGCTTCGGCGTGAAGGTCTGGAACTGCGGCGAGGGTCGGAAGTCGGGCTGCCGCTGGGGCTGGGGCCGCGGTTGCTGCTGCGGCGCGGGGTTGAAGAAAGTCTCCCGGTCTACTGGAGACGGGGCGGCGCCGGAGAAGAACTGCGGCTGAAGAGAAAATTAATTCAAATTATGCAGCTATTCAGCTAAATGAAAAGTTTTTAGAACTCTAAAAATTCATTGCAACTTGACCAACAGTAGGTTCACTGAAAACGTCAACATTTTGGTCGAGCTGAATTTGCAGTGGTGGTTTTCTACGTACAGGTGTAAGAAAAAAAAGATTATGATTTAAATTAAAAACATTAGCGGTAATGTGGCATGTTCGAGTCCTGCCATTACCCTTATTTTTCTTTGTGTTGTCATTCATTATATAGCAATTTAAATTTAATTTGAATGTAAAAAAATACAAAAAGAAAATCGGAAAAAAATCGATTACAAAAAAAAATTATGACTTCAAAAAAAAAACTTCCAAATTGCTTCATCCGTATCGATGAAAGTCTTTGGTAAAGACCACAGACTATAAATATAATACTATATAAGACATTGCAGCTGTGGAGGTAGTCACTATGAGCAGTCGCAGCGGACTGCTGTTGCCTGTACTGCAAATAATTAATAGATTCAGGCGTTACTTTGCGGAGGTCCATATTAACAAACTGGAACAAATTACCTTGCTACTCCGCGAAACCAGTGCCGGGCTCGTGCAAAATAGCATACGCCATTCGTTCAAGTAGCGAACGGTCGTACTGTTTCTTTGATCTTGATGATGCCTCGTATAGAGGCGAAACGCGCGTCGATCGTGTAGTTTTAGTGTTTAGTGGTGGTGGTGTGTAGTTGAGTCTGTGTGATATATGTTGTTTTGTGTGGAAGCGGAGGAGGGTGGGTTTTTGCATGAACATATATGTGTCGCACAGACGCAGCTATTTTGCACGAGCCCGGCACTGGTTTCGCGGAGTAGCAAGGTAATTTGTTCCAGTTTGTTTGCCTGTACTGCAGCCGTGGGCAGCTGTCTGTTAAGGCTATGTTTGTCATGGTTGTGGTGACCTATCTGTCTGTAAGTCACTTTATAGTGACTGTGGTCATTTTACACTTTACCCGTAGTGACTACGGGGTTAGGAGGGGCAGGTGCAGCGGACTGCTGTGGCAGCGGCAATCTGTACTGCCGTCACAGAATAAATAATAGTACTAACGTACAGAAACTTTTCTTTAACGACCGCGATTAAACGAATTCCAACTTTATTCACACACTTCAAAAGGCTTCAAGGCGGCGCGAGTGAATAGGAATGCGCTGCCCGCGCCCGCCTTACCCCCGCTACTCCCGGCGACACGCTAGGGTTGCGCGGCATTCGTTTTCAATTACACTGACACGGCGGGGGCGAGCGAGCGCGCGGCAAGCCGACAGCCTACTGCGATTTGCCTATGCCATAGGCAAGGCGGTCGAGCGTACCTACAGTGCGGAGTGGAACCCCCTGCTGCTGTAAAAGTTTTGTCCGTGGCATCCTTATTGTAGTAAATTTAAGCAGCAAGTTACTTCTAGTTAGCTTTTAAGATTTTATGTATATTTTCTAACAATAATGAGATCTAAGTACGTAGCGACCCGCTATGAGGACTGCTGAGTTGCATCGGCTTTCGCAACAGGCATCGCTGATGCCGAGTCCACGATCCGATGCCGCGGTCACGAGGCGCTGACACAAGCTGAAACCCGATGACGCCGCATACCTCCGTCGCCGCCGTCGATCGAATTACGAGTATAATTATAATTATTCATTCTAATTCCAACTTCGACTTAGATCGCTAGCTTAATTAATTAATTGTAATTTTCTTATTTTAATTAAATTTGTTAAAGTAAATTGGTTTTTTTTCGACCCTTCGGCTGCAGCTTCCGTATTTATCTTGTTATTTCAAAATGTAATAATAATAAATAAATAAATAAAATACCCGGCCGACATAGCCCAGCGGATTAGCAAGTTGAAATGGCAGTGGGCAGGGCACATAGCACGGAGAACTGATGGCCGATGGGGTCGAAAAGTTCTCGAATGGCGGCCGCGTATTGGCAAGCGCAGCGTAGGACGACCAGCCACAAGATGGTCCGATGACCTCATACAGGTGGCAGGAAGGCGCTGGCTGCATGCTGCTTCCAACCGGTCACTTTGGAAATCCATGGAGGAGGCCTATGTCCAACAGTGGACTTCTTGTGGCTGAGATGATGATGATGATGATGATGAAATAAAATAACTTCTAGTGATGCTCACTTTGGGCGGGGCAGGCGCAGCGGATTGTTGTGGCCGGTACTGTGGCTGTGGCGCTCTGTACTGTTGTTGCTGTGGCTGTGGCGCCCTGTACTGTTGCTGTGGCTCAGGGGCCCTGTATTGTGGCTGCGCCGGCGCACGGTATTGCTGCTGCGCGCGCGGCGCGGGGCGCGGGGCGGGCTCCTCGTAGTCGTAGTCGACCGACTGCGCGTTGCGGCCTCCCTGCTCAAATATTATTTTATGGATAACTTATTTAAAAAGTCGAAGAAAATAGAGGAATTATGGAACTCACAATTTACAACGTTTTATTAAATAGAAGTAATTACGTGTTATGGTTGTATTTTTTAAATCTTGACACCTTTTTGTTTTGTATGAAAGTAATAAAATGAAAATATTTGAAAAATATGAAGAATATATAAAATAACAGAACATACAAACCCAGTTCTAAGGCATTAACCCTTTCCGATGTATTCAAGTATGCTATTATAAGGTTCGAATGTAAAAGTTCAAACATACTCAAAACTCCTAGCCCTAAATATCACTTCGGCTAGGCACCCAGGTGGAACTTTCTTCGCTTACCTGTGACTTGGGCGGGCGGTCGCGGGTGGACTCGTCGACGAGGGTGGGCGGAGCCACTGTAATACCCTCCCCGGAGGGCTGGAAGCCGAACTTGTTGGCGCCGTACTCTACCACTCGCACCTGGAAAGAGCAGGACACAGAGCCTAATTAGACGAACTGAGGACTTTCTCATAATAATTTACGCTATTCTTGGTTGGAAAAATGAATAAGCTATGGAGGGGCACTTCCTTAAATGTTAAATCTAGCTAATTTTACTTTAATGATCTTAATATGAATTACTGCATTCTCAGTTTTTTTTAAAAGCTGACCTGAGCCGGGAATCGAAACCCACAAAAATTCGAGAATAAACACCCATACTTTAGTGTACTACTCGATAATATCAAAGACAAGGATAATTCCCTAATAAACAAAATCCTTAAAATTCTAACTGTTAAACTGAATATCGGTTATAAATACGAGTGTGTGAACATCGAAAAGTGAAACATTATGAAAGTGACTAACAAACTGGAACCTTGCTACTCCGCGAAACCAGTGCCGGGCTCGTGCAAAATAGCTGCGTCTGTGCGACACATATATGTTCATGCAAAAACCCACCCTCCTCCGCTTCCACACGAAACAACATATATCACACAGACTCAACGACACACCACCACCACTAAACACTAAAACTACACGATCGACGCGCGTTTCGCCTCTATACGAGGCATCATCAAGATCGAACAGTACGACCGTTCGCTACTTGAACGAATGGCGTACTGACAAAACTGTTCGATCTTGATGATGCCTCGTATAGAGGCGAAACGCGCGTCGATCGTGTAGTTTTAGTGTTTAGTGGTGGTGGTGTGTAGTTAAGTCTGTGTGATATATGTTGTTTCGTGTGGAAGCGGAGGAGGGTGGGTTTTTGCATGAACATATATGTGTCGCACAGACGCAGCTATTTTGCACGAGCCCGGCACTGGTTTCGCGGAGTAGCAAGGTAATTTGTTCCAGTTTGTTGATATGGACCTCCGCAAAGTAACGCCTGAATCTATTAATAATGAAAGTGACTTTAAGAGGTCTTTAAGGGTTTAAGGGAAATGGGAAAAGGGGGATTAGTGGGCGTACCTTGCCGGTGTCGTCCTTGTACCCGTACTTGCCCTTCACCTCGCCGTTCTGCGCTTTGGTCTCGATCTTAAAGGAGCCGTCGGCGGCCTCGTAGCCGTAAGTGTACGACCCATCTTCATTATGCCTGGAATAATTACAGTACTATGTTACAGCAATATATAATTAAAACCGTTTATTTCAGACTGGGAAAAAATTACAATTAAATTTAGCACGTTCTGGCCCAAGTTTCGGGGTGTCCAACATTCTTCCGCGAAATCCGTCCCTTCCACAGGAATTCCTGCTTCATTGTCAAGAAGACATTAATTTGTCGGGCGTATAATAAAATTCATGGCTATATCTTGTACAGGGATGTTTGGAAGGATCCCTATAACTTGCCTTGGCAGTCCCAGGTTCCAAATATTTACCTTCTGTTTTCAATTTTTAAGATGTCAAAATAACATTGTTATTTTGATTAATATAAAAATTACAACTTATTGAGTTTCTTGCCGGTATCTTCACATCAAAGGTCTTTTCTGAACCGGTGGTACATTTTATGATATTCGTAAGTGCTTCCCGTAAGCCTAATATAAATAAACATATTTTGACATTTGCTCTGGAAAATGGCGACATGTAGTACATTTACATCAAGTACATTACCTGTTTATCTGCTTCAGTATGGGCACAGGCGTAGGCGCAACCTTGGGTTCAGACGCGATATAGCGTGGCGCGCGCTCGTCGGCGTACTGCGCGGCGGCGCACGCGCACAGCGCCAGGATCGACTGCAATACGAGATACGCGTGTTTCAGAAATGGGTCTCCCGATACCCTTTGAAGGTAAATGCCACAATGATTCATTTCATTTCCTATAATGCTATTTTTGCATAAAATATCAACTTTAGAGGATTATTACAAAAATACTCTAACCTAAGCTAACGCAATTTATACCTACATGTTTAAAAATCCCGTAACGTTAATAGTTTATGAAAAAAAATCACTTTAGGGCCAATGAATTATTATAAGAATGAATTTTATAATACACGGCATTATTTTAGAAGATATAGTTATAAACAGTATATCAGCGTTACGCGTTAACTTATTTTATAAATTCGAATCATTATAATGTATTAAACCTAAAATTTGGGTTTTGATATCAAAATTGGGTAAAAATTCGACTACTACCTGTGTCCCAAATACCTAACTTTACAAATCTCGTTACTATATCGTAAGTACGAGACAAACATAAAAATGTTCAAACCACGCAACCAAATAAGTAACAACTTACTTAACCCAAATTGACCCAAGCCAAATGCCATAAACGCCGTTTGGCTTCCTTAAAAGCAATAGTTATCTCAAAATTGGTTAAATAACGAAACAATACCAAACACTGTTGAAACAACAATATCTATCTGGCCCAGTAATTGGCCAACTGACTCGCATTGAGCCTTGACACTGTGGCACTGTTCGCGCTCGCGGCAAAAACTGTTCTAATAAAAGTAAAAAGTTCTGCTTCAAGTCTTGGGCTTAAGCGGAATTGGGATTTGATACCATTCTATTAACCGTTTGAAGCAGAGATTTGTGACTTAAATATTTAGGCATTGTTTAAGTAAGTTGTACGGTATGCTTAGCACACATTGTATTCTCAGCGATTTACCTAGATTGCTTAAAAAAACAGTTTGAATACGCGTCAGGCAGAAGGTGAAACAGATATTACAGGTGCTTCGCCACATAGCTTTTTTTGATTATCAATCATTCATTTATTTAAATATAAAATGGAAATCTAAACGAACAAGTTGGTTACTTGATGGCCTGTCATCACTACGCCCATGGACACCCGCAACACCAAGGAGACTGTAGATGCGTTGCCAACTCAGATCAGGGGCGTATTTACCCTAGGGCCATCCAGGCCATGGTCCGGGGCGCTAGGCTGCGAGGGGCGGCAGCCGTCCCTAAAATGAAATACTTTATCGTCATTTAAAGAGGCGCCAACGCTAAATGGCCCGGGACGCCAAATCTTTAAATACGCCTGACTCAGATGGCTAAGATGCAATACTTCTTGTCGTATTATTTTCACCGTCAGTCTTATTCTTCACGCCGGGACACAACGATGCAAGCACTGCTGCTTAGCGGCTGGATTAGCGAGCAAACTTGGCAGCGATTCGGACGGACAGTGCACAAGCTTCTACCACCCGCAATTTATTGATTTCGCTTGTTCTCTCACACGAATATCGCAACAAGCAAATCAAATAACTTAATGGCGCTACCCAAGACATTTTAGAGTGTTTTTCGTTAAGGCCTCATACGCCGCTCAACCGGTTTTCAGGAGTACGCGTATATGTCACTACCGGGTGTATTAATTCAACATGACACTTTTATCAACCCGTTAATGTTAGTTGTTTTATCGAGCTTTGTTTTGCTATAATTTACACTAGCGACCTGCTCCGGCTTTGTATGGTTGCAGTCTGCAGTTTACTAATGTTTAAAAACGATTTTTTGAAGACTAGATTTAAAAAAAAAAATCTCTACTATTTGAAAAAAAAATAGAATTCTACGTAAACTAATCTCTTAATTACTGTAATAGCCTAATCAAAATCCGTTGTATAATTTACGAGGTGTAAGCGGCAGAAGGTACAATAGGGACAGACGGAATGGATAGCGACATTGTTTAATTCGTTTCTTTGTCTTTTTTATGTAGTGTATTATACAATATAGAATATTTGTTGTTGTTGTTGTTATACTTTGAAAAGATAAAGAAGATGTACATACATAAACAAACAAACTCGTCGTATAGTCTTGGTTTAAATTTTATGTAGAGTAATAAATAACTTGTGCACGTAACGCTTAAGTAATAAATAATTCAAATACACTTACTACAAACTGTTTAAGCAAAATTTATTTTCAAATCATGGCAGATTTTTTTTTGATTGAAGCCTAAAATTTGTAATTGAATCTTCTCTTTAAAACTCTTTTATAAATAAATAAATGTATGAGTTTTAAAGAGATTTTTAATAGAAATATCTAAAGCGTTCATACAAAATTGTTTGACACCAATTTTAAGCAAAACTCGCTTAATTTTTTTTATTTGGACCAAACACCCATTGCCGAAAGTTTATGCGTTGGTGGCTTTTTTTTGCTTATTAACATAACTTACAATTTAGCATAAACCTTGTTTCTTTTATTAAATTTAGCGTGCTTCCGGTCGAGTTTTGCAAAAATGTAAATAAATCTACAAATGTAGATTGTTTTAAATAGCAAATTCTTATTCGTTTACTAGATCATGGGTGACGGTGATCCTCAAAGACCCGTATACTTGTTTTGCTCCTTTTCCCACATAAAAACTACTTTTCTAACAATTGATCGGTATACGACAAAAACATATATAGTCACTTTTTTACGGAACTTTAATTTCAAAATGTACGCTACGAATTCTACAGTTCGAGATTAAAATCTCATACCAAAAGTGACTAGACATGTTCTTTTCGTGTACCCTTGAATTCTTTCTGTTGACACCAAAATAATAATTACTGTATGTTTTCTCGGTTGAGGACGGTCATTATTCCGAATTATAAGAGGTCATTCAACCATGAAATAAAATTACACCTCAATCAAATTACAGAAATCAATCCATATTAAGAAATATCTTCACTTCAAACAAAAGAGATTGAAGCATGAAACTGAATCCCATATTTTAGACTCCATACAGTTTCCACTAAGATACAATATCGATCACTTATGATGCTTAATTCCATTTCATAATTTTCCACCAGGACAACATAGCAACGTGAATTCAAAGCAAAATGGATTTAAGTCCAGTACGATCTCGACTGCCTTAATCTTCGACTTGACTCAAAACTAATAAGATACATAATGGAATGTCTATAATTGAGTTATGGCACTTTTATAAGCGACATTTGGCTGGGCTGCGTCCGCGCAGTGAACGGGGACCGGTGCTGGCCTCGAACAGTTTCTGCCCTTTGTCTGTATCGTAACAAGAAAACTTGTAAATCTTGTATTTATAAATAAACATGGCAATAAGGGAAATGGTCGACTTTATCGTCATCCTTATTTTGACACTCTGGCTCTTTGCGGGTGGTCTTGTGCAAGGTCCGCCCAGATCGCTACCGCCATCTTGCTCGCTAATTCTGCCGCTAAGCAGCAGTGCTTGCACTGTTGTGTTCCGGCGTGGAGAGCAAGACAGCCGGTGTAATTACTGGCAGAAGACGTATTCCATCTTAGCCTTCCGGGTTGGCAACGCATCTGCAATCTCTCCGTTGGCGCGGGTGACTATAGGCGGTGGTGTACACTTACTATCAGGTGACCTACTTGCTTGTTTGCCTTCCTATTGCATAAAAAAAACACTAGTAACTCGCCCCAGCTTCGTACGAGTACAATTAGGATAATGTACATGAAAACCTTCAGTAAAAACATTTTATATACTAAACAGTAAAAACCGTATCAAAATCCATTGCGTGGCTTAGATGGAGTCATCATCATCATCATCATCATCACAGCCACAAGAAGTCCACTGTTAGACATAGGCCTCCTCCATGGATTTCCAAAGTGGCCGGTTGGAAGCAGAATGCAACCAGCGCCTTCCTGCCACCTGTACGAGGTCATCGGACCATCTTGTGGCTGGTCGTCCTACGCTGCGCTTGCCAATACGCGGCCGCCATTCGAGAACTTTCCGACCCCATCGGCCATCAGTTCTCCGTGCTAGATGGATGTGTTAGATGGAGTAAGCGGTCGAAAATATGAAGACAGACAGGAACGGGTAGTGACTTTGTCAACGCCAATGACCTATATAGACGTCAACGTGTGCAATATAAAAGTGACCTACGTGCATTCGCGTAAGGTTCAACGTCGTAACTTTAAGACTTCGGTTACAAGCTAATTCTGTCGTCAGTTCAGTCCATCATTCTGGTCAGAATGACGAGAGAATTATCGTGTAACCTGTCTCGTGTCGTGTCAGTCTGAACTGATCGCAACCGAATCCATTTGTCATCATTCTGGCATCAGTCAAAATTATACCGGAATGATGGACTGAACTGACGCCAGTATTAACGTGTAACCGAAGTCTAAAGATAAACCGGCAAGACAGCCGGTGTAATTACTGGCACAAGAGGTATTCCATCTTAGCCCTCTGGGTTGGCAACGCATCTGCACTCTCTTTGTTGTTCCAGGTGTCTATAGGCGGTGGTGATCACTTACCATCAGGTGACCCACTTGCTTGTTTGCCTTCCTATGTTGTATAAAAATAAAATAAAAAAAAAAGATAAAAATATGGCAATACAGAAAATGGGCGACTTTGTCGTCATCTCTAATCTTCTCTTTTCGCCATCTTCTTTCTTAAACAGTACTAGCGGATGCCCGCGACTTCGTTCGCGTGGAATTAGTAGCCTATGTCCGTCAGGGATAGGTAGTTTAGCTTTCTATTTGTGAAAGAATTTTTGCAATCGGTAGTTCCAAAGATTACTCCTACATACTAACAAACAAAAAAACAAACAAACAATGTTTACCTCTTTATTATATTAGTGTAGATAAAGTAAAGTCGATATCCGTTCCTATCTGTCCGCATATATTCGACTGCGGGGCAATTCTGGCGTCAGTAGAGATTAAGTCATACTCGACATATGCCAAAAAGAGCTGTCAGATCCCTTTAAAATCTGTCATTTTTTGACACATGTCGAATGCGAGATGAATCTCGATGAGTGCCAGAATTAGAGTCCTGGTCCGAAACATGTTGGGCATTTCTCGACTCTATAATTTTTTTATTTTAGGGAATAATTAATTATGCCACTTTGCTCACAAGTTGTATGGGGCCGTTCAAGTATTACGTAAGCAGATTTACTACAATTATTTACCCCCCCATCCCCCTTGTCAGCAAAAGTAATCAAAGCTCTTACCCCCCCCTCCCATGCTTACGTAAACATTGATATGCATTTTTCTTTTAATGTATTCTTTTTTTTATTGATTCATGAGCAGCAGATATAATTCTAAAAATAAGAAAATTAAAAAGTGCTCCTCAATGTTGTATGTCTGCTTACTTTTATCCGATTTTGGAATGCCTACGTCGTTCTCATCTCATCGAACCATTCAACATCTTGGTGCTCTAAATTTTGAATAATGCACATCAGTTCCATATGTGTAAAAATGTAAATAACTACTGCTGACGTATTCACCATCTAGACCCTCCCACCCCCCATGTCATCAAAAATAAGCACAGCAAGGACCCCCCCGCCCCCCTATACTGCTTACGTAATACTTGAACGGCCCCTATGAGATAACTTGATAAAGTTTTTTATGGATGACACTGAGGGTAGTTACACCTTAAAAATCAATAACGTAATGTACTGATCGTATAAACGAAGCACATTGAAAAATTCGCAGGGTATAGTAATGTACAGTAGGGGAAATTCATTCACGTACCACCTTAGAACCCTGTTGCAATGACACGAGGCGTTAAACGCCACGCTGTGTCATACAAATGTCATGCGTATGTCTCTTCGACTAGGTTCTACGGTGGTACGTGAATGTATTTCCTTGACTGTACAGTCAAGGAATTTAATTCCCTACCCATTTCGTTGAAATGTCGTCTGACATTCGCAATTCATTAAGGTCGACATGTCAAACCAACGTCTTGCTCTATAGCTCTTATGGTGACAGTTTGCTATATGCTATTGAACCTTAGGTGGATTGGAAATTTAATTCCTTGACTGTACCTAGCGAAATCGGCAAACGCAATGCAGTTTTAGGTTGCAGGTTCGAGTTCTGCCATTACCCTAGATTTGTCTTTGTAATCTCATTATATAGCATTCAATAATTTACACCTATCTGTTTAATGCGGACTTTACAGCTTCAAATATGTCATACACTAAGCAATAACAATAAAAAAAAACAATAACCAACTTCCTGATATCGAGAACTAGCACGGCGTTGCAACAAACGCAGTACCACCAGTTAATTAACGCAGTCGGTTAACAAAGAAACTGGTTCACCATGAGTCTTATCAGAGAACTTTCATTTTTAATGGTTGAGGCTGCGGAATTCCTTTGCCTCTGATTAGAGATGCGGTTTTAAGGTCAAAAAAAGCGAAATGGGTTTAAAATCTCACAAAATCTCACTTGGGGAAGAGAAGGGGTGAACAAAAATCTCTCGTTTGTTTTCTAATTCGAGATGCATTATGACTTTTAAAGTGGTTAAACGAAGCAAAGTACGTAATATATCGGACGTGAATGTTTAAAAATATGGTGGCAATCTCAAGTGGGGGTCACTCCACATCTCACCAAGTCTCACCAAGGGTGGGTTTAGAATACAGAACACTTCTCGTAATTAAACAATCGACGAACATAGAATACAAGTTTAAAGGCTCTATATTGACTGCAATAAAGTTTAAGTTTCAATTTTTATAGTCCATAACATTTTAGTCATAATTTGTATCAGTCATAATGTTGAAAGTCATAATTTTAAATGGTATAAATTGGAATGTCAGTTTTCGGGGGTCATATTTGTCGAAAGTCTTAAAAAACTTTGTCATAACTCATAACATTTGATTTCATAATGGTTTAAAGTTAATAAAATCTAAGGTGTGACTTGAGTAAGTGTGTTTCTTAAATGTTCTTCTACAAAAAAGTGCTGAGGTTCTTGAAGATTTTTTTCTTAATAGAATTTTTGTTTTCTATAAAGCTTCGTAAGGCCCAAGTTCTACAAGGACAAATGTCAAACTGACGTTGAACTCTGAGTCTCTTTCGATATGGTTCAAAATTAATAGAACGAAATTTAACATAGGCCTTACGAGGTTAAGCGCCAGTAGTAACATACTTAATAAAAGAGAAAAATGGCCTATGAAGGCTAAAGGGTCATTTACATGGTAAAAGTTTTCGCATGCGAGTTGCATAACATTGCGGGCTGTAGACGTATGATGTAATCGATAGACTGAATGAGCCGCGCAATGTAATGAGACTCGCACGAGAACTCCGTCCGTGTAAATGGGCCTTAATACTTGAAGAAAAAGGTAATAGAAAACTTAACCAATACGAATCAAAGTAGCAGATAGAGCTAGGACAGTTATACTCATAATAAATGTGATCGATTGATTATGTTTTACTCAAGGACACTTCAATGAGTAATGGTTAAGGAATTTAAAATAAATTGCTAAATAGACTGTCAACGTCCTTGACTGTCATATTTCAAACACGCATGACGTAATTTAATTAAAATACGTCTGTATTAGCAAATGTGAGTTCAGAGATTATTGAAAATAAAAACCAAAATGAAAACATGTTTTTTGCATGTAAGCTCTTTTACATGTTTGATTCTACCAGCGCTTCGGAAAATGTAAGATTCTGCTGAGAAAAAGTGCCGCAAGAAACTCAGAAGCGTACTTTTGTATGTATGTACAAATACCTTATTAGGATCAGGATCCGGAATTCTCGTGGCTTTATTAAACAATGAAAGAGATTTCACACTTATTGGTTTCCTATTGTATTTGACATAGTTTCTTCATTCTGTTTCGTGTGATTGAATACACAAATACAATCACATATAAAATAAACACATATTTCATAGGATTAGTTTATAAACATAACACAATAATCACTTAATGTCGTAATTGTATCTTATATTCTTCACGAATAAATTTCGGACGATTTTCTAACCAGTTTCCAATGATAACCTCCTTACTTATTATTCAGAAGAAATTATAAACAAGAATTGTTAATGATTAACAGAGATCCATATCTTTAAATCTAGACAAAGGCTTGTTGATTTAAAACAATAAAGTACTCGCGTAAGTTAAATATTTGTTGAAAATATATTTAAAGTTTACAAAAGTATCGACATTTCCGAAGTCGATAAATGTGACATCCCCGTCATTATTCAAAACTGCCACGAAAAATTCGGGCACTAATTACGATAAACATTAAAAATGGTTTTTATCATATATTTTGTGTTAATAACGGGATTCGTTTATTTCTTTTTATGATGTGTGTTTACACATGAGTCTTGTCACTTGAAAGAAGTAAATTTTAATATTAATTTTAAATTTATCAACTCGTTTAGGTACAGAATTTGTTCAAATGAAACCAGTGAATACAAAGTCTTAAGTAGGAAATATTTCGGTATTGGTCTTTAACTGCAAAGGTATTGGTAACCACTTGAAAAAAATCAATTGCATTAGATTTAGAACAGGTGTCTATTTTAAGGCAACAAGTAACTGGGTACGCATTTAGAAGCAAAACCAACCCACGTTTTATTGCGTTGAGTTAAACTGCAAATATGTAACCTAGTTAACTATGAATTTGTAACTTTATTGCAAAACCGCACTTAAAATAACAGATACATTCATTTGATAAAAGGTTATGTTTTAAACATGTTTTAAATATCAACTGATCGCACACAACACGTAATTGTCCTGAAAAATAAGTTACGTTGCACTCAAAAGAATATTTAAATCCGATAAAAAAATAATTTGACTAATTCTTTGTTCAAAAACATCATTGTTACTTACTCACTTTAAAGTCCTGTTTATTGCAATAAAAAGTGTAAGTTATTCACTTTATAATTAAACTTGTATCACAAATTATCATATCAGATTTCAGTATGATGCAATCACGTCAAACACAATCGAGAATCGATTAAATAAAATCGATCGAATCGACTTCATCAAATCGGTCGATTCAATTTTACCCAGCCGCTCATCCCTAATTTATAAAAATTCAAATTTAGAACAAAAATAAACGTACCAAATACACTAGAGCCGCCATGTTGCAAATACTGTCAGATCGTGCGGCGCTTGCTTATATACGGCGCAGGCGCGGGGCGGACCTTTCACTGCGTTACCATTTTTTTTTCCTTGTAGGGGTGTATTTTTTTTAAATCTTTGATTGACTAGATGCACTTTAAAAAAATATCCTACCTCGATTAGGTTAAAAACAAATGACTGATGGCGAATGATTAACATAGCGCGTGACAGAAGCGTTAATTAGGGATCAACAGGTTTTAAATTAATTGTTATTTATTATGTTGTGAAATTAATGGTATCTAAAATTTAATCTTATTAATTATAATCATGTAATACGAACAAGTAAAATATTGACACTACCACACACTAAATTCAATAAGAAACCCAAAGGTGAATATAGGGTGAGCATGTGATTTTTTTGTATGGTTTTAATTGGATGTCTCGCCACTTTTTCCCATAAAATACTCATAATTATAAAAATTGTATTAAGTACTTGAAAGGTCAGGCCAAAAGGAGAGGTTTTAAGTTCCAAATATAAAATCTACATTAATTACAGTTGATTAAATAGACGAATTCAATTACAATTGATTTTTCGGCTATTGGACGTGTGTCTCACATTACAGTTTGAGGCCGATTTAATGAGATTGTTTGTATCTTTAATCTGGAACAACCTTGTATTATTTTTAATATCCTACTCACACGGGGTAAGTATAAAGCTCCTTATTTAGTAAAGCTGTGCGAGTTACCTGAACGGAGCACAGGAAAAAATCCACCAATGGGATTAATTCATTTTCCTATCCTCGTTGGCGAGGCACAGCTCTAGTGGAAATGGGCTTAGCTGAGCGAGGCGGTTTTTTAACATGCAAAACAGACGAGACATGCGTTTGAGGGATGTGTGCGAGGAATGTGAGCGAGGAATGTGAGCGAGGAATGTGTGCGAGGAATGTGTGCGAGGAATGTGTGCGAGGAATGTGTGCGAGGAATGTGAGCGAGGAATGTGAGCGAGGAATGTGTGCGAGGAATGTGTGCGAGGAATGTGTGCGAGGAATGTGTGCGAGGAATGTGTGCGAGGAATGTGTGCGAGGAATGTGTGCGAGGAATGTGAGCGAGGAATGTGAGCGAGGAATGTGTGCGAGGAATGTGTGCGAGGAATGTGTGCGAGGAATGTGTGCGAGGAATGTGAGCGAGGAATGTGAGCGAGGAATGTGAGCGAGGAATGTGAGCGAGGAATGTGAGCGAGGAATATGAGCGTGGAATGTTAGCGAGGAATGTGTGCGGCGAATGTTTGTGAGAAATGTGAGCATAGAATACGTGTGAGGAATATGAGCGAGGAATGTATGTTAGGAATGTGTGCGAGGAATGTGTGTGAGGAATATGAGCGAGGAATGTGTGTGAAGAATATGAGCGAGGAATGAAAAAAAACTTCAAAATTTTCCGAATTTTTCCAGTTTTTCGCTTATCTCTTAAATTAGCACATTTTGTGTACAACGTAGCATGACAAAGTTGGAGAGCATTAAATTTACTAAAATTTTATTGGTGAACCAGATTTTCAGGCCAAATATTAACGGAGATACAGCAGACATTGGGGGTACATGAGATGTAAAGCGGTTCTATACACTTTTTTCGTACGAAACATTCGTCAATGACTCGTGATACCCTCATATCTAAGTATTTACTTAAGTTCTTGAAAGCAATTTTAAAAACATTTTCTACTATTTCATTTATTTATTTAAAAGTCTCAGTTTCTAGAGAACAATGTTCGTGTGGAAAATATATAATGAAGGGAGAAGAACTGGTCCATTTTTGTAAAAAAAAAAATAAAGCACTCCAAAAAGATATAAAACGAATCAAAGGGGTCTTCACAACAAAAAAATAATAGCAAGTGGTCTAGAATAACTAAAACTTTGAAGATCTCAGTGCACTTAGCACGAATCTTCTCCATGCGCGTTAACTCGCTACGTAACTCAGTGCGTGGCTCTCCTACGGGGCTGGTTAGAACGAGACGCATATAGTTATGTAGCGATTTAACGCGTGTCGAGAATATTCGTGCTAGGGGCAGGGGGGTTCCACTCCGCACTGTAGGTGCGCCCACCGCATTACCTATGGCATAGGTTAATCGCAGTAGGTTGCCGGCTTGCCGCGCGCGCGCCCGCTCACTCTGTATAACGCGTTGATAGTATTACAGTAAGCAACCCAACCCTAGCAGTGCGCCAGAGCATTGCGGGTGGAAGGCGGGCGCGGGCGCGCCTTCCTTTTGACGCATGCCGCCTGGCGAATGTTTATGAAGTAATACGAACTTTTGTGCCTGATCATAAAGTTGGAATTCGTTTAATGGTGGTCGAGAAAGAGAAGTTTCTGTACGTTAGTACTGTTATATATTTTGTGCTAGGGGCACTGCTTTAGCGTAACCCATCCTGTAATCCATCTATATATATAAAATTCAAAGTCCTGACTGACTGACTGACTGACTGACTGACTGACTGATATATCAGCGCACAGCCCAAACCGCTGGACCTAGAGACTTGAAATTTTGCACATAGATACCTTATATAGTGTAAGCATCCAATAAGAAAGGATTTTTGGAAATTCCACCCCTAAGGGGGTAAATTAGGGGATGAAAGTTTGTATGAAAGTCCGTCAGTTTTGAAGTTAGGATCTTGAAATTTTGTTGTTAGGCTTACGTAAAAAAAATAATTTATACGGGTCTCAGTGTTTTTGATAATTCCACCCCTGAAGGGGTGAAAAGGGGGATAAAGTTGTGTATGGAAAGGCCTACATTTTCGCAGCAAAAATCACTACATTTTATTATTTAGGCTTAAAACGCAAAGAGTATATCGGGTGTTATTGGAATTACAACCCTTAAGGGGGAAAAGGGGGATGAAATTTTGTATTTGAGTTGTTCATTCACAATTTTTTTGTATTGAAGTAAAAATAACGTACGTGGTAACGTGTAATTACTAAGCCTCTATTGCCACCCGTCTATCCGTCTGTCTGTCTGTCTGCCACGCGCAAACATGTCCTGACTGATTTGCGAACATCGTCCAACCGAAACTATTGAATCAAGGAAGCTGAAATTTGGAAAATAGGTTTATTTTATAACGTAGGCATCCGCTAAGAAACCATTTTTGGTATTTTTTACCTTTAGGGGGAAAACGGGAGGTGGGGGTTGAACTTTGTATGAAAGTCTTTGTTGATTGAAGTTATAAACATGAAAATTTGAATTAGAACTACTGATCATAAATAGCTTATAAGTATTATAACGTATTTTAGGATTTTTTGCATTTTTACATTTAAAGGGGGAGAAGCGGGGGTGAAAGTTTGTAAGGACGTATTGATTTTTTTAATAGGAGCTTGTAATTTTGAAATACAGCTACTTATCATAAATGAATAATGACGCGTCACAGGGTTTTTGAATTTTCAAATTTGTAGGGGGAAACGGGGAGTAAAAGTTTGTATGGATGGAGATATCGGGTTTTTAATAGGAACTTGAAATTTTGAATTTTAGATACTTATCATAAATAAATAATTATGTGTTTCAGGGTTTTATGACTGTCGAATTTTAGAGGTGGGAAACGGGGGTGAAACTTTGTATGGAGGAGAGGTATCGGTTTATTCAAAAATAAGAACTTCAAAATGATTGTTTGTTTTAGAGTATTTGGTTTTTTACATTAGATGGGGGCAAAACGGGCGGTGAAAATATGAGATGGAGTGGGAGCAAGTTTTTTGATTCTAAAAAAAAAGACATTTGTTTTCTGTAGGCCACGCGGGTGAAGCCGCGGGTGAAGAGATAGTTATAAATAAATAATGAGATATTTCAGAGATTTTAGATTTTTAATTTGAAGGGGTAACACGGGGAGAGGAGAGTTTGTATGGAGGTATCGGCGTTT
The DNA here is from genome assembly GCA_963691745.1 of Ditula angustiorana. Lineage (NCBI taxonomy): Eukaryota > Metazoa > Arthropoda > Insecta > Lepidoptera > Tortricidae > Ditula > Ditula angustiorana. The sequence goes on along the minus strand of OY829481.1, from coordinate 15,164,279 downwards.
TTTAAAGGTAGAAACGTGAAAATTAGAACTATTGAGCATAAATAAATACCGCCGTATTTAAGGGTATTTGGATTTTCACAATTAAAACGAGAGAAACGGGGTTAAAACTTTGTATGAAGGTATGGAGGCTTTTTCGAAGATATAAACTTGGAAAACTTTAAGGGATAACAGTTAATGTTACAAAAACGAAAGTAATGGTGTAAGAGAAGAATGAAGAGGTTTCTGAATGTGTAATAAAGATTGGTAATGAAAGAGTTGAACAAGTGAAAGAATTAGTGTACTAGGTAGTATGTTTACTAGGGATGGAAAGCACGATGAAGACATTGAAAGGAGATTGAAACCGGGAAATTGGGAGCTCTGCGTGCTTTTGTCAGCAGCCAGAATGTCGCATCCAGCAACGTGAACAGCCAAACGTGCCTTTTACGACGTTCGGCTGTTCACGATGCTGTGTTAGTTTCCACGTTGATGTATGGAAGTGAAAGCTGGGTTTGCGAGAAGAAGCATAGGAGTAGAATAAATGCCATAGAGATTCGTTCTCTGCGTAGTATAAGTGGGATCAAGTTGACTGAGAGAATGAGAAATAGTGTTATAAGAGAGAGGTGAGGTCTGAAAGAAGATGTAGTGACTAGAATAGAGAAACGAATGTAACGTTGGTTTGGGCATCTTGAACGAATGGATGAAAGGCAATTATGTTAGCAAATTTATGAAGGTGATGTGACTGGGCGAGTTGGTCGAGGGCGGCCTCGACGTACTTTAGTCAACCAAATTTGTGATGTCCTGAAAACAGGTCAAACCAAACGTACACGGAACCGCCGAGCATGCATGGAGAGAGGAATGTGTGTGGAGGGAGCGAGGGAATATGCCAAGAGCAGGGCAAATGACGTCCTGTGGTCTCTGCCTACCCCAAAGGGAAACAGGCGTGAACTTATAATAATAATAATAATAATAATTGAGACATTTTTATTTGGCAGACGTCCGGATGTCTCACGCAATAGCCCAGTCATTAGTCCATCGTTTTCCCCCTGTAGTCTTGTACGGCTTAGGTCCCATCTTTCCACAATAGTTTTTACCCCTGGCGGGGGCTGCCTCTGCTCGTGTCCCTATGATGCGGGCAGGGACAGCATCCGCCCGGTGTACCCATCACATTTCATTAAATTGTCTAAAGGGCCTCTACGTGTTGGCTTCGGCTCCGCGCACGCCTCCCAAAGGTCCGGGGAACTATTGTCCCGTGAATGGGAAAGACATACATAAAAATAATAATAAATATAAACTTGAAAATTAGAATTGCAGCTGCTCATCATAAATAAATAACGATGTTTCGGGGTTTTCGGATTTAGATGTCATTTGTTTTCTGTAGGCCACGCGGGCGAAGCCGCGGGCAGAAGCTAGTCTGACATACCTATCAACGTTGTTCTACGAGTGCTACGAATGCTACGACGGCGTAGCACCGTAGCGGGTTACGAAATGCAATTTTAAATTACTACCTGGAAAAAAATATTTAATTGTTTACAGTATTAACTAGCGACCCGCCCAAGTTTCGCTCGGGTGCAATTTACTAACGAAAATTTTATTATAATGTATTGTAATCAGACTCAGAAGTAACTGGACATTTTAGTACCTTGTCGCTGTCAGTAATGTGACAAATTCGAGCAACTCTTATTTCATACGTTACTACGACAAGGTTCTTAAGTGATAAGCTACTTCCGAGGCTGACTGTACGCAAAAACTTTCTGTAAAAAAAGCCAAGTCATTGTATTTATTATAGATATAAAAATGTCTATTATTGATACAGTTACTATGTAAATGGCCAAAAGGTCAAATAGAAACCAAATTCAAGTCTCAATAGCAGTGTTTCTCCTGTGCCAAGGGTGGACCACTAATTATTTCATATAAAATAAAAATTAATATAATATATATATTTTTTTTTAATTTAAATTTATTTTTTAAAATAAGTTGTAATATTAAAATTAGTATAAATTAAATCTTATTTATTTATTAAATAAAAAAAAATAAATTTTAAATTAAATTTAAAAATTAATAATAAGTATAATAATTCGGCAAATTTATATATTATGCAACCTTACCATTACGCGTGGACCCTTAAAAATCAAACAAAAACCGCTTGAATACTTTTAAATGCAATACTTATATGAGTCTATTTGACTCACACGAAAAATGCGACGCCCGTCAAACGCTCGGCCGCGTTATGCCTCATAGTTTTTACTTTTAATATTTATTTCGTCTGTGGACCCCCTAGGATAGGTTCGCGGACCCCCAGAGGTCCTCGGACCCCAGGTTGAGAAACACTGCTCTTCATCACAAAACTGCATTTTTTAGAGTGTTTTTAAATTTGCCGCCACCAAAATACCGGTGCACGAGTACGACTCGCACTTGACCGGTTTTTTGTTTGCATGGTACCCGTTATCTGCGCTAACTGTGAACCGATGTTACTGATTATTTTTTTAAGCGAACTGGTTATACCTACACAAGGTTGTCCCATATACACCCGCAAAATCGAAGAGATTGCAGATGCGGTGTCAACCCAGAGGGCTAAGATGGAATACCTCTTGTGCCAGTAATTACACCGGCTGTCTTGCTTTCCACGTCGGAGTTGTTCTTGCTTTCCAAGCACTGCTGCTCAGCGGCAGGAGTAGCGAGCAAGATGGTGGTAGCGATCCGGACAGACCACATTATTTAGAGTGTCCACGGGTGCAGCTGTTCACAAGCAGAACAGTTACCCCTAGCTGTAACACGCAGGTTAGTGAGGCTATAGCTGCAAGTTCCAACCCTGGCGTAGCTTCTAATTTTTTTGTATTTTTCGCAACAAATATTCCATATAATCAACATAGAAATAATCTTTAGAAATAGAAATAATCTTTATTGTAGGATGTACAAGTTTGAGTATCACATAACCTGCCCATTGTAGCATACAATAACAGTCATAAAATTAAATTCCTGACCCATTAACAGTACAGTTTCGATAGCCAGACGGTATTTTTAAGGTCACCTACAATACGACATTCCATCACTAGGTTTAGATTACTAGTTTGCCAGTCGGGTTGGATTGAAGGTATAAACTAACTTAGTTTAACACGTTCGTAGTTCTCATTACAAAGTTTTCTGATCTAGTTGAGGACAAAGTAAATTACGATCGAAGGCTGCATAACTTATTGGTACAGAGCGACCGCTGGGAATCGAACTTGGTACCTTGTGAACACAAACCCACCCTCTTATCCATCAATGCTATAACAATTATCTTTGAAATCTTGTAAATTAAAACGTAACGTTTATGTAACGTGTGAAACTAGAGTTAACTTAAATTTTTAATTATTTCCGAACTGTGGTAGCACATATTAATAATAAACTAATAATAATAATAAATATCTCGGAACAATTTACACCAATTGACCTAGTCCCAAACTAAGCAAAGCTTGTACTATGGGTACTAGACAACGGATAAACATACATATATAGATAGATACATACTTAAATAACATCCAAGACTCAGGTACAAACATTCGTATTCGTCACACAAATATTTGCCCATACCAGGATTTGAACCCGGGACCTCTTGCACAGTAGGCAGACACATGTGCCACTGTGCCATACAGGTTGTCAAATATTCAATAACGTTTAACGACAGTTTATTTTTGTGACCACGGTTTTCAGGATGCTAAATGGAAACCGAATGACTAATTATGATAACTACCTGAGTGACCGAGCTCTGGTTAAGACAGATTTAAAAACACGATGAAAACCCAAAAATTACACCGATTTTTCGCCTCTGTAAACCCCTATACCTATTGTAAATATCATCGAAACCGTCACAGCTGGTTTGGAAAAGAATATATAATGAATGATTTATTTCTCAAAATTCAGCATATTCTGCCATATTTGGTGCAGAAATATATAGAAAAATAGGAAAATAATTGAATGTGTTAAAGTAACAATTGTCTTTATTGAATTTAAAAAAATGCATTTAATGACAATTAATGTTAGTCAATTCATTGAATTATCATAATTTAAAAAGTCAGCAATGGAGTAAAAACACTTATCAAAAGTAACCATTCGAACAATAATTTTAACAACACAACGCACAACAACAACAACGTACAATACGAACAATATACAATATACTATACAATATTTACCACCAAATATATTATGTAGATTATTCTAAGGAAAGAAAACGTGTAAGTGGGTCACCTAATGGCAAGTGATCACCACCGCCCATAGACACCCGCAGCATCAAGAAGATTTGAGATATGTTGCTAACCCAGTGGGCTAAGATGGAATACCTCTTGTGCCAGTAAACTCTCTGGCTGTCTCTGTATTGCTCTTATATTACCACAGGAGTTATAATTATAAGTTTCTTAATAACCTATGTATTGTTAACATAAAACTGCTGTAAGATTCAGACATTTTAATATAAACAGATCATCCACGTAATACGTAGGTATCTTCTTCTTAGTCGTGACACTCTTGGCAGAGTGGTCGTGGTCTTTATTTCAGGGTTGGTGGCACGCTTCACAATTCGTCGCCATTCCTCTTGACTGCTGCTTTCCTGGTGCACGCATGAAGGGGGTCATTCTAAGCTGCCCTAATCTGGTCCGTCCATCTCATAGGTGATCTGCCGCGTGCTCTAGTGCCCTCCACCTTACCCTGCACCACCAGGCGCTCAATCGAGACATAATCTCGTCGCGACACGTGCCCGAAGAAGGTTAGGATGCGAGATTTGACCACAGAAGATAGCCGCTGCCTGATGCCAAGTTTCTGAAGTATAGATTGGTTAGTTCTGAACTCCGTCCAGTAATACGTATACATAACACGTATGAACACGGACTGGTCCGAAACATGTCGAGCAATAACTCAACCTTAAGTGAGCGATCCGTTCATAACCGTATAACTTAAGTATGTATCTTATCATCTTATGTTACCAGTGGTTTGTGCAACAGTTCTCTAGAATTATGAACTTTTGACTGGCGTATTAGTTTTTTGTTACGTTGCTGACATAATGCCAGTTTCCACATTGCACGGTGGGCGCACATCGGAGCCCTGACAGGGCCGCAGGGCTACCAACTGTGACTCACTAGATCGCGAGAAATTACTGACCAAGGCTGTACGGAATGCTGCCAGCATCATTATGCTTCAAGGCCTCTTTTTACTAGCTTATTAACTTGCTATGTTAATTCAAATATTTCAAGCATTGATGGCCTATAAGGGGGAGAGGGGACTCATGATTGTGAGGTACCAAGTTCGATCTTCAGTGGTCGTCTAGTATCAAATAGTTACGAGTTACTCTGATTTATGTACATTATGTTCTGTACTAATACTATAGTAACTGACGCTCATATGGTGAAAACATCGTGAGGAAACTTGACCTGACAATCCTGTCGGTCGTGTGTCAGTTAAGAAGGTCATCCGACACAGGACTGTCATCTGATAGTCGCTCTGATGCTAAATCTGGGATCATGGTCAAAGCGTACAGTTCCCGGCAAACATCTTGAGCATTGACCTTGACTGCGCAGTAGCCGTTTCTAGTACAAATGTGTATGCGCAAACTTACCCCCTCCACTCGATTTAATGCTCAAGTTGTTTACCTGCAACTATACCCCAAAGTAAGACACGGAAAAAAGTGTTAGAAGGAGGTTAATTGTTTAAAGATTGTTTGTTTCAAGCGTAGTGTTTTAAACGTAAGTACAAGTATTTTGGATGGATGAAACCCTCGGTGCGCGAGTCCAACGCGCACTTGATTGGTTTTGAACCTAGCATGGCCTGACTATGCGCCTAGTCGTATGTCAGTCGTCTGCCTCAGGCGCAGGTGTGTCTTGAAGAATGCTGAGTTCGGGCGTTTCTTCGAGCAAGGCCACGAGGCGCACGCGCAGCTTCCGCGACCGGTGCAACTGCACCTCGTGATGAATGGCTCGCATTATTAATTTATTGCAGACACTTAGTTGAGATATTAAAGTAAAAAAAAACTTTTTAGATGTCCGTCGTGGATGTAGCTGTGAACTATTCGAATAGGCATTCGATATTTAATATGATAATATATATTTCAAAGGCTTTACAATCAACATTTAAGTTTATCGTTTAGGTACACTCACTTGCTTTGATTGTTGAGCCTGTATGGAACCTTGTCACAGTGGTATTGCTTTGTATTGTTTATTAACACGTAGCTACAGATTGGCAAAGTCATTATGAAAGGGTTCTGTGGTGGCTTAACAATTAATGTTTGCGACCGTACGAATAGAAAAATACAATAATTAACCTTTCCTTCTGTTCTACATATATGCTTTAACGGTTATACTGAACAGAAATTGAGAAAACTTAGTACATATACCAAATTTTAATATTTTGTTTGTACATTTTACAGATAGCAAAATATTTAGAAAGGGCTTTTTACGCGAGCGAAGGCGGGCGCAAAGCAGAAGTTTGTAAGGATAAAAACCGGCTAAGTGCAAGTCGGACTCGCGCACGAAGGGTTCCGTATCATTACCTATAATAAATATTTATTCTATTCTGGTTTTTTAGTATTTGTTGTTATAGCGGCAACAGAAATACATCATCTGTGAAAATTTCAACTGTCTAACTATCACGGTTCATAAGATACAGCCTGGTGATAGACGGACGGACGGACGGGCGGACGGACAGCGGAATCTTAGTAATAGGGTCCCGTTTTACCGTTTGAGCACGGAACACTAATAAACTATTCAGGATAATAAATATCTAACTCCTTTATTACAGGAAGTAACATTTAAGCAAAAACTAATAGTTTTACTTAGATAAAACAATTAGCGGGACCAATAAAACTGGTTCTCATTGGTATGCTATGTTATTTTATAGACTTTGTACATGTTACGATTTTGTTAAGTGATCTATGACACAGAGTAGATTAGAAATTAGAGATCTACGTATTATTATTTTTAAATTCCATTAACCAATTCTATAAAATGTCTTTTTTATTGACTATTTGCTAGCAATATTTGTTGAAATGTCAGCTTCATGTCGGCTTAAGAAGTTTTTATTTTAATCTACATTAACCCAAACCGAAACAATTGATATTTATGTCGCTTTTATCTTCTAATGAACCACGTTACATTACATTTGTAAATAATCAATATTAAAAAACATCTTGAAGATTTTTGCCTTCTGAAAATTTCCATAGTTATAAAATGTTTACGGTTGTCTGGAAGATATCGCTTTAAGCCATAAGACAGCCTCTTGTGCGCCTTTGTTTCTCTAAATTGTACTTTTTCATGTTGTTTTGTGTTGATTAATAAACTGAAAAAAGGGCTCATCAGGATTATGCATTACGTACGGCTAGTAAGAGAGCTGGAGACCCACGGAAGGAGGAATTAAAAAAAAATCAGTCAACAAAAGCCCATAGACAAATACCTTACAGGTTGACAGTTTATAGATCAGCAACGGATCAGTAATTATTGCGGCACTGGTGGTGTCGCCCATTCTCGTTTGCCTATCTTTAAAAAAAAATGTTGCCTCTAGCTTCTCACGGTACTCTGTGCCTGCAGTCAAAACGAAACAAGGCGTGTCCGTGTGTCCGTCGCGCGCGTCACCTGGCGGCAGGAACGAAAGCTAAAACCTTGGCGTGACCTAGCCAGGCCTGCCAGCTTGGCTGAACTAATTTAATTGAGGTTTGTATTCATTTAGGTATCTGTTTTTTGTATTTTAGGGTACCCAACGGGTAATTTCCGGGATTACTAAACCGATTCCAAAAATGAATTTATTAACAGAATGCTGATCCTTGACCACTGACTTATAAGTAATGGACTTCTAGTAAGCGTTTAAAATATGGCCGCATCAAAAGTCGAACAAAAGTACAACAAATCGATAATCGCTCGCGCTGTCAGTCTGTCGGACCGACGGCGCTGCTGTCAATACTATTATTTTTTTAAAAACCTATTTGCAACCAAACTTACTAAATTACTATTTTATGCTGTTAGACGTAAAGTTGTAAATCCAATGATTATAAATTGTAAACTAATAATTTGCATTTGTAACATAGGCGTCAACCTGTATTCTTATGACGGTCCGTTTTTTTGCTGTCATTTAGTATGACACTGTACATCCCTGTATTATAATATCATTGTCCTTGAAGGCTACCACTAATTTCACACGAACGAAGTCGCGCGCGTCCGCTAGTAAGTTATAAAAACTCTTCGTTAGGATATGAATATAAAAAAAAACAGATAAAACATTCGACTTTTCAAAGAGCTTCAGTCAACTGAACTTTTAAATGGAAATCATTAAAAAGCTCAAGGAACCGGTTCAGTCCGGTTTGGAGATAATACTGGCACTTGATTTAAGTTGTCGCTCGAATTCCGACCTTGCGCGACTCACACTTGACATTTCAATGGATGGTGGCATGCAATAATGAAAAATGGATTATGATCGATGTTTATCCGACTACCAACAGAGGGGAGGGTTATGTTTTACATTACAAACAATTATTATAATTTATCCACGAATGACTGAAACAATTGATGTACATATTTTAATAAAGCGGATCACTCACGTATTTTTGCGTCGGGAAATGCCCGACATGTTTCGGACCAGTCCGTGGTCCTTAATCATGAGCCCCCGCGGCGGTGGCGCGACGACGACACTTAACTGGTGGTGGTGGTTTTGGTGGCGCTTTATTAATATGTCTGAGTCTCACGGTAGTTTCATGTTAAAAATGTACATATTTTTTTCATCTTTATTTACGTTAGTTTTTACAAAATTGGTACTTTTAGCACATTATATTACACACTACGTAAATCGTCTGACTGAAAAAATAAATAATAGTAACCGATTTTTCTTATTTCAAAATAAGATTTTCCTTTGTGTAGTCATTTCTATCGTTTCAATAAAAAAAATTGCAGAAAAATTTTTTCGCATGATTCTTAATTTCTTATTAAAGTGTCGGTGGAAGTTTTAAGGACAATTAACCTAGTTATTTTATAATAATTTAAGTAAGTATTGTGAACTATGGCAAGAACATACCAAGCATTAAATTCTGAATAATGAAATAGCGTGATGGAATGAATTGCATTAGGCTCACACGGCAAGCTAATACTTCTACGTTTTTTTTTCTTCTAAGCTATTTAATAACTGTGTTTACGCATACTAATCATGTGAATAGTGTATTTGTAAAAAAAAAACTGAAAGCGAATTGAAATTAACGAATGTATCTCATTACATGAATCAATTGTCAATTTATTGGTTTTTCAATTTAAGAATATCGTTCGGCTTTATCTTCCATCAAAAAGATTAATTCTTATAATTTACTACGAGTCCTCTCGGATACACTTCGAACCGATGAAGTATTTTGGGTATTTACCTCTCCTTCGCATTTTCCACCTCTTCCATAATGTGGTGGAGTGGTAGTGCCTTTACTTCTCCTGGTTCGGGATATCCAAGGAATTACTAAGGAGTTTCTTTTCTTCTTCTGGCTAGGGTATCACAGTCGCGCATACTGTTTAATTGTTTCAGTCCCTTCGCCACATATTCTACAATCTTCGTGGTCACATAATCCCATCTTAGCTAGTACTTAGTTCCATTGACCTGTGAACACATCGATTATGTATTGGAGTTGTCCTCTGCTGAGTTTATAGTTTTTTTTATTTTTCTTGGTTCCTTTCCGTTTATGCGCGGCGCTAAGGCCGCCCACTCACAACCGGACGCGCCCGCGGCATTTCCGACCGCGTCGCACAATGCGTGGTGAACTTTAGTTGTAAGTACTTCCCTTACCCGAATATGTCTTGTTGAGGATTCTCCACCGTAATTAAAGCCAATTTATCTTTTTTTTTTCTCTGAAGGAAGTTCTTTGCAAGACCTTTGCATATTAACACTTATGAGAAAATTAAAATACGTTATACATTATATTATACATTATTACAGGAAAGGTTCTCGAATGGAGACTACGTACCGAGACAAAGTGTTGGTAGGCCTCCCACAACGTGAACCGACGATCTGCTGAAGATCGCTGGAAACCGGTGGATGCGAACAGCACAAGATCGACCGTCGTAGAGATCCTTGGGGAAGGCCTATGCCCAGCAGTGGGCGTCTTCCGGCTGATATGACGATGATGATGATGATGATACATTATACATTGCGGGTGGTAGGACTTTGTGCAAGGTCCGCCCTCTTGCTCGCTAAACCAGCCGCTTAGCAGCAGTGTTTTCAGACAGCCGGTGAAATTACTGGCACAAGAAGTATTCTATCTTAGCTCTTTGGGTTGGCATCACATCTGCAATCTCCTTGGTATTGCGGGTATCTATAGGCGGTGGTGTTCACTTACCATCGGGTGAAACATTTGCTTGTGTGTTTACCTTCCTATTTTTTTATATGGGGATCTGGTGCAGACATTGAGTCAATTTTCATTTTGCAAAAAGGGCAATTAGAGCAATTGGTATCATGGGCACTCGTGAGTCATTAAGGGAATTTTAAAGGAAATAAACCTAACCCTACCATCGCTATATATATATATTTAAATAATAATGTACGTTAGGAAAAATATATGCAGTTTCCCTATCAACGTCGATAAGCCAAAAGCTATTAGAAATACGGGAAAATTTAAAGTTCCAACTTACAGACTGGCTCAAACCAATAAGTAGTTCATGAGAAATTGCGTAACATTTTACAAAAAAAATCCAAAAAAAATTACTGAACAAAATGTACAACATTAAAAAAATATACTGTCAAGAAGACATTAATTTCTCGGGCGTACCTACGAGTATCATAAAATAAATGACTATATCTTGGACAGGGATGTTTGAAAATAATTCCGAGTATTCCGACTTGAATTGGCGATCTCTGGCTCTACATCTACTGTATTTCATATTTAAGATGTAAAAATAGCATTGTAATTTCGATTTATTTAAAATTTTCTTGTCGGTATCTTCTCAAACAGAACATTAGAGGTTTTTCCGAACCGGTGGCAAATTTAATGACATTCATAAGTGCTTTTTGTAGGTTTAATCTGAATAAAGATATTTTGACTCTGAATTTGAATGTAATAGTGGTCAAGCAATTGCTTAATCTACTATACCAAATTTTGATGTCGTCATTTTCATAGTGGCGCTGGTGATAAAAATAAACAAAATTACTAAAAAAAACAAAATGCCGGATATGATACACCATATTATGCATTCAAAACAAAATTAGCAACTCTCCATCCTACTCTATTTTAAGAATGGTTAAAAAATAAAGACATTTAAAAAGCGATTTCTAAAGTATACTACAAAACTTGACGGAAAATTCACTAAGTAGGCATAACAAAACTTTGTTCACAAATAACTGGTATCTAAGACAGATTCCCTGTATCCCCTATGATTTCATAACATTCCGTAGGCACGCTAGCGTTTGTCGCAACGTAAGTACAATATTATATCCACTTCTAACAAATAAGCATGTGCGAAAAGGACAAAATGCTTTAAGAGGAGTGTGAACCCAGGCCCAAAAATCGCTCCCCATACAAACATAACGTTTTCCACCCTCTAAACCTTAACCCATGGCAATGATTTTTTTGAAAGAAAGAAAGAAAGAAAATCATTTATTGCCAATATAACACAATATAGACATGAACAATTAACCTATAAAATCAATGGCAAATGGTTTTCTGATTTTTTGGTATGTTGTCATTATCCCTTAGAACTAGGTTTGTATGTTTTGATTTTTTTTTATATTCTTCATAGATTTGACAATATTTGCATGTTAGTAGTTTCATACAAAACAAAAAAGCGTCAATATTTTTGAAAGTATTAAGAATATTTTAAAATCAAAACATACAAACCTATTTCTAGGGCATAATGACAACATACAAAAATCATGGCTTTAGGTTAAGATTTAGAGGGTGGAAAACGTTATCGTCGTTTGTATGGAGAGCGCTGGGTTACACTCTTAAGTCCGCGATAAACGCTAGTATGCCACTAGCGTAGTTAAAACAAAACTCCTATTGTCTTTGGTATAAACCCATTACCCAATGCCCGATGCCCATTGTAATATCATTTTATGACAATTACAGAATAACTTTCACTGCTCCAAATAGGAAAGAAAACAACAAATACACGTAACATTTATTTAATCGATATTTACAATCACCGCACGTAATTTGGCGGCCATTTTGAATTCATCCACGCAAGGGCTTGAATGTTTAATCATTTTATTGGTTATTTATTGCATAAGAACTATAGGTTAGTTCGATTTGGAATATAAAGTGTTATTTATTATTTACAGTGTATTTATTTATAGAAATATACGTGCAAATGAACTTAAAGTATTGTCTATCTAAGTCGATATACAAGAAAGAATTCACTATTGATGTTAGTTTTTTGGCAAGGATGTCGCCAAGAGGGCTTAAAGGAAAATAGGTGAAGGTAATTTTTTTCTGGCCCCAATTTGACAATAATTTTTATGAATGATGCATTAAAGGCGCCATATTACAATTTAATTTTTGATAACATTTGATATTTTACTTTGAAACTGTTGCCATTAAGAGTTGAGGTCTCCGTTAGTTTTAGCTTTCTATTGTTTTTTTCTAAGAAGAGATGCTGTGTCGTTATGTCAAAAATCAAATGTCGTTTTCCTTTCTCTGACGACATCCATGCCTTTAGATGGACAATATGTATTTAATAAGTATTATAACATTTTTGTATAGTACCGTACATTATTTTAATACTTATAAAAATACTTAAATATGCCTATATGAACATAGGCCTCCTCCTTAAATACATAATCAATCAGTATAAAATATAACGTGTTGCTTGGTATTTTAGGTCGATTCATAAAAGCCGGTCCACATGACACCAACTTACGCGTGCGTGTCGTGTTTGCATAAACCAAGGTTGTGCAAAACGGAACGTGTAGACGTCAAGTTTGCAGTTGGCACGAAAGTTTGTGCTTATTTGGATTCCGTATCAAAAAATTGACGTAAAGATATCTGTTTCACGCCAACTGCAAGCTTGACGTCTACACGATCCGTTTTGCACAAACTTAGTTTGTGCCAACACGTTGTGCAAGCAGAAGGCATTAAGAACTGGCCCCCAATTCTGGTGTTCATCGAGACTCATCTCACACTCGAAACATATCAAAAACGACAGATTTTATAGGGAACTGAGATCTCTTTCTGACATATCTCTACTGTGACTTCATCTCTACTGACATGAGAATTGCCAAGCTGGCATAGAAAATGTATGAAGCTGTCATTAATTTCATAGACATTCGGTGTCAGTTCTCATGAATGAATCGAGACTAAACAAACATTTTGAACAACAACGCCTTTAATGTACATAGTTTTGTCTTGTTATGTAATTTCGAGCGGCCATTTTGTTCACAAGGATTATTCTGAGTATTAAGGCTATTATAAGTTTCCAATATTAATTGTCAATTCTGAAAATCGGTAAAATTGGTTCTAATTTATTTTCAAGAAACTTGACAGGAACAAGCCATGTATGAAGATATGAAGATAGCGAATATTTACAATATGTACTTAATTTAGCCTTTTGTATGTTTTCTGCTACTTTTATTTATTTATTCATTTACTTTTATTATAAAAAACTCTATCTGTACTCTTTTATCTTTTTTGTTTATACCTGTAAATCAGTAAAGAATATTTGTAATTGTTTATTGTATTATACATAAATGTTAAAAATGTGCAATAAATTAGTTATTTAGTTAGTTTTTTAATAAATTGGAAGAACGGTGGTGGAGTTCCGTTTCATAAGAGATGTTATTTCACTATTAAATATTTTTCTCTTAGACTTGAAATTTTGAAATCTGATTTGATTTTTAAATACATAATAGTCACATGAAATAACAAGCGAAGTTTTGTAGTTAAATTAGTCACAATAATATAATTAAAGCCAACATACATCTTCAAACCCATTCAATCATATTGACTAGTACTAATAAAAAAAAGTTATACAATAAAAACGTTCGTTTCGCTTTGGATAACTCTATAATAATAAAACAAAAATAATAAATGAGCAACTAGCGTATTAAAAGTCTGTTTTTTAATCTAGAAACTAAATTGGCATTTAATTCTATAAATTTTTTGACGTTTCCTTTGTTAGTTATCTCTCAAATCAGTCTCTACTTTAAAAAACGGACTTTAGCGGCAACTCTTTTAACGTTACGTGTCTCGCTCGCGTTTGCATGTCATAGTTATTGATAGGGACATACCTTGTGGTTATTGACGCGTTCAGCAAATGGATTGATGATATGATTTTATGCTAAGGCAACTTTTTGAATGTTTGACTTTAAATAAAAAAAAACATCATAAATTATTTATTATTAAAAACGGATCACTCACGAATTTTAAAGTCGAGAATTGCCCGACATGTTTCGGACCAGTCCGTGGTCCTTAATCACCCTAAATTACCGTGATCCGTTTTAATTGGTTTTAATCAATATGTCCGAGTCTCACAGTAGTTTTATGTTAAAAATTATTTACTAGGTAATTATTCGAATCATTTAAAAAAATGTTGTTTATTGCTGTACATTGGTAATTTCTATTGATTTATTCTTTAGAATTTATACAAAATTTATCGACCTCATCTAAACGATTAATAGATTCAGGCGTTACTTTGCGGAGGTCCATTTCAACAAAATGGAACAAATTACCTTGCTACTCCGCGAACTTGCTTAGTTTCGCGGAGTAGCAAGGTAATTTGTTCCAGTTTGCTTATCTAAACACTTGTTTTTGCTAAAGCATGCTTTCCCGATACATTTGTGCAGCCTTAAAAGAGTGCCATGTCTACATGCTACTATTATTTATTATTCTAATAAACCATAACTGCTAGCATCAATCAAAAGTTATGTCACATGTAGGGTAAACATTCCCAGTGTCAGCACTTCCAATGACTGGCACTCTCGCTGTCAACAAAAGGGATGTTTACCCTATAATACCAAGCTTTATAAGCTGTTTGACAGGGGGTGATTCTCAAATTGGTCACATCACTGCCTTGCTTTATCTCGCACGCTCTAAGTACAGTGAACGAGCTTAAAGGGTCATTTATACGAAGCGAGTTCTCGTATACGAGTTGTATTACATGCGCGGCTCGATCAATCTATAATCGATAATTCAACTAGCATGCGAGACCTCGCGCCATCTAAAAGGTCCTTAATAGGCTACTGCTTCAACTTTGAACGCAGCGCTGATGCGTTTATAGAATAACAAGCCTGGTCGATAACGTTTTTGTACCTGTCAATACTTCTTTCTTAGTTAAATTGATAACATGATTGTATAGTCAACCGAACTGAATTCTAGGCCACAGTAGAACCCTTTCACATTAAACGTCATAATGACTTTTCATTGTAAAACCGTGAACTTATTGCCTTAAGGTTCCACAGACGGTTCTGCTATAGGTGGCCCATTTATATTATATTTTAGGTGCCAATGATGGCAAACTGACGCTTAACTACTTGTGGTTTATGCTAGCAATAAAGTATGAGAAACTTTAGCGTTTTCGCTTACCGCACAAGTAGATCATCTGTCTCTTTCTTAACAGCTCTGTGATTCGCTAAGCGACGAGCTCGGCGTTGAGTTGAGTGTCCTGTCTCTCTTGTGCATTTGAAGGCGCCAGCGCGAGCGAGCGTGATAAGTTGTCTCGACTTTGAAGTTGTCGCTACTGCGTTTAGAATCATACCTCATTTCTTAAGGATAAGAAATAATGTAAACAATGTTTGTAAATATTTTTTGGAAAAGTTATACAATAAATTTAATTTACATCAAAGATTATACTGAAATAGCAATTTTTGCTTGGAATATCTTAACTATGAGCTCTTATTTATTTGAAAAAAGCATTATTACAAAACTTAGTACTAAGATTGTTTAAATTATTTCTCATCTTAAGAAACGAGGTAGGTATATACCTTATTATGTTTGATAAATGCCAGCATACTAAGGCAGGAAGGTATATAATTTATATACAGTATAAATATAACTCTAAAACAATGAATAAAACTTAACCAGTGAAGTCAATCGTATAGGATCCAGTGTTAGGATCGAAATTCTGCGCGGGATGTCCTAAGAAAGGATTGTAATTCTGCTGCTGGTAATTCTGGGGCTGGTACTGCTGTTGCTGGTACTGGTTGTACTGAGGAGTGAACGATTGGTACGAGAACTGCGGCTGTTGGTGATATATTTGACTCTGCGGACGCTCTTGGGGGAACTGCTGAGGAGATTGTCTGAAGAGGTCGGTCTGCTGAGTATAAACGGGGCTAGAGCGGAAGGCTGAGGGCTGAGCTTGGCGAGCTTGGTACTGAGGCTGCTGGTAATTCTGCTGAGGTTGCTGGTACTCTTGGTACTGAGGTTCCGGTTGGGTAGGTTTAAGGAACTGGCGGACAGCGCTAGGGCGGGACTGAGCCCGTCCGTTGTATTTGGGGTCTTCGTAGATCTTCGGGTCTTCTCGGTACTGTCCGTCGTCTTCTTGGCCCTCAGTGAGCGCGTTGTGGGAGGTTGGGTCGTTTATGCTTGGCGGGGGGACCACGATTCCGGCTCCTGTAAAAGAGAAGGTAAAAATATCTGCAATACCGTATATGTATTTTGCTTTCATTGTATAGTCGACCAAGTAATTGCTTGATCACTTTTGAACTTTATACCTTTGTAATAGAGTCGAAAAGTGATCAAGCAATTTCTTGGTCGACTATACATATCCTACAGGAGGCTTCTTCAGGCTTACATTAAATACGCGTAGTTGCTACTACATGAGCTAGATATTTTTTTCCAAACACACCATATACTAAGTATTATTATTATACTGGAAGAGATCCCTTAAAGGGATAAGATCACCTGTGTACATCACTGTATTTCTTCTTGTCATTTATGTTCTTTTGTACAATAAAGAATTACATACATACATATTAAGAGTCACCAGTTTTCCGTCTATTTAGAGGGCAAGGCCGAGACTGCTGATGTTTATAATTATGGGGCCCAGTCGCGCGACTAAGCAGTACGACTGCCGCGCGACAAAACCGACTAGTGTAAAAGCACTCTTACATTAAAATTTGATCTTAGACCATGTAACAGGGAATTATAGAAAATTATACTCCTTTAATTTGATATAATCTAGTCAATTATTCACGCTACTTCTAAAAGGTGTTATTTTTAAATTGCTTTGACGCAATTTCTCACACAGGCAAATAATTCATTAATTTTTAGATTTTTTTTCGCAATTCTAATATGCTCAACTGTGCAGTTTTTCAGGGCGTGAAGGTCAAGTTAATTAATGAAGCCTTGAAGAGCCATTTTACTGTTTTTATTTGAGCTGGTCAACTAGTTAGTTATATAATTAATTTTAAGTCTGTAAGTCGCTATTTATTTATATGTAGCTCATTTTCAATTTTTTTTTTGTAATAAAAAACTAACAAAAAAAGTAAAAATTTATAAAAAAGGAAGTCTGTCGCCAATAGCTACAATTTTACATTGTAAAGTTTTCATACAAAAAAAAATGTGGTACAAACAGTATCAAACTTAGCCGACCTTAAAAGAGGCAACTGCGAGAATTTGTCTATGCTCGTAAGGGACAGATATATCAACTTAATAGTGCATACTATATGCGTAACGTGACCATACGTCCCGGTTTGGGCGGGACAGTCCCAGTTTCAGGCAGTCTGTCCCGGTGTCCCCAGCGAAGCCAACATAGTCCCGGTTTTGCAAGCAGACCCAACGATAGTTTAAAATTTATTTTTCCGCTCGAAATGCGTGGCCCGACACGCCACTACTGGGGGCTTAGTTAGTAAGTCATGCCATGCCAACTTAAGTACTTTGTGTTTAGAACGTTAATTATTTTGTTATTCCATCTTCTATAATAAAATACTTGTAAAATACTAAAAACTTTTTTTATTATACATTTCCGCAGATGTGTCCCGGTCTGACATAATAAATAAATGGTCACGGCATATAATATGCCCCCTTTCGAAACATGACACTTTCTCGCAGTTCCGTCTTTAATGGTGACCTATATTTGTCTTTGATTGTACAAGCCCCCAGCGGGTGTTATGCCTGGGGACCGAAGTCCTTAGGATGAACGTTTAAAGTTGTACTTATGCGTTCGTGTCACGAAACTTCGTAAGCGTGATGTAGTGTACGTCAGTTAGTTCTTCCGTTTCAAACTAGATGGCGCTAGGAGCATCAATAAAACATGCGTGGAAAGTAAGACAGCCGGTGTTATTACTGGCACAAGAGGTATTCCATCTTAGCCCTCTGGGTTGGCAACGCAGCTGCAATCTCTTTCGTGTTGCGAGTGTTTATAGGCGGTGGTGATCACTAACCATCAGGTGACCCACTTGCTTGTTTGCCTTCCTGTTTCATAAAAAATGCAACTTTGGCATTGTAACTGTTACACGTTGCAACGACTTGAAATTAAAACGTCACACGTTCGTCTGTATGCCGTGTATATCAATGAGATCGATATATCGATTACCCAAGCTACGACTAGTGAATAAGCTTAAGTATAAAATGTCGTAACTATGCCCTAGATACGTTTTAAATGTTTGTTTACATGTTTGGTAACAACCATAAACGTAACTGGCAACGGTCAGTGCCACCCAGTGTAATAACTTGTAGCTTGTAGTTTAAGTATAAGATGTTACTTTTTTTCATAAGAATAATTTTAAAAAACTGGTAATGTTGCTCGGTGACCTAGCAAGTTAGTGGAGTAAATTATAATGTTTCATTTTATGTCTTTAATGTTATTATGCACCCAAGGTTTTGAGTATGTGAAAA
Source organism: Ditula angustiorana (assembly GCA_963691745.1). NCBI lineage: Eukaryota > Metazoa > Arthropoda > Insecta > Lepidoptera > Tortricidae > Ditula > Ditula angustiorana. The sequence continues at coordinate 15,145,552 of OY829481.1, read as the reverse complement.
CAAAAGGTTGTCGTCCACCAAGCTTACTGAGTTGAGCATCGGCTCATAGTTTGATGAAACAAATTATTGGGACTCGAATCTTCCAAATTTTATGCAAATCGGTTCAGCCGTTTAAGCGTGAAAGCCAGAGAGACAGACAGACTGTCGCATTTATAACATGGATGAATGACATTCGTTTCAATTCGAGTGGTAGGACCTTGTGCAAGGTCCGTCGGGATTGCTACCACCATCATGCTCGCTAATCCTGCCGCTAAGTAGCAGTGCTTGCACTGTTGTGTTCCAGCGTGGAGAGTAAGACAGCCGGTGCAATTACTGGCACAAGAGGTACATGTGCCATCTTAGCCCTCTGGGTTGGCAAAGCATCTGCAATCTTCTTGGTATTGCGGGTGATCACTTTCCATTATTGTGTATGTATTAATTATGTAATTTTTTTATATAGAACTATGTACAGCTCTGTCTAAATAGTCTCTCAAGGGACGCATAGATATTTGAAACTTGGGCGGTCACTTTCGGGCCTTACGTGTAATATAACTTTAACCACATTTAATTAGATTCCTTGTAACGCTTTGCCTACTTTTCCTAAAAAAGGAGGGTAATGAGTTATCATATACGCATGCTTATGTAAGAGCTTGCGCTCATAACTTGACGGTTATAAGTAATTATATTGTTTACGAGTAAACTTGTAACTTATTAATATTAAATAGTTCGTTTGTATGTTTTGGCGTTTTAAGAAAACTGTTTAGGTGTGAAATTGGGTTTTGTAAGCTGTTGCTTGCAGTAATTTTTGGTGACAATATGTTATGTAACTTACTATTTACCTCGTTAGCGTGGAAAAAGTTTTGAAGTTAGGAAAAATAAAAGTTTAGAGTATTTAGAGTTTTAAGAGTATCATTAAAAAACACAGGCACAAGAGGTTCCATCTTAACCCTCTGGGTTGGCAACGCATCTGCAATACCCTTGGTGTTGCGGGTGGTGATCACTTACCATCAGGTGACCCATTTGTTCGTTTGCCTTCCTATGTTGTAACCATATAAAAAACAGTACTTCGGTTCGGAACAGTATGGTTAGTTGATCCTTTTTTGATACTATTAAATCGAGCAAAATGGTACGGTCAGCGTCCGAAGTAGCTGAACATGTTAGAACCTCGTCGCTCTCAGTAATATGACAAATTCAGGCAACTCTCATTTCACACGTTATCAGGGGGGTTCCACTCCGCACTGGAGGAACACTTGACCGCCTTGCCTATGGCATAGGCAAATTACAGTAGGCTGTCAGCTTGCCGCTCGCTCGCCCTAGCCGAGTCAGTGTAATTGAAAACGAATGCCGCGCAACCCTAGCGTGTCGCTGGGAGTAGCGGGGGGAAGGCGAGCACGGGCGGCGCGTTCCTTTTGATTCGCGCCTCCTGGCTTAATGTGTATGAAGTAATATGAACTTTTTGAGCCTGTTAATAAAGTTGGAATTCGTTTAATGGCGGTCGTAAAAGAGAAGTTTCTGTTCGTTTAGTACTATTATTTATTCTGTGACGTTACTACGACAAGATTATTAAGTGTTTAGCTACTTCTGCGGCCCTAACATGACAGCCCAGGTTTAGTTTAATCCCTCCCTGCGTCTCTGTCTAACTAGTGTCATAAGAAAGAGACGCAGATAGAGATAAACTAAACTTGGCCAGTCATGTTTTTCATTCATTCATTGTTGTTCATTGTATTTTTCTGTATGTGTTTTAGCAATATAGGTGCCTTGGTGCTTTGTACTGTTAGCCTATATTGTGGTTATAAAAATAAAATAAATAAATAAAATAAAATAAAATGTTGGGGCCACTGAGGCTGACTACCACTCACGAATATCCGTTAGAAATACATAACTCACCTTGGGGCTCAAATCCTCTCTTACTACTCGCACCGTAAGAGATCTCTCTCAGCTTTCCATTCTCGTCGACGTAACCGTACTTCCCTGCGACATCCCCGTTGGGGTATTTGGTCTCTATCTTGAAAGAGCCGTCAGCTGCTTCGTAGCCGAAGCTGTAGGAGCCGTCGTCGTTCTGCTTGTTGATCTGCTTGAGGATGGGGACCGGGGTTGTCGTGGGTCCCTGGGAACTGGCTAGGGCTAGCCCCGCTAGGAAGAGGGTGGTCTGTAAATTAGATAAGAGTATATTAGTCATGTTTTAGGCAAACGAGCAGGAGGTTCACCTGTTGATAAGTGATCACCACCGTCCATAGACACCCGCATCACCAAGGGATTGCAGATGCGGTGTCAACCCAGAGGGCTAAGATGGAATACCTCTTGTGCCAATAATGTCACCGGCATTAAATGTGGAAACAAACTAGCCCAATCGAATTTGCACACCAAAGATTTTGTACAAAAAACGGCGAAAAACACGTTTCTTTCTGGAACCTTTTCACTTTTTTTTTATTAATGTTTATTATGGCTAAAGGGATTGATGCTTTATGTCCACGATAAACGCTAGTGTGTAACAAAAAATACCTTTTGTTACCAAGTGTACATCTGCACTCTCTTTGTTGTTGCAGGTCTATAGGCGGTGGTGATCACTTACCATCAGGTGACCCACTTGCTTGTTTGCCGTCCTATGTTGTATTAAAAAAAATGAAATTTTTTTTCGATTTTTAATGCGCTGAATATTTTTACGGCGTCATTCACGAATATAAACTTGACGTGGACATATTACTGAACTAAAACCATATCCCGTTATTTAATTTTGCAATACCAGTATTTCATTTCAACCGCATAAACCACAGCTCCCACAAGCAATTCTATAACCATGAGAAAACGGTAAATAATAACTATTATCTAATACTTGTTTGCATACATTTATTAAATCGTAACATATATTAGAATTAAGTTTTTTGCAAAATGCCATTAATGTTTGTGAAATAGGCCAACCATGCAGTCGCATTGGTTGCCTGTACTGTGTCGACTGCAAAAGCAGCGGAAACGTAATAAATATGCTTAACTTTATTTACTATGTCATTTCCAATGACAGCCGAAATTAATTCTTGAATCAATTCTACTATAGGTATAGTTCCAGGCAAACACTTTGAGCGTAAATCGAGTGGAGGGGTATGTTTGGTCATACATTTTTACTAGAAACGGGTACTGCGCAGTCAAGGTCAGTGCTCAAGATGTTTGCCGAAAACTGTACCTGCCACCGTTCAGTACAATCAGTAGCTGTTATATCTCAAGAGTCCTCGAAGAGAAACAGACAAACGACTTTATTATCAAAGAATTAGAGTTCATGAAGATCTTTATGACATATTTTAGTGTTCAGTAACTTCTGCTTACTGTACCACTTGGAATTTCACACAAAGGTAGCTCAGGGCTGCCAACATCGACGCACAAAAACGCGGCCACGCAAAGTGTAACAAGGTGTTATGCAAGAACGACCTTGATCTTGCGCGGGCGCAGCGTAACGTAGCGTGTCTATTGATATTTTAATAATTGATGTTGAAAGGCATACGTGGGCCAATCAACGCATTACTTTTCTAATAATTTCTTATGCTTTTGTTTTTGTGACTTGTAGACAAATGCAACAATTTAAACGGTTTAATCAAATTGAATTTAAGCAAGATTAACACAGAGTTGAATCTTGGCCATCTTGTAGAACTCGAACCTCCAACCTCGGCATTCCGTGACACGCTACACCAATACGGCTATAGTGACATGACCAGCCCACGTTAAATTTGTCCGTCCCTGCGTCTCTATCAAAATTAGTGTCATTAGAAAGTGACGCATATATGTAGAGATACACTTAGATAAACTCAACTTGGCCGATCATGTTAGGACCACAGGAGACCCTACCAGATACTGGTCAAAGATCTAAACAATCTGACCACAGAAAGTCAGTCAAAATTAACTTGCAAGATTTAAACTAAACAATATACAAGTGAAATGAAAATGAAAAATGAAAAATTTATTTTGCATCTGTCTGCTGAGATTCTTCTCAGCAGACAGATGCAAAATAAAACGCCGCAAGAAACTCAGCAGTTTATCTTTTTTTTTCTTCTTTTTTCAAAACAGTGTAGTGACATAAAAGCGTTTTTTTTTTAAACAAACATAGGGAGACTAACGAGCAAATGATTCACCTGATGGACAGTGATCACCACCGTCCATAGACACTCGTAACACCAAGGATATTGCAGATGCGTTGCCAACCCAGAGGGACGGAATACCTTTTGTGCCAGTAATTTCACCGGCGTGGAGACGCCAGAACATAAGAGTGCAAGTAGCAAGCAAGAGTGCTTAGCGACTGGATTAGCGAGCAAGATGGTGGCAGTGAACTGGACGGACCACGCACAAGGTCCTCCGCACCCGCATCGGTGCGAGTAAGGTGTTTAAAAATGCGTGAACTCGACTTTATTGTCAAATACGTTCAGACGGGTTCAAGTTCTAATATTTCAGCCGCCTTTGTCGCTCCAACACTGCTCCAAAACTAACTATAATAACAGCTTCAGATTTTAATTAACAGTATCTCTAATCCAATCAAGACACTGTTACTGGTTTAATACAGGTATTTGTCATAAAAAGGAAATAACAAAGACTGTCCGGTGAATGTCCACAGCCTTGGGCGCTATATCATACTTATAAATAACATGCAGCTACAGCTGTAGGTGTTATAAGTGCGTACAGGCTACTTGGTCATGTCAAATTGGTAAAGGTCGATGCACTTTGACTATAAATACTAACATATTCACAGTATTCTGTTGTAAAGTAGTTTAGCAGTACCATTTCTTTTATCAAAAAGGAAGGAAATCGAGTTAGTGGGTCACTGATGGTAAGTGATCACCACCGGCTATAGACACCTACAACAACAAAGAGAGTGCAGATGCGTTGCCAACCCAGAGGGCTAAGATGGAATACCTCTTGTGCCAGTAATTACACCGGCTGTCTTGCTCTCCACGCCGGAACACAACAGGGCAAGCACTGCTGTTTAGCGGCAGGATTAGCGAGCAAGATGGTGGTAGCCATCCGGACGGACCTTGCACAAGGCCCTACCACCCGCTAACCCGCTATGATAAGTGATTACTACCGCCCATAGACAGCCGCAACATCAAGGATATTGCAGATACGTTGCCAACCCAGAGGGCTAAGATGGTAAACCTCTCGTGCCAATATTTTCTTAAACAGTCACAAAAATAAAGTCACAATAATTTCTTCGAAATTTGGCAATGCGCAAAGAACGTTAATTTTTCAGTTTTGGCTGGGAGTCTGTTTGTTTGTTTGCTTTCCTTGACGATGTTTATCTAATCAATGCCATAGTAATGTGTGATCAGATAAGTTTAAGGCTAAAACAAATAAACGGACGTAACTTCAAAATAGTATTTTATGCAACTGCTATATAATGAGAGGCCTTAAAACACGAGTGTGGTTTTATGAAACGAGCGTCAGCGAGTTTCATAAAAGGATCACACGAGTGTTTTAAGGCCTAATTATATACAGTTGCATACATTACTTTATCTACACACATATCATAACTGCAAAAAATCGTAACAGCAATAAACCTAAAAAGAATGACAACTAATGGCGGCCATGTATATTAAAAAGGTACTCTGTGATTCGATCTATCCGTCAAGACGAACGTTTTTTTTTAAACCATAGACGAACGAATGAAGTCCCTATGTCATGTCACTCGAGATCAAATGTCGTGCGTTTAAATTAAAAAAACATACTGAGTTGACGTTTCGTATCGATAACTGTTTTAATATCTGTGGATACTAGAATAGAGACCAACTTGAATTTTGACAGCTGTTCCAAATTTAAGTTCATAACGTCACGAGCAGTCACGAGATATCGGTAATGTGATGACCAATAAAGAACAGATTTACCTACTACCACAGACAAGAAAATTCTTATAATAACATTGGTTGTAATAATGCTGTCATTTCCTAGGGTTTTTGAACGCGTTATTTAGCCTTTATGATATGTGTGTAGATAAAACTAGTTTCAAAACCAACGTTAATGTAGAAAAGTTCGTTGCATCAATTGATCCATCTCGATACTTCATTAAAAATACATAAATTAATTAGTCAATGCAGCAATGATCCAAATAATCTCTTCTTTACTGAATATTGCCAATGTTGCTTCATTATTTCAAAACATGATAAATGCCAAAATTTATACCAAATTTACTTTAAACACCTTTAAGTATCACTTTATTAATTGCCAATTAGACGTCATGTAAAAAAACCGGCCAAGTGCGAGTCGGACTCGCACACCGAGGCCGAGGGTTCCGTCATCAACAACATCTAGTGTCGCATTTTTGCTTTGAACGACTAAACATTTTTTTTGTGTTTATTAACTACATATTTACGGTTTTCGGATTTATTATATAATTTGGACTGTGAGACCTTGCTTCTTGCCAAATTTCATAGTTCTAGGTCAACGGGAAGTACCCCATAGGTTTTTGAATGCCTTGCGAATGTATGAAACATGCGGCATAAACGGCTGTATCGTTTGATTCCGTTGACTTAGAAGTTTGATTTTTTCACGTCTGTAAGGGACTGCAGACTTGAGTATTTGATATTATAAGAAAAATGGTCTTGACAGACAGACAGACAGACAACAAAGTGAACCTATAAGGGTTCCGTTTTTCCTTTTGAGGTACGGAACCCTAAAAATATATCATTAACCTGTTTAGTTACAAGTTTCTAGTCGACCTTAGAAGGAGTCAATTAAATGCCATTGCAAAATAGGCCTTCGGTGAATGAAACTAGAACATATTATGTAGTTAGAGGCTTTGGAATGCGATATCAATTATAGAAACAAAAAACTTCGGATAGAATGATCTAGTTAATATTTAAATACCAAAGTATGTTGGTTACATGCGGAGTGGACAAAGTATTATGCTTAATTTTAATACCATATACATGCGCCTACGCAATTATAGTTAATGCGCACCGACGTAAGCTGGTAAAGAGGAAATGATTCAAAATATTTGAATTCTGGTTATGGTGATAAAATAAGTTTCAATTCTAATTATGTTTTAAACTATTGTGGACCCAGCGCTTTCCATATAAACGGCGATAAACTTTTCCACCCTCTAAACCTTATCCTATAGGCTATAGCCATGATTTTTTTATGGGATCATTATGCCCTAGAACTAAGTTTGTATGTTTTAATTTTTTTGTAGTCTTTATAGTTTCTAAAATATTTACGTTTTATTGTTTTGTATGAAACTCCTAAAATGCAAATATTGTCAAATGTATAAAGAAAATTAAAGATATCAAAACATTCAAACTTAGTTCTATGGCACAATAACAACATACTAAAAAAAAATTGCCGTAGGTTAAGGTTTAGAGGGTTGAAAACGTTATCGCCGTTTGTATGGGGAGCGCTTTTTGGGGCTGTGTTAAACAAAAAAAATTAAATGATTATCAAGATTCAACACAAATTGTAGTGTGACTTTTGATGGGAGTTTCGACGAACAAGTTACTTGTGACTTCGTGCTGGAATAAACTTTACGCGAAATTTCCAATATGAGAAATTTTTATGCACTTTCTAAGTCTACTCTTGACCACGGCCATTGCAATACGGCTGAAAACGAAACAATTTAAAGGGTTTGTATCGCGTGTATTGTAACGAATCTAATTCCCGACGTTTCGAACCCTTTTCAGGTCTTATAAACCGAAACCGAAACTGGTATAAACCGTTCTATTGTTTTATTTCAATGTCTACAAGTCCCGAAAACTTAAGATTTTTCCTGTTTTAGTAGGTACACAAATATGAGATTTGGCAAATCATCAAGTGAGAGCGTGCTTTAATAGATTGCTTCACGTCAGCAAATCAGATTCAAGACAATGCCTTGACAAGGAACTCTCATTACTATGCCGAATAGCTCAGCTATATCGACATTAGCATGCCATAGCTATAGCTCGCCAATGGATCGGCCTACTTGCGATTGCGCAAAGGTTTGGGGTGTGAATTGCAATGGTTAGTTTAATTCCTCGTTTGATGTTTAAACTTTTTTCAAATTACAAACCGTCTTTACACAAACAGCGACAACCTTAACTGAGTATGAAAGACGGAACTAAGAGAATTGTCTATGCTGACCTCTGATGGAAAGTCCACACAACTGCCCATCACTGAGCCGTTGCCGGCCTTAAGGCCCTTTTGGGAATTCGGATCTCTCATGCACCAGAGGAGACGCAGATATGTTCAATTATAATAATAAAAAAATAGGTGAAAATGAAAATGAAAATGAAAAATTTATTTAGTAAGTACGCCATGTAGGTTCTTTTACATGTCTGAATCTACTAGCGCTTCGGAAAATGGAAGATACTATTGAGAAGAAACGCCGCAAGAAACTCAGCAGTTTATTATTCTTTCTCCTCTTTTCAAACCAAATTAAATAAATAAATAAAATAAATAAATATCTTGGGACAATTTACACCAATTGACCTAGTCCCAAACTAAGCAAAGCTTGTGCTATGGGTACTAGACAACGGATATACATGCTTATATAGATAAATACATACTTAAATACAAATAACATCCATGACTCAGGTACAAACATTCGTATTCGTCACACAAATATTTGCCCATACCAGGATTTGAACCCAGGACCTCTTGCACAGTAAGCAGACACATGTGCCACTGCGCCATACAGGTCGTCGATTAAAGTGCAATATATATAGGTATATAATATACTGTCATCAAAGATCTTTTACATATTACTAGCAACACGCCCTAGCTTTGCACGGGTGCATTGTAGAATTACATTGAAAACTTCCGTAAAAAAAAACCCAATTTGCCAGTCAAAATCATATAAAAACCCTTTTCATGGTTTAAATGGAGTTAACGGCCGAATATAAGGACAGACAGGAACGGATAGACGTATAGAAAGAACGACTTTAATGATACTATGTAATGATATAATAATAGTTTGAACACTGCCTTGGCAACACCTTTAATGGCTGAGCAAGTCAAAACGAGAATAGCAGTAGAATTTAAGGTATTATTATTCAGTAGGGATACCAACATTAATTTAAATCAAAGCTAAAATGCGCTATCTTGTATGGCTCATAGAAGTGACACATTAATTCAGTAAGTAAGCACAATAAATTGTCAAGTTAGTAGGCGGACAAGTGCAGTGAGTACATAGACATCAACGCGCTCTTATGAAAGCTTAGCGCTACGTCGATCGTTTACGCTACGTCGTCAAACAGTTTAAAAATGTTTCTATTTTGTAATAGTGACATACAAAAATGATGTTTTTGACATAATAGTCATAAAAGAGTCAAACTAGATTTATGTTAGAGATCATCGGAAAGGCAAGTGAGAAGTTAACCAATAAAAAACCGACCAAATGCGAGTCGGACCTGAACATTTAGGTTTTTTTTTTTATGAAATAGGAAGGCAAACAAGCAAGTGGGTCACCTGATGGTAAGTGTACACCACCGCCTATAGACACCCTGCAACACCAAAGAGATTGCAGATGCGTTGCCAACCCAGAGGGCTAAGATGGAAAACCTCTTGTGCCAGTAATTACACTGGCTGTCTTGCTTTCCACGCCGGAACACAACAGTGCAAGCACTGCTGCTTAGCCCTCTGGGTTGGTAACGCATCTGCTATCTCCTTGGTGTTGCGGGTGTCTATAGGCGGTGGTGATCACTTACCATAAGGTGACTCATTTGCTGGTTTGCCTTCCTTTTTTAAACAAAAAAACAGTCCTTTGTCACATTTAAAGCAATAAACATCACAAAAATCTATTAGCACATTACAGTGTTTTTCACAACAAAATTATTACACTCAATGAATTCCATTTAACTCAATCAGCAATGTTTCCCACATGCAAGTCCCGTGCAATACTTAATGCACTTAAGTGCGGTAATTAACTTAGCCGTGAGATAAGTGAGATAAGTACAATTGTGCTGTCACAATGGATTGTGACAAATTAGTGTTTTTCTTTGTTTATGTTTATTCCGGTACAAAATGGCGGAAGCTTACGGTTCTTTTTTAATTTCACGGATTAAGAGGGATTGTTGCGAGAAGGGAATTAAAAAAAATACATAATTAGTTTTGCGTGGCTAAATGATATTTGAATTTATATTTTTCAGTAAACAAGACGTTTTGCAAAATAGGGGACTGTTTTTTACTGAATTGTGTTTTTATTATAAAAGTTCGAGTAAGTAATTTGAAATACCTAATAAACTGTACAATTGTTTAAAGTTGTCAACTTGAACTTCCAAAAACAGCACATCGTGCCTTAAGGAACAGTGTTTTATCAATATATGTATATATAACGCCTAACGGGACTTGAACGCCATAAAATCGTTATGATTTATGATCCGAAGTTATCATAAATTAATAATGATATTATCACGTTAATGTCCCGTTTGACGCGTTATATGTGTGGAAATTGCGACAAGTTTAAAATAATTTACAGTATTTTAATAACTAGGTACTTGATTAAAAAAAAGTCATACCACTTAGCCACAATTAACAAATAGCTAAGCGGTCGAATATATGAGGATAGTATTTCAAACTATACTAGCGACCTACCCCGGTTTGGCCCGGGTTTAATCGGGATGTACTAACATGAAAACCTTCCATTAAGAATCTCTGAATGAAAACCGTAGCAAAATCCCTTGCGTAGTTTAGAAGAAGGCGGCCGAACGTACACTATAAGGATTTAAGACAGATATGCAGTTACCGATAGCGACTTAAATTTATACTACGTAGTGATAAAGAAAGATACCGCTTACGTAGCAGTTGGTCTGCTTGGTTTTAGTACTTAGGGCAGTTTTAAAGAACCTTGTCAAGTTTCCCCGGCTTCCTCATACGCCTAGATCCAGTCTGTTGGGTAAAATATTATTTCTTCCTAGTCCAATCTAGATCTAGAGCGGTCAGTCCGTTGCGCAATGCCACGCCCGAACCTGACTATGCATTTTGCATTCCGACGGTAGCTTAGAGAAATACCAAATAGAATAGTAAGATTTGTACAGCTTCAGTAGTAGCTGATCATTTTAATACCTTGTCGCTGTCAGTAATGTGACTAATACAAGCGACTCTCATTTCATTTACTGTTTTTTTTTTAGTTTTTTTTTTATGTAACTTGTGTATGCCATGTACTATTGTGATAAATTGCACTGTAATCTGTTTTGAAAAGAGAGGAAAAAAAATAAACTGCTGAGTTTCTTGCAGCGTTTCTTCTCAGTAGTATCTTCCATTTTCCGAAGCGCTTGTAGATTCAGACATGTAAAAGAGCCTATACGGCCTACTTGCAAAATAAATTTTTCATTTTCATTTTCATTTTTCATTTACGTTAGTACGACGAGGTTCTTATGCGAAATAAAATGTTGATTTCCACAAACAAATTATCTATACATACGAGTATAATAAAATTGTAACTGGCCGATGTCTATACATGGTCTACTAGCTTCTGCCCACGGCTTCACCCGCGTGGACTACAGAAAACAAATGACAGGGGTGGAATTTCCAAAAATCCTTCCTTAGTGGATGCGTACCCTGTATAAGGTATCTATGTGCAAAATTTCAAGTCTCTAGATCTAGCGGTTTGGGCTATGCGTTGATATATCAGTGGCCCGTTTCACTAAGCTACAAGTTACAATTTTACAAGTCTAAACTGGCAACATTGGTCAATAATGACCAATGGCAATGGGCATAATGACCAATGTTGCCGGTTTAGACTTGTAAAATTGGAACTTGTAGCTTCGTGAAACGGGCCACAGTCAGTCAGGACTTTGAATTTTATATGTATAGATAAATACATAGCTACTTACTCTTAATATAAAACAAAGTTGCTATCTATTTCATTCTGTCCTCACATCTTCGACCGTTTACTGTTTCTAAATCACGCAACGAATTTCGAAGCGGTTAGAGATTTTATTTTATTTATTCGGGGCATCAACAGCATTACAGATCTAATCTTTATTTATAAACATAGCAATACAAAAGGCCAATAACAGATGTCCACCAAAATACAGCAAGCGGAACCACAGTTAATAAGAAAAACAAAAAAAAACAAAATATTTATACTAAGCAAGCAAATGACATTAAAAAAATAACACACTAAATTTATAATATATTAACTACTTCACGTGTGTGTTAGGAGAGTGAATGTCTGTATTATGTGTGTGTGTAATTACGTGTATAATAGTGTTACTGTTTGTGTCGATGTTGGAGGATGTTAAATGTAATAACACTAAGCACTTAATTATTTACCTTACTGTCTGAGAAATAACCGTATTCGATTTTTAAAGCAACAAAAAAAGGAGGTTGTTTTATGGCAGGTTTTTATGTACAGACATTTTACGCAGCGTGCATGTTACAGAGCTCACTTTTATCTTTTATTTTATACTAGCAGACGCGCGCGACTTTGTTCACGTAAAATTAGTAGCCTATGTCCGTCAGGAATAGTGTAGCTTTCCATCTGTGAAAGAATTTTTGAAATCGGTTCAGTAGTTCCAGAGATTACCCCCTACATACAAACAAACTAACAAAAAAACAAACAAACAAAGTTTTTCTGTTTATTGTATTAGTGTAGATTTTGTTTCTATGTGTGAACCAATAAAGAGCAACTTTGTAATTGTTTGTTTCAAAATAATCCAGTAGCCTAACATGACGGGCCAATTTTAGGATACGTCTACTTCTTTTTTAAGAAATAGGAAAGCAAACCAGCAAGTGGGTCACCTGATGGTAAGTGATCACCACCGCCTATAGACACCTGCGACAACAAAGAGAGTGCAGATGCGTTGCCAACCCAGAGGGCTAAGATGGAATACCTCTTGTGCCAGTAATTACACTGGCTGTCTTGCTCTCCACGCCGGAATACAACAGTGCAAGCACTAGGCAGGATTAGCGAGCAAGATGGTGGTAGCGATCCGGACGGACCTTGCATAAGGTCCTACCACCCGCAGAATTTTTTTGTACACAGCATTTATGTATTGTACATATTATAGAGGTCACTATTCTTATCTCTGTATTTTATCCTTTGTTTCTATGTATGAATCAATAAAGAGTAACTTTGTAATTGATTGTTTGAAAATAGTCCAGTAGCCTAACATGATGGGCCAAGTTTAGTTTACGTCTATATGCATCCCTTTCCTATTGCACTAGTTTGATAAAGACGCAGGAAAGGATCTGGGGGCACGGCAGTGCCCCCGCCAAGTCGAGCAAAAAAGCGGCACGGCCATACCATCCTTTTCTCAAAGCAATGCAGGCCATTTTCTACCCCCTATAACTTCGTTGTGGATTAAACTAGAAGCCTTTTTTTTCAGTCTATATTTAACTTGGGTCGATCATGTAAAGCTGCTAAAATGATAAATTGCAAAGGGAGGGTCTAAATAAATAAATAAATAATAATACAGTAGATAAGAGAGGACGCAAGGACAAACTGTAGAAAAATAGGACATGTGCTCCCTTAGGATAGCAACTGACAACCCTAAACTAGCTACATGTGGCTCTACATTATGCTACTATTCCATTCAATTATTTTAAACTGTCGCGATTTTGACACGTCCCTATAATCTACACTAATATAATAAAGAGGTAAACTTTGTTTGATTGTTTGTGTAGGTAATCTCTGGAACTACTGAACCTATTTCAAAAATTCTTCACTAATACAATGCTACACTATCCCTGTGGCCCTAACATGACTGGCTAAGTTTAGTTTATCTCTATCTGCGTCCCTTTCTTATGACACTAAGTAGACAGAGACACAGGGAGGGTTTAATCTAAACCTGGGCTGTCATGTTATGGCCGCTGACGGACATAGGCTACTAATTCCAAGCGAACGAAGTTACGGGCGTCCGCTAGGCCGTCATAAGTCACGTTGACGTTATAAATAAGTGTTCTATTCAAACACAAACATTACAGTAATAACTTGATTTAGAAATTCATGCTTCGCTCACTTCACTTGCACTAAGTCCGCACTAGAATTACTGTCACCAGTATACTTAAATACATTGCACCCCAACATAAGTATGGTTGACATTTCACATAGGCAGTGTAATGATGGTGGTACTGGGGGCTGGAGCTGAAGGTATGTATGATGTAATAAGTAATTATATCTACACTAATAATCTACACTGTCCACACTATAATAATAATATTAACCACCGGTAGCTTGAGCCATAGAGTACATGCTTGAGCCCTGCCCCGCTGCCGGCGGCACTCTAGGTTAAGTTTTTATAATGTTACTATTTTGTATTGATATTGTTTTATTACTTTTTATAGAAATATTGTAAAAACTTAACCTAAGATTTGAAATAAATATACAATAATATTAATAATAATCTACACTAATATAATAAACATGTAATCTTTGTTTGTTTGTTAGTTTGTTTGTATGTAGGGGGTAATCTCTGGAACTACTGAACCGATTTCAAAAATTCTTTCACTAATAGAAAGCTACACTATCCCTGACGGACATAGGCTTCTAATTCCACGCGTACGAAGTGGCGTGCGTCCGCTATTATTATATAATTTTATAAGGGAACTGGAGACCCGCCCAAGTTTGGCACGGATGCAATTTACTAAAGAAAACTTAATTATATAGGATGTGAAATGTACATACAAACCTTTCGTAAAAAAAGTCCCTAAATGACAGTGGAAACCGTATTAAAATCCGTTGCGTGGTCTAGAAGGAATAAACGGCCGAAAATACCTATGCTATGTATAGTCGACCAAGTAATTGCTTGACCACTTTTGAACCTTATCCCTTTGTAATACGGTCGAAAAGTGGTCAAGCAATTTCTTTGTCGACTATACCTTCAGAAGAAGATACTTAAAGAAAATAAAGAAAATGACTAGGTATTGACAGTGAGGGTGAAGACAACTTAATTGAGTGTAGGTATTTGGTAATTCTATCGCGTTCCCGATTACGGTTCTAACGATTTCGATAAAAACGATATACGCAGTCGGGTAATAAAAGGCTTCTGACTAACAGACAGACAATGCGCAGCCATTGGTTTCTACAAATACTAATAAATCTAATAATAAGTACTTAAGAGGAAACACAAGGGCCGTTTTTCCATACAAACGTCGTCCCCTGTTTCCTCTCTGGATAATGCCAGTAGAGCAATATTTTTTTTCCAAAAAATCAATGGCCACTAATATGCATGTCCCTATGTTTTCCTTTTTTTCATAATTTAATTATTAAAAGAGATATGAACATTCAAAAACCTAAAAAAATGCCCAGATTTTCGGCTGCGTTCATACATTCAGAAAACAAATTTTACTAGATTAAATAAAAAAAAGAAAAACATAGGAACACTGCCAAAGCCTTTCTTTAATTTTTAATGAAAAAAGTAGTTAAATCGGTTCAGTTTTGGAGAAGGAATCAGGGGTCTACGAATCGTTGATTTTATGTACTTTAAATAGGTATTTTCAGTCCAAGCTGCGGTTGTCTCTATTGCACTCTGCGGGGGGAGGCTTGATAGATGGAGGCAGCAATAGATTTTACAAATACCTAATTTTTAATTCTCTAGGCCTTGGTGTTTCCTCTTAAAATACCCTTTTTCATACCAGAGGTTCGTGTCATAAGTGAAATATAATAATTATTAAACCAATAATAATGTAGGTAAATTTATTTTATTTTTGAAATTTATTTTGTATGTAATGATTTGCAAGTAGGTAAATAAATATAATATAGGTAGCACATTTTATTTACTTATAAAAAATTACCTACAAAATTTAAGAACTGGAAAGCATTAAATATAAAAAATTTGATAAAATATGTAGTATTTTGGAAATCTCCATATAGCACTTAAGTGTCACACTTTCATCCCGGAAAGTGGTATTGGTCCCGGACGAAAAATAAAACAGAATAGATTTACGTTAGAGTAGGTGTGATTCAGTCCGTTAATAATGAACATTTAGATCGCTACGGATAAATATATTATTATATGCTTATGCTTATTAAAGTTACGTTATAGCAGGTCGAACAACCTCTACTGTCTTTAAATGAAGGGCGGCAAGTCCTAGCGGCAAGTATCCAAGAAGAATGACAAAGGTTATTACCGATTAAAAGGTATTTAGTGGGTATTTAAGTAAGTATTTTATAGTAGATAGTGGACCTTTAAGTAGGTATGAAAAGTAAACTGATAAAAAGGGAGAAATGGGTTAGAAACCCCCTGTTTTTTTTTTGTATTTTGAGGCTTGTAATGCCTACTGATAATTAAGTTTTGAAGACAAATTAATTTAAAAATATATTTATGAGGTCTGCTTGCAACTCAATATTCCTAAAAAGAAAATTATCAATTACTTTCACCATAAAGGGCGGAGTAACATTAACTCAAGTTATTTAATTACAATTTCACAACAAAAGCATCCTTATTAAGAACCCATAAAACTATCACTGACCTTCAAAACAAACATGGCGTCTTTTTTCAAACGTCAAACTTTTCCCGCCTTCACGTGTAATGGCGGCCGATCGCAACAGACTTATGCGGCGCGCATTCAGCCACTTGTATTTATAACGTCATCGGTTAGTTGGAGTTACAACAGCCACAATATTATTATTCGACGTAGGCCCTAGTGGTTTTGTAACTAAACGTTGGGTGATACGAATTAGTTTTGGCAGACGCCATTGTTATGCTCTTGTTATGCTTATGAAAAAGTTTTGGGTCATAGACTACATTACATATTTTTGTCTGCGAGGAGCGCAGGTTTTTCAGAAAGTTATAATTTGGTGCGTCATCGTCTGCGCGTATTTAGATCTAATAAAATAAGTAGCTAGTTAAAATAGGTAGCCATTACTGAAACTATACAGAAGAAAACCGCACAATCCAGTGCAAGCCTGACTAACACTTCGATGGTTGTTACTACATGTTTGACGTTTGTATTATTTTCTCTTTAGACGAGCGCTGTGCCTACGTTGGTTTAATGGATAATCCGAAAGTACGTGGTAGAGCTTATTCTGTCAAGAAACCCTAAAAGGGGTGATAGACCAACAAGTACGTATAAGTTCGCGTAATTATGGCTTGACGACCTTTTATCGCCTAAAATTACTCGCTTTTTTAGCGTAGGTAGATACTTAAAAAGAAACATGGCTGATAAAGATCGTCGAGCCATAAGTGCGCTAACTTATTCGTCTGTCTATAACAACAACAAAAACAAATACTTACTCTTTTTTGTACACCGCATAAAAAAGACAATGAAAACAAAGATACGAATCTGTCTATCGCCTGTTTTAAAAACGCCTTTCTTAAATGTAATCTTGTACTCGTAATGAATTAAATTATAACTTACGTGTTTTAGCGCTTGTAGTAAAATAACATAATACTTGCGACATTTACTGAATCATTCGTCACGCACCTGACCTCCATTCATTAATTCACACTCGAATCATAATTGTTCTTTATTTTCAAGAATAATCAAATCCAGCAACGGATTAGCGAATCTTTTAAGGTTGCTCATAGTTATTTATGAGGGGCGGTCATCGCTTACAACCAAGTGACCTGTAAACTAGCATGCGGCTAGTCTTATGAGTAATTAAGCCTTTAGTCTCGAAAGGCCCCAAGTCCTAAATATAGGGCAAATGTCAAACTGACGTTGAACTCACTGTCTCAAGTCTCAAACGATATGGTTCAAAATTGATAGAACATAGAACGAAATTTGACGTGGGCTTTACGAGGTTAAACTTGAAAACACCTGAAGTATCTATCAATCGCGTGTTGGTGAGTCTGCAGTTACTGTGTAGGAGGTCGCTGCGAATTTTTTTACTGTCTACGCAATGCAATGAGCTCTGGAGATATTACCAGCAGTTATTATCTGTAAGGTGGGGCGGAGGTTTTCCCCAAATGTTCATTTCAAATCCAAGGGGAATCATTGCAGTGCAGTGCCTTATCTCTCGAGGGTGATAAATTCGGAGATGGTGTATAATGATGCAAATTTACTGGTGAGAACCTACTCCTCTAGCATTATTACACGAGAGTTTTATGCTACCTATTTAAATAAATTCCTGTTCCAACAATGGCACTGTGAAGTGGCGGACTAACTGAAGGAATGCGCGTGCGCACACGTTATGTTATGTATTAATATGTATCGAAGACACCCACTGAGCGATCTCGATGCAAGGCCGCGTAACCTGTTTACAGGATAGTCTAGGAGCTGATGTATTTGTTTATATAAAATTAATTTAATAGACTGAAATTAATAATTGATAAATTATACGAGTACATATAAATTAAACTTTACATCATGATTTAAATGATAAGAAGATAATGACAACACAAAATGATAACGTGATCGTTTGGCAGGACTTGAACCTGCTACGTCGGCTTTATGGTCTTGCTTTTATCAATTGAGCTATATCGATGTTAGTACTGCAAATTAAGTTACCCCTTGGCTTTAGGTGCCACGTGTTATTATATTATATGTCTATTTAGTGTCATAAAGGACGCACTGATAGGTAAATTGATCTAGGGCGGTCATGTCAATGCCATGAAAACAGCTTAAAAGCTAGAGCCAAAGAGTTTTAAAAGTGACCTATCGATAGCACCTAGGGCAGCAAAACCCTCCAAAAAACCAAGAATGTAATAACCTCATACAAACAAAGAAAAAATATGCAGTGTCTGGCGGAGTTAAGAAATTTTTTGGTACATTTAGTACTCGTTAATTCCTATACAGTATCGGTATACCAAGCCTAAATCGTTTTACGTATTTAGAACAAATACTTAAGTAGGTAATATTTTTAAGAGTAATCTAACGATACTCAATATTACAGAATAAAAAAATCTCTTATCCTGCGCACCCTAGTTTTTTTTTTAACAATTTTATTGCAGCAAAACTATATAAACTATAAAGGTTCCTTGTTTGACTGCGGAAATCTAAAAATATCAACCACCAATTATGATTTTATATTTGTTGACTATCTCTTGGGCTATGGAGCGTGATCATAAAGCCAGATAAGAATGTTATGCTGATGCGTTACCGATGCGCCGAACATCGGTGGGCGGGAAAGGCTTTTGTTTTTCTTTTTAAAAGCGGGGGCAGAAGTATCATGTTATTCGGAGCTAGTTGTCATCATCTTCCTGGCACTTTTTCCCGTTCCCTAATTGGGGGTACGCTTTGACCATGATCCCAAGACTAGGTAGGTCAATGTTTGTTCCATTTGGCCTGTAACCCTGTGACAGGGTATCATAATTACGAAATTATGTACATGAATGTGCAGGTTTCCTTGCTATGTTTTCCCTCGCCGTAAAAGTGTTGATTAATACAATGATTATAGGTAATGTATTAAGTTAGAAAAAGTCATCGGTACATGGCGACCGCTGGGGATCGAACTCTGTACTTCACGCTCACAAGTTTACTCCTCTAGGCACTAGGCCATCAACGCTCACGTAGATATTTCTACTACTGTACTAAATAGTTTTCCCTATCCAGAAGCCAGAGGCGTCTTTAGCCCATGTAGCGCCCGTGTGCAAACATTACCCTAGCGCCCCCCTTTTTTTTAAAGTGAGGATAATCCATTGACGGATTTACTGAGGGTGGCCCCGCATGACCCAAATGGGCCCCTTCGCGCCGAAGCGCAGCCGCATCACCAGTCCCGTCTGCTGGCTCAGAGGAGTACCGGGAGCGGCCACTCTGAGATACCTCTTAGCCCCGCTGCACGTCGGACACAAGACGCGCAACAGGGAGCCCCCCCCCTCCCCCACCACGATAAGGAAGGTATCCGTCGGACCCTATAGCGCCCCCGAGACTAGGGGGCGCTAGAGCAATGCCGAGTGGGGCTCGGTAGTGAGCGGCGTTCGGCGCCCCCTAGGACCGCTGCGCCCGTGTGCAACGAACACTCTGCACCACAGACAAAGACGCCTCTGCCAGAAGCCCATCGCTGCCCCCGAGCAACTAGGTCACCAAGCTCTTTAAAGTTAACGCAAAGCCAAATAACTCGGTCAATAAGTAGGTACCTTTATTAAATTAATTGAATGTTGTCAAATAAAGAATCCAAAGCAGATCTCCTTGCTCGAGGGCTTAAAACCAGCTAGGGAGCGCATAGTACGGGTACTTTCGCGAGGTCGGCGTAAATAAAATAGGTAGTTATATAGTTCCGCGTTCAGTTCCAATTATTTCTGAGTAATGGCTACTGAGTCATGGGCGTAGCGGGTTCAAAATTACAGGACAATATATATCATAGAACCTAGCTCGCTAGCTGTGGCCCTAACATGACTGGCCAAGCTTAGTTTATCTCTGTCTGCGTCCCTTTCTTATGACACTAGTTAGACAGAGGCACAGGGAGGGATTAAACTAAACCTGGGCTGTCATGTTAACGCCGCTGTTGCCCCTAATTCAGTGCTGGATTTGTCAATAGGCCCTATAGTCCGCGGCCTAGGGGAGGCGTATTACAGAAGGCACTCGCTCGCTTTATGCTGTTTAGATATAAGCAAGGACAGGGGCGGCACAAACTTGGTGGCCTATAGTTAAGGAAAGTGTAAATCCAGCACTGCCTTCACTAACTAGTAGGCGAGTACACGAGGCACCGAGTCGTAAGAAAGAACTCATTTGTGAGAAATTGAAGAGAGAAAAGTCAGAAAGAAACGCCAAGTGTGAGTCGGACTCGAGCGATGAGGATTCCGTACAAACTTAATAATAAGCATCGAACATTGTTCTAACGAAAAGATAAGCTGAATTGAGAGACCAACTTATAGGTATTAGCTATTGGAAAACTGTTGTCCTCATACTCGTACCTACATACCAAGTGCAAACTTAAGTATATATTAGTTTGCCTTGGATGTTTTTTTTTAAATTAAATAGGAGCTCCTCTATTAGGATAGAGATAGAGGATTCCTCTATTAGAGAGCCTTCTCCTTCTTCTCGTATTTTATTAACAAGCAAGTGGGTCACGTGATGGTAAGTAATCATCACCGCCTATAGACATGTACGTATTTAAGTATACATTTATCTTTAGTATACGTATGTATATCCGTTGTCTAGTGCCCATAACACAAGCAGCTTTAGTTGCTTAAGTAATTTGGGACTGGGTCAAGTGGCATTAATTGTCCCAAAATATTTATTTATTATTATTTATACCTAGGTACTAGCAATAATATTTTTCTTTAAACTACAAATTTAAGGTTTTTTATTTTTTCCTTAATTTGTGCTAATTGTGCTGTAAGACCTTGCTTCTCGCCAAATTTCATGATTCTAGGTCAACAGGAAGTAACCGTATAGGTATGTATAATGTGTCAAAATTTTACAATTCAAAAGTGGTTTTTGTAAGCCACATCTGAATAATGAATGATATTCTATTTTGACTTTCACTTTTTTTGATTTCCCTTTAAGAGGAGTGTGAACCCAGCCCCAAAAAGCGCTCCCCATACAAACGGCGATAACGTTTTCCACCCTCTAAACATTAACCTATGGTAATGTTTTTGGTATGTTGTCATTATGCCTTAGAACTAGGTTTGTATGTTTTGATTTTTTGAATATTCTTCATAGATTTGACAATATTTGCATTTTAGGAGTTACATACAAATAACAAAGGCGACAATATTTTTGAAACTATTAAGAATATTTAAAAAATCAAAACATACAAACCTAGTTCTAGGGCATAATGATAACGTACAAAAAATCATTGCTGTAGGTTAAGGTTTAGAGGGTGGAAAACGTTATCGCCGTTTGTATGCAGAGCGGTCGGTTCACACTCCTCTTAATATGTAACGGAAAACGTTCAGAGTATGACACAGCAGCGTACGCGCAGATTTCCTTGCATTTGCGCGTACGTTTTGGAGGCCGTTGCACCATTTGTATTCTAAGAAGTCTTGAGACGGGACCAATGCATTCTGGGGACGTTTCAATAACAGACTGGCTGTGGCAATACATGGATTTTAAGGTCTGTTGATAATTGTGCGGCCCTAACATGACTAAGATCCAGTTATTCTTCGGAGCCTTAGCCACCCTGATTTGGTTCCTGATGTTGTCATGTTCATGTTCTATGTTATTTTATGTTGTTATATTTGTATTTGACTATCCATTATTAGGTATTATTTTGTGTTTTTTAATTTATTTTATATTTAAATTGTTTTAAACTTTCGCGACTTTCAGACATATTTATAACATTATCGGGACTTAAGCGCGATAGAAACATATTGTTGATTTACCTCGACGTTTCTAGCGCGCTTAAATCCCGATAATGTTATAATAGTATTTTATGCAACTGCTATATAATGAGAGGCCTTAAAACACGAGTGTGGTTTTATGAAACGAGCGTCAGCGAGTTTCATAATAGGATCACACGAGTGTTTTAAGGACTAATTATATACAGTTGCATACATTACTTTATCTACACACATATCATAACTGCAAAAAATCGTAACAGCAAAAAACCTAAAAAGAATGACAACTAATGGCGGCCATGTATATTAAAAAAGTACTCTGTGATTCGATCTATCCGTCAGGACGAACATTTTTTTTAAACCATAGACGAACGAATGAAGTTGCTATTTTCATGTCACTCGAGATCAAATGTCGTGCGTTTAAATTAAAAAATCATACTGAGTTGACGTTTCGTATCGATAACTGTTTTAATATCTGTGGATACTAGAATAGAGACCAACTTGAATTTTGACAGCTGTTCCAAATTTAAATTCATAACGTCACGAGCAGTCACGAGATATCGGTAATGTGATGACCAATAAAGAACAGATTTACCTACTACCACAGACAAGAAAATTCTTATAATAACATTGGTTGTAATAATGCTGGTCATTTCCTAGGGTTTTTGAACGCGTTATTTAGCCTTTATGATATGTGTGTAGATAATAGTATTTTATGCAACTGATATATAATGAGAGGCCTTAAAACACGAGTGTGGTTTTATGAAACGAGCGTCAGCGAGTTTCATAATAGGATCACACGAGTGTTTTAAGGCCTAATTATATACAGTTGCATACATTACTTTATCTACACACATAGCATAACTGCAAAAAACCGTAACAGCAAAAAACCAAAACCGAATGACAACTAATGGCGGTCATGTATATTAAAAAGGTACTCTGTGATTCGATCTATCCGTCAAGACGACCGTTTTTTTTTTTTAAACCATAGACGAACGAATGAAGTCCCTATTGTCGTGTCACTCGAGATCAAATGTCGTGCGTTTAAATTAAAAAAACATACTGAGTTGACGTTTCGTATCGATAACTGTTTAATATCTGTGGATACTAGAATAGAGACCAACTTGAATTTTGACAGCTGTTCCAAATTTAAATTCATAACGTCACGAGCAGTCACGAGATATCGGTAATGTGATGACCAATAAAAAACAGATTTACCTACTACCACAGACAAGAAAATTCTTATAACATTGGTTGTAATAATGCTGGTCATTTCCTAGGGTTTTTGAACGCGTTATTTAGCCTTTATGATATGTGTGTAGATAAATATATTTTATATTTCTTATGTTAGTTATTGTATTTTTTTGAGGATCCAATGTGAATGCATACCTATATCTTGACATGAATTGTAATTTATATGATAATTAAAATTGAGAAATAAAGCAAATCAAATCAAATATTCCATGTTCTTTGCGTAATTATGTAAATTAATTTTACTTGTGCAAGGACCTTTTTTGTGGGTTTACTTTCTTATGTACCAGACCAAACGGGGAAAAATATTTTCCGCTAAATGGCTTCTCTTAGAACAATTCTCAAGGGTACAGGGGAAGAAAAACACGTGAGCCTCAATAAAGAAACTTTATTCCCTAAACGGAGATGAATAAAAATTACACGATGGCATCTTTGCTCTTACCCTAACTTAATAATTATTTAGCAAAAACTTATTTAAATAGTTATCCATTTTTGTACAGCAAAATTAAGAGTGACTCTGCAAACTTAGATCACATCATTACTCTTCATCGGTAAACCAAAAGCAATGACAATGACTTATGAAGGTAGAATCACCCTATGTTTATGCTAATTTTAAATTCCGAAACACCAACACTCTTGCGCACAATTACTGTCACGATTCAAAAGCACTTAAGCTCGGACTTGGCGTTGTTTTTAACAATCACATAAATTTAAGGGCCGTGAAAAAAGGACATCTTATTGTTTCCAAAAATTGAGCTGATTTTTTTTTCATTTGAAGGGTAAACAAGCTTGCGGTTAACACGATGGTAAGCAATCATCACCGCATAAGGAACCTGCAATATTATGCGGTTTGATCCTGATTTAAGGAAGACATTATTTATTTATTGAATTCGTTAGGATTAATTAATCAAAGAGCCCTACTCATGGGTTCCTTATAAGTTCGCATTTGTACAGCATTGCATCTTTTTTTGCCGTTTACGTGTTTCGTATTTACATACAGACAAACAAAAGTTAAGGTACGGGTAATAAAAACGCCAAGTCCGAACGCGCAACCAAAAACGATCTTAAAACAAAAACAACAACCATGTCGCGTACAAGTAATAACCACACCATTTTACATAAACGCTATGTACAACTTTATAACTTTTACTAAAAAAAAAATACAAAAAAAATATCAACACAATCATCAAATTTCAATTACGTACAGATTAAATTTTCCATTTTATTCCACTAGAAATTATTAAAAGCTAACATGAAATAGCAGTTACATCTGCACAATATATTTGAAGTTGTCGCAATGCAGAAAATATATATCTGTTTACAATATACGTATTAGAAGTAAGGCAAACACTCGTTGACTATTTTTATTTTGTAGGCACTAGTTTTTTTAGGGTCTCAACAACCAAAACTGCAAGATTTTGGTATATATAATTAAAAAAAAAAATAAGGCATACAATGTCCTAAGGCACTCTTTAAAAACAAAAAACTTTTAACAGTAAATGATTTACAATACAAAACGTCATTACAAATAACAATGAAAATAATTCATCTGTGTTTGTCTCATTCACTGTATTAAATTTTGGTCACTCGTAATCTATTTACTGAAAAAACACATGCCTCGTAGGCGCTTAAGTCAACCGGGGAACTTTAACCCTTTGAACGCTTTCATATTTGAATGAAGTGATAACTCACACACCAAGCACTGTATAATTGTTACGTTTAAACCAATAAAAACAATTCATAATGGATTTTATTCATTATCAAAGTCCACCTTCACTCCGACCTTTTTAGTGGTTGTTGGCGTGGTGGGCACGACGACGCACGACTTTATAGGTTCTTGGCGTTCAAAGGGTTAAATATTTAGGGCGATTTTGAACTCATATTTATGATTTGTTGGAGTAATGTTGGACGCATAATTTGTCTAAGGGTACTTATAAACTTGGGCATTCACTTGTAAAAGAACAACGCCGTATTTAACCTTTTCAACGCTACGTCAAACGTCATCGGTCACATGCCAAGCTTTTTTTGCAAGTACCGAAGTTTAACCTTATGCCAATGCACGTAAGTCACTTTTATATTGCACGCGTTGACGTATTGGTCTCTGGCGTTGAATAGGTTAAACGCCAGCATGATGCTTGCTGGTGTTTTCCATTTATTTTATGAGCTTTGTAACATTCGTTCGAGTGCTTATTACAAGTGAATCCTCATCTCTATCAGCACCCTTACTCGTCGCTGAGTAGATCTCTACCTTTAATACTAGTTGTAGGAAGTTGATACAAAATTACTAATCAATGTCACTTAGCTCAAAGTTACTCCGGTTGACTGTAAGGCTGAGTTTCCACCAGAGATGTGCGAGGATGCATAGCGAGGGATGTGTTTGTAAAGAACCAATGAGCCGTTTCCACCAGAGCTGTGCTGACCGAGGCGAGGTAAATGAAGCGATTCTATTGGTTCTTACAAACACATCCCTCGCTACGCATCCTTGCACATCTCTGGTGAAAAAGCAGCCTAATGCTTGCTTTTGAATTCTCAGGGGGTAATCTAACATTTTTCTTGATTATCCATGCCCTAATGTTCCGTTTGCCATTATCTATTATTTGCTGCAACCTTTAACTTATAGGGACGCGCGTTATAAAACTAACCTAAACGGTTCTCTACGATAATCTTTTAAACTCTTTAACGCCAAAGACAAGTGTACTTATCACATAGGTTGAACGCCAATGGCGGATATTTCCGCCAACGTGGACAATATAAAACTGATCGTAATTCAACTAAAGTGTACCTTAGTGTCTTCCAAAAAAGAACTTGGTATGAATTACGATTTATGTAGTAAACATGGCGTTGACGTTGCAGCGATCACAAAATTCTAAACATTATATCGTTTCAGCATAAACGATTATGACAAATGAAACATTCAGGCATATGTATAAAATTATAGAATTATCAGAGTCCACGTGACGCTAAAAATGGCTATAATGCATTTATTTTATACAATTCGGTGCGTGAAATCACATCAACTCTACATGCATACTATTATAGTGTGTAAATATATCGAGCAGCTAAAATTTGAGATCTTTATTCAACTTTATAATCTTATAAATGGATAAATAATTATATGTTAATGACAGATTTTGGTTAACCTTTCCAACGCCAAGACAAATACAAAAGTTGTCATTCAATTCAATGCACTAAGCTTGTTTATGTAAGTAACAAAGTTGAGCCTAATGCCAACGCACGTAGTTCAGTTTTACATTACGTAATGTACAGGCCGCGCCACGAAAGTCTAGCGGTGAGCGAAATGTGGAGGGGATAGCTGCGCATGCGTGTGACTAGGGAGCCAATCAGCGCTCTCGTACGATACGCACGCCCGCCCCCTCGTCCCCGCGACACCTTGTTTTTAAATTCTGCGCATTAACGGTCATCGCTAGACCCTCGTGGCGCGGCCTGTACGCGTTGATGGATGCATAAAATAGGTCTCACTCAGCATTTCTCAGTAAAACAAAAATATGTATGCGCCTAAGCATATTTGTGTTTATGGGTTTATTGTTTACACATCAAATTAACGAAATAAAACTCTAGGTACTTGCAAAAGGTGCATTGTTAGAAACACATACCCAATATCAAGTTTCAATTTTACAGGGACAAGCAGAGTTGGCAACATTTTGCTTTGAGTAGTTTATATCCGTCATTGGCGTTCAACCTATAGTGATGGGAAAATCCGATATTGGCGTTCAAAAGGTTAAACAAGACTTCTGTCTTCGAGATTGTATGTTTGTGCTAGGCTTAATAGTCGCAGTGGCGTTAGGTCAGCACTTCACTTAAATTCGCTAATCGAATAATCGCCTTAAAAAAAGTTGACATTTTCTTTTAAATGTGTTCAACGGAGGTGCTATAACTAAACCAAAATATTATTCAAAGTCAAATGAGAGCCAACTTCATCCAGAGTAAGGACTTTGACGTCATTTTGGCATGAGGGTTGACTCGCAAATGAACGCTAAGCCAAAAGGGGCCATAGTCGGACGAGCAACCGCCGGGCCACACTGGTTGCGTACACATTGCGTATGCAACACGGCTCCAGTTAACATGGTAGAGCTGCACGCATCCGGTGTGGCTCGACCATAATTCGCGTACTTATGACTCAACGACCTTCATCGCCCGCGTGTCACCCTAAGTACGCGAACTACTCGAGTGATTTTGAAATTGTTTTAGTTTCGAAAGATCGCGCATGGGTTTAAATCTGCTGAGACGGTCCTTAGAAGGTAAAAAATCATTTTTTGTAGCCTATCTATCAAATAATATCGAGGGGACATTTATTTTGCAAATTACACGATGAGCTTCAAAGAATGACAACCAGCGAGCAATGCCGGATTAAGCCAGCGCGGGGCCTGTAGCAAATTCCGTCAAGGGGCCCTTGGTCTGCTTTAGGTTCTCAAGTTTAGGGTATTAAATAAATTTTTATTACGGTCAGACAGGCGTTGGAGCGCGGGGCCCGTAGCATTTGCTACTCTTGCTACGTGGCTAATCCGGCACTGCCAGCGAGCTTT
Source organism: Ditula angustiorana (assembly GCA_963691745.1). Classification (NCBI taxonomy): domain Eukaryota; kingdom Metazoa; phylum Arthropoda; class Insecta; order Lepidoptera; family Tortricidae; genus Ditula; species Ditula angustiorana. The sequence continues at coordinate 15,117,729 of OY829481.1, read as the reverse complement.
TGAAAATAACCACTTTTTAGTATGGCTCAGCTCATCTAAATATAACCATAGATATTGTAGTTTCTTAGTATTAAAGGAGAAGTATTAGACGAGAATTTCTGAACTTGACTCACAAGAGTTTCAAGTTAGCACATTCATTACAACGGTATCTCAAAATATATTCATTACAATTGCACTACAAAGGCGATTGGAACGCGTATCTCCAAGGAACTATAGCTCTTAATTTAACTTTGAGATCAATTTTTATATATACTCGTTAAAAACGCCTTCCCGATTTGGTGTCATACACTGATCTGTATACTACAAACTTTGCATTAACAATTAGTATTTAGAATTGAAATGTGTTTACAAATATCTGAAAAAAAAGTCCTTTGGGGACTTGCCATCTTCACCGGATGCTGTGTCTCACTCTAGCGCATGGCAAGCAGTGCGTGGGAAGGGGACGCAGCACCAGAAGCAACATTGTTTTCATCACACTTGCTCGTAAATTGATTATAACTTGCATCAAAAGTGTGAGTATTTTTCTTCCTTTTAGGCCGTACTCTACATCCGTTAGACTCAAAACATCTCTGCCCTAAAACACCTATTTCACAAACCGTTCGCATTTTCTCACACCTATTTCTCAAAACATAACTTTGCTATATCTAACCATATCCGTTTCACTGAACATTCATCTTCCAAAACGTCAGATTACCTATTAGATCACTTCCTAAAACATTCATAAATTGATCGAAAACGTCTGCTTCCCAGTATAACCATTTTCCAAAAAGTCAGTTTGATTCAAAACATCCGTTTCGCAGAACACCCATTTCCCAAAACATCCGTTGGCGATTTGGTTTTTTGGGAATTCGGCTATAATGGGAATGTATGATCTGGTATTTGGATATTATGTAAAACAGCTATTCTAGGATTTGGATGTAGTGGAAAATAAATCTTCTAGGTTTTCTGTTATAGGAAACGGATCTCTCGTGCCTAAATCCTTCAAAGGGCTCATTTTTCGAAGCGGATATCCAAACAAATAACAAACAATACAGAAAGTAATTCATTAACTCCATTCGAGAAACTTTGCTTCTGCTCCATTGTAGAAATAGCAAAAGACAACATCAAACTTGGTGTGATTATAAATTATAATTTATAATGCAAACTGTTCAGTAAACGACAGATAATAAAAACTGGCCAAGAGTGAATCGGGGATGCCTAGCTATTTTGCGCCGTTCAGGAACCCTCAATGCGTGAGTTCGACTTGCACTTGGCCGGTTTTCTTTTACAATTCCTAGCAAATGTGATGAAAATTAGAAGAGCGGTATACAGATGATATCCCACCATACAGGCTAGGGCTTGATCGATGCCCAGGGTACACCAGTCCAAGCACAGCCCTTCCCTTGAAGAAGTCCATAAGTTGGTTTGAAAATTATAGGTGACAGCTGTCAATGCACTCTAAACTGTTTGTATGGGGACTGCGAACGTGTTAAAAACTCTAATTCATAATATATTCAACCATATTATGGCTGTCTTTAGTAAACAACATTCTAAACTAAAATTTCATTTTTGTCATCAATGTATTGTTTATTATTGAAATAAAAGATTCTAAAGCAACAAGTTATAAATCATCTCTTCTAATTACAGCCTCGATTTCTGTTTATTTTTATTTTTATGAAATAGGAAAGAAAACAAGCAAGTAGGTCACCTGATGGTTAGTGTACACCACCGCCTATAAACATCCGCAACACCAAAGAGATTGCAGATGCGTTCCCAACCCAGAGGGCTAAGATGAATACCTCTTGTGCCAGTAATTACACCGGCTATCTTGCACTCCACGCCGGAACACAACAGTGTAAGCACTGCAGCTTAGCAGCAGGATTAGCGAGCAAGATGGTGGTAGCAAACAATATTTAAGCAATAAGCGATGTTTAGGTGACAGAAAGTGAAATTTTAGGTTAGAATTTTGTAACCTGATAAGACAATAATGTATGAAAAGACTTTAATAGAAATACACTTTAGAACAAGATTCTTCATTAAGAAATAGTATTATAGCTCAGTGGTGTTTTAAACGCGTTTAAATCCGCTATTATTGAGTAGTCACAATAACTCTGTTAGCAAATGACAAAAAAATACAGTAACATGTAAATACGGTTTGCTTTTACATTAAATCTCCCGATGGACGGTCACCTTTATATTTTGTATTCAGATTTAAGGCATTTAATTTATATAACAGTAACATTAAAATGTCGAGGCACAAATTAATAGGCACCTTAGTATCTATACCAGTATAAAACGCTGTTTCTTTTTATTAAATTTCATTCACAATAATTTCTATACTGTAAATTGTAGTTAACAATAAAATTGTAACTATGAAATTCTAAAATTGTTCAAGTATCTTATGTGACATTACGCTCGGTGTTTGTTATTAAATCTAACTAAAAGATTCACTTAAAATAAAAACATATATGATGGCACAAAATTAACTTATTCAGTAACAATTAACGAAAATGCCAAGAACAGAGAATCGTCAGCAAACGCCCTATTTGTGTGCGAAATTGTAATTATGATTATTCCTTTGCTAATAAAACTAAAATACGCTGCTGAAAATTCTTACATTCAAAACCTGGCCATTTAAACGTGCGGTTTGTTAAAACTAGACTTTAATTAAGGTGACCTAGGGTTCTTTTAATATTAGTTAAAATAACCCCATAACTCTCCCCATACATTTTTCCGCATTATTCATCCTTTTAGCCGTATTTTTGGGGAGTGTCGCCTTTCCGTGGAAAGAGAAACTAAAGTTAACACCAAAACACCTTCAAAATACAAGTATTTTTACACAAGAAGCTGTGAGACGATGGAATAATGTGTCAGTTGCAATTACCCCATAGTTATAATAAACCAGGGTCGTCTTAACGAGTTTTTTTATATCGTCACAGAAGAAAACCAATATTTTGAATACCATCTAGATGGGTTAGCATAGAGTATTTTGGGGACAAATAATGTGGCACTTGACATCTTTATTTTTTTGTTTCTTTCAAAAGCGTATTTTAGTGATTATACTTAAAATAACTACAGTATACAGAACACATAACCCATATAAAAACTATTTTCGTGTATTTAACTATATTCTTAATAAAAACAACAAAGTTTTCTTGGTGTTTAACAATTTTGCTATGTTAAAATGTTTCCATTTCCAAAACTTTTGGGGACAGAATTCAGTCCGTTCTTACAATGTTCATGGATTTAGTCCATTACTGGAGTACCATACATAATTTATAATACGTATTTTTTTAACGTACATGCAAATAAAAACCACAAATTGTTCATTTAACAGATGGAATTTAGGACTAAAACCTAAAAGCTTCATCCTCATACTGTAATTGACTACTTACTTTACTTATTTGTAATTTATTTGACTGTAATTTGTTCTGTGAGCCTATTAGATAAAAAAATAAAATAAAACACGACAATTACAGAGCAACAATGAAAAACTCCAAACAAGCCTTTTCTCTCAATACTAAAGATATAGTTAAATCACAAAAACATACAAGATACACATTAATATAAAATTGCATTTCCGACTAAGCTAATAAACATAGTTAAATTCTTACGAAATTATGTCTTACAATAACATACAATCCGTATATATATAATAATATCACCGATTTACCTTGAAACAATAAAAACATGCAATTTCTCATGCCTTAATTTTGGACTTGATTTAAAATACCATCAAAGAGCATTATGTACACAGTAATATCCATCTTGTCATAAACATTCACGAGTAAATTATATCTTACTCTATGTCTTTCTATTTATAATAATAATTACACTTATAAATGACTTACGAGCGGCTTGGACAATTAATTTGAGCTGAATTCCAAAAATGAAGCTATGAAAAAGTGTTCAATTGTTTTGTAAAATTCACGATTGTTGTTTTGTTTAGTCAACAAATAAAAGTTTGTATAAAATATTTGCTTTTGAACGCGAAACAACATCTATTTGTAGTTAGTACCAAATAATATCTCATTAGAAACAGGAAATCAAATACTTCCGTATCACTTTTCCTAAAAAAACTGGTTTAAAAAAATCTAAAAATATCATTAGTGGCCACATAAAATGCACTGAGAGGATGGTAATCATTTCTAACGGCATACAATACAATAATTCGAGAATCCAAAATACATACAGCGGTGGGGGCGAGGAGTGGGGAAAGCGGCTAAGACACAGACGATATAGCGTTGTGGGGGGAGCCCATTTGAGTGAGAACTTTGTCCAGCCACTGTAGCGGACCGTGGAGGTGTATTTCGATCCAGCAGGGCGTGGAAGTCACATCCTGGCGATGGTACTCCGCCCCCCATCCTTTCACAAACGACATACGAATAGTACACATCTTAGTCAGCTCGTACACCGCTTCGAAACCGTGATTCACGCTCTGAGACAGCAGCTGAGCGAACTCGCGGTTGTTAAAGATCTTCAAAGAGCAACCGGGCGGTATCTTACACACCGTCGACGGATGGAAACCGTGATGGTGGTTGCAGTTGCGACTCTGCACGAAAATCGCAGCGTCGGATAAACATTCGGCGTACACTTCACCGCCAACGTAATATAAATGCACGCCTTTCCCTATATGCCGTCTCGTGTTCTCTATCGTGGAATTCCTGTTCACATTACTCAGCTGTCCTAGACAGAATCTGTCGCTGTTATTCGAAGGATCAGTGAAGCCGTCAACTACTACCGAATGTGAATTGCAATGGAACACCTCGCCGACTCTGCAGTTTAACTCGTAGTATGCTACTGAAGCCCAGTAGACCGGTTCTTGGTAGGACACTGGTGCGACTTCTCCGGGTGGTTCGGAGTCGTCTGAGGGAGGGGAATAGGCTGGTGGTGGCGTGTCGGGAAGCTCTGAGCTAGCGGAAGGTGGGAATCCTGACCCGGAGTAGGAGACATTATGGGGCATTGCTGGCTCCGCTGTTCTCTGGAAAGGCATGAGCGAATGTCCAGGTGGGAACTCCGAATGTCTCGGGACTAATACGGGTGGGAGGACAGGGCTTTCTACCCGTTTGTAGTGGTAGGGGTTGATGCAGACCTCTTTCTGTTTAGCGCTAAAGGGGTATTGGCAGATCTCGAGTGGTTTGAGCTCGTGGTGGCTCTGGAGGTCGGGCCAGCGCCAGACGCGGCAGTATATGACGTGGGGCAGCCCTTTGCGGTGGGAAACCTGAAATTGATGGGTGTTTTCAGTGAGACTAAATGTTATTACATGGTAACATTGTTTCTAAGGTCCTGCTAGATATTGGGCGTTTATGAAGATGATATTATAAGGCAGTCAAAATGTTTGCAAAATGCTGAAGATATGTTCACCGGTTTAGGCTAATGCGTTGTCTGTCAGTCATTCAGTGAGTGACTGAACTCTTTTATGTATATATATATATATATATATATATATATATATATAGATTGGTACCTGTAATCTCCCGTCGAGTGACCGAGGAATGGTGACACACTTGGAAGGTGTCCCAGGGCACGATAGCGCTCGCTCCAACTCCTCGATGGCGCCTTTCCGCTTCTTTAGCTTCTTCACCAGACTGTCGACGGCCTTCTCGGCCCATTTCTCTTCCTCGTCACCCTGGAACAATTAAATGATGCATTTAAAGTTGGTAAAGTGTTAAAGGAATGATCTGATAAGGGCCATTTACACGGTACGAGTTTTCGCATGCGAGTTGCACGACTTTGCGGGCTACTGAGGTATGATGCGATCGATCCATCCGTCGAGCCGTGCAATGTAATGCAACTCGCATACGAGAACTCGCGTCGTGTAAATGGGCCCTTACTCAGAGCTTGGTTAATATTAAGCACTGTCACAGAATATATTTAATAATAGAATCGCTATCCCGCAGTAATTCTGTATCTTTTCGAGATAAAAAGTAAGCTATTTACGATATGCAAACACCTCCCCAGCCCAGGGTTTGAAATTATCAAGATAAATATGCCCTTTTATAACTATCGCCATAAATATCATGATAATTATCAGATAATTATCAGATAATTATCCGCTAATTATCAAACAGACATAAGCCTAGCAATTCTTTTTAACTGATATTACATATCAAAATTTACATTAGAAACAAGTAGTTCAGCAAATAAATTATACACATTTTACAATCAAGGTAATCTTTACTTATTTTTTTGTTTCTAATTTCGTGAATAAAAACTTTCAAACCAAATACTAGAAGTTAATCAACTACATTACATACTATTCAATTGATGAGTGGAATATCATCCTCAACAATCTCACTCCCTATACTTATCAAAGATAATTATCAACCTATATTTATCTTGATAATTATCCAAGATAATTATTAATGATAATTATCACTTCAAACCCTGCCCCAGCCCATCAAGGTTCTATGTTGCTCGCAATTTTTCTTTCCCATAAAATGGACAGTTTAGCATTTCCAGAAAGAGGTTGCGATCGTCACCAGCGTGGTCCTACTTGACTGTTTAAATAAAATGTTGCCACCTTCAAAACATGGCAACATTTTATTTAAGGAAATATGAGTGACCGTGGGAATACACAGCGTTGAAGTGGCTACATACACACCATGAAAGCATGTTTTGTAGTTCATGAATCACAATTCACAGAAATGTTATGACTATCTATTGACTTGTTGTGAGTGTGACTCATGCCACTTAAACATAAAAAAAATAAACCTTTTTTTAGAACTTATGGCTAATAATAAAGTCACTGTAGTTTATGCAAGAATTGTATCCTAACACTAATTTCTCAGAATATCAATGTAAATCATTCCATTCACATTCCAAGCCTTTCTATTATAAAAAAATATTTAGGAAAACTTTACATCAATTTTGAACTACTTCAAAACTAAGCAAGGCTTGTGTTATCGGTACAAAATACATATAAATCTCAGAACTCTGCCACAAATATTCATATTCATAATACAAATGAATTGCCCCTCGCTGGAATTGAACCTGCAACCTCCTCTACCTTTCACAAAGAACTACGCTATCTGTTCATCAATAACATTGCTATCATACTAATATTATAAAAATAAAGGCCACAATCTTTGGATATTTGGATGTTTTTCTCAATCACGCATAATTGGCTAAATTAATTCAGATGAAATTTGGCTGAGAGACAGATCATGTCCTGGATTAAAACATAGGATACATTTATCCAGTAAAATGCATAGAAAATAATATCACACAAGAGAAGCCTTAACATTTGAATTCAATAACTCTAGGATGGCCATTGGCAAAATGCTCCCAATACCCAATACCCTGTACCAGTACACTCCTTGAGACAAAACAGTCAGTTTTCACTATTTTTTACACCTACCTATGCTTTAGCATTACTCAAGTTTTAGTGTAAGTTTGTTCACAAACAACATCATAGGATCCTGTTATTGATATCTCAAGTGATTCAGAAATGTAGTTCTCAGAATCATTTCATATTTGGAAACGGTCCAATGAATAGTTGTTGACAAACATAACCTGTAAGATATAACCGTTTGTTCTGTCTGTTATAAAGACTATTGGGATAAAAAATATTCGTTGTAACCTTTTTATTGGCCTGTAATCGTGTTCTACTGCTGAGCAAAGACCTCTCCCTCGAATTTTCAGTTCCCTTTATGTATAGCAATCTCTGATCAGTCATTTGAGAATGCGTGTAGCACATCCCGCCAACTCCACCAGCGCATGTCGTGCCAAAGATAACCATCTTGTGGCATCAACTGGGCAGCTATAGATGCGAATCTCTCTGGGTGCATGCGGAAGACATGGCCAGTACAACAAATAGTTTAATTAAATAACTATACTCTACATTTTTATCTTTACAGATCATAAATACAGAGTTTATGGCATATTTTCGGGACATACCACAGTAACACCATGTGACATGTTGATGTCATCCATAAATTATGTCACACGATTTTTAACATTTCAAGCCCCCCTTTCATCACACTTTTCCCTGTCTTAGACACAGGCTTTCATGCTTGGTTAACCCTCCCTGCATGAGCGTAACGTAATTTATGGATGACCCCCAAGATAAATTTGATTTAACAGTAATTGTTTAATGTATGCAACAGTAGGTAACGCAACTAGAGTTTAGGTGAACGATTACACAGATGACTACACAGCTCCATACAAAACAAAGCAAAATTTGAAAATTTTAATGAAACTTTCCAGTACACATGTCACGCAGCAGCATTAGCGACTGCAACTCTTAGACCTTTTTCAGCTTTTTCACAGTAAATGTCATAATTATACAGCAAATACTCATTTTTTTTTATGAAATAGGAAGGCAAGCAAGTGGGTCACCTGATGGTAAGTGAACACCACTGTCTATAGACATCCGCAACACCAGATTGCAGATGCGTTGCTAAGATGGAATACCTCTTGCGCCAGTAATTACACCAGCTGTCTTGCTCTCCACGTCGGAACACAACAGTCGGAACTGCTGCTTAGAGGCAGGATTAGCAAGCAAGATGGTGGTAGTGATCCGGATGGACCTTGCACAAAGTCCTACAACCCGCTTAACAACAACAAGGTTCAGGTACTACAATTCAGATTGGTTTACTGTTCCACCATGATGTTGCGTATAATATTTATGGGCTAAGCGACTCATATATTTTTATTTTTATAACTTTGTTTCCATGCTTTACATAGATATTAGATAATGCTGTTGTGTAAAATAACTGTTATGTTTGTGTTAACTTAGCTAATGGCCATGTTGAGGTTTTTTACACATAACTTGTTTACTAATATTTCAATAGGACTTTCATACATCACTTTTGATACCACAGGAGAAAGTAAGATTAATTAAGTGAAACGTAATGTGAGTTTTACGTAAATAGCAAATGTATTAGTAAAAAGTTTTTACGGCGACTAACCTGTTTCCAGCCGAGCAGTTTCTTAACAGCGGGACTCGTGAAAGAAAACAGACTGTTGAGGCTCGACATGGGCCCGCTGCTCGAGGATTCCCCATCGTCGGTGTCCATGGCGACCGCCCGATGCGAAGCCTCGATGACTCACCGCGCCAGGACACAGTGGAAGCACAGCGGAAACGCTCAAACGGCCATAAGTTCACTCACTTGGTATTCCCCACAAGTCGACACTAATTAAAACCACCTAGCGTCCCAACTCCGATCGCAAGCGACCGAACTCTCGCTCTATTGCGATGCGTTCTTATCTTTATAAACTGCACCGTTAGCTTGCCCTGCGATAACTACTCAGGTTTTTCGCTTGGGTCAAGATAAATGTTGAAAAATGAAAATAAAACGCTTGTCAAGTGCCTCCATTCGACTTTTTTTTTAATTTATGTCAGTCTATTCCATAGTGATGTGCACCGACGCTCACAGCAAATAACGGATTATAGATTAGAACAAGAATTAATAAAATCCATTTGATTTTGATTGATAGTTCTATTACTAAAACGATGTAATAATTATTTCATGTAGTAATTAAAGTACCTTAATTATAAATACAAACTTAGTTAATGACTTTAGCAAAAACTACAGTTAGTATACATGAGTCTTTATATTGTTCCTCTACACGCAAGTGCTGTTTAATTTTAAATCACTGGAATTATTTATAATATGGTATGTAAGCGTGTAAAGAAGCGTTCCATTCGCATTTTGACGAGAATTTTCTCGAATTATTTTGAATTGTCATTTCCAGTCATTTCGTTTCGTATTCGTATGGTATTCAGTTTAGTGTCTTGTCTTGCGCTAGATTTATTTTGTTCCTGACGAACAAAGAGAATTAACTTGTGATATTCAGTGTGTGTGTACAAATATCTTTAGTAATCTTTCACCGACTGAATTGTGATTGTGACAAACATTAGCAAACATGGAACAGGTAAGTGAGGTTATAATGGTTTTTTAAACTGAACATTAATTATGAATGAGATATCTGTATTTGATTTGTAATCCCAATTTTAGGTTAATCAGTTAAAGGAGAAAGGTAACGAGGCACTGGCTGCCGCGAATTACGAAGTAGCAATTAAGTGTTACGCGGACGCTATCGCGCTGGATCCAAGTAACCACGTTCTGTATAGCAACCGGTCAGCGGCGTACGCTAAGGCAGGGAAATATGATGAGGCGCTAGAAGACGCTGAGAAAACAGTATCTCTCAACTCAAAGTGGGCCAAAGGGTACTCACGGAAGGGCTCGGCGCTAGCATTCCTTGGCCGATTTGATGAAGCCATTGCGGCGTATGAAACGGGTCTGAAACACGAGCCTGGTAACCAGCAGTTGGTGTCAGGACTAGAGGAAGTCCGGGGGCAGGCTGGCATGCTCAAAGACTTCATTCAGAGACTGGAGAATGACCCAGAGACCAAGGAATGGCTGAAGGATCCGGAATACATGAAACTTGTCATGGTAAGTATTGAATTAAACTTATGTTGACTTTATGTTCGTCTATTAATCAAAATGGCAGCCATGTAATATGCATGCAATACTTACTAATTTATTCATCACATTGACTTTTAGTAGGTAATGGCCTCAATTTTCTTTCCTTCGAAGCGAAGAATGGGCTAATTGTGTGACAACCAAGACATTCTGAGATTTATTATAAACTAGCTTCCTGCCCCGGGTTTGTAGGGGTACAATTACAATGTTATGTACAGTCAAGGAAATACAAACACGTGCCACCATAAAACCTAGTCTAAGAGACATATGCATGACATTTATATGACATAGTGTGGCGTTTAACGCGATGCGTCATTACGACAGGGTTCTAAGGTGGTATGTGAATATATCTCCCCTACTGTACATATAAACCTTCCATAAAAGTCTTTAAATGACAGTGAAAACCATATCAAAATTTGTTGCGTGTTTTAAAAGTAGTAAGCACCGAAGATGTGAGGACAGCTAGGAATGGAAACCAACTTTGTTTTATAACATATAAAGATTTTATATTAATGATGTTTATGCAATCATTTAAGTTGGTCACACTTTGTTTTGAATTCTTATAAAATTGTTAAAAAAAAAATAAAACACTTTAGCTTGGCAGTTAAATTGTTAACTGCCAAGCTAAAGTGGAACTGGGCCGGACATGTCTGTCGCATGCACCCACAGAGGTGGGCTCGCACAGCCACTTGGTGGGTGCCGCAGAACGGCCATCGACGACGAGGCAGGCCAAGAAAGAGATGGCGGGATGACTTGGACGGGTTTGAAAAGGACTGGGCTGATATTGCGTCAAATCGGGAGTTGTGGAAGTCTTGTGGAGAGGCCTTTGCCCAGCAGTGGGACACAAATATAGGCTAATAAAAAAAAAAAAAAAAAAATAAAATTGTTGGCCGCGGTTACGATTACTATGATTATTCACAAAGGTCAATGTGCTTTTATAATGTATTTGTGAATAATTAACCTGTGCAGATAACCTGCATTGTGGCGGTTTTAACTCAGGGAACTCCATATACTCATATTATTTATTTTATTTAATATAGTTTTTTTTATAATCATTAAATAATTTCATGGTTTAAATAAAGTTCTATAGTACTTTCATTTTTATTGGAATTTTCCATTAGATAACGTCTCAACAACTATTGACTTTAAAAAAAAAGTCATGACTTATTTAGCCATGTCCATAATTTTTTTTTTCAAAAACACTTCAACAAAAAGTATAAAAAATCATGCTATCACATAGTTTAAGGTCAAGAGGATGGAAAATGTTACCGCCGTTTGTATTAAGAGCGTTCGGTACACAATAGCACAGAATAAATAATAGTACAGAAACCTCTCTTATACGACCGCGATTAAACGAATTCCAACTTTAATAACACGCTCAAAAAGTTCGTATTACACCATGCGCCAGACGGCGCGAGTCAAAACGAACGCGGCGCCCTCGCCTGCCTTCCCCTCGCTACTCCCGGCGACACGCTAGGATTGCGCGGCATTAGTTTAAACAGCTAAAACATGTCAACTAGTGACATGCTCAAAACAATTTGAGATAATATTTTATTTTTACTATTTTTTTATTTTATTAAATAATAGTACAGAAGTAATAGTAGTAGTAAATATCATATATTTGTAATTTATTTTCCAGTCCATCGCATCAAACCCATTCGACACACGCAACTTAACCAAAAACAAAGACAAGCGGTTCCCAAAGACCCTCGGCCACTACCTCGGCATCAACTTAAAAGGCTCAGAGTGGCCCATGCCCATGGACGTTGACCCTCCAGCACCGGAGAAGAAACCATCACCGCCCCCAGAGAAGCAAGAACCACCCAAACCCAAATACGAAGACTTACCAGAGAACCGTAGACTGGCTTTGCAGGAGAAAGACAGCGGCAACGAATGCTACAAGAAAAAAGAATTTGATAATGCCATCTTACATTACAGAAAGGCCATCGAACATGATCCGTCAGATATTACGTTCTACACAAATATGGCTGCGGTGTACTTTGAACAGAAAGAGTATGAGAAGTGTATCAAAGAGTGTGAGAAGGGGATCGAGGTGGGCAGGGAGAACAGAGCTGATTTTAAATTAATAGCTAAAGCTTTTACCAGAATTGGTAAGTTTTTATTGGTAGTTTGGGGATACAAATTGGTGGAATGATTGATTTAGTTCAAGTAGTGAAACTTCTTAATATATTAAAATGCTATGCAATGACTTGACAATGCTTACCACTAGTGGTAATGTGGCAAAACTGGCAAACGCAAGGCACGGATTGCTGATGTTGCAGGTTCTAGTCCTGCCATTACATAAATTTCGGTTACAGAAAAATTTATTTACTTTACTTCGTCAGATTTCAAAACTTTAGATGTAAGCCTCATCCAAACTAATATTATAAATCTGAAAGTCTGTCTGTCCAGCTTTAACGCTTAAACGGCTGAATTGATTTTAATGAAATTTGGTACAGGGATAGTTTGATTGGAAAAAAAATTGTTCCTGGTAATTTTTTTTTGCAAAATTCACCGAAGGTTGTAAAAATTTGTATGAAGATTTTCATGAGGTGGAGAGATAAACAAACTGGAACAAATTACCTTGCTACTCCGCGTATATCACACAGACTCAACTAGACTCAGACTTTATATGTTGTTTCGTGTGGAAGCGGAGGAGGGTGGGTTTTTGCATGAACATATATGTGTCGCACAGACGCAGCTATTTTGCACGAGCCCGGCACTGGTTTCGCGGAGTAGCAAGGTAATTTGTTCCAGTTTGTTGATATGGACCTCCGCAAAGTAACGCCTGAATCTATTAATTAGGTGGAGAGATGTTTGAGAGAATAGTTGTAGGCTACTTATCCCGAAAAGAGACGAAACTCGCGAGATAAACGAACTCACGCGGATGAAGTCGCGGCCAACTGCTTTTTGGGTTCTGTACCCAAAGGGTAAAACGGGACCCTATTACTAAGACTCCACTGTCTGTCCGTCCTTCCATCACCAGGTTAAATCTCATGAACTGTGATAGGTACCCAGTTGAAATTTTCACAGATGTATTTCTGTTGCCGCTATAACAACAAATACTATAATAGTATTTTATGCAACTGCTATATAATGAGAGGCCTTAAAACACGAGTGTGGTTTTATGAAACGAGCATCAGCGAGTTTCATAATAGGATCACACGAGTGTTTTAAGGCCTAATTATTTACAGTTGCATACATTACTTTATCTACACACATATCATAACTGCAAAAAACCGTAACAGCAAAAAACTAACAAACAAGTATGGCGGCAATTCGATCTATCCGTCAAGACGAACGTTTTTTTCAATCATAGACAAAAGAATGAAGTCCCTATTGTCATGTCACTCGAGATCAAATGTCGTGCGTTGAAATTAAAAAATCATACTGAGTTGACGTTTCGTATCGATAACTGTTTTAATAGCTATGGATACTAGAATAGAGACCAACTTGAATTTTGACAGCTGTTCCAAATTTAAACTCATAACGTCACGAGATATCGGTAATGTGATCACCAATAAACACAGACTACTAAGAGATACTACCCAATAAAGAACAGATTACGTACTACCACAGACAAGAAAATTCTTATAATAACATTGGTTGTAATAATGCTGGTCATTTTCTATGGTTTTTGAACGCGTTATTAAGCATTTATGATATGTGTGTAGATAAAACATTTAACAGGGCTCCCATACAACAGACATGATTTTTTTGCTGTTTTTATTAATAATGGTAAAGAACCCTTCGTGCGCGATTCCGAATCGCACTTGACCGGTTTTCAAAATATATTTTTAAATAAGGATTGACTGAGAAACATCTCTAACTTCACAGGTAACGCGTATAAAAAAATGGAACAGTGGAAGTTGGCCAAGACTTACTTTGAGAAGTCTATGTCGGAGCACCGCACGCCCGAGATCAAGACTCTGCTGAGCGAGGTCGAGAAGCGGATAGTGGAGGAAGAGCGCAAGGCCTACGTCGACCCGGTGAAGGCCGAGCAGGAGAAGGAACTCGGCAACGACTACTTCAAAAAGGGTGAGTGGAAAATTGAAGTTAACACATTCAGTCCCACGAACTCGCCAGGAGCAGGGCCGGATTTATGAAAGGGCAACAGGGGCTAGAGTCCCGGGGCCTCCACAAAAGAGGGGTTACAATAAAGACTTCGGAAAAAAATATATTCAAAAACTCGACTGAAAAGAATTACCATTTTATTTGAAAAATATTTAGGAACAAGGGGGCCTCCAATCCTTTGTTGCCCTGAGGCCTCCAGACCTCTAAATCCGGCATTGCAAGAGTTTTTTTTCTTTACTGCACTTCTGTGACTATGCCTCATGAGGAGACTCCTCTGAGCATGGGTACTCTGGCGGAGAAGGAGTGTTTGACGAACCGCATCCCACTTTCGGATAACTGGGAACTCAACATTAACTACACCATTAAAAATCTTAGTTCTTTGTTTGTTGAGTATTTTCGCTTCAAAGCGCGAAACCCTTGCTACCTTACTATGAGTGTAACATGTAGCACTATGTGGCAGTTAATGTGTTAAGATTTGATGTATCAGTCGCTATAGGTTCAGTGCCAATGGCTGATATACCTGTCATAGGTTCAATGCCAGTGTTGGATATATCCGTCTTTATAGGAACCAAGTCCCCAAGTCCCCACCTGTCACCAAGTACAGTCAGCGTTTTTGAGGTCAGGCCATAAACATTAGTTATTTATTATTTGATAATGACAATATGTTTGTGATAGATATGTATATAATTTTTTATTTGATGATGATGACGATTATTATCGTATATTTATTTAAAATCCTAGGATATTTATAACGTCGACGGGACTTTCATTGTTAATTTATTTCGACGTTTCGGCCATGTTTCAACAAGAAAACACGTGAGTCTTCTCGTGACCACGGCCGTTGTAACATGGTCGAAACGTCGAGGTAAATTAATAATGATTTTATCGCGTTAAAGTCCCGTAAACGTTGTAAATATGTGTGAAAATCGCGATAATTTAAGACAATTAATTATAGGATAGACTTAATATTTTTATAAAAGTAATAAAACAATATCCATACTTAATATAGAAACATACAAATCTAACCTAGAGTGCCGCCGACAGCGGGGTGTTCTTAGGGCTACGGAGGAATATCCTGAATTTAAGTCATCATCCTGTAACTCATGACTTTCTCCCTTATTCATAAACGTTTGTTAGTTAACATGTTTTGTCTTTATCTGTCATTGTAATGTTTGCCCTTAAATGAAAGGGACGAAACATTTGTTAGCCTAAAAAGATTGTTAATTTTTTATGAATAAATTAATGAATATATTGCGGGTGGTAGGACCCTGTGCAAGGTCTGTCCGGATCGCCACCACCATCTTGCTCGCTAATCCTGCCGCTAAGCACCAGCGCTTGCACTGTTGTGTTCCCGCGTGGAGAGCAAGACAGCCGGTGCAATTACTGGCACAAGAGGTATTCCAGCTTAGCCCTCTGGGTTGGCAAGGCATCTGCAATCTCTTTGGTGTTGCGATCACTTACCATCAGGTGACCCACTTGCTCGTTTGCCTTCCTATTTCATAAAAAAATAAATAAGGGGGTTTGTCTGCAATAAACTTGTTTTGAAACCCAGGCGACTACAGCAACGCGGTCAAGCACTACACTGAGGCCATCAAGCGCAACCCGGACGACCCGAAGCTGTACTCGAACCGCGCGGCCTGCTACACCAAGCTGGCCGCCTTCGACCTGGGCCTGCGGGACTGCGACACGTGCTGCCGGCTGGACCCCAAGTTCATCAAGGGCTGGATCCGGAAGGGGAAGATTTTACAGGTGAGCCCCGGACTGGAGGTGCATCCTATACTGATATTGATACATCTAAGTCAAAGATATTACAGCAAAATTCCAAAAAAGATTACTGAACAAAATGATACAAAAATTCAAATCTATTTTCAAGAAGCACTGACCTATAAGTAATAATATCATTGTCAAGAAGACATTAATTTCTCGGGCCTATTATAAAATCAATCACTATCTTGGGCAGGGATGTTTGGAAATGATCCCGACTTGTATTGGCGATCCCTGGCTCCAAGTATTGTACACCTACTGTGCTAAATTGTTCAAGTTTTTTTATTATTATTATTTAACATGTAAACAAACATAGTAATTTTGATTTGTTTAAAAAATTACGCCTCGTTAAGTTTCTTGCCGGTATCTTCTCATCAGAAATTTTTCCGAACCGATGGTAAATTTTATGACATTCATAAGTGCTACCTGTAAGCCTAATCTGAATAAAAATAAATAATTGTTTATTTCAAGTCTTTACAAACTCATATATTGTCAGTAAAACTTACTCTAAGTGTTAAATGTCGTACCTACTAATACTAATTTGGCATCTGCTCTGAGTACGGCGCGTGTAACCGACTGCATTCACGTAAATAGAGAGATTACAACCTTTCCCCTATCACATGATTAATAGATTCAGGCATCACTTTGCGGAGGTCCATTTCAACAAACTGGAACAAATTACCTTGCTACTCTGCGAAACTGGTGCCGTGCTCATACAATTTAGCTGCGTCTCTGCGACATGCATCTGTGTTTAGCATGAACACGTATATGTCGCACAGACGCAGCTAACTTGCACGAGCACGGCACTGGTTTCGCGGAGCAGCAAGGTAATCTGTTCCAGTTTGTTTCCCTTATCATATTAATCTACATCTACACTAATATAATAAAGAGGTAAACTTTGTTTGTATGTAGGGGGTAATCTCTGGAACTACTGAACCGATTTAAAAAATTCTTTCACAGATAGAAAACTATACTATTCCCGACGGATATAGACTACTAATATCACGCGAACGAAGTCGCGTGCGTGCGCTAGTATATAATAAAGTGTATGACCCGTGTATGATGTCCGGCAGGGTATGCAGCAGCCGTCCAAAGCCCTGAGCGCGTACCAGAAGGCTCTCGAGCTGGACCCCAGCAACGCCGAGGCGCTGGAGGGCTACCGCGCCTGCTCCACGCAACTCAACTCCAACCCGGAGGAGGTCACGACCACACATTTACCTTTTGTAACCCCTAACATGGGCATATCCGTCTCTAGGTTCATCGCCAATTCAGGATGTTGTCACTGTAGGCTCAATGCCATCGACGGATATATCCGTCACTGTAGGTTCATCGCCAATGACTGATATATAGGGCACTGGTGGTTCATCGCCAATGACGGATATTGTCGCTGTAGGCTCAATGCCATAGACGACGAATATGTCCATCTCTAGGTTCATCGCCAATGACTGATATATCCGTCAGTGTATGTTCATCGCCAATGACGGATATTGTCGCTGTAGGCTCAATGCCATCGACGGATATATCCCTCACTGTAGGTTCATCGCCAATGACTGATATATCCGTCAGTGTATGTTCATCGCCAATGTCGGATATTGTCACTGTAGGCTCAATGCCATCGACGGATATATCCGTCACTGGAGGTTCATCGCTAATGACTGATATATCCGTCAGTGTATGTTCATCGCCAATGACGGATATTGTCGCTGTAGGCTCAATGCCATAGACGGATATATCCGGCACTGTAGGTTCAATGCTATAGACGGATATATCTGTCACTGTATGTTCATCGCCAATGACGGATTTTGTCACTGTAGGCTCAATGCCATAGACGGATATATGCGTCACTGTAGGTTCATCGCCAACGACTGATATATCCGTCACTGGAGGTTCATCGACAATGGCGGATATATCTGTCACTGTAGGTTCATCGCCAATGACTGATATATCCATCACTGGAGGTTCATCAACAATGGCGGATGTATCCGTCACTTTACAAGCTATTATTTATTTACACATGTATGTATTTTTAGTTCAAATTTTTATGTCGATTTTGATTGACTAAAGGCTTTCGCTTTGTTTCAAATTTGATATGTGGTAGATGCAATGACATATTCAATAGTAAAGTACAAACAGCGACAAACTTAACTGCACATTAAATATGGAACTGAGAGAAATTTTAGCTTAGTACATATTATATGCCTCCCCTTTGAAAAATTACACATTCTTTCGGTTTCCGACTTTAATGATTACTTATCGCAAGCTTAGTATTAAAGAGACTCAATTCTGAATATGACATTTCCCAAAATTAAACCCTATGTCTTTTAGTTAAGGTGATATTTTGGGACGTGTATAATTCAGAAATGGTTCGCTTTAATTCTAAACGTGCGTTGTGTCTTTGACTATTATAATAGGAAAATTTGAATTTTTTATTATTATTACAGGTCCGTAAACGCGCAATGGGCGATCCGGATGTGCAAGCCATCCTGCGTGACCCGGCCATGCGCTGCATCCTCGAACAGATGCAGCAAGACCCGCAGGCCTTACAAGACCACCTCAAAAACCCAGAGATCGCCGCCAAAATACAGAAGCTCCTCGAATCCGGCCTTATCGCCATACACTAGCTTAATTTTAGATCATAGGATTATATTCAATGCAATCGTGTTGGGATTCTACTAAATGGTAGATTTTTCTCGTTCCTGGCAACACCGAGTACAATGCCTGACATATGCGTTTGCGACCTATCCCAACATGATGTTTTATATGTTCGTGTTCTTATCCGCCGTTCGTAACCTACTTAAGGAAACTATGAATGAAGTGTTTAATATTTATCATCCTCGCCTACCGGAAGCGAAGTTAAAATACGCCTCGGCTTGTTGTTCTGTGATTTGTTTTCACAAAGTTGCTTCTTAAATTAGAACCATTCCAAAGTACGCTTGTCCAATAATAGAGTATTATTAATAACACATCCGGCGCTGGTTTTTTTTACAATTTCGTTTTATTTTAGCGTATATTATGAAGATATGTTTTATGCAGATGTACTGCCTTAATAAAAATAATTCAAGGGAAATGATTACACAGTTTTTGTAATTTATTCAATAAAGAAATATGTAGGCATTACTTCTTGTTTTTTTTTATGATTTTAAGGACCTTAAAATAGTATTTAGATTTCAGGATAAATTGAAACTTTTTAACGCTAAAGTCTGACTTCTCTGTCACAATAGGCTCACCGCCAATGACGGATATATCCGTTAACAGGTGCAGTATAAAAGTGAAACTGATTGAACTTCGTTAGTTACTAGAAGGCTTATCGTGGTAATGACGGTTTAAATCGCTTTTATTTGGCATAGCGTTGAAAAGTTTAACCAGAAGTAGCGTGAAGTTGAATAAATAAATAAATAATTTGATAAATCCTGATGAACTGGCTGTCCCCGTCTGAAATACCTTATAGCATTAAAACAACAACAACAAATATATTCTTTATTGCACACCACGCAAAAAATACAAAGAAATGAAAAACGTATTTATAAGGCTTTGAAGGTGTATCTGTTTACATCGTCCTACTTTTTCATTCGCAAATGGTATATTCAAATTTATATAGCCTATGTCACTCTCGATACCGATGCTACAACCAAGACGAATGCAACTACACTTCGCATACTAAATTTCACTATGCCGTTTTGAGTGCAGAGTGAGTCAAGGAAATGGGTATACATACATTACAAATATATAATCCTCCCTTCTGGAGACAGCTGGATAAAAAAAGGAGGGTAAGCTTAACTTGTTGTTATTTAAAGGTATTTAACACTTAATTAATAGTTTCCCGATTGCAAACGCATCGGAAAACTATTAATTAGTAGAAATTTCTATTTTCGTCAAGGCAACCTGGTTTAACTGTCAATGTCATCTTCGACTGCTCATTGTCACTGTCACTGTCATTAGTGTCATTCCAAATTTCATTGTCCTCGCATTCGGTTGTGGGTGATACACGTATATTTCGTTTGATAACATTTTGCTGTTTTTTATTACGTATAATTTAAATTAAGCGAATCCTTAGTGCTTCGTATTATTTTGACGATAATTTATTTTTGTATAAATCGTGCGCGAAAAGATTTTGAAGCTGTGTTTCTGACGTGAACTGTGAAATGATGAACAGTGTTTTAGTACCGCAGTAACTGTAAATATTGAAGCGAGATAAACAGTAATTTATTAAGTAGGTAAGTCGTAATATTATGTTTAAATTAATGCGAGAAAGATAAATTTGATACCCTTACTTTTTACGTAAAGCTAGGTTATGTCTACTAGTATTTAATTAAATTATGTGTTTATTTACTTCGGCGATGTGATGGATGTGTAATGGGAATGAGCGAAGACCCTAGGCCAAAGCAAAATGAAACGTATTGCATGGAAAATAGTGACTTTGACAAGTGCTTTGTGCTCGTTCCCTTACTGTCGGTAGGTGTTTGAGTTCGTCGTGTTTTCAGGCATTACTTGGATCCGTCTATATTATTATGACTGGCCCGTATTTGATGACTCTCACGTGTTAAGCCCGATACTCGACATTGGCAGAATTGTGCTAAGTAGCACAGTAGCCACAAATCAAAGAGTGAAGTGAAGGTGTTTGAACACTTACTAAGAGTGTAGTAAAAAAAAGGATTTCTTTAGGTCATTCACCTTGATAAAAAGGGGATGGATATATTTGAAGTTTGTAGTGTCTTGTCTGTCTGTTTATATTTGACATCAGAGCACCTACACAGTAGAATCAGCATGTTAAGTATTACTATTAGACCCTTAACACATTAACTGCCACGGAGTGCTACATGCTACGCTCGTAGCTCGTAGCCAGGGTTTCAAGGTATGTAGTGAAAATCCTCTACGAATAGTGAACTCACCTAACGAGTCCGTGGCACTGAATGTGTTAACCAAGTTGAAATCTCTACATATTTAAAGTGTAGGTAAAATAGTTCATTGACCCATACACAACTTATATTGTCCTTAAACTGTCCACAACTAGGCCAGGCACCACCTCATATACGGACATATACTTTGTTTTTTTTAGGATAAGAAATGTTAACAATCCCGGTATTACTTCATTTTTGTTATTAATTATTTTTGTTATAAGTTACTTATTTTGATGACCTGTATGGCACAGTGGCACATGTGTCTGCTTACTATGCAAGAGGTCCCGGGTTCAAATCCTGGTTTGGGCATTTATTTGTGTGATGAATATGAATGTTTGTACCTGAGTCATAGATGTTCTTTGTATTTAAGTATATATTTATCTATATAAGTGTGTTTATCCGTTGTCTAGTATCCATAGTACAAGCTTTGCTTAGTTAGTGACTAGGTCAATTGGTGTAAATTGTCCTAAGATATTTATTTATTTAATTAGAAAATACATTGCATGTCATAATGGCATGTTACAGAGACACATAGATATTAGTTATAACACGTGGATTATTCACTTGTGATACAATAAAGTGATTGATTGAAGTCTTTTTTTCACAAAAGTGCTATTTTTTAATGAATAAGTCCTGGTAACAACAATATTACAAAAAAAACATCTTATTTCAGTTTAACTTATTTAAAAAAGCTATTTATATATTTTATTATAGGTAGCACTTTTGCAAAAAACGTCTTACTAAGATTGCTTACAACAATTGTCATCTTAAAAAAAATTAAGTAAATAAAATAAAATAAATAAATAAATATCTCGGGACAATTTACACCAATTGACCTAGTCCCAAACTAAGCAAAGCTTGTACTATGGATACTAGACAACGGATAAACATACATATATTGATAAATACATACTTATATACAAATAACATCCATGACTCAGGTACAAACATTCATATTCATCACACAAATATTTGCCCATACCAGGATTTGAACCCGGGACCTCTTGCACAGTAGGCAGACACATGTGCCACTGTGCCATACAGGTCGTCACGTAGGTATAGACTCGACCATTTTTTTAAAACACACAGTCACCAGACATTCAACTTTTTTGTAGTGAGACAGTTGAACTTTAGACCCTTAGTGTCATTCGCAAGAAAGATGTTTGTGAAACTTAATTCTGATTTTGACTCACCACGGACAGTAATTTACAAACATTCATTATTCAACATACAATGCATGTAGCAGGGTTCGAAAGGATAATTATCAGTGATAATTATCACGATAATTATCACGATAATTATCATGATAATAACAGGTTGATAATTATCAATTGATAATAACAAAAAATTGCGCCCGTGAAATAGAACTATATTCTAAGTATCCAAACGTGTATTTCCGCACTTGTTGGCTTTTAGAAGAACAAATAAGTTCTAGTTCTACTGAAGCTATAGCAGCAACAATGCCAATGGAAATAGAATCATCATCTGATGAAGATATTCCTTTGGCTTCTTTTTCTTTGGTCAAGTAGTTTAGTTGCAAATCTGGCAAATCTGACGAACACCGATTTCACCTTTAATTAATGACATTAATGTTGATTTGTATTGTATTATGTTATATAAAAAAATTAAACATATATTTTTGTTTGTTTTGAGACAATAAACCATCGATATTTCTTATGAAACAATTTAACAAATGATATTTTAATAATGGTGATAATTATCGGATAATTATCCGATAATTATCACGGCTCGTTATTATCTTGATAATTTCGAACCCTGGCATGTAGGTTATTGGGATTCCAATGAAAACATGCGCAGTCCCATTCCATGATGTTAACTTAATTCCACTTCTCTACGTAGTATGAAACAAGGTCACTATCCGTTCCTGTCTGTGCCCATATTTTCGACCACGTACTGCTCCTAAACCATCAGAGGCGTATTTAAAGATTTGGCGCCCCGGGCCATTTAGCTTTGGCGCCCCATTAAAGGACGATAAAGTATTTCATTTTAGGGGCGGCTGGCGCCCCTCGCAGCCTGGCGCCCCGGGCCATGGCCTGGATGGCCCTAGGGTAAATATGCCCCTGTAAACCATGCAATGGATTTTGATATAGTTTTCACTGTCTTTTGACGATTTAAGAATTTTTTTTATGTACTTTATATTTAATAGTACCTGTGCTGTGTGAAGCCTATATTATACTATACTCACAAACCAAATTGCATCAAAGTAAAATTGTTGTATATCATCGTCTATATCTTTATCTTTACTTAGTATAAAGTAAAGTTGCTATCTTTCTTGTGCCCAATCTTTTGTAGTGTCTCTTAGGCCGCCTTCTCCTTCTAAACCACGCAATAATTTTGAAGCAGTTTTCACTGTTATTGAGAGATTTTTATAGAAAAGAGTCTTATGTGCATTTTATCCCGATTGTACCGGGTCGATAGTTGAAAATATTTATGTCCAAAGAAAAAAACTGTAACCCATGTTAGGGATCTGCAAGAATGAAACTATCGTAGCTACCCAGCTAAGTACCTAGCTTAGAAACTTTCCACTTGTGCTTCTTCTGAATTGTAGCTATCCATCTATTCGTAACTCGTTTGCTCGGTTTCCCCCAATAATCTATTTATCATTACATAGTGTACAACACACTCGCAAGCCTTTTCTGTTTGTTCTCGTCGTATTTTCGACTGCTCCCCTCCTAAACCATTTAGCGTAGGGTGACCAACCCTACACAGAATAAATAACGTTCAGAAACTTCTCTTTTACGGCCGCGATTAAACGAATTCCAACTTTATTGACATGTTCAAATAGTTCGTATTACTTCATACACCATGCGCCGGGCAGCACTTATCAAAAGGAACGCGCCGCCTTCTCCCCGTTACTCCCGGCGACACGCTAGGGTTGCGCGGCATTAGTTTTCAATTACACTGACACGGCGGGGGCGAGCGAGCGAGCGCGTGGAAAGCGACAGCCTACTGCGTTTTGCCTATCCCAAAGGCAAGGCCGTCGAGCGTACCTACAGCGCGCAGTGGAACCCCCTGCCCTGAGTGCTCATTTTACAGGACAGAAACAGAAAAATACGGGACCAAGTGGTTTTTGGTATGGTATGGTCCTATATTTTTGTTATTAAAATGCAAGCCATGGCCAAAATGATAGCTGAAAAACGGGACATCCTGTAAAATACAGAACAGTTCGCCACCCTAATTTAACGAATGTTACTGTCGTTTAGCGATTTTTTTACTGAAGCCTTTTATGTGCACCTACCTTTAGTAGTTCTATATGTCGGAAACGTGCCCTCAGTTTTTCGGACACATTATCCGGTCTCCGAAGCATTGCCTTGAGAGGCAAATCATCTTGGGCCAAATAGAGGGCAGACGTGCTCAGGGTAGGGCGCCAGCGAGATGGTCGGACACAGTGAAGAGGGCGGTGGGCGGCGGCATGCATCGTGCGGTCCACACATCTTACGATCGCAGTCTGAGGAAGGAAAACATATGTGGTCGCGATCCTCAGCAGTGAGGGACCGATGAAGAAGAAGACCTTTAGTAGTTTTTCGTTAGTAGATTGCTCCCATGCGACGCCGGGGCGGGTTGCTTATATAAGAATAAGTCATATTTCATATTACAAAACCGAAATAAAACGTAAACAACGATAATCCCCTAGCTGTACTGTATCCTCGAGATTTAGTATTGCGACATACGCGCGGTGATGTAAATTACCAAGTAGTTACCTACTTACACAGTTTTTTTATCGCGTATATTGTTTTCACGGATTTTGATATTCTTTTCACTGTAACTTAGAATATATTTTTTTCTGATATTGTCTATAGCTATTATACTATACCGGTAACCAAACTGAAATAATTAATAGATTCTAGCGTTATTATGCGGAAGTCCATAGCAATAGTTAATTTAGTCTGTTTGATATATGTTGTTTCGTGTAAAAGCGGAGGAGGGTGGACCTTTGCATGAAAAATATACATGTATATCGCACAGACGCAGCTGTTTTGCACGTGTACAGCACTAGTTTCGCGAAGTACCAAGGTAGTTTGTTTCAGTTTTAAGCAAATTGAACTTTGGGCCACTGTAGAACTCTGTCGCAATGAGTAATCGCTGTAATATTACGACTTTTACTATGAAAAGTTATTCAATGTATTGTGAAGAGGTTCTACAGTGGCTTAGAAAGCAATTAAAGTTGACTGTACCTACTATTGACGTATCAAATGGTCAGTTTCTTTTAACCAATCTGATTGTCTTTGTCCTTCACCTAGTTAGCCGACTGACTTGACACTGCTGATAACAGTTCTTTGTCGATAAAATATTAATTTTGACCGCTTCGATAGGCATGATAATATTTACGTAAATCCATCGGATCTTAAACAACACTGGCATAAAAGAAGCTATAGATAGAAGTTCCAGTCATTGACATTGACCCAATAAACGACTAGAAGATACGGTAACATACGAGTAAAAACGAGACACAATGATGTCAAATACTGGTAAAAACAATATCCTTCATATGTCAAACATTGGTGGAGTTACCTACAAAGTTTATTCTTTAAAATTTCATTTTTAAAAGAAGCTTCTTTTGACGTGATTTTATTTTCGAATTGTCATCGAAGCTACATCCACTTACCCATGGCTTCCTACACCGGTATTGCTGTATGACCAATCCCGGGATCCCGGATTGTGCATACTAAAAATACCAGCACTTGGAAACAATTTGACCATTGGAAGTGAAAATAGAATAGAATAGAAGAATGCGTTCATTGCGCGTAGAAGTATGTAAAGAAAAAAGAAGATTTTTAACAAAAAACTACCGTGAGACTCGAACATATTAATAAAACGGATCACTCACGTATTTTTACGTCGAGAAATGCCCGACATGTTTCGCACCAGTCATGAGGACCACGGACTGGTCCGAAACATGTCGGGCATTTCTCGACGTAATAATACGTGAGTGATCCGTTTTTTTTAACAAAGAAGATAAAAAGAATCATAAACTCTGTGTGTAACATATTAAATTATACATAATCATTAACTATACCACTTAGTACGCACTATACCACTAAGGTTCTCGGGCTAAAACGTTGTCGGGGTATTTTTAAATGTTTTAGGCCCTGTTTCACCACTCTCTGATAAGTTCTCGATATCATATTTAACAGATTTCTGTGATACCATCTCTGAATGTGTCAATAAAAAAAAACAGAGACTGCATCACTGATATCCGTTGAATTTGATACTATGAATTTATCAGAGGGTAACAACACAGGCCCTTAAGAGGAGTGTGAACCCACCATTCTCCATACAAACGGCGATAACGTTTTCCACCCTCTAAACCTTAACCTATAGCCATGATCTTTTTTTATGTTGTCATTATGCATTAGAACTAGGTTTGTATGTTTTGATTTTTTAAATATTCTTAATAGTTTCAGAAATATTGACGCTTTTTTTTTTATATGAAACTCCTAAAATGCAAATATTCTCAAATCTGTGAACAATATAAAAAAAAACAAAACATACAAACCTAGTTCTAAGGCATAATGAGAACATACCAAAAAATTATCGCCAGCAAAGGTTTAGAAGGTGGAAAATGTTATCACCGTTTGTATGGGGAGCGCTATTTGGGGCTGGGTTCACACTCCTCTTCATTTTTAATTTTTGTGACAGTCAAACCAGCGCCACGATGGTGTCGTCGGGGTTGAAAAGCGGGCTCCTGATGGGGTTCGGAGCCGCCGCCGTCGTGATGGGCGCCGTCTCCGTTGTCTACTGGCCGGCGCTGTTCCTGTCACAGCTGCAGAGGGTGAGCTGGTTTGTAATACCAGGAAAACCCAGGGGCGTAATTACCCTAGGGTCATCCGGGCCATGGCTCGGGGCGCCAGCCGCCCCTAAAATGAAATACTTTATCGTCACTTAATGGGGCGCCAATGCTAAGTGGCTCGGGGCGCCTAATCTTTAAACACGCCTCTGGGAAAACCTAACCTATAATTTCACTTTGAACTAACGACGACGCTACTGGAAAACAATAAAGGAAGTAGGAAGGCAAACAAGCAAGTGGGTCACCTGATGATTAGCGATCACCACCGCCTATACACCCGCCACACCAAGGAGATTGCGGATGCGTTGCTAACCCAGAGGGCTAAGATGCAATACCTCTTGTGCCAGTAATTGCACCGGTTGTCTTGCTCTCCACACCAGTACACAACAGTGCAAGCACTGCTTTTAACGGCAGAATTAGCGAGCAAGATGGTGATATCACAAGGTCCTAGCAACCGCAGAATCTCATGGCAGTTTCATGCTTATTATTCTTCTTGTTTCAGATGATGACGCTGTCCCCCACATCAATGTCGTTCACCATCTGGCGAGAGACCCCCATCCCGATGTATTTGGAGTGCTTCATGTGGAACATCACCAACGTCGACGAGATCCTGGCCGGCCAGCAGGTGCCCATCAAGGTGGCACAGATGGGGCCCTACGTCTTCAGAGAGTACCACTCCAAGGTACAGTCAAGGAAATTGAAACATGTACCACCGTAGAACCTAGTCGAAGAGACATACGCATGACATTTGTATGACATAGCCTGGCGTTTAACGCGTCGCGTCATTGCGATAGGGTTCTAAGGTGGTACGTGAATATATTTCCCCTACTGTAAACCTGAAAATAACTATTTAATTATACGTAACTGACGTTTCGTATATATTTTTTATAAAACTAGTATTCTTTGCACGGGTACAATTAAGACGTAATGTATAGTCGACAAAGAAATTGCTTGACCACTTTTCGACCGTATCACAAAGGGATAAGGCTCAAAAGTGGTCAAGCAATTACTTGGTCGACTATACATAAAAACCTTCCGTAAATAAATGTCAATAAATAAATATCTTTGAACAAATTCACATCAATTGACCTAGTCCCAAACTAAGCAAAGCTTGTACTATGGGTACTAGACAACGGATATACATACTTTTAATACATACTTAAATGCATACAACATCCAAGACTCGGGTACAACATTCATATTCATCATACAAACATTTGCCCATCCCGGGAATCTAACCCGAAACCTCTAGCTTCATAGTTAGGGTCACCAACCACTAGGATATCCATATACTATCTTCATTGTCTTCTCTTCCTTACCAAATCTAATCTTCTTCTTCTCTTAAATCACGCAACCAATTTTGATACTGTTTTCATTATCATTTAGAGATTTTTTTACAGAAGATTTTTATGTACAAATATATTCTAATCTACTATCATTCTAGTGGCGATTTCCATTCTAGTCGCTAGTCTTCCATATTATTGAAATTTTTACTCATATGTTCTGAAAAAGGCCCAAAGACATACAGAGTTTTCAGGATTCCCCGTAAAGCGACAAACAAGCAAATACATCCACTTACGCCATTTGCTATAAATAACAAAGGAAGGCCAGTGTAGTGGCTTCAAATTGGTCCCATTAGCGTTTGCAAATTGGGACTATTACCTACTGGAAAATTTCCGCAAAACTGTTTAATATTTGATCGAAGTTGTGGTGACATGTGATAACGTTATTGTTTTACTCACACGTACCGCTATTCAACGGCATTGAGACCACAGACAAACCGTCAAACCGAAAAAACTGTCTCAACTTATTACCCAGAACTAAATCGTGTCATAGAATTTACAAGTCCAGAATTTGCTGTTGGGTTTGACGACAAACGCGAGTCGCAATGCATAATTGATATGACCCACAAAATAATCGCAGGCATTGCCAGGCCTACGGACTAAAAAACAAACCTATTACTGATTACGCACTTATATTATTAACCTCGGGCCGTAAGTAGCGCAGTTAATCCCACTTCCTAGACAGAAGAAGACATCAAACTGTGTACACACCCTAGGTGGTCATAAAGACAGCTTCAGGTTGTATGTTTATTGCCCTCATCTTCGGCTTGTGCGTCAAGTGCCTACAATTTAATACATTCTTTGTTTTACTTGCCTATAGGTGTAATGTAACGCAACGGAACATTAAAATAAACGCAACAGTAAATTCCATATCTACATTGTTCGAGGGTCAACGTTTTATTAAGGATTCTCGCGTTGGTAGCTATTTTTTTTATTGGAAATAAAAACAAACATTTTTTTAGTAACACAGCTTGCAGCACGTTAATTCTGGCAAGGCATTTAAAGCAGCAATAGCTTTTAGCACTAAGTTTCGGCCATGCCATTGTTTTGAGACTGTGTTGTGGGTGGTACGTTTGCGTCAAGTCTTCATAACATCGCATACCTAAGATTCACACAACATCAATTTGTTACCAAAACTATGACTAGTTTTGATATAAAATGTAAACAGTAGCAGACAGTGGCGATAAAACAATCGATTTGGCCTTTGTACTCGATGAGTCCTAGCTGATTCACTACATTAATTATTATAAATAGTTATTTATCATATGTTATTTATCTTGCAATGCTTTTTGTATAAATATAAATAATTTATTTCAAGCAATAAAACCATGGTGTTAGTAACAATGAAAATTTATTACGGTGTTAATAATGAATAAAAATAAATAATAACAAATCCTATTTACGGGTTACGCCCTGTCTGCATCTGTATCTACCTCGGAAACAATGGGACTCCCCGTCCAGCGATCCAGCGGTCCAGCGAACAAGCAAAAACAATTAAAGGAAAATCTATAATTTTTACAGCTCGATTGTATCGCTCTTAACTCAAAATGAAACTGTTCTGTTTACTTTACAATGCCTTCTGAAGCTTATGAACCTGCCACTTAACATTATGTCACATTTGCCTTCGGATCTTGTCGTGTTATGGAAATAATTCAAAATAACGTTCCTATTGTTCCAGAACGTTGTAAATCTTAACAAGCCCATTGTTTTTAACTCTAACTTTAATGAAATCATCTATGCACACAACATGATATATATTCGTTACTGACAGAGTTAGTTTTGCTCTGTTTTATTTTGCCCTTTGTTCAATAAAAACTCAAACTGCATTGATATGCTGCACAGTCTATGCATAGTTACCTAATGTGGTATATTTTTATCTTCTTTCTTAACATACTCGTAATAATATAAAATAAAGTCTTTGTCTACCTCTGCCTGTCTTCATATTTTCGGCTTTGAGTATTTAATCAAACTGTCTAAGATCTTCCGGTGGTTACTCCTGAACAACCCAGCAGATTTTGGTACGGTTTTCACTGTCATTTAGAGATTTTTACTAAAGGTTTTTATGTATGATGTATACTAGACACGATCACCTTCGATCAAGCATTTCAGTTGTATCCCAAATAATAATGTATGGTTTTGCGACTAGACATTGAAATAAAACAATTAAAACGGTTGATATAGCATGTCGCACGCTTAGTATTAAAGTGACCCATTTCTGAATAATACACGTCCCAAAATATCACCTTAATTAAAAGACATAGGGTTTAATTTTGGGAAATATCATATTCAGAATTGAGGCGCTTTAATTCTAAGGGTGCGATGTATTGTACGTAACGAATCAAAATCTAGACGCAACGAGCCCTTTTCTGGTCTCATGTTCGCGGGTAGACTGACATGTTAGTTAAAAATGCAATGCTATAAGACTACAGATTAGACAGAAATTGGTGTCTAAAGCTGTTTAACTTCACACTTCACTGTTTGTCGCCAACAGGAGAACATAACTTGGAACGACAACAGCACAGTGACGTACTACAACCAGCGATTCTGGCACTTCCAGCCGGACATGTCGAATGGCAGCCTGTCTGATGACGTCACTAGCATCAACCCCATCATTGCGGTCAGTATAGTCACTTCTGCATACAAACATATTCTTGATTTTGAATTAAACAAACTTTCAACCAAGTTTATATCCCTATTTGTATGTATATAAAAAAAATATCACTGCTAAGGTACCTGGGTACTTGTAGTGCCATGCTCACTAATAATTTAGATACACTGCTTTGTACTGCGTTTGACTGTTTGGTTGTGTCCCACAGACGGTAGCCCACATGGTGCGCAACGATCGCACCGTCCTGAAAGTGGGCGTGGACCTCTTCATCCGCCTCTTCCACAACAACCTGTTCCTGACTTCCAATGTCTCGACTTGGCTCTTTGATGGAATCGACGACCCCATCCTCAACATTGCTTCGCGGTTCCCCGAGGTGGAGCTGCCATTTGACAAGTTTGGATGGTTTTATGACGTAAGTGGCCAATAATAGTTTTTTAAGTGTTTGGTTTCATCAAAACGGATCACATACGTTTATCAAGTTGATTTCTTGTCCGATATGTTTTGTACCAGTCCGTGGTTCTTATTCATGGACTCTCAAGACTGTGGACCCGAGCTTTGACGGTGTTCATGTTCATTTCAGTATATGAAGCTCCCTACACCAAAAAAATCTCATTTTGCACACTTGTTGTCAGGTGTATAGGGGTGTAAAATTTACATTTTTTATTTATTCAAAACGAAAAAGGACTTCTTAAGATTGAACTTGTAAGCAAAAAACAGATTTGTTGAATGATGGTGTTCTCTACCAGCCAAACAAAAGCGTAATACTGATAATGGTGCGCAATTTAAAATATTCCACTTTTAACTTATGTACGTAAATAAGTAGAAGTAAATAAGTACCCGTTGCATGGACGTATAAGAGTGATATAATGCTATGTTATTGTGAAACTAAAAGTATCCACTTGTGGATGAAGCCGCGAGAAAAAGCTGGTCATTGATAAACACTGCAGTTTCCTTTGAAAGGAGGTTATCAGCTATTAATAACTGGCAACAATGCTTGTATGAATATAAAATAAAAAAATATTGAGTTGTACGGTATTTCGGTTAGGCCATTTCTCATCTTCATTACAAAACTTCATCTTCCGGTACGTGGTCGAGACTGGAGAACCTTTCCGGAACGGATAAACGAATCACTCGACTTTTAATTTCGTGAGTGATCTGATTATTTCAATAAACATTTCATAAAATAATTTTGCGCGTGGTAGGACCTTGTGCAAGGTCCGTCCGGATAGCTACCACCATTTTGCTCGTTAATCCTGCCGCTAAGCAGTGCTTGCATTGTAGTGTTCCGGCGTGGAGAACAATATAGCCGGTGTAATAACTGGCACAAGTATTCCATCTTAGCACTCTAGGTTGGCAACGCATCTCCAATCTCCTTAGTGTTGCGGGTGTCAATAGGCGATGGTGATCACTTACCATCAGGTTCACTTGCTTGTTTGCCTTCCTATTTTATAAAAAAAAATAGAATCATTGTCATGAAGGTATTGCTAACAATCAATAACTCATTGATAAAATGCGCTGTGTAAGGTATTGGAGTGTAGGTAAATGCTAAATATCCTCTAATAAGTCCATTGTTAGAGTCTCGAACGGAGGTGATGTTTACAGTCTAACTCCATAGTTATTGTGACTCATCTGAATGAGCATACGCGGCGTTCGTTAAGAAAAGATAACTCCGCAAACATTTTAACGGACTTTAACTTAATACTAATTAGTTCCCAGCCTCGTCATTAACTAATTATTGTGAATGAGTCACTGACTTTTAGTCAGCGTTTAAAAAATGCCTCAAAAGTCGAACAAAAAGTACAATAAATCGCGCTGTTAGTCCGTAAGACCGACGGCGCTGCTAATACTATTATTTTGTAAAAACGTATTTGCAACAAAACTTAATAAATTATTATTTTTACAGTTAGACGTAAAATTTAAAATCCAATGACTATAAACGGTAACCTAATAATTTGCATTTGTAACATTATTGGCGTCAATCTGTATTCTCATGTCGGGTCGTTTTTCTGCTGTCATTTAGTATGACACTGTACATCCATGCATTATAATATCATTGGTATGAGTAAGTATTTTTTTATGAAATCGGAAAGCAAACAAGCAAGTGGATCACCTGATGGTAAGTGCTCACCACCGCCTATGGACACCTGCGAAACCAAAGAGTTTACAGATTCGTTGCCAATCCAGAGGGCTAAGACAGAATACCTCTTGTGCCAGTAATTGCACCGGCTGTCTTGCTCTCCACACCGGAACACAACAGTGCAAGCACTGCTGCTTAGCGGCAGGATTAGCGAGGAAGATGGTGGTAGCGATCCGGACGGACCTTGCACAAGGTCCTACCACCCGCAAAAAGAATGACTTATTCTTATAAATACGAACTTGCTCTTGAGCATGTCGGGCCATGCTTAAGGCCAGGGCATTCCGGTAGCGTAGGCAGCACGACTCCGGAGACGCGTGCAGGCACCAGTTGTAATGTATGGAATTATATGTTGAAATGGCATATTGCTTGCGATGCGTGCACGTAACACACCTCTTAGAAGCGAGCTGGAGCCGTGCTGCACATAAATGAAATGAAATGAAATGAAATGAAATAAAATGAAATGAAATTTAATGCGTCTGAATTAAGGTTTTAACAGTGCAGTTACAGATGCTTAGTAATAGTTTCGCTTAACCCTACCTTTACAGGTGTACACGCTTTAAAAAATATAATCTAACATAAGAAATGATCGCATGAAATACGAGAAAATAAAAAACATAACCCTTCCTTTTGGCTTTGCCGTAGTCGGCTAATAAAAAAATAAATAAAATTATTTATTTTCAGGCAACAAGGGCCCATAGAGAAGGGACAAAACCTTACATAAGAGTACATAAAATATATCCACACTTTTTACCACACAATTACTATATTAGTAATTGTTTGTATGTTGGGGTAATCTCTGGAACTATTGAATCGATTTAAAAAATTCTTTCACTAATGGAAAGCTACATTATCCCTGACGGAAAAGGCTGCTAATTTAAAAAGAACGAAGTCGCGCGCGTCCGCTAGTAGACTATAAAATACAATACAAAGCAAAAGCCTTGTGCAAGGTCCGTCCTGATCGCTACCACCATCTTGTTCGCTAATCCTGCCGCTAAGCAGCAGTGCTTGTACTGTTGTGTTCCGGCGGGGAGAGCAAGACAGCCGGTGTAATTACTGGCACAAGAGGTATTCCATCTTAGCCCTCTGGGTTGGCAACGCATCTGCCCTCTCTTTGTTGTTGCAGGTGTCTATAGGCGGTGGTGATCACTTGCCATCAGGTGACCCACTTGCTTGTTTGCCTTCCTATGTTGTATAAAAAAAAAACTTTTATGTTGGCGATAAAACGGCGTGGCCCCGTTGCGTCTTCAATTCCGATGTCGTGTTCGCCAGCGGTAAGGTGCTCCGAAACCGTCGAAACACGACATCCTTCGGCCAGAAGGCTAAATATAAATTCGTGCAACTAGCACGAACCTTCTTGACACGCGTTTACTTGCTACGTAACTGCGTGCGTCTCATTCTAACCAGCCTAATAGGATAAAGACGCAATAAGCTACGTAGCGAGTTAAGGAGTATCGAGAAGATCCGTGGTAGGTGCAAAGGTGTAGTCTGGCCTTTAGTTTAGGAAAACATAGACCATATAAAAAAAATCATAGAAAAAATGCTTTTTCTTTTAATGAATTCTTGAAGTTTTGGAAAAAGACAAAAACTCCGTATTCGTTTGACTTTAGATGACCGCTATGTATATATATCTACAATTAAGCTATTGTAAATATATCTACAATTCTATAGTTATTTTAGTAATTTAAGCGAGATAACAGTGTACCATATCACTTAAGTAAATTTGCACATGTGATGATTAGAAAGTTGTGATATTTTTTTATCAAGCCCTGTTGTCATGGGTAAATTGAGACCTAGGTAATCTAACGTAAGTTTCCTAAAATTTATTCGACAAGAACAGGCTCGACGCACTCTGAGAAGCTACTATACGTTCGGTTCACCTCTGCACTGGGGCCGCCGCAATTGGGTTGCCACGCGAGCGAATTAATTTGAGTTAAGGTTTCCGACTACCACACCGGAGCATACCTACCGTGACCGTAACCGGACCGACACAGACCCAAACCAGGAGGGTTCCACTCCGCACTGTAGGTACGCTCGACCGCCTTGCCTATGGCATAGGCAAATCGCAGTAGGCTGTCGGCTTCCCGCCGCTCTCTCGCTCACCCCGCCGTGTCAGTGTAATTGAAAACGTATGCCGCGCAACCTTACCGTGTCGCCGGGAGTAGCGGGGGGAAGGCGGGCGCGGGCGGTGCGTTCCTTTTGACTCGCACCGCCTGGCGCATGGTTTATGAAGTAATAGAAACTTTGTGAGCGTGTGAATAAAGTTGGAATTCGTTTAATCGCGTCGTAAAAGAGAAGTTTATGTACGTTAGTACTATTATTTATTGAAACATAGGCGGCTGTACGTCGTTATCTCTTTTTTATCTTTAGGTACTTCCTAGTAAATATTCTGTGACGATATGTACGTATGACTGATGGCTATAATATTTTTTACTTAAGTGAAGATTATGTTTTTTTTTTAGTTGTAGTAGGCAAAGAAACAAAATGTTATTTTCACAGCAACACGTTATTTAAACATAACCAAAAAA
Source organism: Ditula angustiorana (assembly GCA_963691745.1). NCBI lineage: Eukaryota > Metazoa > Arthropoda > Insecta > Lepidoptera > Tortricidae > Ditula > Ditula angustiorana. The sequence continues at coordinate 15,082,162 of OY829481.1, read as the reverse complement.
ACAACATTAAACATGAACGAAACGTACAATATTTTTATCGCGTTAAAGGCCCAATACCGTTATAAATATGTGTGAAAATCGCGAAAGTTAAAAAAAATTTAACACGTTATTGCCTAAATACTTAGCTAACTTTTAGCGTAATGATAAAAAAACTTAAAGTCAGGTAGCGTGAGGCAATTCCGTGAAATCGTTCATTTGCCGAATCACCAATGCCACCAATGACAGTAGTCACGAGAACAAAGGACTGGCTAGGTCATCGTTTTAGTCAACGTACAAACTTATGAGTGTTGTCTTTTTTTTATTAAATAGGAAGGCCAACAAGCAAGTGGGTCACCTGATGGTAAGAAAGAAAGAAAGAAAGAAAGTTTATTTGCAAGAGACATGGTAACATAAAAACAGATGTTATGTAAATAAAATATGACCTACATATCTCGCCAACAACATCATCGGCATGCAAATTTTTTTTTTCATTATTAATTAACTAAAATAATTTTATCATTGAACTATTATTAAATTACATTATTACATTACATTATTAAATTACATTATTTAATTACATTATTTAATTCCATTATTAAATTTTATTATTAAATTACATTACTAAATTACCTTACTAAATTACATTATTAAATTATTATTAAATTAAATTATTGCAAAAATAAATATTAAATTAAATTACAATTTGCACTTAAAGTAAAATACTCTTGTATAGAATAAAAACTGCGCTCAACCAACCATCTAGGTAAGTGATCACCACCGCCTAGACACCCGCAAGACCAAAGAGATTGCAGATGCGTTGCCAACCTAGAGGGCTAAGATGGAATGCCTCTTGTGCCAGTAATTTCACCGGCTGTTGCTCTCCACGCCGGAACACAACAGTGCAAGCACTGCAGGAGCAGGATTTACGAGCAAGGTGGTCGTTGTTTAATCGATTAAGAAATTGCTTGACCACTTTTGAACCTTACCCCTTTGTAATACGATCGAAAAGTGGTCAAGCAATTTCTTGGTCGACTATACATATATGTCGCTAAAAGTGACAGGAGGCGGGACCATAAAAACATACGACTTTTTCTCATATCATTTGCATTTGCTTCGCAAATACTATAGGCTGATTAGCTCAAATTGTGTTGACTAATTAACTTTTTATCTATGTATCTGTTTATCTAACTAATGGCGATAGACGGACGTCGATAGCATTATTCATTTATATTAACTTTATTGCACAATCCTGGGATCATGGGCAAAGTGTGCTCCGAATCAAAAAACCGGTCAAGTGCGACTCTGACTCGCTCACCGAGGTTTCCGTCATCAACAACATTTAGTATCGCATTTTGCTTTGCAAGACCAAAAAACGTTTTATTTTGTTTTTATTAACTGCAAATTTACGGTTTTCGGATTTATTGCTTTATTTGTGCTGTGAGACTTTGCTTTTTTGCCAAATTTCATAGTTCTAGATCAACGGGAAGTACCACATAGGTTTTTGAGTGTATTGCGAATGTATGAAACATGCGGCATAAACGACCGTATCTTTTGATTGCGTTGACTTAGAAGTTTGATTTTTTCACGGCTCTAAGGGACTGCAGACCTGAGTATTTGATATTAATTTCAACTCAATACCTAAACGCGTTTATGAGAAAATTGGTCTTGATAGACAGACAAACTGACAGACAGACAGACGGACAACAAAGTAATCCTATAAGGGTTCCGTTTTTACTTTTGAGGTACGGAACCCTAAAAACGGGAAAAAGGAGATACAGTGATGTAAAAAGGCGGCTTATCCCTTTGAGGGATCTCTTCCAGTACAGTTAAAGCGGCATGAACAAACCTGCCCTGTATCCGTCGGAATTGAGACCTATCCGCTTTCGTCTATTGTGTTTTAAAGACAATCAATTGTGACAAATTGATGTTTGTCGCTTTGTTTATAACTTTACAAGGCTGGCTGCCAGGAAATAAGTCGATCAGCTGAACCAGTGTAGTCAAATATGCAGCCGGCAACAATATCTTAAAAAAACTGGTTTATTTCTTTTAATATTTAAAATAAGGTAAACAAAATAAGTCACGTGTCTCGGCCAATCAACCAATCAACTCAATCATTTGGGTCTGTGGAGACCCAAAAGATTGATTTAATTGGTTGATTTGCCGAGTCACGTGACTAATATTGTTTACCTTATTTTAAGTACAGTCAGCGTCAAATATACCAGAGCGGGCAAGGTGGTCAAAAATATCTGAACACGCCCGAGCGTATTTGACAATAGAGTGGAGTTCAGATATTTTTGACACCTTGCCCGCTCTGGTATATTTGACGCTGACTGTACCTAAAGAAATAAACTGTGGTGCACGTCGGATTTCCGCACCGAGGGTTCCGTACAAACTTAATAAGCACCGAATTATTACTTATAATGTAAAGATAAACTGGATTGAGTGACAAACTTAACTTTGTAATTGAAAAACTTTTGTCCCCATACATTGATATAGCTCGCGGTCAGTTTACCAAGTGCAAATATAAGTTTGTTATAGCAATTTTTTTTGTGAGAGTTCCCTATACTTGTTCTACCGAAATTTCATGATTCTTTAGAATGGTCTTTAAAAAAAACAATATTTTGAGGGTAAAAGCTATAATTTTAGTTAAGAATGTCATTTGCTACTTATGTATAGGATGAAACATGGTTTACACCTCCTAAGGATCACATGTTTAAAATTTAATATCTTCAGCATTTTAAGGTTAGGCGTTATCATCCTAGCAGTCAGTCAGTAACGATTTTTTTAAATATCCTACTTCCTACTAATATTATAAAAGCGAAAGTTTGTAAGTATGGATGGATGTTTGTTACTCTTTCACGTAAAAACTACTGAATGGATTTGGTAAATTTGGCACACACATACTTTATAACCTGGATTGACACATAGGTAACTTTTTATCCCGTAAAAATGCATAGTTCCCACGGGATAGCGATAAGTGAGTTATACGCCGCCGTGACGTCATGAGCAGCAAAGCAACTAATTCTCATTAATTTGTCCAGGAAATATTGCAGATTGCATGTTGGGTGCACGTTTGCTTGATTCAATTAAACAAGTCTACGCGGACGAAGTCGCAAGCAAAAGCTAGTGTATAGATAATAATAATTGTTTTTAATGTCCTTAGCGCGCCATAGTAACTTGCAAATACTCTCGTTACTTTCCTTGCGCGTTTAATAACGTTCGTTATTCAATAGCGAAAGTGCTGGTCTAGGAATGCGCGCGTTACGCGAAACGCAAACGTAATTGATCACGTAATGGGTTATCAAAGCGTTATGAGGAACAGCTGATCGTATGAAAATGGGTCGTTGTATAATGACCGAGCCGCGCCGGGTGTGTGCAGCTGTACAAAGCTAGGAGCCGTGTTGCATACGCGACGTGTACGCAACCGGTGTGCTCGGTCCTAAATCATGCTGCGGACTTGTAGGTTGACTCATATTGCTACATACATATTTAATACATATTTAAATATTTGCGGGTGGTAGGACCTTGTGCAAGGTCCGTCCGGATCGCTACGACCATCTTGCTCGCTAATCCTGCCGCTAAGCAGCAGTGCTTGCACTGTTGTGTTCCGGCGTGGAGAGCAAGACAGCCGGTGTAATTACTGGCACAAGAGGTATTCCATCTTAGCCCTCTGGGCTGGCAACGCATCTGCACTCTCTTTGTTGCTGCAGGTGTCTATAGGCGGTGGTGATCACTTACCATCAGGTGACCCACTTGCTTGTTTGCCTTCCTATGTTGTATAAAAAAAAATATATAATAGCTTTTATTTACGTTATTCCGTATTATATTTCAAAGTCAGAGTCAAAATATCTTTATTCAGATTAGGCTTGCAGTAAAGACTTATGAATGTTATAAAATTTACCACCGGTTCGGAAAAACCTCTGATGGAAGATACCGGTAAGAAACTCAACGAGGTGTAATGTTTTTAAACAAATCAAAATTATAATGTCATTTGGCGACCGGATAGCCTAGTGGTTAGTGGCCCTGACTACAAAGCTTGAGTTTCCGGGTTCGATTCCTGCGAGGGGAAAAAGTTTGTATGATGAATACGTATGTTTGTGCCCGAGTCGTGGATGTTATATGTATTTAAGTATATAGTTATCTGTATAAGTATGTATATCCGTTGTCTGTACCCATAACACAAGCAGCTTTAGTTGCTTACTTTGGGACTAGGTCAATTGGTGTTAACTGTCCCCAGATATTTATTTATTTATTTATGTTTACATCTTAAATTTTTAACAGGTCATGATTTAAAGACAATATCTGATTTTTAAGACAATTTTTTTAAATTTAAATGCTATGTAATGACATCACAAAGAAAAATTTGTGTAGGAAAATTGACTATAAATTAATTTATTGTCAATTTTCCTTGGATTGTAAAGAAACATGACTATTGTCATGACTGAATCCTAACTGATTTCGATTCTGAGGGGTTCCTGTATATTATGCTTCTAGAACAATATATGACCGGATAAGAATAACATCCCATACAACCAAATCTGGTCGTTATTGTAATCGAAATTATTTATTTCAAAATTTTTTCGATTTTTCTTTTTGTTTTTTTTTACATTCAAATTAAATTTAAAATGCTATATAATGAATGACAACACAAAGAAAAATTAGGGTAATGGCAGGATTCGAACCTGGAATACGCAAGGCACGGAATGCTGATGTTGCAGGTTCGAATCCTGCCATTATCCAAATTTTTCTTTGTGTTGTCATTCAGTATATAGCATTTTAAATCTGGTCGTGCCAACTATAATTTCGGTAAAAAAATAATTTGCACATAAATTCTGGTCGCAGATCAGTAATCATTACTACCCCTTACGGCCGTGTGTGGTTTTTTCCCCAAAATGCAGTATTTGTTTCGGAAATTCCCCACTTATTATCGAAGTGTAGAAACTGAGCGGTAACAGCGACTAGATTAGTTGGGCCAAAATTCTTTTTGATGCAAAAAATGTCCCTTGTACATTTTAACGCATATTTTTTATTTATCCTGATATTCTTAAAATAATATGTTATCTTTAAATTCGGAATGACACACGCATACCCGAATGATGACTGTTATAAAAATATTTGGGGTCAGAATAAGAAAATAACTATTGTTTGGTAACGCAGTGGACACTGTTCTTGAGGAGTCATGGGGACTGGTAACGCAGTGGTAATTTGGGTACCAAATGAGAATTTTCTGTATTAAAAAACCCAGGATAGTGAGAAAATTTATAATAAAAATTGGGGCCTGGTTGAGAACTAACGTAATATAACTAGGAAAATATTTCGAGACATCTACAATTTTGTAAAAGTGCTTATACATTTTCAATTTTTTTTAGGCACTAAAAAGAATTTTGGCCCAGTTACTAGGGTAGTGACACAAGGATCTCACAGTTAATACATCATGATGACCAAAATGGTTGAATGAGATTGGTATTTTTAAGCAAAGCTATCAGTATTGCACGTGAAGTGGATATATATTAATTAATCTATCGATAGATGTAATTCTATGTCAATTAATCATCGATAAATCAATAATTAATCTTTAGGAATCGTGCACAAGTTGCAGACGCTAGGCTTAACGATTGATATTTGTTTATTAATCTTGATTAAGTTTATTAATAGCACATTATATCATTCGTACTAGAATACTAGAAAAAAAGTATATGTAGCAATATATTTCCTGCACTTTTTTGGAAATCAGTTTTTTAAATCTATGCATTGTCAAATACCTTGTTTAATTATAAAACATTTAATTTTCTGATTATTTATTACTTATTTATGAAAATGTTTTTAATTTCCTAAAACTCTTACTTTGTTATAGTTTTTTGTTTTTGTTTTTAGTCATGATTAAATAATAGTAGGGAATTATATAACAATAACATATAATTAATTAAATGAATAAATAGTTAGCTAAAAAACACTTTAATTGTGTCTTACACTTATATTGATGTTCGCGCAGACTACATGCACTTTCCTACGTACTTGTTTTGTTTAATCCGTTAATTTGAATTATAAAATATTTTGCTTGATAAAAAAAATATAGTTTTGTTCCTCTCCACAAACTCGTTATTAATTTTTGTTTTAAAAAGGATAATCCTGAGTTTTTTAGGACACCTAGGAATATTTTCCCGTATATTTTTAAGGACCCCTACTGTTAGCTATATCTAAAGTCGTATTATATATTATCTTAATCTAAATAAATGGTGCGCAATGTGACACTAAAAGCCGTGTCCACACTTGTATCTTCATATCGTATCGTATCCTTGTCGCGATCACAAACGCGTATCGAGATCGTTAGTGTGGACGCCAGCTTCGTCCGATCATTGATGTCCGTACTAGCGGTCATGATACGCGACTGGGATGCCATACGGCGGTTCGATACCAGTGTGGACGTTGATTATCTTTCTTAAAAAAACACTAAAAGAAAAAAAACTAAAGCGTAATCATATTTTTGTCTAATTTACCCGGGCAAAACGGTTGATATTAATAAAACGGATCATTCACGTATTTTTACGTCGAGAAATGCCCGACATGTTTCGGACCAGTCCGTGGTCCTTAATGGTGTGGTTGGTAGTTTTATGTTAAAAACGGTTGATATTATGAGATTTTTAATTTTGGAACTATACCTATTTGGCGCACGGCAGTTCTCGTCGTGGATTTATCCAGTTAAAACTATGTAAAAAATAAATAAGCGAAGATCGAAACGATTGACAAAATCGCGTGGAAGGTCCAAAAGCAACCAAAAGAATAATTTAATTAGAATAATTTATTTATTCCATCCGTTAACTTTGTTACAATATATGCTAATTCTTATAAATTCAACCTAACCTTTCTTTCAGTACACTTGCAGCATTGCTAGTTGTCTTTAACCAATAAGAACCTTTCCTTTCCAGCGCAACGGTTCTCTAGAATACGACGGCATCTTCCTAATGAACACGGGGGCTGCAGACTTCTCAGAGCTCGGCAACATTGAGAAGTGGCGGTACTCCAACCGCACGTTGTACCGGGACGAGTGCGGCGAGGTCAAGGGCTCCACCGGCGAGCTGTGGGCCCCCGAGCTGGGGCAGCCCGAGGTGGAGATATTCGCCTCTGATATATGCACGTAAGTAACGTCACAGAATAAATAATAGTACTAACGTACAGAAACTTACCTTTTCGACCACCATTAAACGAATTCCAACTTTATAATCAGGTACAAAAAGTTCGTATTACTTCATAAACATTCGCCAGGCGGCATATGTCAAAAGGAAGGCGCCGCCCGCGCCCGCCTTCCACCCGCAATGCCCTGGCGCACCGCTAGGGTTGGGCTGCTTACTGTAATACTATCACAACGCGCGACACAGCGAGCGGGCGCGCGCGCGGCAAGCCGGCAACCTACTGCGATTAACCTACGCCATAGGTCATGCGGCGAGCGCACTTACATTGCGGAGTGGAACCCCCCTGGTAGTGTTACTACACTGTATTAGGTACTGGACTTGGAGCCCGACTACAACGGGAAGTGGTAGCATTTCAGCCGCAAACTGTACCAGGACGAGTGCGGCGAGGTCAGGGCTCCACCGGCGAGCTGTGGGCCCCCGAGCTGGGGCAGCCCGAGGTGGAGATATTAGCTTCTGATACATGCAGGCGAGTCACTACCCGTATAGATTAGCTAGGACGGCACACCGCTAGCTACTTTGTCGCCCGCATCCGCCTTCCTCCCGCAACTCCCGGCAACACGTTAGGGTTTTTGGCGATTTGCCTAAGCTGTAGGCAAGGCGGCCGAGCGTACCTACAGTGCGGAGTGGAACCCCCCTGCATTTAGTGTTAGTCCAAACTGACTCCAAACTGACTTCCATTTAATTTAAACTAGCGACCCGCCCCGGCTTCACACAGTTCCACTTAGAATGTTAATCAAAACATCATAACCTTCCGTGAAAAAAATCTCTAAAATCCATTGGTTTTTTTGTGAAAACAGAAGGCAATCAGCAAGTTGGTCACCTGATGGAAAGTGATCACCACCGCCTATAGACACCCGCAACACCAAGAAGATTGCAGAAATGTACGTGGATTTGCGTGGTTTAGAAAAAGTAAACGACCGAAGATACAATCGGGGCAGACAGAAACTGATAGCGACTTTGCTCTATACTATGTAAAGATAAAGATATATCCATGCACAAGGGATTAATTTCGAAATCGGCCCGCAATAGTATTTTTTTCCACAGCCTTCGAAAACGCGTGATTGACGACATTCGTAATAATGATATGTTATCGCATTTGTCACGCATAGATACATAAACATTATATTGATGGAATGTATTAACTTTTTAGGGTTCAATTGAACACTAAATTTTTGGATTATTACTAAGCTTTTTCTAGGCCCCTATTTCACATAGAAAGAATTATGAAATTGAAAGCGATATTTTATTAGCTGATCTCTACTTGAAATGGCAATACAATGAGCCAAAAAGAGACAAGTACAAACTCTAAACCTCTTCTTCAATTGACACCCTGTACACAATCAATAATCAAAATGGTTACCTTGGTTGTACAGTCAAGGAATTTTATTCCCTACCCATTTCGTTGAAATGTCGTCTGACATTCGCAATGCATTTAGGTCGATATGTCAAACTAACGTCTTGTTCTATAGCTCTTAATCGCACCCTTAGTATTAAAGCGACTCAATTCTGAATATGATATTTCCCAAAATTAAACCCTATGTCTTTTAATTAAGGTGATATTTTGGGACGTGTATTATTCGGAAATGGGTCACTTTAATTCTAAGCGTGCGTCATGGTGACAGTTTGCTATATGCAATTGAACCTTAGGTGGGTTGGAAATTTAATTCCTTGACTGTACAGTGAGAGGAGTGTGAACCCAGCCCCGAAAAGCGCTCCCTATACAAACGGCGATAACGTTTTCCACCCTCTAAACCTTAATCTATGGCAATTTTTTTTGGTAATTTTTATGTCTTAGAACTAGGTTTGTATGTTTTGAAATAGTTTATAGTCAATAAACTTGAGTGGTCTTTTTGGTGCTGGTCGTTGGGTTGTGGTCGCGTTTTGTGTTGTTTGTTTTATTTCTTTTATAAAGTATAGCGACCCGCCCCGGCTTCGCACGGGTACAATCAATTTTAAGACTCATTTTTCTACACCTTCGGTTACATTGTTCAAATTTTACCAAGGATCCCTAATTTTTTTCAAAATGAAATGTAGCCTATGTCAAATTGGAAGAATGTAGCATTCTATTGGTGAAAGAATTTTTTAAATCGGCCCAGTACTTTTTGAGCCTATTCATTACAAACATACAAAAATAGGTACAAATCTTTCCTCTTTATAATATTAGTGTAGATTCAGCACAGGCGTTGTCTTTTTCACGATTGCTGACACTGGGTTCGCGGATTAGCAAAGAAATTGATTCCATTAGTATGTTTTGATTTTTTTAAATGTTCTTCGGGTAAATTGTTTTAAACTTTCACGAAATTCACACATGTTTATAACGTTATCGGGCCTTTAACGCGTTAAAGTCCCGCTACCGTTCATAATATCTGTAATTAAAAGAAAGCTGCTGAAATAATCGTAAATATCAGCTCATAAAACATGACGTAGAGATTCTGTCTCAGATAATCTTTTTATTGTTATTATTCGAACGACCTTTAGGTAATAAATAACTCCATTATCTAGATACAAACATTATCCTGACTGAATATTAGCGATGGAGGAATCGATTTAATTCGAATCGGATTTTGACGTGGTTTTTAATTAATAGATTCAGGCGTTACTTTGCGGAGGTCCATATCAACAACGCTATCGCAGCTATTTTGCACGGGCCCGGCACTGGTTTCGCGGAGTAGCAAAGTAATTTGATCCAGTTTGCGGTTTTCACTGTCATTTATAGTTTTTTTAGGGAACATTTTTATGTGCATTTTATCCTAGGCCCAATTTAACAAATGCGACAGGCGACAGGTGACAGTGACTGTTCGCCGTACATTACTGGGTCGATAAGTAACGCCACAGACTTACAGACTTAACATGATAGTGGGCAATCAATGTATTCCGTATTGTCACTGTCACTGTCGCCTGTCGTGTTAATGAAATTGAGCCCTGATTGTGAAGATAGTCGGGTGTCTAGTTTATAATTTTAGTAGGATTAGTAGGACTAGTAAAATAGAATAGCGCTAGATCCGAGAGTACTACAAAGCGTATCGACTCAATTTTATTCGAATCACGAATATCACGATTCGATTTTCTGCCGATTTTATTTGAACTGTTCCAAATTTAAAAAAAATCACGAAAATTTTTCACATTGAAATCGTAGCAGTTTTAGAAAGTGTTCGCCGGTACGGTTTATACCTAGCCAGTAATAAAAATTAAAAAATGTAAGTTTTGCAGATTAAAATTACATCATCGCTGTGTTTATCGATGATTGATTCTGCAAATCATTCGTGCATATGTCAATGGCGCGTGATGTTTCATTCCGGTGCTTTACGCTAATAAATAACTTATTTATCAGACTAGTATTAAAATTTTGATTAGCTTAGTATCTTTACAGGGGCCTGTATTAGGATGTTAAACTGTTTGAAGTAGTTCTGTTTTGTTCTAATTATGTGTGACCAGAGGGGTTCCACTCCGCACTGTAGGTACGTTCGGCCGCGTTGCCTAAAGCGTAGGCTAATCGTAGTAGGTTGTCGGCTCGCTGCGCGCCCGCTCGCTCGTCAGTGTAATTGAAAACGAATGAAGCGCAACCCTAACGTGTCGCGGGAGTTTATTTGGTAAAACGATATAATCAATACGTTTATTTGTCTTCAGGTACTTGACTCTGGGCAAAGACAGGGATGTGCGTGTGGACGGGATAGACGGCGTCCAGTACGCGGCCAATCTGTCTGTGTTCGACAACGGACACAACTACCCTAGAATGGTAAGGTTTCACTATTATTTCTTATGCTCGCTACACACCTCGTGAACATAGGCCACGTTGAAAATAGGCCTCCTCCATGGATTTCCAAAGTGACCGGTTGGACGCGGCATGTAACCAGCGCCTTCCTGCCACCTGTATGAGGTCATCGGACCATCTTGTGGCTGGTCGTCCTACGCTGCGCTTGCCAATACGCGGCCGCCATTCGAGAACTTTACGATCCCATCGTTTCGACCACAACGATTATCGTAGCGATTTGCCGAACGTGTGTATGGCAATAATCTGCGACGATGTCATACACACGTTCGATAAATCTTTACAAATCGATCTTCGCAGACAAATCGCTGCGATAATCGTTGTGGTGTGTAGCGGGCTTAGGACGCGCTAAGATTTAATTTTATTTTACCATTTCTTCGGCGTCACTAACATGTACATCCATGCCGTATTCCAGCTTTCTAGAACTATCATTCTCTGAGCTGTACGGTCAAGGAAATTGAAACACTTACCACCGTAGAACCTAGTCGAAGCGACATACGCATGACATTTGTATGACATAGCCTGGCGTTTAACGCGTCGCGTCATTGCGATAGGGTTCTAAGGTGGTACGTGAATATATTTCCCCTACTGTACTGCAGACAGATGGACGGACATAGCGAACCTTGTCGATACTAAGGAACCCTAAAAACTATCAAATGCCCTTACCCTCTCCCGTTGTGCCCAGGCGTGCTACTGCGACGAGGAGCGGGACCGCGACTGCCTGCCCCCCGGAGCCCTGAACGTGTCGGCGTGCCGCTACGGAGCGCCGGCCTTTGTGTCGCTGCCGCACTTCCTGCACTCGGCCCCCTACTACCCGAACAAGATAGAGGGGCTCGAGCCCACTGAGTGAGTCCGGGATTCGTGTATCATACCGGAATTCATTTGATTGGTGTATCAAAACGGGATTCATTTGATTGGTGTATCGAAACGGGATTCATTTGATTGGTGTATCAAAACGGGATTCATTTGATTGGTGTATCGAAACGGGTTTCATTTGATTGGTGTATCAAAATGTGATTCATTTGATTGGTGTATCAAAACGGGATTCATTTGGTTGGTGTATCAAAACGGGATTCATTTCATTAGTATATCAGAACGGGATTTATTTGATTGGCGTATCAAAACGGGATTGATTTGATTGGTGTATCGAAACGGCTTTCATTTGATTGGTGTATCAAAACGGGATTCATTTGATTGGTGTATCAAAACGGGATTCATTTGATTAGTATATCAGAACGGGATTTATTTGATTGGCGTATCAAAACGGGATTCATTTGATTGGTGTATCAAAACGGCATTCATTTGATTAGTGTATCAGAACGGGATTCATTTGATTGGTGTATCAAAATGGGACTAATTTGATTGGCGTATCAAAACGGGATTCATTTCATTGGTGTAACAAAATGGGATTCATTTGATTGGTGTATAAAAACGGGATTCATTTGATTAGTGTATCAAAACGGGATTCATTTGATTGGTGTATCAAAACGGCATTCATTTGATTAGTGTATCAGAACGGGATTCATTTGATTGGTGTATCAAAATGGGACTAATTTGATTGGCGTATCAAAACGGGATTCATTTCATTGGTGTAACAAAATGGGATTCATTTGATTGGTGTATAAAAACGGGATTCATTTGATTAGTGTATCAAAACGGGATTCATTTGATTGGTGTATCAAAACGGGATTCATTTGATTGTTGTATCAAAAGTGATTCATTCAATTGATACATCAATTGGGGTTGAATGCCTAAATAATCATCTATTTTATTTATTTATATAAACGGAAATTACTTAATTGTTGTATCTGTATCAAAACGTGATTACAAACAAAGTTTACCTCTTTATTACATTTATTAGTGTAGAAGTGTACATAATGTATTGGTTCGATCGGCGCCGCCAGTATTGCTCACCCACACAATGCTGGAGGCGACGGCAACCCCCATGTAACCCCGTACTGTTGCAGGGAGCACAACTTCCGGCTGGCGCTGGAGATGTTCACGGGCATGCCGCTGTCCGTGGCGGCGCAGCTGCAGATCAACCTGCTGGTGCGCCACATATCCGGGATCAGGTCCGTTGCAGACGTCGGAACAATAGTACATTACACAACGAGGGATGAAAGATACTAATTCCACGCGAGATTTTTTGGCAATAGTTCGAGTGTGGAATTGTATGGTTATATTAAATATGATATATAATATCTATTAAATATGATAAATCACTGGGCTGAACAGGCTGAATATGTAGCTTTCTGCTAGCGTCATTTTCCGCAGGCGTGCTACCATATCGTCATTTGGCTGTTAAAACTAAAGTGACACGCGAGTCAAGCGTCGCTTTAGTAGTTTTACCATACAAATGAAGTATGTATATCACTTCCTGGAATTGTATAGTTATACCCTGTCTATATACAAGTCACTGGGCTGAAGAGGCTGAATACGGAGCTTTCCACAAGCGTAACTTTCCGCCCGCGTGCGACCATATACCACTTTCTGATCATAGACGAGTTTATTTCACAAGCCCTAGTTACATCTACCCTACAAATTGAAGTACCCACATGCGGAGATAAATAATAATATTGACAACGCAAGTTGAACCACCAAATGTTGAGTAAATACTTGCTTATTAATGTAAAAGCTTACTTATGTCACGGATTAAATGAAAAGCTTACTTCTCTTTTTCGACCGCGTTTAAACGAATCCCAACTTTATTGACACGCCCAAAAAGTTCGTATTACTTCATACACATTCGCCAGGCGGCTCGCGTCAAAAGAAACGCGCTTCCGCGTCCGCTTCCCCCCGCACTTCCGCGACACGCGAGGGTTGCGCGGGATTCGTTTTCAATTACACTGACACGGCGAGCCGACAACCTACTGCAATTTGCCTACGCTGTTGGCAACGCGGCCGAGCGTACCTACAGTGCGGAGTGGAACCCCCCTAGTATAGGTTACGTAATGAGAGAGGCTCGTGTCAGAGTGTGCGTCGTGGTTGCAGCATCAACAACCAGCTGCCGGACGGCGACGTGCTGGTGCCGATGTTCTGGTTCCGGCAGGAGGTGCGCGTCACGCCAGACTACGCCCGCATGGCCCGGTTCGCGCTCAACCTGCGCTACGGCATGCCCTACGGACTGTACGCGCTCACAGTGAGTACACCCAATAAATAAAACAGTAATAGTATTTTATCTACACGCATACACAGAATAAATAATAGTACTAACAACTTACAGAAACTTCTCTTTTTCGACCACCATTAAACGAATTCCAACTTTATAATCAGGCACAAAAAGTTCGTATTACTTCATAAGCATTCGCCAGGCGGCATGCGTCAAAAGGAAGGCGCCGCCCGCGCCCGCCTTCCACCCGCAATGCCCTGGCGCACCGCTAGGGTTGGGCTGCTTACTGTAATACTATCCACGCGCGACACAGAGTGAGCGGGCGCGCGCGTGGCAAGCCGGCAACCTACTGCGATTAACCTATGCCATAGGTCATGCGGCGAGCGCATCTACATTGCGGAGTGGAACCCCCCTGACACATATCATAAGTGCTCTATAATGCGTTCAGAAACCGTAGGAAATGACCAGCATTTTTACAACCAATTTTATTATGAGAAATTTCTTGCCTGTAGTAGTAGGCAAATCTGTACTGTAATGGTCATTATAGTAGCGCTTTCTGTACTGTAATGGTCATTACAGTACCGATTTCTGTACTGTAATGGTCATTACAGTACCAACTTCTGTACCTGTATGAGTTTAAATTTGGAACAGCTGTCAAAATTCAAGTAGGTCTCTATTCTAGTATCAATAGATATTAAAACAGTTACCGATACGAAACGTCAATCCAGTATGTTGTTTTAATATAAACGCACGACACTTGATCTCGAGTGGCATGAGAATAGGGACTTCATTCGTTTGTCTATGATTTAAAAAAAAACGTTCGGCTTGACGGATGGACCGAATTGCCGCAATTACTTGTTGTCATTCGTTTGTTGGTTTTTTGCTGTTACGGTTTTTTGCAGTTATGATATGTGTGTAGATAAAGTAATGTATGCAACTGTATATAATTAGACCTTAAAACGCTCGTGTGATCCTATTATGAAACTCTTCTCTTGTAAACGTCGACAGCTAGTCAGTCGGAACTCTAACCACAAATTAAAAAAAACCTTGTTTTTATCAAAAATGTTGACAAGAACCTATTGTTATAGGCACTGACCTATAAGTAATATGGACTTCTAGTCAGTGTTTAAAAAGTGGCGTATCAAAGTAGGATAAAAAGAAGACTAAATCGACAATCGCTCGCGCTGTCAGTCTGTCGGACTGACGGCGCTGCTGTCAATACTATTATTTTGTAAAAAAACCTATTTGCAACGAAACTCAATAAATTATTCTTTTATGCAGTTAGACGTAAACTTGTAAATCCAATGACTATAAATGGTGAACTAATAATTTGCATTTGTAACATTGGCGTCAACCGGTATTCTTATGTCGGGCCGTTTTTCTGCTGTTATTTAGCATGAAAACAGTTTCATGCTAAATGATAGCACAAAAACGGCCCGACATAAGAATACAGGTCGATGGATGGATGTACAGACATCCATGCATTATAATGTCATTGGTTACAGGGTATCGGCATCTTGCTACTAATGATTGGCATATGGATTCTAATAAGGAAACTGCTTCAGTCGCCGGAAAAAATCCCTATACTCGCTCCGGAGTCTTCTAGCCAGGAGGAGCAATGACTAGTAAGGTACTGACAGAAGTTACCGGTATTGACTTACGGTATACCGGTAGACTACTGCGTCACAAACTTGACAAGCGAAAATTGTTTGAACCTTTCGCGATAATTGTTTTAACCTTGTGACGGGTCTTAATCTTAACCTTTTTGACGCTAAGCCAATTTGGTTCTAAATCAGCATATTAGCATAAATTATGAATTGGAATTTTCTTTACGGGGCTTGTAGTAGTTTTGGCCTATTCAAAGAAAGTTCAAAAGTTAATGATTTGGTACATACACCCAAACAGTTAACTTTGATCACAGGACAAACATGTCACTTTTAACTGTGATATTGATCCATTTATGTTTAACGAGTTTAAACCTAATGCGTGTAAGTCGGGTCTTGGCGCTAAAAGGTTAAAAAGTATGAAATGGTTAATTCTATCTGATAGCTTTGCCAAGCTACCTAGAATAATTAATAGTACAGAAACTTCTCTTTTACGACCGCTATTAAACGAATTCCAATTTCATTAACACGCTCAAAAAGTTCGTACTATTTCATACACCATGCGCCAGGCGGCGCGAGTCAAAAGAAACGCGCCGCCCGCGCCCGCCTTCCCCCCGCTACTCCCGGCGACACGCGAGGGTTGCGCGGCATTCGTTTTGAATTACACTGACACGGCGGGGGCGAGCGAGCGAGCGCGCTGCAAGCCGACAACCTACTGCGATTTGCCTATGCCATAGGCAAGGCGGTCGAGGGTACCTACAGTGCGGAGTGGAACCCCCCTGGCCAAGCTACCTTATAACTAGTTACCCTTTTGGACCAAAATCGTGTTAAGACCCGTTGCAATATGAAAAATAATGATAACTATGATCGAAGTTTTATACAAGTGAATCCGAATGCTTTGATACGAAGAATTATGACAATAAACCTGGAGTTTAATAGGTGTTAGAAATAGCAACACGACGTGCTACAAAAACGCGACGCTCTGATTGGTAGTTTTTTGTCAGTTTCGAAATGGATTGGTCGAGTTTGTCGTGTTGCATTACTTACGTCTTATAAGCGATGGTTTTAAGCGTTGCATTGTAATAAAAAGACTGGTTTCTTTAAGCAATACGCAGATCGCTGATTCACGGAACGTTAAAATATTTTGGGTTGCCTAACGAATGAGGTTAAATTTTAGTTGCCCTGAAAGTTTAACTGAACTTTGTAGTGGTCAGCTTCATTATTTTGATGTTACTACCAAAATATCTACAGCTTTAGAGCGAATTCTGACCTAAGAAGAAGTAGGTGTATTCCGTATACATTTTTGCCTTAACCTTTTAAATTATGCCTATTGCTATGTGAACTAGAAATCAAGGTTCATGCGAAAGCTCAATTAAATATGAAAAATGAAATTCGCCGTCAAATATACAGGATGTCTCATTTAAATCGGTCAGTATGGGAAAGTCTGAAACTATAAGACATATGAAGATCTGTTCTTAGGAACCATGCCATAACTTTTAATAAGAAGAAAAACTGCATTCATAAATTTAAAAAACACCCGTACTCAGCTCGGGAATCGAACCCGGTTGTTTTGAAAAAAATAAACTTATACTATTTCTATTTAGATATCGATTGTGTAGGTCTTAGGCAGTAAATGGCTCTATGAAACATGGTAGGACCGGGTTCGATTCCCGAGCTGAGTACAGGTTTTTTTTAATGTATGAATGCAGTTTTTATTCTTATTAAGATCGATGACATGGTTTCTAAGAACAGATCTTCGTATGCCTTATAGTTTCAGACGTTCCCATACTGACCGATTTAAATGAGAACCCTATATTAGTCTTCACTCGCACTTCAGGATTTTTTTTCTAGAGGCCGAAGTTTAACCTTATTCGAATATACTAAAGTTCTCTTTTAACCTTTTCATCTTGGCTATTTATTTGTGTCTTCCTCGTATAAACTATTCATGATTAACCTTCCAATAAAAATTGGCATGCTATGCATTTTTCGCAGTGTCATGCATCACGATTTAAAAGGTTAAAGGGTTAAATTAAGACTGAACGTCAGTCATAGCATAGGTCAGGTTTTCTCTCGAAATCTGTACGAAATGTAGCAAAAAATTGCTTCAAGGTATAGTCGACCAAGAAAGTGCTCGACCACTTTTCGACTGTATTACAATGGGATAAGGTTCAAAAGTGGTCAAGCAATTACATGGTCGACTATACCTATGTGAGATAGTAAAAAGGGCACGGCTGTAGGACACGTTTTCGTGTTCGTTATAAGTTTTTTTTTTAAACACGTGCCTTTCTATATTTAAGAGGAGTGTGAACCCAACCCTCTCCATACAAACGGCGATAACGTTTTCCACCCTCTAAACCTTAACCTACAGCCATAATTTTTTTGTATGTTATCATTATGCCCTAGAACTAGGTTTGTATGTTTTGATTTTTTTAATATTCTTAATTGTTTCAAAAATATTGATGCTTTTGTATTTTGTATGAAACTTCTAAAATGCAAATATTGTCAAATCTATGAAGAATATTAAAAAAATCAAAACACACAAACCTAGTTTTAAGGCATAATGACAACATACCAAAAAATCATTGCCTTAGGTTAAGGTTTAGAGGGTGGAAAACGCTATTGCCGTTTGTATGGGGAGCGGTTTTTCGGGCTGGGTTCACACTCCTCTTAAATCATTGTTAATAAATCTTATAGGTGTTGCCGTTTGACTACTTTTTTATATAACTAATAGTTTTGAATAGTTCATTATTAGTATGTCTAGAAGGCGATTCTATCCTTAATCGTATATTCTGTGACAGGGACCACCAGAAATACTTTTTTTTATTGTGATATTAATATTCGAAGCATTAAGCTTGGTCGACTGGACATGAGTGTGCATCTTATACAAAATGACTGCTTCGACATTAACCTCGTAAAGCCCACGTCAGATATCGTTCCATTAAGTTTACATCCCTCGTGAGAGCGAGTTCAAATACATTTTGGTATTAGTCTTAAATTTAGGACGTTGGGTCTTACGAGGTATACCTGTTAGAAAGAGAGAATCAGGGTATTGCTTCTTTATAATATAGAAAAAGATAGTGTTTATGTCAAAAGATCAAAAGAATACTGATAAATATGTACTTTATCATGCAATTGGTTTTAAGTTAGTATTGTTTCCTCAATTTTGTATAATTTACAATTATGACGCGTATTTTTAGCATATAACGAAATATAGTTATCTTTTGTTTATGTTAAATGGGCCAAAATTCTTTTTAGTGCCGTAAACTTAAAAATGTATAAACACTTTTACAAAATTGTAGATGTCTCGAGATATTTTCCCAGTACTATTACGTTAGTTCTCAACCGGGCCCCAATTTATATTATAAATTTTCCCACCATCCTCGGTTTTTTATTACAGAAAATTCTCATTTGGTACCCAAATTAACACTGCGTTACCAGTCCCCGTGACTCCATAAAAATAGTGTCCACTGCGGCGTTACCAAACAATAGTTTTTTTCTTATTCTGACCCCAAATATTTCTATAACAGTCATCATTCGGGCATGCGTATGTTATTCTAAATTTAAAGATAAAATTTTCTTTTAAGAATATCAGAATATGTAAAAAATATGCGTTAAAATGTATAGTCGACCAAAAAATTGCTTGGCCACTTTTCGACCGTATCACAAAGGGATAAGGTTCAAAAGTGGTCAAGCAATTACTTGGTCGACTATACAAGGGACGTTTTTATAGGCATCAAAAAGTATTTTGGCCCAAATACAAGTTTAAAAAATGTAAAAAATGGAGCTGTAATCGATTTTGTATCTACGGATGGAAAAGTTGTAGAAAGTTTCCAAAAATGTTTTTGTTGTAAATGTTTTTTTTTTGCAATTTTTTAAAGTTACTAACGGCACGTCAGTATTTGTATCCAATTATTTTGATTTAAATTTTACCAAAACATGTAATTAAATAACCAAAGTTTCTAAGTATAGTATTTAGGATATTTTTAATTATTATTAAATTGTATTTGTGTTTGAATAATTGTATAGACTTAATGAACTTTAATTCCGCAATTCCACATTATAATGTTAATACATATTTGTAAGCTTAATTATTTCGAATTGTAAACATCTATAATTAAATCCTTGCCCCCTTATTCATATAAACATACGAATCTTTTTAACTAACAAATGTTTTGTTCCTTTCATTCACGTCAGAATGACAGATAAAGAAAACATATGTTAACTAACATAGATTTACGCAGCATTTATGAATAAGAGGGTTAGTTTTTTGGCCAAAACTTATCAAAAATGGGCGACATATCTTATGTCAGGCCTTATCACATTAAACTAACATATGTCAGGTTTTTGTAATCGAAATTTACATCCGAATTGTTTTTAACATTCAAATAAATTTAAATGATAATGACAACACAAAGTAAAATTAGGGTAATGGCAGGACTCGAACCTGCAACATCAGCATTCCGTGCCTTACGTTTGCCAGTTTCGCACATTACCAACTAAAAAATTAGCGTAATGGCGAAACTGGCAAACGCAAGGCACGGAATGCTGATGTTGCAAGTTCGAGTCCTGCCATTACCCTATTTTTTCTTTGTGTTGTCATTATCATTAAAATTTATTTATATGTCAGGTGACAACGACACCTATGTCTTTGACTGTATAGTCTACCGAGTAATTGCTTGACCACTTTTGTACCTTATCTCTTTCTAATACGGTCGAAAAGTGGTCAAGCAATTTCTTAGCTGAGAATACATTATAAATGAAATAAGAGACAAATCAATTTTATTCTAATAAAAATCTGCTATTGTTTTGAAAATGTCGCAGACTGATTAGTATGGGCAAAGAAGATAGTTAGCCCATAAATTTAACCGCCAGTTAAGTGTTTGTTATATTATGAGACTTAGAAATGTACTTATAAAACTAACTAATAAGACCAACTGTGCCCTCACATGACCGCTCAAGTTTAATTTATCTCTATCCATAGGTCGCCGGTGTATATCCGGCTTGAAGGACCATAATATGCAGGGTGTAACTTTAATCAAAATTAAAACAAAAAGTTCATAGAGCGGCGCAAGAGCTAGTAATGTTTCACCACTTTCTGATAAGTTGTATTAAAATAAAACAATTCAAACGGTTTATATCGCGTGTATTTTAACGAATCTAATTCCCGACGTTTCGAGCCCTTTACAGGTCTCATGTTCACGGGCAGACTCATCCCGTCTCATGCCTGCCCGTGAACATGAGACCTGTAAAGGGCTCGAAACATCGGGAATTAGATTCGTTACAATACACGCGATATAAACCATTTAAATTGTTTTATTTTAATGTCAGAAAGTCGCGAAAACATAAGAATACTAAGCTGTATTAATATCTAACAGATATCTGTGACGCTGTCACTGTTTATTCTATGAAAACAAAAAGAGACGGTATCACGAATATTTAATTTAGTTCGTAATAAAATAGGGAACTTATCAGAGAGTGGTGCAACAGGGCCTAAAGATTAAGACCTCGATAAAAATGTCATAGTTTACGTGATAATGGCACTTTTATCAAACTCATGGTTTTTGATGCCTTGAGGCTACGACTACAAATTTTAATATTTTCCAAATCCATTTTTGCATAGTGATGATGCTTTAATTAAAAATTATGTTCGCAATTATAACTGTCGTTTTATCGAGTTTTATTTTAAAAAAAAGTGTTTCCGAACACAATCAAGTTTAGTAAACTAAATTATAAAATAAAACCAACTTTCTTATGAGTCTTATGACACTAGTTCTGTATGTTTAGCCGCAGGGAGGGTGAATGTACTTGGGCGGTCAGTGGAGGGCCTCAGGAGACATGGCAGTGTATTTTAAAGATGCAAAAATTGTGTTCAAATTGTCTGTTTCACTGAAAAAATTGCACTATTTCGATGTTTCAAGTTCCCATCATACTTGCTTTAATTGACTTTTGTACTAAGCCTCGATATTGTCTCGACGTTTTTGACTTATTCCATTAATTCCTAATTATTAGTAGTTAACCTCGTTTTAACTAAAGTATATTTTGTTCGTTTCTCTCACGCCAAATGTCACGATGACAGAGCATTCGATTTTTGACTTTCGAGCGCTCGGCCGCGGCACAATCAAATACGCGAGCGTATATTTTAGCTGGCTTTGATTGGCGCGCGGCTGGGGAGTTTCAAGCGCCTTGGAAGTCGAAAATGACCCAACAAGACGACGTCTACCTCTGCACTGGGGCCGCCGCAATTGAGTGGCCGCGCGTGCGCATGAATACGAGCTATTCGATAAACAGAGGCATGTAGTTATATATACCTACACTTGTACTCGTTATTTATTCTATGGTTTAGTCAGCGTTTATAAATAGGGGTTTAGAATAGTGATATTATTAATACGCAGCTTCTGCTATTTTAATTTAGACTATTATTAGAATTTGGATCGATGTTTTTTTTTACTTTTCGATTTTTTTTTTGTATTTTTTTTATACATTCAAATTCAATTTAAAATGCTATATAATAAACGACAACACAAAGAAAAAATAGAGTAATGGTAGGATCACCATGCAGCATCATCATTTTCGTCTGGGAATCGCAAGGCACGGAATGCTCATGTTGCAGGTTCGAGTCCTGCCATTACCCTAATTTTGCTTTGTGTTGTCATTCATTATATAGCACTTAAAATTTTATTCGTTACGGGGCGTTTGTTAATCACGAGAGGCCCAAATGGGGGAGGGGGACGGATAACCATGGTTTAACTTTAGGGGGTCAAAATGTAAACTTAACATATTTCTATGCCAAATACAAATATTTGATTTCAGGCACATCGTGTGTATTTATTCATGCGTTCAAGCGAAATTTGAAATCGCCAAGCGAAATTTGATAAAACGCAAAATAACGAGTAAGGAATCATCCATAAATTACGTTACGCTTATGGGGGGAGGGGGGGTTGGTCAGACGTGACAGCCCGTGTTAAAGACATAGGATAAAGCGTGACGAAGGGGGGGGGGGGGGGTCTTGAAATGTTAAAAACCGAGTGACGTAATTTATGGACGACCCCTAAACATTTACAGTTTTAATAATAATAATAAGATTCAGGCGTCAGTTTGTTAGTTTTAATAATAGTTTGCGTCCACTGTGCTGCAAGTAAACGAAAAAAATTGTTTTTAATTGAAATAAAACAATTTTAACTGTTAATATCGCGTGTTTTGTTGCCGTTTAAATTGTTCTATTACAATGTCTACAAGTAGCGAAAACGATAAATTATTAGTTTATTTTAATACTAACTTGCCTTTTTTGAGATCGGTTAAAAATACACTTGACATTAGAGGAGACTTGACACTTATTGCTAGGGGAGGAGGTGTCAAAAATGGTCTAAAACCTCAAGTGATTAATGGGCGCCCCCTAATTTTTATGATTAAAATTATCACTACATTTTCTTCCATTAGTTTTAAGCCAGCTCGACAGAAATCTGTAATAGTTTATATAATGTACCTTATTTTTCTTCGTTTAGTGCCAATTTGTTTTATTTATTTATATGTAGAGACAATTATGATTAATACTGTTTACAGAGTTCAGACCTGTTGTTATAGCCGATTGTAAAATAAGATTTTTATAAAGTTTTAAATAAAAAACAGTCAAAGCTTTGTTGTCATTTTTATTCACCCTTGCAAATAAACTATTAAAAAAAATAGGTAACGTAGGTACGATAAGATGTATCACTTTTGTATAGTCGATCAAGAAATTGCCTCACATCACCACCACTAAACACTAAAACTACACGATCGACGCGCGTTTCGCCTCTGTACGAGGCATCATCGGGATCTAACAGTACGATCGTCCGCTACTTGAACGAATGGCGTACCCAATTGGTTGACTTTATAGTCGATGAAGTAATTGTCTTCACTTTTGAACTTTATTTCAATTTCTTAATCCATAAACAATCCAAAGGTTCTAACATTAAATAACGCAAAAATAAGTAAGTATTGTTTTCTAAAACATCAATGTTTTGTCCTTTTTCATTACATACTTATATTCTTTTATTCACCAAAAGTTAGTTTAACTAAAAACATTAACTGAAAAACCTGTGTAAGTCTTAAACAAACTGAAAAAAAGGGATTTTGGTAATCATTTCACATTCGACCTGGCTCTGGGGTGCAATTTTTGAATCTCACCAGGTGACTAGAGCTCACCAAAATGGCCGAATCTCTCTGCGAAACGGCTATTTTGGCGAGCTTTAGTAACCCGGTAAGATTCAAATGTAATTTTTGAATCTCACCAGGTGACTAAAGCTCACCAAAATGGCCGCATTTCTATGAATCAATTTTTTAATCTGGACATCTCCATGTCAAGATAAAAATTCAATTGAATTAAAAGATTGAATTAAAAATGATATTTCACCAAATAGATGCCATTCAGTGTCTCCAAACACTGAACCCAGCGTTTACCCATATTGTTGTCGCTCAATAGACTCTACCTCACCGTCTTAGGGGCTATATTCAAGTGTCTTACCAAGCTATTAAGAATCATAACAACACAATGTAACAATCAGACGACGTATGACATGCGTACAATTCTCTCTGATAAGTCCAGTGCCGTCTTGGACTCCGAACAGACTAGACGTGTTACAGCTCTCCAAAAAATTCGATACGAGACGTGATTAATAAAAAAACTTTAGTACCATGAAAGTGTCTAAAAGTGGGTGTAAAGTTATGTTAGTTTGTTGAATTGAGGTGCGGAATTTCTTCGATAAACGGACATCTGGTGAGTTAATTAATATTCGATTAAGTGAGACTATTTATTTTAATTGGTATGTTATTGTATTTTTGCCGCTCCGATAGTTTTATTAGGTTAAGTGTTTGTTTATTTGTGGGACGTCGCAGTAGTTTTTAAATTAATAGAAATGGTCTAACAGTGATTTAAAAAGATTTTTAAAACTGGTACTTGCTCACGAGGTATTCCAAATTCTTTGGTTGGCAACCCTTTTACTGTTAAATACTAATACTGGCCCATAAGGATGCCATCTTAGCCTTCTGGGTAGGCAATGCAATGCAATCTTGGTGTTGCGGGTGACTATGGGCGGCGGTGATCACTTACCAATAGGTGACCCACTTGCTTGTTTGCCTTCCTATTTAAATAAAGTGTTTAAAATAAGTTGGTATTCTCGTTGAATGAGAAATACACATTAAAATTTGACGATGTAAAATAGATTTTTTTATTCTACTTGATTAAATGTCTTTTTTTTGTTTTTTTTGTTGATCTTGCGTGAAGATGCATAGCAAGGATGCATTTAGTTAAGACTGCTACATAAAAAGGTTCTTTTAGTTCACGAGGTGGTCGTTAATTGTACACAGACAGACTTATCAACCGATAGACTACCGATATCCTGGCCACAAAATACTTAACTCTAACAATGAAATGAAATGAAATGAAAATTATTTAATCCAGAACAATTAGTTCCATATTAGTAACATAATTCTTAATAAAATACAATAAAATAAAATACAATACCTAATTACATATAAACAATATTGAAAATTATTACTAACTTAACAATACTAACCATAGAATTCTTAACACTAACTTTAAAGTGACCACATAATATATCAGCGGGTCAATTCTCGCGTCAGTAGAGATGAAGTCACGCTCGACATAAGCCAAAAAGATCTGTCAAATCCCTTCAAAATCTGTCATTATTTTGACACATCTCGAACGTCAGATGAATCTCGATGAGCGCCAAAATTGGCGGCCAGATAAGGCGTTATCCTGACTATCGCTATCACTACATAGTATAAAACATAGTCGTCCTCCGTTCCTGTCTGGCCTCTTTGACCTCTTATTACTTCTAAACCACGCAACGGATTTTGATACGGTTAACACCAAGGGCGTAGCGACGTAAAATGGCGCCCAGGGCCCCTATTCTGGGTTCATGCGAGATTCATCTCGCACGAGAATAACTGTCAAATCCCAAGGAAATCTGTCATTTTTGACGTATTTGGCATGCGAGATAGCGTCTCGCATGACCCGAGAATTGGGGTCCAGGGCTCGCATCCAAACTGCGCCCCTTTCCCTTTGTGAATCATCTTTTTTTTATTATTATTACTAATTTTGTAATGTAATATATCTAAAACAAACAAAATATCACAAATATGACCCCGTCTGGAATAAATGTATCTATTAAATGATCCTCAAAAGACTTTTATTTGGCCATGTATACGAATTTGGATTGTATTTTTTTTAATAAGTAGTTAGTTTCGTTTTTTGCGCCCCCCCTTATTTGGCGCCCAGGGCACATGCCCTGCCTGCCCCACCCTAGTTACGCCCCTGGTTAACACTGTCCTTTAGATATTTAATTACGGAAGGCTTTTTAAATAATTGTACCCTTACGAAGCCGGGACCGGTCACTAGTCAAAAATATTTGATAATGCTTCTGTACTTTTGTTTTGATAAGAGTCGTGGTCAGATGTTTTCCACTTTAATATTTATTTCTAAACTTGTAAACGGGTCTGTATCAGAATCCTTAACAACAACCAATCACTTTCATAATAACGAATAATGTTTATTG
The DNA here is from genome assembly GCA_963691745.1 of Ditula angustiorana. Classification (NCBI taxonomy): domain Eukaryota; kingdom Metazoa; phylum Arthropoda; class Insecta; order Lepidoptera; family Tortricidae; genus Ditula; species Ditula angustiorana. The sequence continues at coordinate 15,055,958 of OY829481.1, read as the reverse complement.
TTCTAATTTACGGTTTTCCTAATCATTATTAGTCCTAAGAGAGTTAATGCTAAAATTGAAAACTTTTTAGAAACATGAAAACCCCCCAATTTCGTTCTATAGGATGATCTTTTAGAAAAAACTGAAAGTTTACGGTTATAACAATAAAATCTTTTGCGCAAAAATTATGATTATTAGGCCAAATTGTTAGCAAAAAAAAATTGTAAATGATTTTTTGACTTTGAAAGTACCTTTTATCCGATTTTGATGATGTTTGGTGTGAATGAGCTACTAATTAAAAAAAAACAACAAAATATCTATTAGCATCCTGTCCCTCTAGCACACTAGCGTTTATAGCTGACATAAAGCATTCGTCCCTTTCGCACACGCAGACTGGTTAGAACGGGGTAAATGCTTTTTGTCATCGATAAAAGCTAGCGTGCTAGGCCCCCTGAAGTCGTCATTTTTTGTAATAACGTTCCGATTTATAATTTTTTCTTGGATGGGTAAGACCTGCCAGCTGCCCCGGCTTCGCACGATTTACAATCGGGATGTAATGTACATTAAAGCCTTTCTAAAAAAATCTCTAAATGACAGTGAAAACCGTATCAAGTTGCGTGGTTTAGAAGGAGGCGGCCGAACATACAATACAATACAATATGCTTTTTTGAATACCACGTTACAATTTGACAGAATTACAGATAAATCTTAATATAGGTATCCAAAAGGCGGTCTTATAGCTTGAGAGCGATCTCTTCCAGACAACCTTTGCATAGAGATAGAAATTAAAACTAAGATAACAAGATGGTAGGTATTGGAAAAATAAATAAAACAGTGAAACTAGATTATAGCTGCACAACATACACAACAAGAGAAAGAGAATACCTACCTGCTAGAGAATGCCTACTGGCATTAAGTCCGGTTGTATTTGTTACTGTAAACAGTGCAATGAAGCTTAAATAAACAAAAAAAAGGATTTAGGACAGACAGGAACGGATAGCGACTTAACTTTATACTTTGTTGAGATAAACAATAATATTTTGAATAATTTGGGACGCTGGCAAATAAAGTAAACGCCAATAAACTGATCAATCCACCGATAGGGCACCGTTGACCAACACATGTTTACACCTCGTTCGTATATTCCTACCTTTATACCGAGGTACAATGTACACTGGTCATCGATAAGGCGTGACACTTCAAGGAAGTTATTTGAGAATATTCAAAGTTGCCATATGTTATGTAGATAAGTGTATTATTAATCAGTTGGCGTGGTTATTTAATGGTTGCTATGCCAAATAATCGTAATTTCGTAATTAGGGCCAAAATTCTTTTAAGTGCCTAAAATAAAGATGAAAATGTATAAACACTTTTACAAAAATGTAGATGTCTCGAAACATTTTCCTAGTCATATTAAGTTAGTTCTCAAACGGGCCCTAATTTTTATTATGAATTTTCTCACCATCCTGGGTTTTTTATTACAGAAAATTGTCATTTGGTACCCAAATTACCACTGCGTTACCAGTCCCCATGACTCCTCAAAAATGGTGGCCACTGCGTTACCAAACAATAGTTTTTTTCTAATTCTGACCCCAAATATTTCTATAACAGTCATTATTCGGGTATGCGTACACCATTCTGAATTTAAAGATAAAATGTTCTTTTAAGAATATTAGAATAAGTAAAAAATATGCGTTAAAATATACAAGGGACGTTTTTATAGGCATCAAAAAGAATTTTGGCCCATTAATAGATTCAGGCGTTACTTTGCGGAGGTCCATATCAACAAACTGGAACAAATTACCTTGCTACACCGCGTGGTTTCGCGGAGTAGCAAGGTAATTTGTTCCAGTTTGTCGTAATTTCGTATCAAGGTTTAGCGTAACTTGATTAAGAGGAGTGTGAACCCAGCCCCAAAAAGCGCTCCCCATACAAACGGCGAGAACGTTTTCCACCCTCTAAACCTTAACTTATGGCAATGATTATTTGGTATGTTATCATTATGCCTTAGAACTAGGTCTGTATGTTTTGATTTTTTAAATATTCTTTATAGATTTGACAATATTTGCATTTTAGTAGTTTCATACAAAACAAAAAAGCGTCAATATTTTTTAATCATTAAGAATATTTAAAAAATCAAAACATACAAACCTAGTTCTAGGGCATACTGACAACATAAAATAAAAATTATGGCTCTAGGTTAATGTTTAGAGGATGGAAAACGTTATCGCCGTTTGTATGGAGAGCGCTGGGTTCACATTTCTCTTAACTTTGAGACTGCGCGGCAATCCCGCGTCAGTAAAAGTGAGGTCTGCAGTCACAGAGGAACAGATAGTGATTTTGTTTTATACTATGCTAAGACAACATTAATTTCAACATGGCTTAGCTTAGCCACTTAATATAACGACAGCTGGGATGTTATTCTCACGTAACATCGCTGCGGTCAACCTAGCGCCGGCACTCGCGTTCAACACTCCGTGTTCGGTTTCAGAGCGTCTAGTGTAGGTTTTTGTTACAATAAACTCTATGAACGCGTGTTAAGTTCTCAATTACTATGGAGGCAAAGACAGCGCCTCTTGCGGCGCGTATTTGCAACAAAATGTTTCCATACAATTTAGAAGTTAACGCTAACGCATTGAAGACGTTTTTGTGACAGAAAACTTACACTGGGGCTCAGTGACAGTGAGTCTTCATTGCTAAAAACTAAACAGTATATCCTAGAAGCGAACGGTCGTATTGTTTGATCTTGATGATGCCTCGTACAGAGGCGAAACGGGCGTCGATCGTGCAGTTTTAGTGTTTAGTTGGTGGTGAGTCTGTGTGATATATGTTGTTTCGTGTGGAAGCGGAGGAGGGTAGGTTTTTGCATGAATATGTATATGTCGCACAGACGCAGCTATTTTACACGAGTCCGGCACTGGTTTCGCGGAGTAGCAAGGTAATTTGTTCCAGTTTGTTGAGTTTATCCTAGACGTAAGCGTTTGTTGTAAGAACGTAAGTACCCACATGTAGGTAACGCAACGAGAGTTGAGATGAAAGATTTGTTTATACGAGTACACAGCGCCATACAAAACAAATCAAAAATTAGGGGTCATCCATAAATTGCGTCTCACGATTTTTAACATTTCATGACCCCATCCCTTCGTCACGCTTTTTCCAATCTCTTTAACACGGGCTCTCACATTTGACTAGACCCACCCCCTTCACAAGCGTAACGTAATTTATGGGTGACCCCTTAGAAAACTCGAACGAAACCCTTCCGTTGACACATGACACAGCTGTATGCGTGACCCCAGTGGCTCGTTTCACTAAGCTACGAGTTACAATTTTACAAGTCTAAACCGGCAACATTGGTCAATAATGACCAATGGCAATGGGCATAATGACAGTGGCGTAACAATAGGGTGGCAGGGTTGGCAAAATGCCACGGGCCCCCGACCCAAGAGGGCCCCGGCACAAGAGGCCGCAAGCTCAAAAACTTTACTGATAGGGCCCCATCAAAAGAATTTGCCACGGGCCCCAGATGGCATAGATACGCCACTGCATAATGACGAATATTGCCGGTTTAGACTTGTAAAATTGTAACTCGTAGCTTCGTGAAACGGGTCACAGCTCTCGCTGCGTTACCTGAACAAACGCCTAAGCTTTAGAATAAAAGAATATTTCAACAATGAACCGAGTTAGCATTTCCGTTTATGTCCGCATTTAGTCAAGTTAATCTTATTTATTTAGAATTTCATTGATAACGCGATAAGTGATAACGGGAGCGACGAACGCCTTACGAGACAGTAAACAGAAATGAATAATTATTTCCAGCAGCGGCTAGGCGGTGCCGTGCCTCAGGGCCCCCAAGGCCACGGGGCCCCCAAGGCCAGGGGCCCCTGGCCAGCATCCCTCTAACTCTAGCTGTCCTACCCGCAAATATTCTCCGACCACCAGAACTACATACCTATTTATATAATTTGACTATAGAGCCCCAATTTCTTTTGCCCCAGGGCCCATCACCAAGCAGTGCCGGGTTAAGCCAGCGCGGGGCCTGTAGCAAATTCTGTCAAGGGGCCCTTATTTTGCTTTAGGTTCTCAAGTTTAGGGTTTTAAATAAATTTTTATTGCGGTCAGACAGGCGTAGGAGCGCGGGGCCCCCAAATTCGCGGGGCCCGTAGCATTTGCTACTCTTGCTATGTGGCTAATCCGGCCTGTCACCAAGCTATGTCACTGATTACTCTTCAACTTAAGTGTGTACATACTAATTCAATTCTTTGTAGCACATGATTAATTGATAATGTTTACGGTAGAACAATAACTATAGGATTCAAAGAAATCAATTATAATAATAGACTAAATAGAAACTAAACATTAATACTAAAATTATCACTAAAATATATAAAAGAGGCCCCCTTGGAATGGTAAATAGGGATAGCATTATAGGATATACATTTCTCTTTTCAGTTCAGATTTTTTTATGCAGTCTGGTATTTTAAAATAAATTTTCTTATTTCAATATGCACTTATTTAGACTCATTTGCGCGTTAAATTCTTGGTTCTTATATTATGAAATGTGATTAAGTATCTTAAATATTAAACTATGTGTACGTCAGCCTATGTGTTTTTTGCTTAATTAAATTAGTAGCTTTTATAATTGTTTAATGTTTAAAGCGCTTTCCCGAAATCCAGATTTATCCCCTTCAATCCGGTTTTCAACATAAACTGAACTAAATCTGCTTACATAGATACAAACGTTTAGCCCTCGACCTTAGGCTGTCGGTACGTCTTATAAGTTGTCCATAGCTCATAAACGTCCGACGGAAGTTTCAATTCTACTAAACAGTATAACAGTATAATAAAAGGTTAATGACACGTGAAACGCTCGCTTATTGAAAAATTACTACAATTAGAATAGCGACTTATTAGATTTCTTTTTTGCGGGTGGTAGGACCTTGTAAAAGGTCCGTCCGGATCGCTACCACCATCTTGCTCGCTAATCCAGCCGCTAAGCAGCAGTGCTTGCACTGTTGTGTTCCGGCGTGGAGAACAAGACAGCCGGTGTATTTACTGCCTGCCCTCTGGGTTGGCAACGCATCTGCAAGCTCTTTGGTATTGCGGGTGGCTATAGGCGGTGGTGAACACTTACCAACAGGTGACCCGCTTGCCTGTTTTCCTACCTATTTAAAAAAAATGCTTTTTCCTTTTCTACAGGTAGGTATCTAAATATTTTTTTTCCTTAAGAGGATTCTGTGTCTAGCCTCGAAAAACGCTCTCCATACAAACGGCGGTAACGTTCTCCATCCTCTGAACCTTAACCTATAGTCGTGATTTTTTGGTTTGCTGTTATTATGCCTTAGAAGTAGGTTTGTGTTTTGAATTTTTGAGTTTCATACAAAACATAAAAGTGCCAATATTTTCCAACCTGCCCCGGGCGGCAGCTTCAGGGGCGCCAACATAATATTATAATATTACGCTAGGGGTGCCAAAATTATAACTGACCTCAAACGCTAGGGAGAAGGGGTTTAAACCCAATTCGCAAAAATGTACATCCAGGAGTGCGATTTTTGAATCTCACTGGATGACTAAAGCTCACCAAAATAGTCGTTTTTCGTAGAGATTCGGCCATTTTGGTGAGCTTTAGTCACTTGGTGAGATTCAAAAATCTCGTTCCATGGCTGTGAAGTAGTATTGCGTTTCGTACGATAAGGAGAGATCCGGAGACCCACAGAAATGTGAAGACGGGGGTATAGTAAAGCCATAAAGGCGGTGAATGGATCACGAATTCTCTTGGAATCCCTGGTTCCAAAGACCAGCGGTTATCTTATCACTCTCTTAAATTTAGGACTTTTGGTTTTGTTCATATAGAGCTCTCAATGTTACTACTTATTGCCTGTCACCTCTGTAACTTTTAGTAAGACGACACGACCTCTTCCTTCACTTGATCACTATGACTTCTTTAAGGTCTCTCCCTGTATTTCTGACAATAATATTCGCAATAAAGTCCCACTTCCTATCTTAATTTTTTCCTTAAAAAAGGAGAAATATCTCCAAGATCTTCCCACGCCCGTTACGTCAGGCCACGCCGGCCGGTGCGCGTGCACCGACCGTTGTTCTGATCTCGTCTCAAGTAGAAAATTACCGTATCCGCCTCACAGCATCTTATTTCGAGCCGGTGTGTTCCTCCTGCACTTTGGTCGGCTCCACTTTCTTCTTGATTTGATTGTTCACTTTTTGATCCGCAAAATGATCATCATGACTTATGTGAACAAATAGCAACAAACTTAGCCGACCATAAGGCTGCGTTTCCACCAGAGATGTGCGAGGATGCGTAGCGAGGGATGTGTTTGTAAAGAACCAATGAGTCGTTTCCACCAGAGCTGTGCTAACCGAGGCGAGATAAATGAAGCGATTCTATTGGTTCTTACAAACACATCCCTCGCTACGCATTCTCGCACATCTCTGGTGGAAACGCAGCCTAACAGAGGAAACTGAGAGAAATTGTCTATGTTCAAAAGGGATACGTATATCAACTTCATAGTGCATACTATTGCATCCCCTTTCGAAAAATGACACTTTCTCGCAGCTCCGTCTTTAATGGTGACTTATATGTGTTGCAGTGTTGCTATAAGATTTCACCCGAGTCAATATATCTATAGTATGTGGCCACAATCCCAGCAAGCACACCTAAAAGCAAGCAAACACATAAGCACGCAAGCAGACATGCAATTAAAATTGCAAACATGCAAGCCAGCCAGCAAGCCCTTCAGCAACCATGCAAGCAAGAGTGCGAGTCATCTTGCTAGCTAGAAAGCTTGTATACGATTATGTAATAGCCAGACTCAAGCATGGAAACAGGCATACAAGCAACCTAGAAGCCAAGCAAGCGAATTTAACGCAACTAATCCCCTTATTCATAAACGCTTCGTAAACGTTCGTTAGTTAACATGTTTTATGTCTTATGCTGTCATTGTGACGTTTGCCCTCAAATGAAAGGGACAAAACATTTGTTAGCTTAAAAAGATTGTAATTTTTTTATGAATAAGCGGGTAAGCCTGTAAGCTACCAATATTTTTTTACAAGTGGGCTGTAAATATATAATCTTGATGCAATTCATGCTGGATTCTTCAAGATATCACACATATTTTATCATGTGTCATAACGCTGCATATCGTGCTATTCCTATCATTTGATTTGCTGTAATCCAATCGTGATTAGATTTAAGTATTCAAGGAAATGAAAAATAGAAACTGTTTTGTCTTAAACTTTTAACACACTGGCTATAACGTATAGTGGCCATTACACCCCAAGGGTGGTGAAATAAAGAATTTCTCAGATGGCAGGAACTTGTTGCACGAGCCAAAGGCGAAGGCGATAAACATGCGAACTGAGGCTTTCTTTATCACCGCCCGAGGTGTTTACACAATTTTACGTCTTCCCCTGCCCAGGAACTGGAAATTTCTGCTCGCGTAGCGGGCGATAAACTGCTAAACCGGGATGACGTAAATCTTTTACCTCGCGTTTAGGCTCATAAGCCAAGATATTAAACACGCGTGTTTTTTTACTTTACATTACTGTTGTGCTTTATGATATCCCCCCGATTAAGTTTGTACCTCATTGCAAGTTATATGTAAGTAGCTCAGTAGGAGAGAGACCCACTGAGTTACGCAGCGAGTTAACGCCAATCGAAAAGTTTCGTGCTAGGTGCACAGGAGAGTGATCCTCTAAGTACAACAGCGACGAGCTCGACGCTGGGGCAGCGCCCTGTCTTGCTCTAACGCACTAGTTCGAGTGAGCGAGAGCGGGTGATGCCTCGACGTAGAGTCGTACGCTGATGCGCTTATAGAACAGTGCGGGACCTAATTTCATAAAGGCGAGAGGCCATAGTTGACAGTGACATTTCGGTATATTTTTTTTATAAAATAGGAAGGCAAACAGCCAAATGGGTCACGTGATTGTAAGTGATCACCACCGCCTATACCCGCAACTCCAAGGAGATTGCAGATGCGTTGCCAACCTAGAGGGCTAAGATGGAATACCTCTTGTGCCAGTAATTGCACCGGCTGTCTTGCTCTCCACGCCGGAACATAACAGTGCTTGCAATGTTGCTTGCCAACTATGCGTCACTTGTCAACACAGTAATGTACAGCGAATTGTCACTGTCACCTGTCACCTTTATGAAATTGGGCCCAGACCGGTGGGTACAGTGAGGAATATATCGCCATGTCGGATAAATGTACTCAATGACCCTTGAGCTACTTTTATTATAAGAATAAGTAGGTATTATTGTTTCCAGGGGGGCTAACAGGTTGTTTGCGGCTAGCTTTTCCCTGCGACTTTTTCCTCGTTTTTTTTTATTACATACCAATTTCCACCCCCTTTTGTACCGCTTTAATGGTAAAATTTCCAACAACCCTTTCTTAATGTTCCTATCCTATACAGCGCCTTTATAGCAGGTGTTCTAAATTTCATGTTTCTATCTTCGATGGTGCTAGCTGTACGATATGTCTGTCAGTTAATCACTCACCGATCTCGTTTATAATAGACAGGTGGCGAGCGGGTGGTAGGACCTTTTGCAAGGTCTGTCCGGATCGCTACCACCATCTTGCCCACTAATCCTGCCGCTGCAGCAGTGCTTGCACTGTTGTGTTCCAGCGTGGAGAGCAAGACAGCCGGTGCAATTACTGGCACAAGAGGTATTCCATCTCAACCCTCTGGGTTGGCAACGCATCTGCAATCTCTTTGGTGTTGCGGGTGTCTAGGCGGTGGTGATCACTTACCATCAGGTGACCCACTTGCTTGTTTGCCTTTCTATTTCATAAAAAATAAAATGGACTAGCGATGTGCCCCGGCTTCGACCGGGTAAAATAATATAATGTAATGTACTTTAAAAAAAATGTAACAAAGGAAAAACCGTATGAAAAACCATTGCACGGTTTAAAAGGAGTTAGCGACCGAAGCTATCAGGACAGACAGGAAAGGATATTTTATTCCTTCCTGCGTCTCTGTCAAACTAGTGTCATAAGAATGTGACGCATGTAGAGATAAACTAAGATAAAAAACTGACCCCTCTACCAGGGGGGTTCCACTCCGCACTGTAGGTGCGCTCGCCGTATTACCTAAGGCATAGGTTAGGTTAATAAGGTTAAGCACACTTAGCAATATTATAGACTGGCTTGATAACAACGATCTAAACATTAATTTGTCAAAGACGAATATCATGCAATTTCACACTTATCAGAGATCTCCTTTGCATTTAAACATATGCCATAAATTTACAAATGTAGAAGAAGTTAAGCAGGTAAAGTTTCTAGGACTTATCCTCGATAGTAACTGTAGCTGGAAACCACACATAGAGGATCTCTGTTGTAAGTTATCACGTTACGTGTTTCCTTTGAGACGTATCATAAAGAATTCCTCACTGGCAGCAGGATTGATGACTTATTATGGGTTTGTGCAATCTAGGTTAAGCTATGGTGTTATTTTCTGGGGAAATTCTACCGACTTCATGAAAGCATTTAGAATGCAGAAGCGTTGTATTAGAGCACTAGGTGGAATTTCTCAAAGAGATTCTTGCCGACAGCTGTTTAAAGATTTTAGAATACTCCCTCTTCCTTGCTTGTATATTAAAGAAATTTCCGTATTTGTAAAAAAACATCCACATTTGTTCGAAACTGCTAAACATAAATTTAACCTGAGGAATAGACATAAGCTGCTAGTCACTTCTCATCGTACAACTGCGTTTTCAAAAAGTATGTTCTGGATGGCTGTTCAAATTTATAATAAAATCCCAGACTCATTTAAAATACATAACTGTGATAAATTTAAAAGCATTATTAATGACTGGTTATTAGATAAACTTTTTTATACCGTTCAGGATTTTCTTGAAAATGCTGGCAGAGTTTAAAAATATAAAATATTTATATATAGATTAGTAGTAAGTAATTAGGTTTTGTCGGTCATGGTTACCTATTTTAATCTTAGATACATAGAGATATAGAGAACAGGTGAATAAGATACTTTATGTGATACTAATACATATAAGACAAATATTGTACACCATATTATGGTAGGCTGTAGCGAATACTTTTCTGTTTTAACATCTATTTCTACCTACAGTTATACAATAAAATATTTTGATTTTGATTTTGATTTTGATTTTAATCGCAGTAGGTTGCCGACTTGCCGATCACTCTGTGTCGCGCGTTGTGATAGTATTATAGTAAGCAGCCCAACCCTAGCGGTGGGCGATTATAAAGTTGGAATTCGTTTAATGGTGGTCGAAAAAGAGAAGTTTCTGTACGTTAGTACTATTATTTATTCTGTGCCTCTACGCTCTATAGACAGTCACTTTGATGAATGGACTTTATTCCCATTTGAAGATTGCTCAACAAGTGCCTAAATTTGCATTCATTTCATCACTAAAAATTGTAGATGACCGATGACGCATTTAGACTGGTTCACTTTTCTCAAAAGTGGCCATTTTTTCAGTTCTAGCGGCATTTTGGGAAACATTTGGCCAATTGAGGTTTTTTTACTAATTCGGACCTGCTGAACACGAATATCGAGGTTGGCATTCCTGAATTTCGACCGGAAGCTCAGAATTCAAGATGGCGGCCAAGATGGTGGACGCTTTCTTACTAGTGCGATTTTTTTCGTTTAAATGCCGTTTTCAGGTTTATTTTTATCGTTGAATGCGAAAACAATTGTTTTAGAATGTTCAACCAATTATTTAGCCCTGGCGGAAGCTCAGAATTCAAGATGGCGTCCATGATAGTGAACGTTTTCTCAATTTTTTGACTCGGGACCGACCTTTCGTTTAAAAACTGTTAATCGGGATATATTTGTCGAATAATACGCTTATGATTGTTACAGAGTGTTTAAGCAACTAGTTAAACGTTATAGAATAAAAAAACTACCCCCAAAACATGAAATTATTTGTTAGTGGAATGCCCTTGCATTTGACGAAGTTCATGTTTTAATATGATATTGCATGGATATTCTTTGTCTTTTTATTGTATATATTTGCCCATATTTCTGGTTTGGCCCTTAGTTCGACGTTTGATGAGTGAAACTAGGTTGTTGTAGCTATTTATTACTTTGAGGTAAATGCAATAATATATAACATATGCCGCGAGAACAGGTAAATTACGCTGCCCGAAGGTAATGACGAATGAAATATCTATTATAACACTAGACTATTTAAAATTATATTAATCATTTAGTCATCATCATCTTTTCACGAATTTGTACAAAGTCCGGAACAGAAACACATTGAAGTACACATTAACATAGCCTTTCGGCATTTGCAAAACTTTGTTAAAAAATCTTTTTTGAAACAGCAAAGAACTATATTGGTAGCAGTCTTTGAAATGGGTTCCAGTATAGTGAAAATAGTAGCCGTCTATTTCTTCCTTTTATCTGCACTCTGTAATTGGTGACAGAAAGGGGCCTGGCAGGTGAGCGTTCTCCCTTTCGGATGTTTGGTAGTAATTTCATATAATATGTTCCAAAAGCGCTGCGCTGATCAGCGAAACAGACTCTGGGTATTTTACTTGACCAAATAAGCGCAACGTTAGTTGAAACTATTGAGTCAGCTACCTAAAGAAGATAGAAACCAACTTGAATTGTACGAGCCAAGTCGACATAGGTAACAATAACAAGGTAAGTTGAACTTACTAGTAGGTAATACAAACCATGCACAATTTTGTCGTATAAGATATAATCGCACCTTGCTTCTCAGATTGAGAAGCACGGTGCCAAGCGAGGACAACAGAGAATTGCTTTTGAAACACTTGAAAAGCTGTTGGTTTTGTAATAGAAACTATGTAAATATGATGTGACATTACTCCCGGTGATCGCTTGAAAGGCCGGTAAACTCTTCACTGGTAAGTAAGTCAACTGGTAACTCTTTATTTATTGGCTATGTATGTCATGAACAGGTACAAAAACTCTCTTTCTTGCAGTTTCACCCATTAATCATACTTTATTTGCATGTATTTTATCCAACTGATAAAGGAGCAATAGAAATACATATCTAGCAGACACAAACGTTTGCTTTGCAGTACTTGCCACTGCGTTCAGAACAATTCATGTGTCTCCTTTCTCGTGAAATCTTTCGAGGGAGGAAATCGGTGTTGTTTGCTGGTCTTTAAGGACAGATGGAAGAAAGAAATAGACGGCTACATGCCCATTCTCATCACGCTGGAACCCATTCTGAAGGCTGCTACCAATAAATATTGTTCTTTGTTGTTGCAAAAAAATTTGTTCAACAAAGTTTTGCAAATTCCGAAAGGCTATTTTAGTGTATCTCAATATGTTTTTGTTCCGGACTTGGTACAAATTCGTGAAAAGATGATGATGATGAGGATGATGATTAAATGATTAATATAATTTTTAAAATTCTAGTATTATAATAGATAATTCATTCGTCATTACCTTCGGGAAGCGTAGTTTACCTGTTCTCGCGGCAGATATTGTACATTATTGCATTTACCTCAAAGTAATAAATAGCTTCAACAACCTAGTTTCACTCATCAAACGTCAAACTAAGAGCCAAACCAGAAATATCGGCAAATATATACAATTAAAAGACAAAGAATATCCATGCAATATCATATCAAAACACGAACTTTGTCAGATACAAGGGCATCCCACTATCAAATAATTTCACGTTTTGGGGGTAGTTTTTAATTCTATAACGTTTAACTAGTTGCTTATACACTCTGTAACAATCATAAGCGTATTATTCGACAAATATAACCCGATTAACAGTTTTTAAACGAAAGGTCGGTCCCGAGTCGAAAAATTGAGAAAACGTTCACTATCATGGACGCCATCTTGAATTCTGAGCTTCCGCCAGGGCTAAATAATTGGTTGAACATTCTAAAACAATTGTTTTCGCATTCAACGATAAAAATAAACCTGAAAACGGCATTTAAACGAAAAAAATCGCACTAGTAAGAAAGCGTCCACCATCTTGGCCGCCATCTTGAATTCTGAGCTTCCGGTCAAAATTCGGGAATGCCAACCTCGATATTCGTGTTCAGCAGGTCCGAATTAGTAAAAAAAACACAATTGGCAAAATGTTTCCCAAAATGCCGCTAGAATTATAAAATGACGAAAAGTGAACCAGTCTAATTGTGGAAACACCTGAGGTTTATTCCAAGTCATGCTGTTACCGAGCATTGTGAAAAAGATAATGGCATACTAGACTGAAGATTGTTAATGACAGTTTTTTTTATTAAATAGGAAGGCAAACATGCAAATGGGTCACCTGATGATAAGTGATCACCACTGCCTATAGACACCCGCAACACTAAAGAGATTGCAGCTACTTTGCCAATCCAGAGGGCTAGGATGGAATCTTGTGCCAGTAATTGCACCGGCTGTCTCGCTCGCCGGAACACAACAGTGCAAGCACTTCTGCTTAGGGGCAGGGTTAGCGAGCAAGATGGTGGTAGCGGTTCGGACGGATCTTGCACAAGGTCCTACCACTCGCAAAAGTTAATGACAATAATTATATAGGTTTCAACTATGATGGCTCTAACATGATTGGTCCATGTTAAATTTATCCCTCCCTCCGTCTTTCTCAAACAGAGCCCTTAGTGTAAGTTTTCGGTCAAAAAAACCGTCTCGAACCCGTTAACTTCTAAATTGTATGGAAACATTTTGTTGCAAATACGCGCCGCAAGAGGCGCTGCCTTTCCTTCCATAGTAATTGAGAAGTAAACGCTCACGCGTTTGTAGCATTTTTTAGTGTTACAAAAACTTCCACTAAGGGCTCAGCTAGTGTACGGGACAGTTTTGTTCGAATTTTCTAATTTTTCTTTTGTTTTGTATAGCGCTGTATAGTCAGGTTTGTAGATAAATACCTACATATCTAAGGATCTTTATCGTGGGACATCTCTGAGTACCACACGCGATAACCTCCTACACGTGTGGACACACGAGTGGCGAGTATAGTAAATACCGGACAGACACTGTGTTGTTGTCTTTGTTTTGTCTGTAAAGCTACAAGGTAACGCAACGAGGGTGGTAGTCACGCACACTGCTGCATGTTACGTGTGTACTGGAGAGTTTCGATCCAATTAAAAAAAAAAATGTATTGTTTTGTGTGGCACTGTCTAGTCATTTGTGTATCATTCACTACTTCCGTTGCGTTACGTAAAACAAGCCAATATTTTTTCCAAACATATCTTGCATTATTCCTCATACAAAAGTACCTGAAATCAAAGGAACGAATCGTGGTGTTAGTTATAGCAAACAGTTACGCAAACGCAAAACGATACTTCTCCCATAAAGACACTAAGCTAGTACAAGATTAACATCGGCTATGGCGGTCACCGGCCGCTGCCGAGGCACGTTCTCTGTTCGACTTTGCTCTTACTTCAGCTCCTTTATTCTCTTAGCGTATTAGAGTCGACTTGCGAGACATCACTTTGTCTCGCTCCCTCGTGCTAGCGCAAGCAAGACAGCGCGTTAACCCAGCGTCGAGTTTGACGCTGTTACGCTAAGAAAATCACTATCCTTGTAGCATGATAACTAACAAACTCCTCCTCGGTTCACTCGTCGCTGCAAAAAATATTAACGACTTAGATCTCTTAGGCATCGTACTGAAGACGCCGACAGCACTGTCTCTCTGGAAATATAATATACGTAAAATTATTTAATATTCATTCTTATTATAATTAGTTCCTTCTATCTAACATCGAACTTCCTTGACCCGTGTAACTAATGAGCCAATTTATTTCCAAGAAAATTGTTAATAAATATCAGTAATGAGGATTACTTAACTGTCTGCAATTAGGTGATATTAAATATTTACTTAAATAGCAGACAAAGAACAATGTTTCGGTTGACTTTGGTTTCGTTAACTAAAAAATATCAGTAAGCAATTAAGAGCGCGTCGGTTTCTTCAGGCACGCTGCTGCGCTCATGCTGATTTCACACGGGGCTGAAAATTGCAGTAGTAGGTGGACAGTACAGTACTAGGACCTTGGTGTCCTATTAAACGCTGACTACGACGTCCATGTAAATCACTATAGCGGACTCTTTCAGAAACTATAGTTTGCAAAAAAGACTACTATAGTTATTTACGTTGACGTAAACATCAGCGTTTAATAGGAGACCCAGGTCTAATACAATTTGTAGTCAGCCGAGTCAGATCAATCTCGGTGTGCGCATTCAAATTGTATTAGTACTGCGCTGTCCGGTCCACTGCCTCACTGTTCTGCCCCTCACAAGGGCAGCATCAACGATATCATCCACCGGTTTATATTGCTACCGTCAACGTGCCGGCTTTACTTGAACCAACCGGTGTTGCAGAGACGACGGCAAGAGGCCGGATGGAATGTTTTTGGTTCTATTAAAGATGGTTCGAGTGCTCGTGTGAGATGCAACGTGCGTTGACACTCTGGCTTCGTCCCATCTCCATGAAACCATTGGCAAAGCCGGCGCAGCTGGTGATACCGCCGCAAAGTCAAAACACATTTAATATAATCTCGGCTCCGAATATGACGTCATCCTATTCGGTGGCAAAACTCTTGGTCCATGGAGTTCCTGCGCACTGCAAATTCATTATTTACGCATATTCCTCATTGAAGACGTCAAAGATTTTGACAGATACATCTTTACGGCAGAAGGGAATTTATCATGGAATACGGAGTTCTGCGCATGTCCTTTTTATTTACTATATCCTCTAAATACGCCATTGTTAAAATATGACGTAGCAGATGACATGAAAATATAAAACTCAGTGGACACGTGTTGACCTTGAACGAAAGCTGCGCGGGAGTTGACACGTGCCGGTGAATCACAGCTAACTGTTGGTGTTGTAAACAAACACAATGTTGATGCGACGTCACTATGCGCATCTTTATATATTAATAAAGTCGCTCTCCGTTCCTGTCCGTCTAAATCTTTATTTTTTATTTTTTATACAACATAGGAAGGCAAACAAGCAAGTGGGTCACCTGATGGTAAGTGATCACCACCGCCTATAGACACCTGCAACAACAAAGAGAGTGCAGATGCGTTGCCAACCCAGAGGGCTAAGATGGAATACCTCTTGTGCCAGTAATTTCAGCGGCTGTCTTGCTCTCCTCGCCGGAACACAAACAGTGCACAAGCACTGCTGCTTAGCGGCCGGATTAGCGAGCAAGATAGTGGTAGCGATCCGGACGGACCTTGCACAAGGTCCTAGCACCCGCAAAATTTTCGGCCTCTTCTTCTAAACCATGATTAGATTGATAGGATTTTGATACGGTTTTCACAGTCATTTACAATTTTTGTTATGGAAGTTTTTTCGGTAAAATACATTAATTTTTGTTAGTAAATTGCATCTGTGCGGAGCGGGGGCGGGTCCCTAGTGGAAACAAAACGGATGTGAACGATGCTCACACTTATAACAACAGTTAACACTTAAGAATCCTGCCGTAGTACGCACTTTGCGGGTGGTAGGACCTTGTGCAAGGTCCGTCCGGATCGCTACCACCATCTTGCTCGCTAATTCTGCCGCTAAGCAGCAGTGCTTGCACTGTTGTGTTCCGGCGTGGAGAGCAAGATAGCCGGTGCAATTACGGGCACAAGACGTATTCCATCTTAGCCCTCTGGGTTGGCAACGGATTTGCAATCTTCTTGGTATTGCGGGGATCTATAGGCGGTGGTGACTTACCATCAGGTGACCCACTTGCTTGTTTGCCTTCCTATTTCATAAAAAAATGAGAGTTGCTCGACTTTGTCACATTATTGACAGCGAAAAGGTACTAAAATGTTCAGCTACTGAGGCTGACCGTACCTACCCATAATATAGTTGCAGGCAAACAACTTGAGCATAAATCCACTGGAGGGGGTATGTTTGCGCATACTCATTTGTACTAGAAACAGCTACTGCGCTGTCAAGGTCAATGCTCAAGATGTTTGCCGGGAATAGTACGCAGAATAAATAGGGGTGGATCTTTATATGTGCTTTTGGGCTGCAACCCAGGGACCTGCGGATACTCCCCCCCAACTAAGGTGGTCAACTGTCCTGCATTTTACAGGACGTCACGTTTTTCAACTATCATTTTTGCCGTCTTCTGTAATTTAATAAGACATAAGACAAATACAGAACCATACCATACGATAAACGCGTTGTCCCGTACTTTTTCCATGAATCCTGTAATTTTAGATCACGTGTCCCGTAAAATGAGCACACAGGGTTGGTCACCCTATCCCCAACCCCCATTGAAAACGACAGACATTACAAAAAAAAAACTTAAGTGACATTTTTTTATTTAGCAGGCGCCATTGCCCCACAAACTTAGGATCCGCCCCTGATACATAGTAAAAAAACAATCAAAAGCATCTAAGGGCTATTTCTAGATAATTTTATATTCTTACTTTCAATACTGTAGTTACAAAACCAATAGATAATTAATGAGTAACCTATAATATTTACAGAGACGTTCAGAATAAACAAACTGGAACAAATTACCTTGCTACTCCGCGAAACCAGTGCCGGGCTCGTGCAAAATAGCTGCGTCTGTGCGACACATATATGTTCATGCAAAAACCCACCCTCCTCCGCTTCCACACCCGCTTGGGTTTTTGCATGAACATGTGTCGCACAGACGCAGCTATTTTGCACGAGCCCGGCACTGGTTTCGCGGAGTAGCAAGGTAATTTGTTCCAGTTTGTTGAATATTTCAGTTGAGAATATTTTTTTTTACTTTCATGATCAACTTAGAAACAAAATGCTCCTATCTCGACATATTTAAAAATAAAAAAAATACATTAAAAATTCTTTTGACAAACTTTTGCAATGAAGGAAGCCCTTTAATTTCGAAGGGCCGAAGGGTAATTTCCGATGCGATGCCGAAATAACAGTTGATGAGGTAAATTAGGGTTACGGAGGGAAACTTATTTTACCAACTAAGTAAAAACTCGTAAAGCCTTATAATGGTTTGTAAACAAAACGTTATAAAAAACGGCCAAGTGCGTGTTGGGCACGGATGGGGTAAGGGTTCCATAGAATCCCAGTTTTTAACATTTTCCCTCTTATTCATAAAAACTTAACAATATTTTTAAGCTAACAACTGTTTTGCCCCTTTCATTTGAGGGCAAACGTAACAATGACAGATAAAGACATAAAAAATGTTAACTAACTAACGTTTACGAAGCGTTTATGAATAAGGGGGCAAGTCTTTAATTTAAGCTCATTTTAGGGAGCGTGAATATAACTTCATCATCATCATCAGCCTATGTTCGTCCACTGCTGGACATAGGCCTCTCCCATGGCACGCCAGCACGATCTTCGGCCACTCTCATCCAGCTCTTGCCAGCCGCCTTGCGAAGATCATCGCTCCACCGAGTCTGAGGACGTCCCACGCTACGTTTGCCGATCCGTGGTCTCCACTCAAGAACTCGTCTACCCCAACGGTTATCGGTTCTTCGGGTTATATGGCCGGCCCACTGCCACTTCAGCGAATATAACTTAGTTGATGGTAACTCAAAATTCCACATGAAGACATACATAGTAAAAAAAAGTCGTTCTCCGCTTGTCTGTTCTTACATCTACGGCCGCTTAGTCCTTCTAAACCACGCAACGAATTTTGATACGGATTTGACAGTCATTTAGAGAATTTTGTACGAAAGATTGTATGTGTTTTTATATTTGTAAACATAAATAACTTATGACCGGATAGCCTAGTGGTTAGTGACCCTGACTACAAAGCTTAAGGTTCCGGGTTCGATTCCCGAGAGGGGCAAATGATTGTATGGTGAATACGAATGTTTGTACCCGAGTTTTGGTTGTTATATGTATTTAAGTATATATTTATCTACATAAGTATGTATATCCAGTACCTATAACAGAAGCAGCTTTAGTTGCTTACTTTAGGATTAGGTCAGTTGGTGTTAATTGTCCCAAAAATATTTATTTATATTTATTTATTTACTTTTAAATAAACACTTTAACATATGTAGAATCCTTAGGTAGAATCATGTTCATGCTAAATAATGCGACTCGTGAGTCATTACATTACCGTAAATAAACACCTTGCGTTAACATGTGTATATTAATCATTAAACAATCATCGTAGGATGCTACGTGATTTTAAAATATTTGTATTTCTAGTATTCTGTACCCAGAGGGCGTCAGCTAGGGTTGCCATCATTTTTTCGGTTGAATATAGTATTTTTGAGAATAAGCTAAGAAAATATATATTACGCTTCAAAAAATATAGTATTTATTGGAAAGGTGAAAAAGGCAATGGTGTAAGTTTGTTATCTATTCTATCTAGTTTAATAACGTGACAAGTGCTCCAAATATAGTATTTATGCGTACTATATATTAATGTTGAAGTTGCCAACAACTTGCAATTTGCTTAACACATTTTTTAACCTTCTCATTCACGAGTATGTGATACCTGGCCACTTGTAACATGAGCTAGACACTGCGCACACGCATCCAGCCCTGTATTACCTAAGCGAACCCGTATCTAGCTTGACGTCCCGCTCACTCAAGCTAGCGCTAGAGCAAGACAGGGCGATGCCTCAGCGTCGAACTCGTCGCTGTTGACTTAGAGAATGACTCTCCAGGTTAGTTTTACGAGATATATAGGTATGTATAATATTTATAGTTTTAGTGTGAAGACCGCACAGACAGGTAGATTAGCTGCTCTTAGTTATATGGAGTACAATTATTTTAAAATAACTTTTGGCTTCGACTTTGTCAAACTGGAATAAATTTCCTTGTACAAGTTAGCTGCGTCTGTGCGACATATATATGTTCATGCAAAAAACTACCCTCCTCCGCTTCTACATGAAACACACAGACTCAACTACACACCACCACCACTAAACACTAAACAACACGATCGACACGCGTTTCGCCTCTGTACGAGGCATCATCGGGATCTAATAGTACGACTGTTCGCTACTTGAACGAATGGGGTACATGACGAATTTGTTCCAGTTTGTTGAAATAGACCTTCGCAAAGTAACGCCTGCATCTATTAATTATTCGACTTTGTCTTCGTGAACTTAGATTTATGAATAATGATCTATGCTATGAGGTTTCTTTCTAAACTTACAAATTAAATATCTTTTGATTCTGTGGGTCGGTTTTATGGAAATAAACACTTAATGTTACTCAGAATAAAGCTAAACATTTTGCAGTACTTAAAGTTTGAATCCAATGAGTGGTTTGTGCATTGCGTGCAGAAACGAACAAACAAACAGACAGACAAAAATGTCATAAATTGTTTTATTGTTTGTTTCTATTACTTATTTGCGAACAAATAAATAGACAAAAAAAAATCAATTTTTTCGTCCGAAATTCAGTTTTATTTATTTCGTGGTTCAGTTTTATTTTTGCAAAAAAAAAACTAAACAGACAAGTAAAGTCTAGGACAATTAAATAAATATGCGCTCTAAGTCCTCGTTCATCTCACATTCGAGGTACATAAAAAACTGGGATAAAAAAACATAAGAATATATATTATATGGTGGTAGTCCATGCTGACGCACATAGATAGATGATTGGATGGAGTAGAAACTAACGACGTTGAAGCTAGCCTTATCAGTCTTTCTAATTACTCTATTTTTATTGCAGACCGTTATTATTTTTCCTTTCATTACATTTTCGATAAATTCTTATCTGTTGTCTGTACAAGTCTGAACTATATAGTAACGTCGTGCATTTACCGTGGGTGCGCCAAAGTTGAACTAAATTTTTAATGTCGAGTATCGAAAGTCCGAAAATGTTGTTCCTAAAAATGTACATCCTAATAATCACTACTCATAACTACTCTGTAACGTTCTGAATCCCTAATCATTCAACTTCATAATGTCCGTTGCAATAAACATCTGTCATACTACTATTTGTTTTCCTATGTGTTCTCAACATTACCATCTTTTATACTATTATTCATCATCTTATCTTTTTTATCATCATCATATCTTTTTTTACACCCTTTCGTATTCCCTAATCGGTACCTCGCTGGCAGCGAGCCAGCGAAGCGAGCGAACAAGACCTTTTAGGGCAGAAGCGACTCGGATAGGTTAGTTTCAGAAGGCTAAGGCGGGAGCGAAGCGTAGCGTAGCTTCCGCCTTGTGTGATCAGTGACTTTTTCCGAAGCGGTGGTAAATTTTCCAATATTCATAAGTTCTTCCGTAAGCCTAATCTGAATAAAGATATTTTGACTTTGACTTTGACTTTGACCCACACAGTCCATTGGCAATAAACCACCTATGGCCTGTTTTGTAATTATTTTCGGTTATCTTTGTTGCGTCTGGATTTTTTTTTATTGGAAATGGGTTTGCGTTTGTTTCTGACTAAAAAACAATTTTCGTTAGACCACTTCACCAATCGTTTAAATAATAGCCTAACTAATTATTCCAAACTGGTCTAAACGCTCAGACGAGCCTTTTTCACAGACGTCATACGTAGGCATTACATTTATCTTCGTCGTTATTAGGTATTAAACTATAAAGATTTCACTATCAATCACCTATCAATAATCTGCTGATCCACAAATTATTTTGTCAGCTGTCAGGGTTGCCAGACGTCTGAGAATACGGTATTCCATTCACAAATCAAATGACAACAAAGTGTCAAACTATCATCCTTAAAAATATAATTTTATGCCAAAAGAAAGAGTAAATTTACACATAAGCAATTGAACTATCTACGAGAATGCGACTCGACTTCTCTACACAAACAATCGTTATTGTATCTTGTATTATTGTCAGCACACCGTAATGATGGGCAAGTTCAATTATATTTCAAAACCAAATGCAGAGTCTAGGTGCCAATGACTGCTATTTTAGGTGCCAATAGAATCCTTTACATTTGGTCTGGCAACATTTTCTTATCGTAGCATCTTGCGTGCACGGACAAGGCACGCTGTTTGTTAAGTGTTGCCTCAAAACCTTTGCACTATGTGTGATGGTGGGTTAATCTTATCGTATTCCATGTTATCTTCGGCTCCTCATCCCACTGCGGATCTCGGCTTATCTCATCTTGTTTGGCCATCGATCTCTTCCCGTCTTCATCATTCAGTAAATACATAGACTGCTAAAAACATAACTCTTCCTTTTGGCTTTGCCTCAGTTAGGTACATAGGCATCTTGTGCTGGACACATGTCTCCCAAAATAACATATTAACTTTGATCTATTTGAATAAATGACGTCTCGTTAGCAGGCCCGCCGCTAGCTATTTGGACGCCCGTGTGCAAAATCGATTATGCTACCCCTGTTTATCTACGACTACCCATGCTGAGCTTGTCAAAAAGGCTGTTTATTGTCGTATCATCTCATAAGGGTTTAATAAAAGAAAAGAATTGCCGCCACCCAGGATTTGCCGCCCGTGTGCGGCGCAAGCCTTGCACGCCCGCTATCTTGCACCTTAGTCAAAGTCAAAATATCTTTATTCAGATTAGGTTTACAGGAAGCACTTATGAATGTCAAAAAATTTACCACCAGTTCGGAAAATACCTCTGATGAGGAGTTACCGGCAAGAAACTCAACGAGGTTGCCGTTGGGTTTCTTGCCGGTATGAGAAGTCATCACAGCTCTTTTACGAACCGCTGGTACTGGCAAGAAACTCAACGGGTATATTTTTTATAAATAAAAAAATGTTTTCTTTATTTTATATTTTACTCAATATCTTAGGAATCGTTAAACCATAACTATTTTTACCTTTTTCTTAGATACATATACCTATAAATAAAAACTAAGGGGGTAAATTAGGGGATGAAAGTTTGTATGAAAGTCCGTCAGTTTTGAAGTTAGGATCTTGAAATTTTATTGTTAGGCTTACGTAAAAAAATTAATTTATACGGGTCTCAGTGTTTTTGATAATTCTACCCCTGAAGGGGTGAAAAGGGGGATAAAGTTGTGTATGGAAAGGCCTACATTTTCACAGCAAAAATCACTACATTTTTTATTTTGGCTTATAACGCAATGAGTATATCGGGTGTTATTGGAATTACAACCCTTAAGGGGAAAAGGGGGATGAAATGTTGTATTTGAGTTGTTCATTCACGATTTTTTTTGTATTGAAGTAAAAATAACGTACGTGGTAACGTGTTATTACTAAGTCTCTATTTGCCACCCGTCTATCCGTCTGTCTGTCTGTCTGCCACGCGCAAACATGTCCTGACTGATTTGCGATCATCGTCCAACCGAAACTATTAAATCAAGAAAGCTGAAATTTGGAAAATAGGTTTATTTTATAACGTAGGCATCCGCTAAGAAACCATTTTTGGTATTTTTTACCTTTAGGGGGAAAACGGGGGGTGGGGGTTGAACTTTGTATGAAAGTCTTTGTTGATTGAAGTTATAAACATGAAAATTTGAATTAGAACTACTGATCATAAATAGCTTATAAGTATTATAACGTATTTCAGGATTTTTGCATTTTTACATTTAAAGGGGGAGAAGAGGGGGTGAAAGTTTGTAAGGACGTATTGATTTTTTTTATTAAGAGCTTGTAATTTTGAAATACAACTACTTATCATAAATAAATAATGTCGCGTCACAGGGTTTTTAGATTTTCAAATTTGTAAGGGGAAACGGGGAGTAAAAGGTTGTATGGATGGAGGTATCTGGTTTTTAATAGGAACTTGAAATTTTAAATTTTAGATACTTATCATAAATAAATAATTATGTGTTTCGGGGTTTTATGACTATCGAATTTAAGAGGTGGGAAACGGGGGTGAAACTTTGTATGGAGGGGAGGTATCGGTTTATTCAAAAATAAGGACTTCAAAATGATTGTTTGTTTTAGGGTATTTGGATTTTTACATTGGAAGGGGGCAAAACGGGCGGTGAAAATATGAGAGGGAGTGAGAGCACTTATAAGTTTTCTGATTCTAAAAAAAAAGACATTTGTTATCTGTAGGCCACGCGGGCAAAGCCGCGGACAGGAGATACGTATAAATAAATAATGAGATATTTCAGAGATTTTAGATTTTTTATTTGAAGGGGTAACACGGGGAGGGGGGAGTTTGTATGGAGGTATCGGCGTTTTTTTAAAGGTAGAAACTTGAAAATTAGAACTATTGAGCATAAATGAATACCGCCGTATTTACGGGTATTTGGATTTTCACAATTAAAACGAGAGAAACGGGGTTAAAACTTTGTATGGAGGTATGGAGGCTTTTTCGAAGATATAAACTTGGAAGACTTTAAGGGATGACAGTTAATGTTACGAAAACGAAAGTAATGGTGTAAGAGAAGAATGAAGAGGTTTCTGAATGTGTAAAATGTGTAAAAGATTGGTAATGAAAGAGTTGAACAAGTGAAAGAATTTGTGTACTAGGTAGTATGTTTAGTAGGGATGGAAAGCACGATGAAGACATTAAAAGGAGAGTGAAAGCGGGAAATTGGGAGCTCTGTGTGCTATTGTGAGCAGCCAGAATGTCGCATCCAGCAACGTGAACAGCCAAACGTGCCTTTTACGACGTCCGGCT
Organism: Ditula angustiorana; assembly: GCA_963691745.1. Lineage (NCBI taxonomy): Eukaryota > Metazoa > Arthropoda > Insecta > Lepidoptera > Tortricidae > Ditula > Ditula angustiorana. The sequence goes on along the minus strand of OY829481.1, from coordinate 15,031,538 downwards.
GTTCACGATGCTGTGTTAGTTTCCACGTTGATGTATGGAAATGAAAGCTGGGTTTGCGAGAAGAAGCATAGGAGTAGAATAAATGCTATAGAGATGCGTTCTCTGCGTAGTATGAGTGGGATCAAGCTGACTGAGAGAATGAGAAATGCTGTTATAAGAGAGAGGTGAGGTCTGAAAGAAGATGTAGTGACTAGAATAGACAAACGAATGTAACGTTGGTTTGGTCATGTTGAACGAATGTGTGTGGAGGGAGCGAGGGAATATGCCAAGACCAGGGCAAATGACGTTCTGTGGTCTCTGCCTACCCCAAAGGAAAACAGGCGTGAGCTTATAAGAATAATAATAAAAATAAACTTGAAAATTAGAATTGCCGCTGCTCATCATAAATAAATAACGATGTTTCGGGGTTTTCGGATTTAGATGTCATTTGTTTTCTGTAGGCCACGCGGGCGAAGCCGCGGGCAGAAGCTAGTAACTTATAAAGCGACAAATTCTCTCCTCCACAATTGTTTTTGTTTTATATAAAATAGGAAGGCAAACGAGCAAGTGGGTCACCTCATGATAAGTGATCACCAGTGCCCATAGACACCCGCAAATACCAGGGAGTTCATGATATTCCGCGAATACAGCTTATGCCCCCTAACGCCAGTGAATAAAGACTACTTATTAAATTAAAAATTCAACAAATAATTAATAGATCCCGCCGTTATTTTTCGGACACAGACGCAGCTGTCTTGCTCGTACACAACACCGGTTTCGCAGAGTAGCGTAGGTAATTTGTTTCAGTTTGTTAAAAATTCAACATTAGAACTTTAATAAACATTTTTTAAATATAACTAAAAACGTCTGGTAAGTCTGGCTCGAGCCCCAAGGAATCCGAATTTTTTTTTAAAATTTGTCGCATTGGAAAACAAACTTAACTGCCAAACATGATTCTATGTCAACGGGAAATACACAATTTTGACTTATTTGCACTTGGCAAACATATAGACAGACGGATGGACTACAAAGTAATCATATAAAGGTTATTTTTGAGATATGGAACCTTCAGAAGGATTAAAGGCGAGTCTTTAAAAACGCTAAAATAACTTGTAAAACACCTGTGTTGTTGTGTTAATTACCTTGTGATAAAACAATATCATGCAGCTGTTTGTTGTCTTCTCCTTGCGTACCGTTGTATCACCATTTTTGATAAACTTTTGATACACAATATTGAGTGTATTGTGTGTATATAAATCTCTTCTAAAATTGAATTATCTACAAGTGGCGAATGATAGATACTAGCTGATATGAGGCTTTTAAACTTGAGAATAACAAAACTATGTCGTCTGGGACCGTCTCTTTGCCATTGTTGTTCTTCAGTCATCGTGTAGTCTTCAAACGAATATCTTTAGATAAATAAAAATATACTTAAATTAAATATTTCTAAAAATGCTTGCATCATTGACTTTTCGTGATATTTCAAAAAATAATGACCAAACGAAAAAATAAAAATCACCGATTTTCTTCTTTTAGCTAACTCCGTTAATTAAATGAAACCTTAAGTGCCTAATGTTTTCTCTTCCTAGTCAATGACCTTTGATATCGTATTGAGTAATTTAATTACTAATTAAGAGCGATGTTAAAGCCGTTTATTATCACAGCGATATTAACTTATCAATGCTTGTTGACTTGACCACTGCCAATGCGAAATCGATATCATTAGTAATGATTCGTAAATGCTAATTATGATAGGACAGGAAGACACAAACCCGACTGCGTTAAAAATATTAACATTGTAAGGAAACTGTTCCAGTGTTTGACACGCGAGGACATTGTTTTAATCGTATGCCTATTTCCGAAACTTCTAATAAGGCAATTCATTAGAAAAAATTGTAGCATTTTTTTCAAAAAAAGACTTGTCAAGACCGTTTACCACATTTTTAATCAAAAACAAGGCATAGTAGATAAAATTTTGTAACCGAAATTTCTTTCGATTTTTATTTTTAAATGTTTTTCACATTCAAATTATTAAATTAAAATTGTAATGACAACACAAAGAAAAATTAGGGCAATGGCAGGACTTGAACCTGCAACATTAGCATTCCGTGCCTTGCGTTTTTCCAGTTTCGCCACACTGCCGCTGCCCTACCCTGCGAATTTTTCAATGTGCTTCGTCTTACGGTCATTACATTATTGATTTTAAGGGTACAACTACCCTCGGTGTCATCTATATGAAACTTTTTAACAAGTTATCATATAGTAGATAAATATTATGAGTATTGAATTTGTAGCAAATACCTAAATTACGTCAAATATGATGTCAAATCTACATCCTGCATGCATACCTACCTGTTAGTAGTATAAACTACAAAGTTAATTTGTCTTTATAAAGTTATCTCGAACAGTCATTTCAGATACGAACTTTATTTATTGCTTTATTGTTAAATCCGACATAAATAAGATCATTGTGAAAGACAGACCTATGGACAATAAACATATTTATACAAACCCAGCTGTTTCTTAGCTTTATACTGAATATTTTAAAGTCTTTTTTACTTCGTCTGTCTCTATTCACTGTCGGAAACCAGATAAGTTATCAAGTACTACAATCGAGTGACCCTAACTGCAACGTTTTACAAAATAAAATTTGAACAATCGTCTACAAAGAATGCCGACGACCTCTTGGCCTTAAAGATACCTTCTATCTCTATTTGTTATGTGGTAATTGTGATATCAATGAAAGCGTTGCGTAACGTATCAATACTTACCATTGAGCAAGAGGAATAGTAACTACACTTCGTTATTCGTAAATATTCGCCAGTGTTCGCTGTATTCGTATAGCCAACAACAGCCAGCTCTGCTGATCGGCGTATTTTATTTGAGAATGTATTCATGCGAAGGAGTCGATCAACTCTCCACTATTTCGAAGTTTTGCCGAAACATGGCGCATACAAAAACAAATACATAAGCTTGCCGACTGCTTGTTATTAAGGTGGAAAACTTCGTATGAGACGAGAATTTCGAAATGATCAAAGTTTTTAATGTATTGTGACTAAATGGTGTGACTTTTTATTATTAGAAGTAGTTTTACGGTAGTAAAACACTGCTTTTAACCAGATTATGTTATGATTTCGACTTACTAATTAAAAAAAAAAACTTTATGTTTCAATCGACCTTTACGCATTTAATGCACTAGTATTTAAAATCAGCAGCTTGGACTTCTAAAACAAGTATTTGATCACCGGAAAACTACCTACTGCAATTAATAAAAGTTAGACTGGCAACAATAAATTGAAAACTGTGAAAATTTTGAAATTTTTTCCTCTTACAAAGCAATCTACCTCAAAGCCGACATATTTTAAACTTAATCAATTTTACCTCCAAAGGTGACAAAACGCGTAAAAATAAAGTTAATTGAATAAACAAGTGCAAAATTAAACAAATTAACAACAGAGTAATAATCATTTAACTGATATACTACCTAAGCGATGCACTTGAAGACATTTTGACCCAAGATTCGTACAATAAAAGTTATTTTTCGGTGTTTGCGAATTTATGTTATCTTTTGCTATGTTATTATTCTCGGCCCGCACAGAATTAGCTACATGATTTTAAGTAATTTGAAGGCAATGCAAAACTAAATATTTAAATACTACTCAAAATAAAATAGGGCCCACACAAGTTTTCACATAAAACAAAATATAAAAATATGTATGATCCAAAGAATATTTATGCTGTTGGGGTTTATAAATTGTTTATACATCTAATTAACGACATAAAATTTAACTTTCATAACGTGCATTGTTAGAAATACATTCATATTTTCACGTTTGATTCTTAAAAAGAAAAGCTAAGCCTAATTTGTTTTGAGTAGTTTATTAGTCTTTAGAGTAAAGGTCTTTTAGGTGAATATCTATGGGCCTATGTACATTACATCGAATCTGATTTTATAATTCCTTGTACTGTAACTGTAGTTGTATTGTTTGTGTATCTCACCCTAAATATAAGTAAATCCTCTCTCTTTTGCTCAAAGGTTAGCTGGCAGACATCCCTTTAAGGGATAAGTTCGTCTTTGTACCACTTCTTGTATTTTTCTGTGTGTTTGTAAGTGCTTATGTACAATAAAGAGTTTACATACATACATACATACATCCTTATTGTACCCGTTCGCAGCCCAGGCAGGTTGCCAGTGGTTTATTAAAAATAATTATAGCGTATGTATCTAGTCCTTTTCTATTATGATAATATTCCGGTACAGTCATCGTCTGTCTGCACAGAACGTTATCTCAAAGGTGATTGACCGAGCTAATTGAAAAGAATAAATAGTAAAACGGAACACGACCACGTCTTGCAGTAAATGTTTATTTAATTATATTGATAATTCATCATCAGAAAAGAAAAAAGAATAAACTGCTGAGTTTCTTGCGGCGCTTCTTGTCAGAATCTTCTATTTTCCGAAGCGCTGGTAGACAAAGACATGTAAGAGAGCCTATTTAGGCTCTATTAGGAGATCCTATTTTTTTCCCTGTTTAAACGTGAAATTCTGATATCTATAGCACGTCCCACGAGATGGTAGAAAAATAACGTCACAACCACCTGTTTAATTTAGCTCTACTTGTGTCTCTTTCTACTTGTGTCTCGTAGGGATACATTAAATTTGAGCCGCCATGTTAGCTTTCGTCGCGGACATAAAAGTCGAAGTCAAAATATCATTATTCAGATGAGCTGTCAGGAAGTACTTATGAATGTCAAAAAATTTACCACCACTTCGGAAAAAACCTGCGATGGGAAGATACTGGCAAGAAACTTAACCGTTGCCGTTGGATTTCTTGCCGGTATGAGAAGTCATCACAGTTTTTTTTCTAATAAAATAAATGTATTCTTTATATTATATTTAACTCAGTATCTTAGGAATCGTTAAACCACAAAGTTTTTTTACCTATTTCGTAGATACAAATACAGAACTCGTGAAAGAAAAAAATAACAAACCGAAAAACTACTTTCGAAAAAGTTTTTGAATATTTTGATGATTTTTATAAGAAAAATCCTAGTTAGAAAGTTTGTTTTATTTATGCTGTAAAATTTACACAGGCTTATATCAATTTTATTATTTCGATTTCACACTTTTCTAACTTCGGAGATAATCTCTTTCCTTCCTCTCGGAGAGCTGATATCTTTTTGTAACATTTCATTATTATCCTCGAATTACAAAGTTAAAAAAAGAACCCCGTTTTCGAATGTGTAAATGCAGTCTTTGCATGGTGATACCCTATCTTATCTTATCTAGTGGGGGTCCTTTCAGATACACTTCGATCCAAATGGGATCTTTTCTTACCCTTTGGATGCGCCATCTAATTTAAGCCAGATTTGAACATTTTGAGTCTCAAATTAAATTTAAAATGCTATAGTATAATGAATGACAGCACAAAGAAAAATTAGGGTAGTGGCAGGACTGGAACCTGCAACATCAGCATTCCGTGCCTAGCGTTTTTGCCAGTTTCCTGTTACCTTTATATTCACGGGGCCCTGAGCTGCCCAAAAAGCCCGCATATAGATCCACCCCTGCGTATTACTTCATTAAAGTATGGAATTGTGGCGTCATATTGTCGGGCCGTTTTGTTAGGAGCGTTTTCGCGGGGCTTGCGTTGCGTCGTTTTTCTACTCGCGATAATTCATGAACTAGTGATCATAGAAAAAAAAACTTAAAACACAGTTTTTCTTCTTTCAACGTCTTTAAATTGCGGTAATAAAAAAATTTAGTCAACAAGCCAATTGGCTAATGTTATTGCGCTGATATTCTTAGGGCCTCCGCTAAGCCGCGCGCTAAGTATGAGCACCCGCGCGAGTTAGCGAACGCTCTGCTCTCATACTATTTTTCTATAGGCGTGCACCCGCTCCGTGCACCCGCACGACTTAGCGGAGGGCCTTATAGCTCCACGAAGGAAGCCGCGCCTGCTATGACTACATACTTACATTGCAATTAACATTATGCGTATAATTTCTACTTCCGCATAGTTCAATGTCAACACACAATAGATTTAAGTTCACCATTGAATCGGTTGGATAATTCAATTATTAACAATTCTGAGCGCGTCGGGGTTATAAAACTAGTATTGTACTATAATTAGAACAATTCTGCAAAGGTATGGTTTAATTATCACATCTTATACTCGTGGAATTACGTTGTCCATCTGTCTACGCTAGGCTTGGCAATCGTCCCGCTGCAGGTACGCGATATCCCGTTTCTGGGACCCTAAAAGACACGTCCCGCTCAGAATAGGTACGTGCGGGAGTGCTGTTCCCCCACAACACGATCCCATACCGCAGCCAAGCGTGCGCGTAAGCATACAAATACAAATATTCTTTATTGTACATCACATAAAAATACCAAGAAAACAAAGAAACGAATTATGCAGTATAGTATGCGGAGGTGGCAGTTTTGGTGGCAGTTGTTCTTTTTAATTCGTACAAAGTGTACGTAAACCTATTTAATTTGCAAGCTACCTTTTGCACGTGATCTTTCCAATTTACATGTGTGTCTATGTTTAACCCCAACAACGGAAAAGAGTCTACACTTTCTAATTTAAAATTTTTAAAGCATAAATCGATATTTAGTGGTTGTTTTTGGTGTGGTCGGAATTCCATTAATTTAGTTTTTTTTTTATGTTTAGCTCCAAATTGTGATCGTTTAGCCAGGACTCTATGTTAGTTAGAATATTTTCCAGATTAAGATTTAACATAATGCTAGATGAGCATGGCAGAACTACAGATATATCGTCCGCAAACAATACACTTGATGAATCTATTATTTTAGGTAGATCATTTATATAAATTAAAAATAATAAACATCCTAGTACGCTTCCTTGCGGTATCGATTTAGTAACATCTGCTTTAAGTGATCTAATTTGCGCGATAATTCCTGTTTTATAATTATAAATTTCAACCTCAACATATTGCACGCGATCTTTTATAGATATGATGCGAACCAATTGTACGCCATTCCTCTTACTCCGATACTAAATTGCTCATTCAATAAAATCTCATAGGAAATCCTGTCGTATGCCTTACATATATCTAATAACAACAACAACAAATACTCTTTATTGATTCACACAAGTAAAAAAATAAAAGAACACACACAGGAAAATTTTACATAGGATTCAACAGTCGGTCTTATCGCTAAGCAGCGATCTTTAATAATAAGCCTACTGCGTATTGCTTTTCATTTATAATATTTAATATTTCGTTAATATTATTTATACACCGGTAAAGTTGTTGAGCGATTCTTTCTAACACCGTTTCGGGATTCGGAAAAAAAGGATGTATTTTTCGTAAAATGAATTTAGATGTTTTGACATTGCAGTTTCAAGTATTTTTGAAAAGGCAGATAGGAGAGCTATTGAGCAAATCCTTTGCGAAAGCCGCCTGCGCGGGAGTCGCCTATCGCCTCCCTTAAACGCCCGCTGAGTTCTTTGTAGAGCCCGTGTGCACTTCCCTACGGCCCAAGTGTCTCAAATTGTATTGTCGTTATTGTATGTTGTACAGGCTGCTGCAGCGATGCGGGGACGCGCGCCGCGCTGGCGCTGCGTGTTCGCGTGCGTGTGCGCACTGCTGGCGGCGGCGGGCATCGCCATCTCGCTCACCTGGGGCCGCGTGTTCGACTCCGTGTTGGCCCGCGTGAGTATTAATTTCTATGGAGTATTTTTTTTATAAAATAGGAAGGAAAACTAGCAAGGGAGTCACTTGAATAAGTGATCACCAACGCCAATAGACTCCCGCAATAGCAACGAGGCTGCAGATGCGTTGGCAACCTAGAGGGCTAAGCAGGAATCATTTCCTCTAACATACTGCTGACATTGATTTTTAAACTTTCAAAGGTGCCGTGAACGCACATATGCGTACAAAAGACGGTCAAATTATGCGTTGCCGGCAGTTACTGCAAATACTTTAAGTATACAGTAGACATAATATGCTTCTTACGCTTGCGGACGTGAGTTGCGGCCATGTACCGTAACCCAAACTGACAATGTTTCTGTTAAGTACAGCGTGTCTAGTGTATACATAGAAGTCTTTGAATTATTGCGACAAAGTTAATACTCGTATGTTTTGCGACCAACGTACGGTCAGCCTCAGAAGTAGCTATTCTAGCTAATATAGTCGACGAAGTAATTGCTTGACCACTTTTGAACCTTATCCCTTTGTAATACTGTCGAAAAGTAGTCAGGCAATTTCTTGGCTGACTATACTTTGTCGCTGTCAGTAATGTGACAAACTCAAGCAACTCTCATGTCATACGTACTACGACAACTTTCTTAAGTGTTAGCTACTTCAGTAGCCCTAACATGACTGCCAAGTTTAGTTTATCTCTATCTGCGTCCCTTTCTTATGACACTAGTTTGATAGAGACACAGGGAGGGGTTAAACTAAACCTGGGCTGTCAAGTTACGGCCGCTGAGGCTGATTGTACCTACCAATTGGCTTGAACTCAAGGACACGCGATCTCGCCAGGTCCCCAGAGTCTACAAGGGCACTACAAGCTGTCCAATTTCGTGGATATTACGTAATGGATCGGAAGCAGCCCGAGGGAGGCAATAAATTTAGTTAAGGGGAAACGTAAGGTTAAGTAAACCTTGAAGTGGTTTCTAACGCAAATAGGGATGTCTCCTGGGTTAAAACAACAAGATTCTAATTAGTCCGTCAGTTAGATTATAGAAAAATACTCGATACGTATTTTTTTATTTGTCCATACGAATAATATTGATAAAGATACAGCACATTCAAATTCAGGAGTAGGGGCTCGTGACGTCACTCGATTCGTAAAAATTTTACGATATAATGACGTAGCGCGAACTTTCGCCGCTCTGTAACTTTGTTATTTTAAGTTTTAGAAGCAAAAGAAAAAATACGTATCTACTATTTTCTGGCGTTCTAAAAGATGGACTAATTATTATTTTTTTGTCAACATCCCAATTGCGTCATAAGTTTTTTATATAAAACTCGTCCGCGTAGAATTCGTTCGCGTAAAATTAGTAGCCTATGTCCGAGTGTAGCTTTCTATCTGTGAAAGAATTTTTGAAATCGGTTCAGTAGCTCCAGAGATTACCCCCCTAACTACAAACAAACTGACAAACAAACAAAGTTTACCTCTGTATTATATTTGAGTAGATGTAGATAAGGAGGCAAACAAGCAAGTAAGTCGCCTTGTTGTAAGTGATCATCACTGTTCATAGACACTTGCAACACTGATGCAAATGCGTTGCCAACCCAGAGGGCTCAGATGAAATGCCTCTTGTGCCAGTAATTGCACCGGCTGTCTTGCTCTCCACGCGGGCACACAATAAGTCAAGCACTGCTGCTTAGCGGCTGGATTAGCGAGTTAGATGGTGCTAACGATTCGAATGGACCCTGCACAGGGTCCTACCTCCCATAAAATTGAATTTAAATGTTTGCAACACTGCGTGAAAGTACCGAAAACGCGTATACGCAGTAAACGCATGGATGGCAGAAAAACACTTTTAGACGGTGACCGCTGTATGACATCTTTCGCTCATTATTACTTATAGGTCAGGTTCATAAATTCCAAGGTGAAGGGCCGTCCCGACTGCTCTGGTTGGATTAGGCTGCGGGGCTTCATCCAAAGACAATATGTGGAATAGACTGCCAGTTCGCCTTAAGACAATCGTGCTCAGGTTATGGACTTAACCCCGTCAATCTATATCGTATAGCAATAGACCAGCAGCAAAGTAATGCCGCAAGCTCTGGGCATGCTGCGCCGTGAGGCTGAAATGTGGGGTTTTGATATTCTTTAATTATAAAATGACTTTACAGTAGCCTCAACAAGTTGAACATTTTATTACCTTGTCGCTAAGTAATGTGGCAAATTTGAGCAACTCTCATTAGATACGTTATTACGACAAGGTTCTTAAGTGTTTGGCTACTTCTGAGGCTGAGTGTACTTTCCTAAATATACGTTTTTTGTTAAATAAATTAGTGAATACATAACTCAACCTCCGGTGGCATCATATCTTGTTGAAGATACTAATGGAAAATTACCATTAGTATCAATATGGACTTCCGCAAAGTAACACCTGAATCTATTAACTATTCTTGTTGAAGATTTCAGCCTCACAAAAAAAGATGGCGCTAGCGTATACAAATAGCAAAATGAAAATATAGCAAATTGGAATTGAGAGGGTTTCTTTGAACGTCATTATTGAAAACACCTAACCCAATTTTTCAAAAAGAACCGTAGCCTAAATACAGGAAAATTACCACGGCGTTGCGCTAAGGGAATTATACTTGGTGTGGCGACTGTCAGTCTATTTCATATATTGTCTTTGCTTCAACGCACTACACGTGAGTTCACGGACACGCGATACGTCGCCGAATCATAACACTCTAATAAGCCTTGTGAAACGTGGTTGCATTACTCCTACGTCATAGGAAAGTCGGAAACTACGACCACACGCATCCACCCGTCTCGACGCGGCAGCCGCGACTAACGGACTCAGTGTGACCAACTTCAAATTAGAGATCCTGCCCTACTTAGGCTAGAAAATTGACAAATCCTGCCAAAGCCAAACTCTTATGGCTAAGCTCCTTTAAGACTGGGTTTACAATCAGAGTTTATGAGCGATAAAAACGGAAAATGTATGTCTCTGGTTGGGCAATGGCCACGTTTTTGCGTTTTTATCGCTCGCAAATGCTTACTGTGAACCCAGTCTAAGGCTATACTGCCAAACGTGCCAGCTTATATTGCAATCCTGCCAGATACTGCCAGATTTTGAAAACTTCAACCGATCCTGCCAGATGCCAAAATGAAGGGCTAAACCTGCCAAAAAGGCAGGATCCTGCCACATATGGTCACACTGTCCTTAGCAGCCTTAGCGGCCGTGTTGAGCGTGTGTCTGTGTGTGTCGGTTCCGACCGTTTGTACGTAGTTTCCTTACTGCTTATATGTCGCACGTTTAGAATTAAACCGACCCATTTCTGAATTTTACACGTTCCAAAATATCACCTTAACTAAAAGACATAGGGTTTAATTTTGGGAAATGTCATATTCAGAATTGAGTCGCTTTAATTCTAAGCGTGCGATGTATACTGTGCTACGACCGTGTAGTCAGAATAAGTACTTATGTCTATAGTAGTGAAACTTGTGGGTAGTAGGATCTTGTACAAGGTCCGTCCGGATCGCTATCACCATCTTGCACGCTAATCCTGCCGCTAAGCAGCAGCGCTTGCACTGTTGTGTTCCGGCGTGGAGAGAAAGACAGCCGGTGCAATTACTGGTACAAGAGGTATTCCATCTTAGCCCTCTCGGCTGGCAACGCATTTGCAGTCTTCTTGGTGTTGCGGGTGTGATCACTTACCATCATGTGACCCACTTGCTTGTTTTCGTTCCTATTTCATAAAAGAAGTACCTTTGGGCAGTAACCTCGTGATCGATACCTACATACTTATTTTTGCACATGACTGCGCCCTCCTCTTATTAATTAACCTTGGCCTGCAACCAATTAACTCCGATAAGACGCGCAAATCAATAATGCCAATGTCGCATCACCTTGGCGGTCAGCTCTTTAATCAGTCCGGGATAAGCTGAGTTGACCGGGTCAAACGGTCTGTTGGTCCGGCGCAGGCGCAGCTGTCCAATAACGCCGATGATTGACTGGTGATGTGCGCAGTTGTGCGCGTCACGTTTAATTGACAGTTGTGATCGAGTTTGATCAATTTCGATCAAGAGGTCGTGATATGACTGATTAAAAAGTATGTTTATCTGGTGCACGAGTCCACCCAAGGATCACACTAGCTCTATAAAAGCTGTTTAGCGGCCGTATCGGGGCGATTCTCGGTACATGCGAGATCTGTCTCGCACGAAATCAACCTGTCGAATCCCTTTGAAATTTGTAATTTTGGCGTATCTCGCATGTGTGTTGCATCTCGCATGATCCGAGAATTGGGAACCAGGTGATCGCCTCTATACAGCTATTATGGCGCTTGTGCAGGCAAGGCTCTGCTTTGTAGATTTTTAACCTTACCAAAATGTTAAAAAGAAAACGTTATGAGGTAATTTATGCATAAAAAGATGTTGATATATAGTTGAGGTGAACGGTTACACACACGACTAAATAGTGTCATACAAAACAAAACAAAATTTTAAAATTGGAACGAGACTCTCGCACACACGTGACATGCAGCAGTGTGCCTGCCCTCAACACATTGCGTTACCCATGTGTACTTGCGGAAGGCGCCCCAACTTCCTTTGCCTCGCTCCGCGTGTTGATGGACGCGCGAGGATCACTATTGTGCCGATGGTAGGACCTTGTGCAAGGTCCATCAGGATCTAGCTCGCTAATCCTGCCGCTAAGCAGCAGCGCTTGCACTGTTGTGTTCCGCCGTGGAGAGCAAGACAGCCGGTGCAATTACTGATACAAGAGGTATTCCATCTTAGCCCTCTGGGTTAGCAACGCATCTGCAATCTTCTGGGTGCTGCGAGTGTCTATAGGCGGTGGTGGTAACCATCAGCTGACCCACTTGGTTGTTTGCGTTCCTGTTTCATAAAAAAAAAGTATCTTTGTGCCATTCTACTGCAACCTGTTATAGTTCAATTGTTTTGAGCTATGTTTTTCTCCCTGCAGCAAGTGGCGCTGACTCCCAACTCGCGCGCGTTCCGGGAGTGGCTGGCGCCCTCCGTGCCTCTCTTCATGGACGTGTACCTCTTCAACTGGACCAACTCGGAGCGGTTCCCCGAGGAGAAACCTAACCTGGTGCAACTGGGTAAGTGGAACACATCCCAGACTTCAACGCACAGTCTTTACTAGCCTAGTCAAACGAGCTTTTATAATACGTTATTCTAACTTTTTTTTCCAAAATTGATAGAGTTAGTTAAAAGAAGAAAAACTGTGTTTTTAGTTTTCTTCTACGATTATATTTCGAAATATCACGAGTAATAAAAGTTTGTACATTTTTTACCTGGATTCGAATGAGCCTATTTCGAAACAAAAAAAAGAACCTTTTTTCTTCGTCATCTTTTTTGTAACTTTTATCGCTGTAATTTCTAAAATACTTGGTTTTTTAACTACTCCTTTGGACATATAAGTAAATACATTTTTAGTGGTCGTCTACAACAATTTTGCGCTCCTATGCCTTTCGATTTTTGAGTGGAATATCGTATTGCGCTCTTGAAAAATGCTACTAAATACCATGAGTGACCCAAAACTTTGTCTTGCAGGGTAATTAGGTTAGTTTGTAGTTATTTCCCCCTTTCTTACTTAATACTAAAGTTAAGGATAAAAATATGGTTTGATCTCAAATTTTGCACCAACAGAGAACGTAATTGGCTGCTTCAGTCCCTAACACTATTTTTTATTTATCTCTATACGCAACTTTAGAAAATGCAGCCTCTGTGGCAAACCAATGTCAAAACTGAAATAATTATTTGCTATGTTTAATTTTTCTTAAACATTATTTGACCTGAATGTTTTTTTAGGATATAAAACACGGAGAAATTGTATAATGTCAGTCTTCCATGTCATTTAAAGTTAATGGTAGCGAATCTGTTTATGTGGATGATTTCATACATTTAACGTAAAAAGTATATTTTATGCATTAAGTTGTCTTATTGGACTAGAGTCGTAAAATTTAAATTTAAAACCCACTAGTAATTAAAAAGAGCAAACGATACATCAATTAGACGTCACTTTTGTAATAAAACTTAACCTATTATTTTAAGTAGGTAAAGAAATCATGTTATACAAATCTGAAATAATGACATCATAGGGGTATTCACAACGATGCGGCAGTAAATGTTGTATATTTAAGATTTTTTTTTAAACATGAAATTCTTGGGGTTTTAGCAAGTTCTTATTTACCTTATAAGCTTTTTCTATATTTTTTATCTGAATTGTAGTAATAATATTTAATAAAAGAACTTTTCCTTTTTTTCTTATTAATTCTAACTTATATCGTTGTAATATCTGAAATATTTATTTTCTTTAAAAGTCTAAAGTCAAAACAATTTATCGCATTAAAGCACGTCATAATTTGCTAAATTAATAAATGTATCTTTGCTTTTGAGATACTTAATCATTTTTCCACTCTAATAGTATGTCTATTTAACGGCAAGCAACGCTTGAAGGTCATCTGACAGGTATAGTTACCACCGCCACTAATGGGAGCCAGGAATTCCAAGAGTCGCTGATCTGTTGCCAGCCTTTAGGTCCTCTCACTCCTGGGCCTCCGGATCTCATTACTCACCATACGAAACGCGGCAGCTAGCTACTACTTCACAGTATTCTGTGAGTCTGTGGTTCTACTCCGGTCTAACCAGTCCATTCGTACTACAACGTTCTGCTTAACCATTATAAAGCGGAACGGCGTGTGAGATTTGCGGGTGGTAGGACCTTGTGAAAGGTCCGTCCGGATCGCTACCACCATCTTGCTCGCTAATCCTTCCGCTAAGTAGCGATGCCAATACAGGGGGCTAAGATGGAATACCTCTTGTGCCAGTAATTGCACCGGTTGTCTTGCTCTCCACGCCGGAACGCACTGCTGCTTTTCGGCAGGATTAGCGAGCAAGATGGTGGTAGCGATCCAGATGGATCTCGCACAAGGTCCAACCACCCGCAAATTGATTGAGAAGTTAACGCTAACGCGTCCAAGACCTTTATTGTGGCGAAACCTACACTACAAGCGCGTTACGCACTAATCAAAAATTCCTTCCCCAGGCCCTTACCGCTTCAAGGAGCATCGCCGCCACGTCAACGTCACGTGGCACCCTCACAATGACTCCATTTCCTACCGCACCAAGAGGAGCTGGCACTTCCACCACTCCAGCAATGGGAGCTTAAGTGACAACATCACCATACTCAACATTATAGCTGCTGTGAGTATGCAATACAATACAACTATGCTTTATTGCATATATATAGAGTTGCCGTCGGGTTGCCCCGGATTTGTTCTAGTTTAGATGGCATCCTGGAAGCGTCCGGGCGGGGCTTCATTTGTAATCCAGGTTTGAGCTCTAAGAACTGGTGATTTCACACGTCTTCTTCTGATTATCAAACTTTAGAGATGGAAACCCTAATTGCATACCATGTTAACAAATTTACAAAATTATAGGTATATCTTAAATATGTATAGGAGCTTGAGGTTGAGAGCGATCGCTTCCAGGCAACCTTTGGATTTTTTTATGAAATAGGAAGGCAAACAAGCAAGTGATCACCTGATGGTAAGTGATCACCACCGCCTATAAACACCCGCAACACCAAAGAGATTGCAGATGCGTTGCCAACCCAGAGGGCTAAAGTGGAATACTTGGATTGAGATAAAAATTAAAACCAAGATGTCAGGAAGTTAGGCGGTGCAGAAATATAAGTATTTTCGCCTCGAAAAATACAAAATAATCATGAATAGTAACGTGGATTTCTCGAAATCAATTCTAATTAACATTATTCAAAAAAAAACTAAGGTCACCCCTATTTTTTCTAGTTTTAACCATTTTACTACCGCAGCGAAACACAAATAATACAAAAATTATAAACTTCTTTACAGTAAAATCAAAAATAACTTAGTTTTAGATACTAAACTCATTGAAAATTCATTAAAAATACACATAATTTTACCAAAACACTGCAAAGTACAGCAACACCGGTGGCCCGTTTCACTAAGCTACAAGTTACAATTTTACAAGTCTAAACCGGCAACATTGGTCATTATGCCCATTGCCATTGGTCATTATTGACCAATGTTGCCGGTTTAGACTTGTAAAATTGTAACTTGTAACTTAGTGAAACGGGCCACGGGTGATGCAAGATGCCTTAATCTTAAGTGACAAAAATCATAATACATTTCATATACATTTCATTAGTAGGTTTTTATTAGAAGACACATAACTTGATGTATCTACATAGTCAATTAGTAGGATAATAAATTAAAGTGCTAGACTATTAAAAATCAATTCATTAAAAGGTCAGACGTGCATTTGTCTGCTATGTTAATACTATCTTTAATTAATCTAATTTCCATGAGTTTGATGTTTAAACAAACAATACTGACTGAGATAGATAAAAAGATAAGATAATTTATTTAAAAAACTTGACGTTACATGATAGCATAATCAATAAAAAGTCTTGCTTAAAATCTATGTAGCATATATATGCCTGAACTTGGAAATCTAGTGTTTCAGGTTTTACTAAGTTGGTGAGCAAAAAATATTTAGTATTATTTATTCGAAACTTTTTTTTTGTGAAATAGGAAGGCAAACAAGCCAGTGGGTCACCTGATGGTAAGTGATCACCACCGCCTATAGACATCCGCAACACCAAAGAGATTACAGATGCGTTGCCAACTTAGAGGGCTAAGATAGAATACCTCTTGTGCCAGTAATTGTACCGGCTGTCTTACTCTCCACGCCGGAACACAACAGTGCAAGCACTGCTGCTTAGCAGCAGGATTAACGAGCAAGATGGCGCTCAAAAAGCGCTCTCTATACAAACGGCGATGACATGTTCCGCCAGTTCCGCCCTCTGAACCTTAACCTATAGCCATGGTTTTTTGGTATGAAAGAAAGAAAGAAAGAAAGAAAAAACATTTATTTAAAACTATTCAACATAAAACATACAAAGACACACAACTCGGGCAGAATAAAAAAAACAAAACATTATGTTGAACAGAATCAAAAAGGGCCCCACTCAGCATACTGAGTTGTCTCCGTAAACCGAGACGCTGATTTCCAGTGGGACCCTTGGGATTCCTGTTACTAAACTAATACTAAACTAAAAACTAATGGGCGATGACGACACGAACAAATGGTATGTTGTCGATATGCTTTAGAACAAGGTTTGTGTATTTTGATTCAGCCAGCGTGGAAAAATGAAAACGGTATATGTATAATTATCTGCTAAAGTCCAGTGTTGGTCACGCGCCTGACACTATAACAACTAAGGGACAGCGTAAACCACTACATCAACACTTCTACATCTAGGTACATCTACACAATTTTACACTAGTCTCATCATCATCTCAGCCACAAGTAGTCCACTGTTGAACATAGGCCTCATCCATGCATTTCTAAAGTGACCGGTTAGAAGAGGCGTGCTACCAGCGTGTACTACGGAACCTTCTGCGCGTAAGTTCAACTCGCACTTGGCCGTTTTTTTTAACTGGCAGGGAGTTATCACTAGCATCCGTTGTATAGTTTTAGCGTAAAATAGTAACAGACATACATTCATCGTTACAAACTTTCGCGTTTCTTCATCGAACATCACTTCATTCATTCATTTCATTTCCTTTGTTTCATTCCTTTCAGTCATTCATTCATTTCATTGATTCATTTCAATCAAAGTTAATGTTTTTTATTTAGAAAAAGATACAAAGTTATCACAGAAAACAAAATAAAAAAATTTAAAATCTAATTAAAACGAAAATGAAAAATGTCACCTAAGCCGCGGTTTCTGGGTAGAGTGCCCAGAAGGCTTCATTCATCATTTTATTTGTAATATGTAGGATAGATGGTTAGGATTTGGCCTCTAGTAAATGAACTTTCAACTTTTGATCCGGTGACGTCATGTTGATTACGCAACTCGATAACGAGTTGCAATATCTCGTTAAAACTCCGTTAATCTCGGAAGCTGGAGAATATTTTTCGCAAACGGATTAAACGGTATCCTGTTACGTAACTGGCTTGGTCCTCAGTTTCCATGCCAGCTTTATTCGTAACCATTTGCTAAACTTATATAAAGTTGGTGTAAAAGTGTCAACTTATACCGCGGGTAGTTATCTACACTAATCTACACTAATCTACACTAGTCTACACTAATCTACACTAATATAATAAAGAGGTAAACTTTGTTTGTTAGGTTGTTTGTATGTAGGGGGTAAACTCTGGAACTACCGAACCGATTTCAAAAATTCTTTCACAGATAGAAAACTACACTATTCCTGACGGACATAGGCTACTAATTTTACGTGAACGATACCGCGCGCGTCCGCTAGTACTCTAATAAAATCAATAATGTAATGACCGTAAAAACGAAACACATTGAAAAATTCGCAGGGTACGGTAGTTAGTAATGTGGCGACACTGGCAAACGCAAGGCACGGAATGCTGATGTTGCAGGTTCGAGTCCTGCCATTACCCTAATTTTTCTTTGTGTTGTCATTATCATTTAAATTTATTTGAAGGAGGTTCTCAATTCGTCGGGAGCTGTTATATATATTTTAATAGGTTTAGTATCTACTTTCTTAATATTTTATAATAATGCTTTAATTATTACTATACCGTTCTGACTTGTGAATTGTGTGTCTTTTTTCCATCTAAAACATTCAAGGACGCAACTAGACTTTCGACCTTCACCCTGAACATGAGCGTTATAAATGGTTCCTTCTATAACGTTATGTGACCGTTACGTAACGTTCTTTAGCTGGAAATGGAAAAGATTTTTTATTACTTTTGCGAGAATCTGTTACGTGAGCTCCTTATAGAAGTTGAATAAAAGTCGATCCTCTAATATTTGTGACTACTGATAGCCTAGTGGATGTACCGCTTACTAAAAAGCTTGAGGTTCCGGATTCGATTCCTGCGGCCCTAACATGACAGCCCAGGTTTAGTTTAACCCCTCCCTGTGTCTCTGCCTAACTAGTGTCATAAGAAAGGGACGCAGATAGAGATAAACTAAACTTGGCCAGTCATGTTTGGGCCACTGGGAGAGAAATGTTTGTATGATGAATACGAATGTTTGTACCCGAGTCATGGATGTTATATGTATTTAAGTATATATTTATCGGTATGTCCAGTAACCATAACACAAGCCGTTTTAGTTACTTAATTTAGGACGAGCTCAATTGGTGGTAATTATTTATGTTAAAAGACTCGAAGAATAATAAAATCTTATGAATACTTTGTAAGCATTTTTTTTCCTAGAAATCATGTTCATAAATACAAGAAAACAAGACCTGTTTTGAACGAAAAAGAATGTTTTAGAAGCAATTAAATTCATCAACTTTGCAAAGAAACTGATGTAAAAAAGCTTCGTGTTTAAGTTGTAGAGTTTCATACAAATAAATAAAAAGGTCCGTAAATATTTATTATTCCATCAACAACCCCACTTTCTGGTTGCAGTCAGCAGTCCACCGCGCTAGGGACTGGAACTTCATCGAACAGAAGACTCTGTCCATGGCCCTGGCCATGTTCGGCCAGCACATAGCCATCTCCAAGCTGGCCAGGGAACTGCTCTTCGAAGGCTACGACGACGCCATCCTCGACGTGGCCAAGAGTCTCCCGGCCAGCACCACGGGTGGCGCGCCGCCGGTCGACAAGTTTGGACTGTTCTACGAAGTATGTATGTTTTGTTTAAAGAATACAAGCTTCTTTTGCAGGTGGGTCTCTTCTACTAACGGGTCGTTAACCCTGCGAATTTGTCCTGACCCAGTGCCACTCTGAACAGCTGTTCAGAACTGGTGACTCCCAGCTGAATACACGGCGAATACACACTATGGGCGCTAGGCATATAAATAAAGCAACACTTCATCCTTCAAAATGCCGTCAGGGGGATTCCACTCCACACTGTAGGTACGTTCGACCGCCTTGCCTATGGCATAGCGAAATCCCAGTAGGCTGTCGGCTTGCCGCGCGCTCGCTCACCCGCCCCCGCCGTGTCAGTGTAATTCAAAACGAATGCCGCCAACCCTAACGTGTCGCCGGGAGTAGCGGGGGGAAGGCGGGCGCAGGCGGCGCGTTCCTTTTGAGTCGCGCCGCCGCATGGTGTATGAAGTAATTCGAACTTTTTAAGCGTGTCAATAAAGTTGGAATTCGTTTAAGCACGGTCGTAAAAGAGAAGTGTTTGTACGTTTAGTACTATTATTTATTCTGTGGTGTCGTTTCCACACATCAAACAAAACGTTAATTCTCCTAGCGCTTCTTCTTGTTTCTTAACTAGGGGTACACTTTGACCTAATGCTGTTTTCCCATTTCCTAGTTCGGGGTACTTTGACTCAGATCCCAAATTTGACAGGGCAGGTTCATTGCAGCGACTGCCATCTGTCCTCAGTAACCCATGACAGATTAACCGGACCATATAATTAACCACAAATGAAACAATCATTTCACCCCCCCTCCATTGTATTAAAACCAAAGAATAACGCATAGTATAGATGTAGTGTCGCTTCTACTAGGTATATACGCCATTAGTTTTTTTCTTGGCGCAAGTGGACTGCTATTTTTTTTTTATACAACATAGGAAGGCAAACAAGCAAGTGGGTCACCTGATGGTAAGTGATCACCACCGCCTATAGACACCTGCAACAACAAAGAGAGTGCAGATGCTTTGCCAACCCAGAGGGCTAAGATGGAATACCTCTTGTGCCAGTAATTACACCGGCTGTCTTGTTCTCCACGACGGAACACAACAGTGCAAGCACTGCTGCTTAGCGGCAGGATTAGCGAGCTAGATGGTGGTAGCGATCCGGACGGACCTTGCACAAGGTCCTACCACCCAAAAGCTAAGTTGTCAGGCTTTAAATAATGTAGCAATTAGTACCCTAGAAAGGTAGCTAACCTAAAGAGCAGAGAATTAAGGAAACAGATACTAGTGAAACTAAATTTGAAAATAGAAAAGGCAAAGTAAATGTACCTTGAAGGCTCTAGGATTAATAATTTAAGCAGGCTCTTGTTACATGTATTTAACAATTAGTATCCAATAATCATTACTCATTATATACATCAAAACAAAATATTTGTATCCATTTTGTTCAGACTGACAGAATCATTCTAAGACGTAGCAATAGATTTGAATGAAAGAAGGAAAGATTCGTGAAAAAGGTCAAAGAGGGATCGAAGAAACTATATGATTGCACTGCTGCCACCACATATAGGTTTATTTAGTAATTTTGAAATACACCGTTTAACACTAACTTAAGTTGATGGTCACAAGTCTGTAGTGCCTGCAAAGACAAAAACTGGCTATAGTTAGACAAACCAAACAATGATCAATTTAGGGCAGTTGAGGTTAAGGCGTACAATCAAGATTAAATATTTACTTAACTCTAAACTAACACAACAGTTGTGCTAACATTGCTACGGACACAATACGACGACATTACCGATTAGTGCTAGGAAAATAGTTCAAAGTGTCAAATAATTAATCTTCTTACCGTAAACTCACATGATCTGTCCCCCATGTCATCAAACTTACATATAGTTGACAACGGTAATTTAGAGTACATTACCAAACGTGTGCTAACTCGGGGCATGTTCTAGGGATTTGATATCGATAAATATGATGTCGATGTTTATTTACATACACCCATTGTAAATTCTCTACTACTTTACTAGTATGTATGAGTAGAGGCACGATATCATAGTGGATTTCCAAGCAAACGGCAATCTTTATTACGGAGAAACTTTGCAAAAATATTTATATTTCTACGATTTCAATATAAATTCATGTTACTTGACGTTTGTGCAAATTGTAACTGTATATTGACTAAATAAATAAAGTAAACAGATGTGTCCTTGTACTAAACAGAACATTTTTCCAACTTGTCCTTACAAGTTGTTGATGGTATAATAGACCCTGACCCCAACGGATTATGTGAAAGACAAAACAGAACAAAATTAAGCTTTAAACCAACCTTCATCTCCTCAGCGGAACAACTCCATCAACACGGACGGCTACATGGAAGTGACGACGGGGATACGGAGCGGCACGCTACCGGGACAGGTGCTCCGCTGGAATCACGAGGACCACCTGCCTTTCTACAGCGGAGAGTGCTCCAAGGTAATTAATGGATTCAGGCTTTAGTTTGCGGAGGTCCATATCAACAAACTAGAAAAATTACCTTGCTAGTCCGCCAACCAAAGCGCGAGAATTGTTCCATTATTTTAATTGGTCGTTAATTGTTATTAAATTGTTTAATTTTGCACCTGCCGCTAAGCATGCCTACATTTATCATTTGTTCTATGGAACTGTACCAGCACAGACCTATTGGGACATTTTTGTTTAAAAAAATCAATTACCCTGTATCTTGTATCGGGTCCTACCTAGTAAACTACTTCAGATATCTTATCTCAGAGGCCAGACTTCACTCTTGCGTCTTCCACGTATACTATACCCATCACTGTGTGTTAGGTATCAGACAACACTTCTAGGATCTACTTCGTCAACTATATCAGCTATCTCGCACCAGGTATCAGGCAGCGCTGGAGAGTTCCTCCCGCGTGACCTAACGGAGGAGTCAACGCTGTCGGTGTTCGTTCCGGATCTGTGCCGCGTGCTGCGGCTGTCGCACCAGCGCAGCGGGGAGCTATCCGGCTTGCCGTACCACCGCTACGCTTTCACGCCGGAGAGTTTCGACAACTGTGAGGTTCACCGTTTTTTTAACTAACTGTAGAAAAGAAACCATGGCTTGGGGCATGCCGGACGACATGTGGGTTTGTGGGCTAAGTCAGCCACTGAGTGGTGTCTCTCTAGACCAGGACCAGGTAGACAGACTATGACCTAAATGGCGGGCCTAGCTGTTTACCTTTACACAACGTAGTCTTCAGTTCTAAAAACCAGGAAGGAGTGTAAAAAGTGAGGAAGTCTTTGTTCTGCAGAATAATGTAGGAATGCCTGTAGATGATGAAGTAAAGGGGAGTTTCATATAGGTTATTGAGTGTATTGAAATAGCCTACATAATAAGTTGAAATGGTTTACAAGAGCAAATATAAGAGGTGTCATATGATATCTGTCTACTACGGCTTTAATAGTCTAATGTTCAAGATACATGTCAAACTAAGCTTTGAAATTATTTTAGCTGACTAGAACTGCGTAAACAACTGTGGTATCCTTTTCCTCATCAAATACATCTTAAAATTAAGCGTTTTCGAAACCGAATGCTCTAATGTTCCCTATAAGTACATTAGCAAATTTAAACCAATCATATTCTTCTTTCCAGCATCCTCCTCTCACCAAAACTCGTGTTTCTGCAACGGCGAGTGCAAGTGGGGTGGCGTGATGAACGTGTCGGCTTGCCGTTTCGGCTCTCCATCCTTCATCTCGCTACCGCACTTCCTGCACGGCGACCCGGCGCTGCGGGCCGCTGTCACCGGCATGGAGCCAGATGAGGAGAAACATTCCTTCTTCTTCTCCGTGGAGCCTGTAAGTTTGGATACTGGACTATCTTCAGTGGCCCTAACATGACTGGCCAAGTTTAGTTTATCTCTATCTGCGTCCCTTTCTTATGACACTAGTTAGATAGAGACACAGGGAGGGGTTAAACTAAACCTGGGCTGTCATGTTAGGGCCGCAGGGTGTGTTTTTACTAACGAGAACCAGGGTGAAGTAGCGAACCGTTCATTGACCAATCACAGTGCTCGAAATCTGGGTCACTGGAGATTTCGAGCACTGTGGTTGGTCAAGTCACGATCTGTTCCTCTCTTCACTTCGCCCAGCTCCGCGACAGTAGACATTAGTCGGTCCAGTGCGCAGTTGAAAATCAAGAAAAGGGAGGCCAGATGGAAACTGACTCCCTATTGGAACAAACGACTCAATACTCGCTGATTCGTTGCTAAGTCTTTTGGTCTCTCCTCGCAGTAGAACACACAGTAGCAAATTAATACTCCATCCTGTTGTCAGAGTGTGGTACTTTTGCGTGACTCCTTCACTTAATTGCCAAAGTCTAATGATTAAATGGTACTTAGATGTTTAAATTCTAAAATTCATCCATCTTTTGCAGAGACTTGGTGTCCCACTGGAGGTTGGTGGGAGGTTCCAGCTAAATATATACATTGAGCCAACTCCTCATATAGCGTAAGTAATTTAAATACATTTCCATGTAAAAAAGTGGTGTCTGTCTCTTACATACAAAAAAACATTTTTCGTTTTAATGCTTTTTTAAAGTTTACTTACCACAAATGTTAAAAGGGCCCTTATGGTCCGCTTGTCTATCCATCTGTCCGTCTATTCGGTAACAAACACATGCAGATTTCCATGAGCACGAAACTAAAGGCTGACTTCAATTAAGAACTCCCTTGGGATTGCTGGCTCTCTTGAGCAGCGGTAATAGCTTCCCTGAAGATCACCCGTATACTCGTTTTCCTTACACAAAAACTGTAATAACCTTAATTTTTTTACAGATTATATGAAAACGTGCCAAAAATGCTCTTCCCGATAATGTGGGTGGATCAAAGCGTCCGCACAGACGAAAGCATAGTGGGCGAGCTTCGCCATGCGCGCGCCATCTTGGATTGGGGCGCGACAGTGTGCGCGTGCGCAGCGCTGCTGCTCGTCATCTTCGTTGCCATGGCAACGTGCTGCTGGAGGGAGCGAAAGTACGCCCCGCCCTTGGATATTGCGATCATTAGTGAAAAACCAAGGGACGAAGCAGAGATCAAGCTGAATCCCATGTGATTTTGAATTGTGAAAAAACTGGGTGATTATCAAAGTTGCCATATTTAAGTGATGACACTGATGACTCTGCGCTAATGATTTAGTGACTCAACTGTGATGGACTTGTATGGCTAGCACGACATACCGCGACTCGCTTTGTCGCTCATTCCGTCTCTTTCTAACTAGCCGTGATGGAGAGAGACATACTGAACGACAAGCGAGGCAATTACTACGCGTGCTAGCTGTTCTGAGAAACTTCTCGGATTTCTAGTTAGACACTATGTGACTTTAGACTAATAGTTATGGCATGTTTAAACACATACTTCTCTCAATTTCCCGGCGGAGTGCCCTGTCTTTATCTACGGTGCTAGCACGAGTGACCGAGACAAGAGGATGCCTCGTCGTCGAACTCGACGCTGCGGTCAGACATGATTGACTCAAGAATCTTATCTATGCATGCGATTCTGTGTCGCAAG
Source organism: Ditula angustiorana (assembly GCA_963691745.1). NCBI lineage: Eukaryota > Metazoa > Arthropoda > Insecta > Lepidoptera > Tortricidae > Ditula > Ditula angustiorana. Next base: position 15,006,715 of record OY829481.1, on the reverse strand, counting down.
GGAATGCACTGATGGATAACTTAAATTTGAATAAAAAAGGCAGAAGTAATAATAACCAGACCTGTTAAATCTGGGATCAAGGTCAAGCGTGCCCTTAACGAAGAAAAGTGGTAGGAAAATGGATGGAATGCCAGATTTCGGGGTTGGTTAGAAAAGCCAATATTGTTTTTAAAGGGCTATTTACCCGGTGCGAGTTCAGGAACTAATTGTATTTAACGTTTTTTAGTAATTACGTATTTTGTATCTCTACCAAAGACTATGAAATATTGTTTGTTTTAATAATAAGCGCCAAACATCGTTATAGGACTAACAAGTATAAATTAAATTTTTGGAGCCAACAAAAGCAAATATCAATAATTTTCTATACAGATTTTTTATGGATTGTTGGCCAAATGGGGATGCGCAACCCCAAGGGGTCGCCATAGGTGAGAAAAACATACCTATCTCCCAAAACGAATTTCACGCACACAAAAAATGTTGCATTAAAATATATTTTTTTAGAAAATGGGAAGGCAAACAAGCAAGTGGGTCACCTGATGGTAAGTTATCATCACCGCCTAAAGACACCCGCAACAGCAAAGAGTTTGCAGATGCGTTGCCAACCCAGAGGGCTAAGATGGAATATTTCTCGTGCCAGTAATTGCACCGGCTGTCTTGCTCTCCACGCCGGAACACAACAGTGCAAGCACTGATGCTTAGCGGCAGGATTAGCGAGCAAGGTGGTGGTAGCGATCCGGACGAACCTTGCACATGGTCCTACCACCCGCGAAATTCGTCCTTTATCATAAAGGCCTCATTACAGTACTATACTTCTTTTATAAAACGCTTGTGGGGACTCTGTGTATAGTCGACCAAGTAATTGCTCGACCACTTTAGAACTTTATCCCTTTGTGATACGGTCGAAAAGTGGTCAAGCAATATCTTGGCCAACTATACTTCGTGTGACAAATTGAGTTACGTTTTTCTTAATTACGGGCAAAATGCTTTGACGAGAGGCAACTGACAAAATTTGACTGGAGTCAAAATTATCTATTTAGTTCAAGTAATCAAAAATGTAACGTTATATCGTATAAACTATGAGTTAATATTCTCATAAGCTGTGATAGATTTTCTGAATATATGTAGTATACGCCTGATGTTTAATTTTAAGAGTAAGACGTGAAATTGCTATTACAAATGTCAGGCGTGTTTCAATTTTGTTATAGTTAGTTAATTATCGTCGGTGATGCTCTTTCAAGAAGAAATATTCCACAAAAATGAAAACTCTGGGTCACTGTAGAACCCTGTCGCAATGGATCATCGCTGTGAACTTGTTAAAAGTCATGTTACATTTATTGTGAAAAGGTTTTACAGTGGCTTACGAATATATTTGGTTGACTGTAGCGACATTTTGACGACAAGAGGTGCAATTTTTGAACCTCACCAGGTGACTAGAGCTCACCAAAATGGCCGAATCTCTATGAAAAACGGCTATTTTGGTGAGCTTTAGCTACCCGGTGAGATTCAAATGCAATTTTTGAATCTCACCAGATGACTAAACCTCATCAAAATGGCCGCATTTGTGTGAAAAACGGCCATAATGGCGAGCTTTAGTCACCCGGTGAGATTCAAAAATCCCACTCCAGACTCGTTGGTAATCATGAAAAATATTTTATAATACCTTATTATTTTTTCCTGACTAAGCGAATAGTTTTTTATATAATAATTAAATGTAGTTAGATAAGTAGTTATATAAATTCACTTCGAAGCAAATGTACTAAGTGCTTGAAGTACAAACGGAAACCAGACAATGAATATAATTAAGTTAAATCATAAGTTATATGAAAATTAAATTTTGGAAACAATGTATGTATCATGTTAATATTTTGAGATGTTATTAAAACTATTGTATACCATTGTAATAAGGACTATTTTATGACAAAGAAGTTTGACTCTAGTGTTGTTCTTCGCATCTAGCCATGACTTTGGTATCGGATGTCAAAACATCCAACTTTTTTAGGTATCTACACAGTTTATTTTGTACGTCTGTATAGTAATTAGCGAACTAAATTTTTGACCACATTTTAAGGTTTATTCTACGTATTGTATTAAACGAAATGTATAATACATATAAATGTATGTAAACGATTATGTATAAGTAAGTAATAATGTAAATAATAAATGTAACAATTCACGTATTATACACCATCACAATAAATATAATATTGAATGTACCTGCGTAAAAAGTGACGTAAATAGAATTGTTGCGTATATTTTGTGGCAAATGTACGTATGAGAGACAATATTTTGTGATAGGGCTTTCTATTAGTCTAGAAAATTATATGTAATCTTAAAAATACATGATATTTTATGACATAGGAAGACATTTGAATACTTAAGTTTATAATATACATCAACTAAGTCACAAGATAGCCCACTGCAGTCCACTGCTGGGCATAGGCCTCTCCCAAGGCGTCAGAAAGTATTGTCCTCTGCTTTACGCATCCAATCGCCTCCTATCTGCATTATAATATAGATCGTTTCGCCATCTAGCTGAAGGGAGCTCCACGCTACGTTCGCCAAGATTTGGTCTCCACTCTAGAACCAGGCTTGCCCCAACACTTGTCTGCTATGCGACCAAACAGCCTGTGCATTGTTACTTCAATCTGTTAACTTTAATTTATCATATGTTGATATAAATATCAATGTTTGTGAGCGCTTTTACATGATTTTATATTTGCAGTCGTGATAGTTTAGTTGGCTAAAGATTGCAAGGTTCTGTATTTATTTTTCAGTATGTAATGTATGTATTTGTTTGTAAACGTAACTTAAAAATGACATAACCATAGAGGGTTAATTTAACTGCCCAACACAAAGTTAAAATTAGTTTTAATTATAATAAAGAACTGAATAAACTTAAACGTTTTCTTTCAATTAAACCTTTACCTAACTTACCTCGTATTTATTTTGTATGTATTTAAAATTTTATTGTATTAAAATAATACATTAAACAACCGTAAAACAGAGATGCAGAAATATATAAAGACGAACTTATTACTTTAAGTGATCTCTTTCAGTTAACCTTAGGGACAGACAGATAATAAAAGTACAATACAAAATAAAAATAAACATAATAAATATACCGTTTAATAAATTAAATATTTTCTTCTTACTTGTTTGAATAATATCAATATGGTTTGTTGTATGCTGTGTTAGTAATTTGAATAATTTCCCGAAAATATAACTTCTTTCAGTAAACTACAACAAATTACCTAGCTACTCCGCGAAACCCAACATACTTAGGTACCTAATTTTGAAGATCATATTGTAATGATCTTCAAAATTAGGTACCTAAAATTAAGTAGTGTGATGTCATTAAAGCATAAAGTCAATAAAATCATCTGTGGAACTTCACTACGTAATGCTAATCACGGACTGTTACCTACTCAGAAATAGTAAAACAAATGTACGCTTTTTATTTCATCAAAAGCGGCCAACGACTCTTTCTACTCATTTAGAATCTTGGAAATCTGTTAGAAAGATCAAGAAAAAATTCTAGATCAGGCGCACGATGTCTGCATATTTCTCAAATAACTCAGCCACGCTTTAGCCGGCACGTGAGCAAACTTATCAAGTCTCGACAATCCCTTTAAGATCACTGTGCAAGGTCTAAATCACCTTGATGCGCAAGAGTTGGTAAAATGGTAGACCCTAACAGTCTTGGCCTCGAGTGTGTGCAGCATAGTTGAGGGTGACATAGGAACGTACAATGCTGTAGCTTGCACCTATTCTTTCCTCATCTACTCTATTTCACTAGGAATCCAATGGACTACGGTATGTTTGTTCGTAAGTCATGGATCATGGTTATTAATAATTAATAATATCTGTTTCAGAACTTTATGGTTTAACTACCAACGAGAGAAAGGGAGATTTAAGTATTTTGTCTTTCTACACGTCATTCTAGCATTAAAATATACTAATCAACTTCCTTAAAATTTAGATTACTTAAAAGAGAGTATTTCCGAGGTTGTCCGTGGTCATTGTTATTTAAACTTTTAGGATATGTTTTTTTTATTGTTAGAATGACTATGAATTTAAAATTAGATATTTTATCGATAATCTAAGCCCGATATCAACATATTGAGACCAGTAAAATATTACCTACTTGACAAGTGACAAACATGACAAGATGACTTTATCTTCTTTTCTTTAAATAGTACAAAAAACAAATGCGCTAACCGCCTGTCTGTCCTAATATCTTCGGTTGCTTACTCCTTCTAAATCACACAACTGATTTTGATACGGTTTTCACAGCCATTTTGAAAATATTTCACAGAATGTTTTAATGTACAATAAATTCTTATTAAATCTTATTTAGTTAATTGCACCGATGCGAAGCCGAGGCCAGTCGCTAGTTGGAACTAACATCCGAATTAAGATAAAGTCGAAGAGAGACAGGTTACGGAGTCGAGATACGGCAGATAACACGCGTTTCCCCCAGTCCTTGGTCAATCTCGGAGCACATCCATCGCAATCAACTTGTCATACGGCAATTGGACAATTTAGCAATAAACAGGTACCTCTGGCTCCAGCGGCTATTGCATGACCACTCCGCGCCGAGACGACACCCCCACGACATGAAAAAATAAGTGACAAAACCAGAGTTGCACATCAAAAGTGAAAATGTTCCTGCAAGTTTTATTCGTACTGGCATTTTCAGGTTAGTTTTAAACGTTAGTTAAAAATACGTTAGCGTAAAAGGTAAAAGCGGAAACGGGATTCGTCCAATCAAATACAATGAGTGCATGACGCAAAACGAATTAATGGTAGGAAAAAAATATTTCAAACTGCGCATCCGTTGTAACATCCGTTCAAAATTAATCGGTTTCGGTATCGGTATTAATCCACCGTTTACAACTCTACATATTATTATCAAATAAATGATTAAAACCAAAAACTTTGAAATTGATAAAATGTACGTACAATAGTTTACAAAACAGTTTGAAGTCAGCTGTTTTTCCAGATATTGCAATTCATGAATGTGCCCCCTACTACCTTATTGGGGATAATAAGGCTTTGTGGGACTCTGGTAAGTCATCCATAGAACTATTAATACCTACATAAATCTGTCTGAAACATTCCAAAACAATAACTTATCATTTATAATATATACTCGCCATTAAAAGCAGGCGGTGTAAGTTCGGGCTAAATCGCGCTCGCAAAGTAATTGTTCATTGTCATTTCAAAAACATTACTATGAAAGTAAATAAATTTAATTGCCAAAAATTTTATTGTAAGTTGAATTCTCGGTATCGTCCATAAGAACATCCCTGTTGTTTTCAACTTCAATTTTGAAAAGGACAAGGCTTTGGACAATGGTTTTAGTCAACTGTCTAGGCACCATTTAAGAAACTATAGATAAAATAATATTTATCATTATACCGCGGTGAGTTTATTGCCGACTCAATCAAAGATTTTAAAGTGCGGTGGTAAATTAGATGGCCTTTATAAGTTTGTTGTTAGTCTACTTTGAATAAAGATGTTTTGACGTTGACATTGACAATAAACACAGGGAGGTTGTTGTGGTACTGTGACGCGGTCCCTGAATTGCAAGTTGTTCAACCGGCAGGGGGCCGCGGGCGGCGGTGGCGCTGCGCCGGCGCCTGCCAGCGCTGCCGACCCACGGGGTTTAGGAATATCTTTGCGCGCGCATCCGACACCGGCTCTCAGTTCCCACCTGGTAAATATTATCATCATTATCTGCCTATAGACCCTGTTGACTCTGTCCACTGTTGGGTATAGGGTACGTTACTTATCTACCTACAGACTCTGTTGATGTCCACTGTTGGTCAATCGCTTAAAGCAGCGTTGGTGATGACTCGCCTATCAATAGCCTTTGAAAGTGGCAGTAAAATGAAGGGTAAAGCGCACACGTAATTTGTATAAAATCTGCTAAGAATTTCGCGTTCACCCAGTCGTTCCTATTTATTTCAAGTTTTAATTATTGGAGTAGACAAAGCGCTCAGTAACATTGAAGTGTCAGTGATTGTTGAGGTCGCTGATTCCCATGGAAGCCTGTGAGCCCATCCCGAATGCCCGTTTTTTCAATTTTCCAGAAAAAAAGATGTTGACAATAAAACTGTCCATGTTTTTTGATGATCGAATGGTGATTACCCCTAAAAGTGGAACCTACCAACCTATTAAATAATTAAAAGATTTCCCCTTCATAAAAATTTTACAAATCTCTGTAAGCAAAGCATGATTTCTTCCTGCGGTGCAATTCTCGCCCCAGTAGAGATAGAGTCAACGAGATAATGTCAAAAATAATAGTCAAAACCCTTTTCAATCTCTAATTTTTTGCCGTATCTCGAATGTGAGACGAATTTCGATAAACGTCACAATCAAGGGCCTTTATTACGAAAGCAAACTAGCAATCCTCATAATGACAGATAAATAATTTTGCGGGTGGTAGGACCTTGTGCAAGGTCCGTCCGGATCGCTACCACCATCTTGCTCGCTAATCCTGCCGCTAAGCAGCAGTGCTTGCACTGTTGTGTTCCGGCGTGGAGAGCAAGACAGCCGGTGTAATTACTGGCACAAGAGGTATTCCTAGCCCTCTGGGTTGGCAACGCATCTGCACTCTTTTTGTTGTTGCAGGTGTCTATAGGCGGTGGTGATCACTTACCATCAGGTGACCCACTTGCTCGTTTGCCTTCCTATGTTGAATAAAAAAAAATCCTTTACCTAACTGAAATAGGTCGTTATCGTGAAATAAATAAGGCATCTATTCTTCACATAGTATCAATGACATTTGCTATCCGGCTCTTTAGTCATCGTGTTTGGCATCTTCTTTTAAACCACGTAACTGATTTTGATACGATTTTCATTATTATTTTTGAATTATTTACGAAAGTTTTTTATTTTCATTACATGTTAATTGTATCCGTGCGAAGCCGGAGCGGATCGCTAGTTTATGATTAAGAGGATACGTAAAAAATGAAAGATCCATCATTTTTAAGCAAGCACTTGACTCAAGTAGAAACTATTTCTTCAAGAGCGTTTTACTACTTCTTCAGCCGAGATTCACTTTTACCATCGCCAATTCAAATAGATCGTAAAAACTGTATCATAAATCAAACAGCAATGAAAATATTAGTTCAAGATAACCTAAATATGGAACGGGTCATTTAAAACCAGTATTTCCGGCGTTGGTAGCGCATCTGTGTGCCATAAGTCATGCTGCCTACTCACAGCTTCTTTGGGTTTAATTGGGGAATTACGTGATATTGTAATATCTGACAATGTCAAAAGAACTGGTATTCGTATGATTGTAATGTGGGCATTAACTGCGTAAATATACATCAAACGCGTATTCGATTACCAGTAATCGGATTCTTCAAACTGTAAACCAAAATTATTTGATTTACTTCTGAGCCGTAAAACGGCGGTGGAATAGTCTAACACATCAAAGCCCGACTTCAAATGTGTTTACCGCCTGCCTTGATCTAGATTGGCAGCTTTTAGATTAAAAAGATAGCTTATCGTCGCAAATAAAAGTTATGAAAATGAAAATGAAAATTTTATTTTGCAAGTAGGCCATATAGGCTCTTTTACATGTCTGAATCTACTAGCGCTTCGGAAAATGGAAGATTCTGCTGAGAAGAAACGCCGCAAGAAACTCAGCAGTCTTTTTTTTCTTCTCTTTTCAAAACAAAAGTTAGACAGTAGGTTTTATAATATGGGATGATGAGTAACTCATCGGTGACGGAGATCTTTACTACGTTTGTAGTAGTTAAATTAAAGAACTTTCTTTAATGATTTTATTTTATTTCACTTTTAAGGTATAAACGAGTGTAGTCTGGAAGGCTTCAGCTGAAATATTGCAGTTTGGAACACCGCTGCGATTAATTACTTTATATTTAAATTCATATCGTTTAAATTAGTGGGTATTTTTTGTAATCGAAATTTTTTACTTTTTGATTATTTTTTGTATTTTTTTTATAAATTGAAATTATATTTAAAATGATATATAATGACAACACAAAGAAAAATTAGGGTAACTCGAACCTGCAACATCAGCGTTCCGTGCCTTGCGTTTGCCAGTTTCGCCACATTACCGCTACCATACCCTGCGAATCTGTCAATGTGTTTCGTCTTACCTCAGGCAAGGTCAGTCTGGATCGCTACCACCATCTTGTTTGCTAATCCAGCCGCTAAGCAGCAGCGCTTGCGCTGTTATCAAGATAGCCGGTGAAATTACTAGCTCAACAGGTATTTCATCTTAGCCCCTTGGGTTGACAATGCATCTACAGTCTCCTTGATATTGCGGGTGTCTATGAGCGATGGTGATGACTTACCATCAGGTGACCCTCCTAAACTTTAGCCTTCTTTTTTATTTTAAATAGGTAAAGTAATTTACCTTTTTTATTTCTTTAGGCAAAGAATAATTATATTAGCCCGCAATAATAATTCATACTACGAGTGTACGAGGAAACTAAGTCATTTTATTATTCATCCGGTTGATAATCAATCATAAACGCTATTATGATTATTATAGATAATCGGTATCGCGCCGAAACCTAAATTTAAAAAAAACACACCACTAGTGACAAGACATTGCGTCTTACTCTGCCTAAAATTGTCATGATTCGCGATATTGACCATGTTTCGCGCCGAAAGCGCGTAATGGCCGAATTATCGTACAATTGTCTTTCAAGTAGGTTAGGTGCAGTTTTGGAGTTATTAAAGTGCTGTGCGTACATGTTTTCAAAACGTTAACTACAAGAACTTGTTAAGAAAAGTTACATATTACCCTAGCGAAGCGATGTGCGGTTTTAGCCGAAAACATGCCAGTATTTTAATGCCAGCCGTCAAATATAAGAGACATGGATTCAGTCAAAAAAGCATGGCGGTATGGACTTGGTTTCCTTTGCCTCAACCAGGAGGGAAAAACTAAACTATAAACTTAACAAAAACTACAAGTGACACTAGGTAACTAACTAGTGAAAGTGAATAGTGAAGTGGCGGTGTACTTATTATCTAAACAAACAAGTCGTTTTATACTTAACTTAGGTCAAGATGACAACTGAAATCAAAAAAAGTCAGTTTAGCCATTAATAATTTTAAAATAATTAAATACCACAATGGAATACAAATAGTAACTCGCGTATAAATCGTTTGCAAACTGCAGACAATATTTATTTTATGCACAAGCACAGCTGATTGTTTGACGTAATGGAATGTTGCCAGGAAAAGGGGTTTTGAATTTCTACTAAAATGGTAGTTTTCAAAAGCTGATATTTTTTGTTACAGCGTCGGCGGTGGTCGGTGATGAGGAAAATATGAAGAACCTTACCACAGTTACCTGGGCACATGCTGTTAATAACAAAACGTACTTGGAGGCTGCTCTAGCGAGTAAGTGACCAAAGTAATAAAAAGAGAGAAGATTTTATTCTTCGGCATTAAAGATCACATAAGTTCATATTAGGTACTTATAACAATTTTCAAATGAGTATTTATTAATACAATCACTTATTTCTTTGTAACCGGCATATTTTGAGCGCTGGAGGGGCTACCATAAGCCGGTTATCGCGGGATTGGGGAGACTCGTGGCTAGTTTAGTTGATAATAATTTTCGATTTTGTTTAGTCTTGTTTATATGTAATAAGGTATTTTATTTTATTTTATTAATAATTATGTTTTTCACGGCATCAATATGGAACTAATTGTTCTGGATTAAATAATTTTCATTTCATTTCATATTTTTGATGCTAAAATAAATGCTTTTATTCGAGCGTTAATTCAACGTTAAAAGTCAGCAACGTTTTTTATTAAAGTTGTAGTTATTTAAGAAGACTGGCTTTAAAACACCACTACTTAGGGCCCTAAAAAAAATTAAAAAGTTTTAAATAAGGTGGAAATGTTAAAAATTTCGCTGTATTGACTTGACTGTAAAACACCAACTTGTCTGTATACCATGTTTGAGCAAATAAATTATTGATTGATTGATTGATTGATTGATTGTATTGAATTTATTATGGCTAAACGACATGACTTTTTGGCAATCCTAATCATTTTGCGATAACAAAGGATTATTTTAACCACACCATTTACCCATAGTAAATAAAATACTGCGAAAATTTCTCATAACGCCTCATACGGCATCCACCTTAAAAGTCATCGTTACTCAGCCTTAATCCTCACAAAAAACTAAAAAGCAGTGTTTGCTAGCCTTATTAATAAACGGCGGGCAATCGCACAGTGATCGTTTACCCGCGGTACACGCCTCGCTCGTGTTGTGGTTACCATGACGGGTTATGGGCCAGGGTATAGGAGCATAGCGTTTTCGGTTCAGTGCCTACATAAGGTACTTATGGAGTAGAGGAAAAACTATCGGGCACCTGGATAGGTAGCCCACTAGCGTTTAAGTATCACTGCCATAAATAAATATCTTGGGACAGTTAACACATTGACCTAGTCCCAAAGTAAGCAACTAAAGCTGCTTGTGTTATGGGTACTAGACAACGGATATACATACTTATATAGATAAATATATACTTAAATACATATAACATCCACGACTCGGGCACAAACATTCGTATTCATCATACAAACATTTGCCCCTCCCGGGAATCGAACCCGGTACCTCAAGCTTCATAGTCAGGGTCAGTAACCACTAGGCTATCCGGCCGTCAAAATAAGCCATTCATCTCTTTCGCACGCGCTGATTGATTAGAAAGGGATGTGTGGTTATCGCCATATCAGCTAATACTATGCCAGGGATACGACAAGTTAAGTTCATTGCGATCATTATGGAAGAAAAGAGAGGAAGAAGGAGTCTTAGAAGAAGTTGTATTAATAAAGAGAAGGAAAATGTTAAATACCTAGTAGAGAGGTTAAATAACTAGAAATCGTTAGGGAAACTTGGAGAGCATTGCGCCAACAAGACAAATATCTTCTCTATCTTTTGAGCCGTAACATTTTAGTTCATTTTAACAAAAGGTAGAGTTGTCATTTTGTCGGAATATTCATGTGCAATGTTGCAATACTAACAATGCTTTCAGGGTGCTTTTGGATATGCTCCGTTTCTGTAGCGGATCAGGGATGTTCACTGTTGTAAGAAAGGACTGTTTTACGCAACAATGCTAAAACCTTGCACTTTCGGTGTTCAGGGTGTCTTGACGCATCACCAATAATCACCATCGTCATCATTTCAACCATGAGATGTCCACAGTTGGACGGGGGTCTCCCTAGAAAAGCGCCACTACCAGTTTAGCATTGTTCGCATCCATCGAGTTCCCGCAACCATCACCAGGTTGTCGGTCCACCTAGTAATGGTCTGCCCATACTACGTCTTTCAGTATGCGGTAGCTACTCAACAACGCTTTGGCCAACCCCGTTCACTGCTCATAGGTCTCTCAAAAAGACTTCCACGACGAACAGTCGTATGCCTCCTGCATCCACCGGTGTCCAGTGACTGCCAACTAGTCGTCGGTCCATCTTGTAGGGGCGACCTAAACTGTGTCTACCAGTCCGGGGTTTCCACTCGAGAACCTTACGCCCCACCGGAGATTAGTTCTCCGACCGAGCTATGAGCAGCCCAATGCCACTTTAGCTTGCAGATTTGGAGAGCTATGTCGGCGACTTTGGTTTTGCTACGGATTTCCTCAGGTCTTGTTCTATCACGTAAAGAAACTCTGTTTATAGCTCTAACCATGTTGTTGCATATTTTCTTTTAAAGTCGTCTTATACTGAAATTAATTTCTCGTAGCTTGGGCCCAACCCCGTCAGAAATAGCATTTCCAGTAGCTGCGCGTTCCGAGAAGCAGTTTGTTACAATTAATACGACAGATATAGGTTTCACAGTCGCGTAATGCCTATTGATAGATGCCGTTCACCACGACCGTAACGTGCTTTGTGGGACTGACTTTGTTTGTCTCACTTGCCCAGACTTATGCCCGTGTCCAGACTTTAGTTTCGGAGGGGGGAGGACGACATTCATCGCTCCATTGAGTGTCACCCGCTCGCCAAATTTGAATTAGCCTTGTCTCACCAGATTTCTGGGGGGATAAATCCCAACTATTCCTCCATCCTTGTTGGCTGGTATCTTTGCGCTCGTAGAGGTAGATCGTTTTCAATACGAATTGAATATTTGAGAGACGGCTCATAACTTAAAGATTGACCATCGAATCGTGTTATAGACCCAGTGGCATTAACAGGACTGGCCTTAGGTTTCGTTTATCTCTCCCAGCTACTCCGTCAAATTAGTGTCAGAAAAGTACACACGTGCAGGTAACCTCAGATAAACTACACTTTTTAATTTAAAACTACCGTGAGACTCGGTCATAGTAATAAAAACGGTCACTCACGTATTTTTAAGTAGAGGATTGCCTGACATGTTTCGGACCAATCCGTGGTCCTTAATCCTGAGTCCCCGCGGTGGCGGCGCGACGATGACAAATACGACTTAAAAATACGTGAGTGATCCATTTTTATTAATATATAAACTAAACTTGGCCGATTATGTTAACTTAGGGTTTCTGAAGGGAAAATCTCTACGTACACATTTTTAATGGGTAGCGTAACACATTTTAAAATGAGTTACGCTAGTAAAAAAGAAAATTTTCCATTTAGAGGTATAGCTCAATAGACAATTTCGAAACGCGAAACGGTATCCCAAATGTTAAAAGCTGATAAAGTTTTTCAATAACGATAAACAGGCTGCATGATGACGATGAACTATTTACAGGTTTACTTTCTTTCTTTCCCAGGCGACGTGGCCATGCTAGAAGCTGACATAGTCCTTGGACAACTTCAGGGTAAAGAGGGCCCCCCCTTACCCATCATGGCGCACCCCCCTGCCACCACTTCTGACCTCTCGCTTGGTGACTTCCTGGCGGCAGTCGCGCAGCACAACAAAGGCACGGCTAAGGATAAACAGAAGGGTGTGAAGCTGGACTTTAAGAGCATAGAAGCATTTGAAAAGGCGCAGGAGTTGATTGCGCCGTTTAGCAAACCTGAGGTAAGATCATACGTCGATTGGTTGTTTATACTCGTAATTATATCAATGGCGCATTTCCATTGGTCGGTAAAGAGTGTTGATGGCTTAGTGGTTAGTTGGATGGACCCATGATCGTGAGATACCAAGATCCCGAGCGGTTATTAAATTTTGTTCATTAGGCACCCATGATCCTATTTTTCTGGTTTCCCTGTCACAGGAGTTACGAAGGTCAGTTTGAAATCGTTTTAAAGTAATAACCTGACCTGCTTATTCTGGGATCGTGGTCAAAAACGCACACTGAAAGAACCGGGAAAATCGCCAGGAAGATGATAGGGGATGCATGACAAACAAACAGAGGGTTTAAAGTTAAGAGCAATATATACATATAAAAAGGAACTCCGTTAATGACTGACTGGCAGACGACATCCCACATCTTAAGCCACAAAAAAAATTGAAACATGAGTTACTTTTGGAAATGTAGAGATGCACTAAGAAAGATGTTTTGGAAATTTCGCCATTAAAAGGGTTTAAAAAGGGGTGGAAGTAGTTCGTAGTATGTAATTCAAAATGTATGCAGACGAAATCGCGGATAAAAGCTAGTTTTAACAATAAAAGGTTCCTTTTTTGTCAAGGGCTTAAAGTAATAATCTACCTACAGCAGTAAAAAAAAACCCCAAAAGCACAAATTGCCGAAGTATTTCCCATTATCATAACTAATTTTTACAAAAAAATCTGTAAAAAGACATCTGCTGAGAATAGACGCGGAGGAAACCTTGCCGGGTATTTTATCATAAACCCACAAGTCCTGATTAGGGGTATTTCATTTTCAACCTAATATGTTAAAATATAGAGTCTCTGTTTAAAATAAACCTATTTGTCTTCAACGCCTTTTAGAATTAGAACTGTCTAATAATTACAAAATTATATCACTCAATCCTTCAATTGTCGAGTCCAGAATGTCGGGATGTGCTACGATGGTGCTTAATAATGGGATTTATAGTGGTTGTGTAAGGTTCATTGTTGAGTGGTAGATGTTGTTCACACAGATGCTCGTGTTGTGACAGAGCGTGTGAATCCTTGATGAGTTGTGTCGCGTTGTGTGGTCTGCAACCACTTGGTTAGGGTTGCCAATCTCGGAACAAAATAACTCCCATAAAAAACCATGTAAAATACGCCACGTCTCGGAATTCTTCTACTATAAAAAAAGTCATGAATTATACTATCATGTAGAGCCAAGTTAGTTTTTTTTATAAATAGATTCAGGCGTTATTTTGTGAAGGTCCGTAATGAACAAAGTGGAACAAATTACCTTGCCTCCCTGGCTCCGCGAAATTAAACTTTTTAGTTAGTCTGAAAGCACTATTATAATTATCATAAATTATTGCCGTGTCGTAATTTTTCAGAATACGCGTTAATAGTAACACGTATTCTGCGAGCGAATATAAATAATAAAACAAATCAAAATTAACCCCGAACTTCGAAAACACTTTTTTATAATTTATAATTATACTCTTCTACCGACGCTCGGCGTCCGACTCGCAATTGACCGGTTTTTACTATTTACTGTTTTATTTTAAAATTTGATACTATTATAGTAACCGTTTTTTAATAAGGATAGATCAAAAACAAAAAAACCGTAAAAAAATACATTTCTTGTACCCCTTTTTTACTTTTTGGATTTTTTAATTTCTTGGCTAGCTACATATTCTCCACACCGTGACGAGATAGAGTCCCCAGTCTAAATCTCAGCACATTTCCGCTTGACCCATGCCGTGATATGCGGAAGCGCGTGCGCACATGTGCACATTCCGGCGGACGCGCCGCCCTTCATGTCGTCCACGACTTTCTAGACGATAATAACGGCTGCGGACTGGAGAGTGACTGGACGATACATAAATGAATGAATGAATTTTTGGTACAAAACAAATTTACAGGTCAAATTGAGAACCTCCTCCGTTTTTTTTCGTCGGTTAAAAAATAAGAGAGAATTCCAGGCAAAATTTCTTTTACCAAGTGAACTGTTGAGGTGTAGCAACGCCCGATGTTGCTGGCTTATTGGATTTTACGTTTTTATACAGCATCAGGAAAGCAAACGAGCAAGTGGGTCGCACCTAATGGTAAGTGATCATCACCGCTCATCGACACTCGAAATACCAAAGATATTGCAGACGCGTTGCCAACCCAGAGGACTAAGATAGACTACCTCTTGTGCCCGTAATTTCACCGGCTATCTTGCTCTCTACGCCGGAGCACAACAGTGTAAGTAAGCACTGCTGCTTAGCGGTTGCATTAGCGAGCAAGATGGTATTCAGTATTTTGTATTTTTATTGCACCATTTCACAAAATTTGTACAAATAAGACCCTGTTAGGGCATAGCAATTTCACACTTAAAGTAAATCAATTCTGTACTATCTAAAAAATATTAAAAACAAACCAAAGTAACTATATTGACAATTTGCGTACTTACTATCTAAATTATTTATATTAGGAGAGGTAGTTTATAAGAGTACCTATAATAAGAATACTATACATATACAAGTTTACAATTTAGATACTCATTCATATATTAAAATGTTGGTAGTAGCGATCCGGACGGACCTTCCACAAGGTCCTACCACCCACAAAACTTTAGTGTCATATTTAATCATCACAATACACCAATATAGTGTGCTATGATGAATACGTGTTTTATTTACCAGAGCACTGAGCACTTCTGCTTAATTTGAGCAAATTATATAAAAGGAAAGAATTAGTTCTTTCGCTATCTCGCTATTTCGTCTTCTTTATAGATTTTTATTAAACACTATAAAATATGTAAGTAAGTACCTCATCATATTTTGATCCAAGCGTCGCACCTTGGGGGACAGCTAAGAACTAGCTGTTAACAAGGATAACTAATATTTTAGTATCCCCCAAATGGGTACCTAACCTAACTGTTGCTTAATAGCGGTCGTTTAATGAACCGCTTAATTATTGAAGTGCAGTCGAGAGGACATTAAGTCAACGAGGACTGATTTAGCGGTGACGTGGTGCGAACGGCATTCGCACAACATTTTAAGCGTTGTCGGTCCATATTACTACCTATTTAATTTATTACTTCTAAGAGGAGCTCAGGTCAATAAGTGAAGCTTGAGGAATACAGGCGGTGCTAAAAAGCGTAGGTATTTTCAAAATTAAACGACATTATTTCTTGTAAGAATCGTTTCGATTAGG
The DNA here is from genome assembly GCA_963691745.1 of Ditula angustiorana. Lineage (NCBI taxonomy): Eukaryota > Metazoa > Arthropoda > Insecta > Lepidoptera > Tortricidae > Ditula > Ditula angustiorana. The sequence goes on along the minus strand of OY829481.1, from coordinate 14,990,523 downwards.
ACCCAAGTTGCTCTTCTAGCTATGACCAAAATATCGTCATCAAACCTTCACTTAGTAGTTATTAGAATTACATTATTCTCCTAGGTGTTTATTCTCGTTTCTTGATTCAGATGGTATGTTAGAAAAAGACATCAGTACATGTCGACCGAAGCCCGTCTCCTTCGACCTCTGATACGGCAGGGGTTGACGTATCGCCGTGTTTCTTTAAACATGATCAAAGTGTTATTTCTTCTTTTTGCAGGTGACCTTCCCTCTCTGGCTGAACGCCGACATATTGGAAGGACCGGTGGCTCCTACCACGAAACCTCTCGACCCTGAGAAGTTCATCAAGCTGGCTGCGAAGCACCCTCGCGCCGTCTTGTCCATAGGCTGGACGACGCAGTACGGGGGAAATATCACTGAGGGGGAATACACGCGGGAGCAGATCGGGACTATGTTGAGAATGGTCAATACGCATCGTGTCAACCAGACTGTTACTTTCCCCGTAAGAAATATTACCACAGCTTCTTTTACTTCTTCAACAATAGAGCCTTAGGGGATGACAAAGAGTCTAGCCTCTTTGTTCACCGATAGACCTGTCACAGACATATTGGTGGCACATTTTGTTTGAATCCTGAGTTGACCTTGATCTTTAATACAGAGTAGAGACAAAGGACAGAACAGCATGGTTAGCAAGAGTTGTTATGATTAGGTTTGTCGGTATAAAAGAGACAGAAGCACACGAGATGTAAAATATATTAAAAATAACTGCAGTGATGACAATGACGGATAGCAAGGAAAATGCAATATATTTGGGATTTTATTAAGGGAGAGCACACAAAAGTAATGGGCGAGCGGCTGGGGTTTTTCCATCTTGCTTCCACATGGGTGTCTTCAAAAGGCGAGTGTACCGATTTTTGCAAGGCCGGCAACGCACTAGCTGTCCTAATGGTGCTGTAGGTGTCCATGGGCGGCGGTGATCACTTAACATCAGGTGAACCACTTGCCCGTTTGTCAGCTTTAATTTAAAAAAAAGGATATACTGTCATCACGGCAATCGTTGTTTTCCTTCGTTATCATCCAGGCCCGGCCAAACCGTATCACCTGCCCCGGTGGCAGTTTCACGCGACACAACATCATAATATAATATTACGGTAGTCCCATAGTCATGATTTATCTCAGTCGCTGTAGAGAAAAGACACCACTAAGTATCAAGTTTCTGCTCCAGTTCGAAAAAACCGGAGATCCTCAACAACTATCATCACGGTCCTTTCTCCCGCAGGTCCGCGCCGGCCTGGCCTCTAATAGCCAGCCCGTGATTCTCGACCTGCTTCGCGAAACCTCGTCCCTGGACTCGTCCATGACGGTGTGGTCTGCTGAAGAGGATGCTGTGGCCGTGGACCGGCTCCGAGCCCTCATTCTAACAGTGGGTCTCGAGAGGACCTATCTCGACGTCCCTCAAGAGCTCGCCGCAAGGCTGCATCTTCCTGCTGCTAAGAAGAACTAGATAATTATATACTTTGGTCAGTTTATTGTGGGTTTCATTTTAGGTTAGGTCATTATACTCAATTAAGTAGTTCAAGTATTGACTTCAGTTGTCATCGGAAATGCTAGAGCAATGAAAATTGAGCGAAGTACATTGTTGCCTTTAGATTGAACCTCAAGTATCACGTAATGGTTCAAATAGGCGATGTTATCGATGAATGCCGAGTGACAAACTTTAAGTAATAGTACAAACTGTTAGGAGAGCAGATCCAGCACTGTAGGTACAGTCAACCAGTTTGATTCATTGGCCAGTGTAGAACCTTTCCCCAATAGGTAAATGTCGTAATGACTTCTCAATAAATGTCATAATATCCCAGTGATGACATATTGCGGCGACGTTCTACGGTAGTGGCCTATCAAATTGGTCGACTGTTCATTCCATCTGGTACTTTTGCTTCGTGCAGTAACATTGTGGAAGCAATGTGGTGTTCTCAAATGGTTTTACCATCGGGGCCTTCAAGAAAATGGTTTATTTCCATGGCTGGAAATAGATTAGCGACTCTATCAGGGTTGGGTACCCCGCAGATGGCAGTGATCACTTCACATCAGGTGACCCGCCTGCTGGTTTACCTCCTTTTTATTATTATTTTTAGGGCTGCATGGAGTAGGTACGATATGGAGCGTTTTTGCGAAGTCTGCCGACTTCTATTTTATTTTATTAGTCGTAGTATTTACAAAAATAATTTTCGACTTTTAAATACCTAATTCTTTCCGTTTCGGACAGAAAATAAGAAACATAATAATCTATCTATATATATAAAAAAAAATGAATCCCTATTTCCCTTGGTCACGACATCACGCCTGAACGTCTGGACCGATTTCGGTAATTCTTTTTTGTTCTGTTCGTTATTATCAGGAGAAGGTTCTTATGAAAGAAAAAATCAAAAATCTGCTCATTTATGGCGTCTAAGGCGGAACAAAGTTCGCCGGGTCAGCTAGTTGGTAATAATTGCTTATATAATCGCGACTTGTAGACATTGAAATAAAACAATTAAAACTGTATATGTCGCTTGTATTGTAATTGTAAATACTAATGTAACTTCCGATGTTTCGATCTTTTTTTAGGTCTCATGTTCACGGAATTAGATTCGTTACAATACTTGCGATACAAACCATTTTAATTGTTTATTTCAACAAAAATTGGTAGCTAAAAAGTAAGTATTTACATAGGCACTACAATTTTCTTAGAAAGCTGCAACTCTGTAGGGTACAATGTTTCTTACAGCGATTACCCGAACCATAAACAACAACCACTGTTTTGTTGTATTCTCGGGAAGTAGAAAATAAACACTTAAGATGAATCACTTGTGTTGTAAGGGAGCAATTATTGTTTATAGTTCATACATGCATCAAAGGAGTCTTAAGAGTTGAGAGTTTCAAGTACCTATATGTACAAGGTGTATCATTGAAATCGGTCAGTATGGGAAAGGCTGAAACAATAAGACATACGAAGATCTGTTCTTAGGAACCATTTCATCGATTTTGATACGAAGAAAAACTGTATTCGTACGTTAAAAAATAAAAAAATCCAAATTTTTATTGAAAAAAACGGCGGTCACCTCGAACACAGACTAAAATAAATTAAAACAATGCATTTTATTTATTTTAGACCTCATGTTTCATAGAGCCTTTTACTGCTTAAGACTTACACAATCGATATCTAAATAGAAATAGTGTAAGTTTATTTTTTTCAAAACAACTGGGTTCGATTCCCGAGCTGCGTACGGTTTTTTTTAAAATGTATGAATGCAGTTTTTCTTTTTATTAAAATCGAAGACATGGTTCTTAAGAACAGATCTTCGTAGACTTTCCCATTCTGACCGATTTGAATGAGACATCCTGTATATAGGGTACTTGAAACTTTCAACTCTTGAGACTTCATATTTCGCTTCTTGTATGAGTACGAATTTCAGAGTTCTTTTATAGGTAAAAACTTAGGATGTGCCTTCTTGCACGTAATTGTGAACAGTTGGACTAGGTATTCGATATTTGCGCGGGTGGTAGGACCTTGCGCAAGGTCCGTCCGGATCGCTACCACCATCCTGCCGCTAAGCAGCAGTGCTTGCACTGTTGTGTTCCGGCGTGGAGAGCAAAACAGCCGGTGTAATTAATTACTGGCACAAGAAGTATTCTATCTTAGCCCTCTGGGTTGGCAACGCATCTGCAATCTCTTTGGTGTTGCGGGTGTCTATGGGCGGTGTTGATCACTTACCATCAGGTGACCCAATTGGTCCTTTGCCTTCCTATTGTATATTAAAAAAAACATCTGCCAAATTCTCATCCACAAGCGACATCACACTTAATCAGCATGTCATTAGGATCTAATTTGCTTCAATTAATTACAACATCAACTATGAATGGCTCGGCATTGCAGTCACGTGGGCACCACATGCAAAGGTCGACAGCCTTTTGCAGGGCTCACATTTGCCATTCCTGTGTCTTTAACTGTTATTGTAATAAAGTAAAATTTTGCTTGTTTTAACGTAATTTAGCTACAATGCCAGACAAGACTAACATTTGCGGTCGCCATAACCTTTATGGTTTAGAAATAAAGTTTGTTTTTTGACTTTTTGTTTACTCAAGCAAAGTCTGAAGTCTGGAGAGACACAGCGGCATTCCGGCAATGAATATTAATTGAGTACTTACTGTGTTACAAGTTACAACTTTAAGCCCGTCGTGGTGAATAAAGGGTCGTGGTTAAAAAAGGTAGATAGGTTACAAGTGCTCCGGTAGCGAGCTCCAAATTGGAGTCAAATAGCACCAGTGTCCTCACTCGCCAAGCAACAAGCGAACGGTGCGCATGTTAACCTGTGTGTTTGCGGTCAATTCCAAATTCCAAAACCCTGCAAGGCCGTGATTGGTCCGTTGGAAAAAAATATTCGCAACAGCTAAATACTAGCTGTCACCTTTATTTCTATGGTTTTAATCACGTTGTCCCTTTTACACAGTTCACTATTTGTGCGTAAAAGTGAAAACGAAACATTTTGGCATGTGTGTGTGTTCGTCACTGCATTTGGATAATTTTTTTTGGAGTTTTTATATAGGTATAACCTGTCTATTAGTCACTGGTCGTGGTGACATAAATCGACTCGCTAAACTGAATGTTGTGCTAAACTATTTCCGAGGCGGGTCTGACATGACCGGCCTATGTTTTACTTATCCCTCCCTGCTTCTCTGTCAAACTAGTGTCATAAGAAAGGGACGTACGTAGAGATAAACTTATATCATATTGGGGCCACTGGTCCAGACCTCGGAGGCTTCCTCTCATCGACTATTGGCACGTGCGGCTTCAACACTCTCGAATTACGCGTACACTATCGATATTCCAAATAACTGTAAAAGCGTTTAATAAGTAATTGCTCACGCGCAGAAGCTCGGCGGGTTTTCAGTAAAACCGTAAATTATTTATTAGTTCAGGAAGCAGGGGATTTGGGTCGCAGATATTTTTGATTAACTAGTTGCAGGGGACGCCAACAGTTTTAAGGAGTACCGTTAACTGTAGCTGTCAATTATTGTTTTCTTTACTTTTCTATACAAATAGAAAGGACAGCGAGCAAGTAGTCACCATCGTATACAGACACCCACAACAGTAAGGAAACTGTAGATGCGTTGCCATCCCAGAGGGCTAAGATGAAATACCTCCTGTGCCAGTAATTACACCGGTTGTCTTGCTCTCCACGCCGGAACACAACAGCGTAAGCATACTGCTGCTTAGCGGCTGGACGAGCAAGCAAGATGGTGTTACGAATAGACAGACGGAGCCTGCACAAGGTCCTACCACCCGCAGATTATTTATACTTATGCCTAACATGTAATCAAAATTGTAGCTGTCCGATGTCTGTACAGTCGACCAAGAAATTGTTTGACCACTTTTCAACCGTTTTAAGTACTTGCTTAGCTACTTTTAAACCTTATCCACTAGTAATACGATCGAAAAGTGGTTAAGCAATTTTTTGATCGACTATACCCTACGTAAACGTATTGTAGTGTAGGATTTATAAAAGCTGACGCCGAAAATATATAAAACTATCATTAATTTCTCTTCTTTCTCTCTTTCTCATGAATCGAAATAAACGAAGGACATAATGTGACATAATGATTACTGCTAGAGTTTGGGTCCTGTCAAACGCTCAAATGTTAACTGGAAAAGATCCCTTAAAGGGATAAGTTTATACACGTGCCTTGTCCTGTAATCTGTTATTTTTACCCGACTACGGCAAAGCCAAAAGGAGGGTTAAGTTTTTAGCAGTCTATGTATGTATGTTTGTATTTACGTATGTTCCACTGTACGGCTGAGCCGATTTTGATGAATGAGGTATTTATGTGTTATATACAGTCAATTAATTTGATTCATAGGCCACTGTATAACGTTGTCGCAATGTGTCATCGCCGAGATACTATGACATTTATTCAGAAGTCATTATGACGTTTATTGTGAAAGGGTTCTACAGTGGCCTAAGAATCAAATTAGTTTACTATACAATAAAGAGTTATACATACATACACACATAATGTAATTAAATTATATTCTGTGTATTAAATTGTGTTGCACTACCTACAACGATTTCTGTTTTGCCTAAAGGTTGACTGGCAGAGAATGCTTTAAGGCATTAGTCCGCCTTTGTACATTTAAATGTTTTTTTTTGTCCAATAAGACGACATACATACTAAATCAATATAAAATGTAATGAAGCTCCAAAGGTTGCGGAGTCCTGCGGGGCTTTTACTCCCCACTGACCAAACCGCTGCATTACGATCGGCCGGCCACCGGTCACCGCACACCGTTTCTATTATAACATTTGGAAACAACGTTGTCTGTACGTTCAACATTAAAGGTTCATTGACAATTTTCTTTTATAAAATAGGAAGGCGAACAATCAAGTGGGTCACCTGATGGTAAGTGATCACCACCGCCTATAGACACCCGCAACACCAAAGAGATTGCAGATGCGTCGCCAACCCAGAGGGCTAATGCCAGTAATTGCACCGGCTGTCTTGCTCTCCACTAGAACGCAACAGTGCAAGCACAGCTGCTTAGAGGATTAGCGAGCAAGATGGTGGTAGCGATCCGGACGGACTTTACGCAAGGTCCTACCACCCGTGAAATATAATGAGTATAGATAGTAATGATTTTGGTTTAGTGTCAGAGTAAGCTAGTGACCTGGATGCGGTCGGCAGATCAGATTAGATAAGTGTGTGTTTGTTAACCTATGCCTCAGGCAGATAAACGCGTACGCACTTATTACGCCATGCGTGTAAAACAAAGTTAAAGAGTACGCATTAGCAGTAGCTAGCGTTTATTCCAAAATCTGTAGGTCTGTCATGTCCGTCCTTGTGTAATTTAATCATAATCATAATAATTTATTTATATGTATAAATGCAACACAATACACATATAAAAAAAAATGATAAAATGTACACAGTTTTAATAATATATTATTAAAGCTGTGTACATTTGATCACATATTGCATTTATACTTAAAAAGTTCCAACCGTTTGCCCATTCCGGACGTACAATAATATTTCACTTAGGATCTAAATGGTAATCTAAATAAATTATACAAAATATTCATGTCGCACGCTTAGTATTAAAGTGACCCATTTCTGAATAATACACGTCCCAAAATATCACCTTAATTAAAAGACATAGGGTTTAATTTTGGGAAATATCAAATTCAGAATTGAGTCACTTTAATACTAAGCGTGCGATTTATTCCTCCGTGTGGCTCTAATTAGATTCATAGTTATTTAGATATTCAGTCAATATAAAGTTACATTATAAATAACAAAATAAATTTTAAGTTACACGAATTCATATTGAAATCGTCATAATGTATATCAATTATCTAAAAAAAAAACATATTTACAAAAAAATGGCGGTGGCGCCATTTCGGATCATCAAAGTAACTCACAAAATTCTCTTCATCTCAACTTAAGACTTTTAGTCTTGTCGGTGTAGTGCTTTCCAAGCCTCCCTATCGACCGCCAGCTCCTTGACTTCTCTGTACGACACGACACAAACCTTCTCCTTCACTTCGTCCATATACCTTCTTCTAGGTCTGCCCCTTCCTCTCTTACCTTCTATCCTCCCTTCTATAATAATTGCAATGAAATTATCGTGTCGTACAAGGTGCCCGATCATTCTTCCCCTCCTGTTTTCAACCGTGCTCAATATTGCTTGTTTCTCTTCCACTCTCCTTAAAACCTCCTCATTCGTTACTCTCTCTGTCCAACTTATCTTCTCCATTCTCCTCCAGCACCACATCTCAAAAGCATCCAACCGTTCTCTGTCTCTCTGTTCTCTCGTTGTTCACAAAATCCAATGAACCAAAAATCTAAAATCATGGTAATTATGTCACATAAGAATTATGTCACCCATCTTTATCTTTATATAAAATAAAGTAAAATCGCAATTTTTTCCTGTCTGTCCGAAATTCTTATGGTGTATCTTCGGCCGCCTTTCTCCTTCTAAACCACCCAACGAATTTAGAGAATTTTCCACGGAAGGTTTTTATGTACAGTACATCTTAATTGTACCCATTAAAAGCCTGGTCGATTAGCTAGTAATAAATAAATAAAACTTAGGCAATCATGTTAGGGCTTCAAAGAATATTTATCCGGCGACTTAAAAATAAGCAAACGAAACAAGCCCACTGAGATCAATGGCGTATTTATAGCTTTTGGTATAAATACCTACAGACCGTGCAAGTAAAGGCGGCTTCACAATATAAAGTAACTGCCAAATCGCTGCGGTATAAACGCTCGTTGCCATAGCAACCATCGCTTATAAGATCGTCTATTGTGTGCCTTGTAAACGTCCTTATCATAGGAGCAATTATGATTTGATACTACTATTATTTATTTTGTATTTTAGTATTGTCGAATTGTTCGTTGTCAAACTATGTTTTCTCTCTAAATTGTTTTTTTGTGGTAATCGATAAAGAAGTGTTGTATTAAAATGCTATGTAATGACAACACAAAGAAAAATTTGGATAATGGCAGGACTTGAACCTGCAACATCAGCATTCCGTGCCTTGCGTTTGCCACATTATCGCTGCCATACCCTGCGAATTTTTCAATGTGCTTCGTCTTACTGTCATTGCATTATTGATTTTAAGGGTACGACTTCCCTCGGTGTCATCTATATGAAACTTTTGAACAAGTTATCATATTTGAATGTTGTAAACATTTAAATAATAAAAATGGAAAGAAATTTCAATTACAAGAGTTGAGTTATTGTATTGTTTTGTATTGTAACGCTTTTGCGCGACGCCATACCACTGTTGATTGGTCAGAGCAAAAGGATCGCTGCGTTTTTTGCAAGATTGCGTTGTGAAACCAGCTTAAGTGCAGCAAATGATGCGCGAATGAATTGCACAAATACCTCGATTTAAAATGGTATGCATGCTCAAGATAAAAGGTAGGTCATTGAACAGGAGAGTTAAGAGGAAACACCAAGGTCTAGAGAATTGAAAAATAGGTATTTGTAAAATCTATTGCTGCCTCCATCTATCTAGCCTCCCCCCGCAGAGTGCAATAGAGACAGCCGCAGCTTGGACTGAAAATACCTATTAAAAGTACACAAAATCAACGATTCGTAGACCCCTGATTCCTTCTCCAAAACTTATCCGATTTAACTACTTTTTTCATTAAAAATTAAAGAAAGGCTTTGGGAGTGTTCCTATGTTTTTCTGTTTTTATATAATCTAGTAAAATTTGTTTTCTGAATGTATGAACGCAGCCGAAAATCTGGCCAATTTTTTAGGTTTTTGAATGTCCATATCTCTTTTAATAATTAACTTATTAAAAAAAGAAAAACATAGGGACATGCATAATAGTGGCCATCGATTTTTTGAAAAAAAAAAATTGCTCTACTGGCATTATCCAGAGAGGAAACAGGGGACGACGTATGTATGGAAAAACGGCCCTTGTGTTTCCTCTTAAGTTCAAAATTAACTTAAGGTTCTATTTAACTTTGCGGGTGGCAGGACCTTGTACGAAATTCGTCCGGGAGCACAATAGTGCAAGCACTGCTGCTTAGCGGCAAGATTGTCGAGCAAGATGGTGGTAGCGATCCGAACGGACCTTGCACAAGGTCCTACCACCCGCCGTTAATATGAGATCGATTCGTTTTCCTTGCCTTAACGTTTGATCCATGTTTTAATTAACTAGGTACTTACGACCACTTAATACCTCGATATTGATACGGGCACTTCATCATCTAAAAGCGAATTAAATGGTGTAGGTAGCTACACTTTCAGCTTTTTAGCCCCGTTTTGCTAAAGAGTGCAACAAAAAACCTTTCAATATAATTACGAGATTAAAACTTAACCAATAAAATTAGAGATAATGCTATGTAGAGCAACAATTTCAATGAATACTTATAGATCTTACAACAAAACTGATAAATTGTAAGTATGCTGTTAACGAACACATAATTTATAATCTTTTTAAAAATAACAAAGCTAACTAAAGCTGAGACAATAATGTATCCTGAATGAAACAATGAACATGAACAACAGCAGCCAACAAACTTTCTTCAATTATAAAAAGGCCAAAATAACCAGCTCAATGAGAAGACTCAAGAAATCACACAAACCAAATCCCGCTCGCATTTCATCTCCCGCGCAACGTGCGCGCCATGTGGCGTTCAGTCCCACGCCGGCAGCCGCGCGCGCACCATGCTGCGTACCTTGATCATTGTCCTGCTCGCGCCGCGCATGCGCTCGGCCATAGTCGCCGATCCCCCCACCCTGACCGACCGACTCGAGCAACTGTACGAAAAATTAGAAAAATTCACACCCACACAACCACCCCACGTAATAATCCCAGAACGTTTGGAAAAATTATACGAAAAATTGGAAAGATTCGCGGCTCCGCAGACGACCGAACGGCCTGGAGAAAAGTTGTATGAAAAATTGGATCGTCTGAACTCCTTGACGCCTGACAAGTTTTTGTCGGATGATGAAGAGGAGTTGCTGGACGCTATGCAGGAGTGGGGTATGCTGGATGAGCAGATAGGTGCGGTTGTCACGGATATGCAAAGGATTAAGCCGGAAGGCGAGGAGTACGGAGAGTGGAATGATGAGGTTAGTATCACACAAACAATTATTCTACCTTTTTTCAAATGAAGTTAAGAGGAAAAATAATGGTTGCTTAAGGTAAAATAATGAATGATTCGCCATTATTTCATGAAAAAACGATTCAAAAACTGACGATAATATTGCAGGATTTTTATAAAACAAACTAACCTTTATGGTTCTAGACGACGAACCTGAAATAAATCCTGAATAGTTTACAGTTTCGGAAATAAAAGCATATTGTCAGACGACCAGTTTTTGAAGTGAATTAATTTGTGAAACGTTTATGAAATGATAGGTCACGGTACAAAATGAATGCTGTTGTCATAGCTTTACATTGTTTATTCCATTAATTAAAAACCTTAAATGTTACTAAAATACTATTAAATAAAATTGTTTTATTAGGTAGTTGATTAATAGAAAATATGCTCTAAACAAACACAAATACTCTTTAGTCGACATCACACCTAAATATTACACGAAAAATAACAAAATGTCGAGGTACACAACAGGCGGTCTTATCGCTTTAAGCGAACTTTAACAGACAACAAGCTAAATTTAAAAAGTTATTTCAAGAAACACATTGAGCAGGTGGTGTAAACGCAAAATAAAATAATCGGACAGAATAACTATATAACATATTAGAATAAATACATGATTCAATGCGGTATATTTCACTCACAAAGTAAATGGCATAAGTTTTTAAATTATTTTAGATCATTATAGAAAATACATTTATTACCAAATAAATGTACATAGATGAAAAACGACATTTTAAAAGTTAAAACGATAAAAACTTACGAAAATGACGAAGTTAAGTTTGTTTTTGTTTCAAAAGAGGTTTTTTAGAATCCAGATGAAAATGTACAAAAATTTATTTTAATAGTATTTTGTTAAAAACTGACAGTATTAAAGAGAACTGCATTTTTAACCGATTTCAAAAAAAGGAGGTTCTCAATTCGATTGATGTTTTTAGGGTTCCGTACCTCAAAAGGAAAATGGGAACCTTATAGGATTACTTTGTTGTTCGTCTATCGGTCTGTCTAGACTCTTTTTCTCACGAACGTGTGGAGATATCGAGTTGAAATTAATATCAAATACTTAATTCTACAATCCTACGAGGCCGTGAAAAAAATTAAACATCTAAGTCAACGCAATCAAAAGATACAGCCGTTTATCATTATGCAAAATTGCTTTTTATTTGGTTGTAAGGGTTTTTTCTAATTCCTCCTGTTTTTTTGGTAAGTTTGTACGGAACCCTCGGTGCGCGAATCCGACTCGCACTGGACCGGTTTTTTATTTTTATCATATTACAGCATATGTACATTAGTGGTCTCTTGACCTGGTGCCCAAGATTCTAGCAGCGTTTCTTCTTTGAACAGCAATGCTAATACGTCAAGAAAGGATGGTGCCAGCTCTATGTTCACGTGTTCTAGATACGTTAATCTATGCAAAATTATCATTAGTTGAATGAACGGATTACTGGTTGTCTAGACAATGTGACATTGTATTAGGGCGAAAACCCACTGCGTCCACGCATACGTTTTTGTATGAAGTGTAGCGTACGCCGCAGTGGGGTTTCGCCTTTATCGTCAACGCTAGCACAGAATAAATAATAGTACTAACGTACAGAAACTTCTCTTTTTCGACCACCATTAAACGAATCCTAACTTTATGATCAGGCCCAAAAAGTTCGGATTACTTCATAAACATTCGCCAGGCGGCATGCGTCAAAAGGAAGGCGCCGCCCGCGCCCGTCTTCCACCCGCAAGGCCCTGGCACACCGCTAGGGTTGGGCTGCTTACTGTAATACTATCACAACGACGACCCAGAGTGAGCCGGCGCGCGCGCGGCAAGCCGGCAACCTACTGCGATTAACCTATGCCATAGGTAATGCGGCAAGCGCACCTACAGTGCTGAGTGGAACCCCCCTGACGCTAGTTAAACCGACAACATGCATGGACTTGATGTAAGGAGTGATAAGCCTATGTTAAAATGTATCAATAGAGAACGTCAAACCCTCAAATTTAGCGTTGACGCTAACTGAATCTCCTTGTGTCTAAACACGAGACTTGCCAGTGGATACTATTCAAATACTGCGAAAATTTCAAGCTTAATTTTCAGAGAACACTTATACCTTTTCCAGAGTTTTCTGCAACTTGTTTCTCTCTATGTTGAGCCGCCGAAAACATTCCCAATTCGCGAAAATTTGAAGCTTAAAACTTTTCGAGAACTTTCTGCAACTCGTCTATCACAATTTTGTGCAGCCGAAAACTTTCTAAAATTGCTAAACTTTCTAGCTTTATTTCTGAGAACATTTTCACCTTTTCGAGAACTTTCTGCAATTTGTTAATTTGGAGTGTCTCTCCATTACTGGATGTTGGCCGTTAGCTTTGCAAAGTTGTAATTTTTTCAACATCCCTAGAAATAATAACCGAACTATTTAAAAGCATTATATTCCCCAGCAACACTGACGCAATAATAATTTGTTTCTAAGCGCATTAGTTGAATGGTGCGTACAATTACGGCAATGCAGTATTAAGGCTGATCAACAGCAACACTGACACTTTAATTATCTCGTGTATTGTGAATGATGTCATTTGTACAAATGTGTCCTGGGGTTATAACACAAACCGTGCAAGAACTACTATCTGACATATTTAACAAACTGGAGCAAATTACCTTGCTACTCCGCGAAACCAGTGCCGAGCTCGTGCAAAATAGCTGCGTCTGTGCGACATATATATGTTCATGCAAAAACCCACCCTCCTCCGTTACCACACGAAACAACATATTACACAGACTCAACTACACACCGCGACCACTAAACACTTTAACCACACGATCGACGCGCGTTTCGTCTCTATACGAGGCATTATCAAGATCAAAGGAACGGTACGACCGTTCGCTACTTGGAAGAATGGCGAACCCTGAATCTATTAATTATTTAAAGCTGACATATCGATACCTTGGGGCTCAAAGGGCGTAAACGCCAAAAGGCGATTTTTCAGTAGAGCCAAAAAACTAAAAAAAAAATTTTGTTCTTCGTATATTTTTTTGGTTTTTGAAGCTAGAAAAATGTATCTTAGACCAAAAAACTTCAAATTCTTTACTGCATAATACTAATTTATAAATGTTTACGTAACTTTGATAATTAAAAAGATAAGTGCCCTTTACGCCCTAAAAAAATACAATTTAATGTCATTTACACCCCAAAAAATGTCCACTGTGAAAGAACTGTAGGGCATAACCGCCAATTCAGATGAAAATTATAGCAGTTTCTTGCGTTTTGTGTTTTTATACTCGTTTAGTTTCTCTTTTTTTAAGCTTCTGGTCAACAGGCTTGTTTTTTGGCAATTTCTAGCCGCAATTACATAGCCATCTTCCTCTCATTTCTCTTAGTTAAGAAAGACAGCAAACAATTGCGGCCAGAATTTGTTAACAAAATTTAGCTCGTTAACCAGAGACTTCTCTATCAAAAGAGGTACAAGGCAAATTTTAAAGATTTTGATTTTAATGACACCTTTTTAGTTTGAAAATGAAATAAACCCGCTATTATTAACACAAAAGGAGGCAGAAGTTAAAATTTAATAAAATTTTCAGCTTTTAAGAAGCTACTTCTTCAGTTAGAGTATAATTTGATGTTGATTGCCTATTTAGTACTTAAAATGCTTTGTTTTTATTATTTAGCGAGCAACAAAAATGATTTTATTGTTATCACTTTGTTATTGACAAAATAATCAAGGACCGCATTAGGAGCGCCATGAGCCGTCACATCTCATGTAAAATCTTAATATTTATAGCCTTTTTCTTATGCTATGTTTGTAACCATCATAAAAGTTTCATATTCCTGTATGGGATTTGTTAAATTAACAAATCCCATACACCATCTTTTTTTTGTTATGATCTTGGATTGCCATTATAATCAATTTTTTAAATAAATCTGTCACTCGTGTTTCTGTCCTCTCTGTTTCCAATGACCATAATAAAAAAATAGATTGTTTGAAACTATAATATAACATTCTAACGGAACAGATAATTAAACTCCAAATAATTAAATTTTATGCAAAATGTCCGAAATGGTGTATGCGTTAACATGTAAAATGACGTTATTGCACTACTTAAGTAAAATTTTGGGTTCTTAACTCATTATTAACTTAATTTCTGTTTAATAATTTATATATTTTACTAGAACAAGTTGACAGGTTTATTAATGTATTTGTTTATTTATGGAAAACCTAAGTCATAAAATTATGCGGGTTTGTCATTGACCATCCTCATGATGTTAGGTTAGGAACCAATGTTAACCCCGCAATGTAACTTAATTGACCTCTTCCACTCCCACAATGCAATTTAGTAAAGTGCATGAGAAAAGTACCATATTTATAAACTTCTATAACCAACATTTTAAACTTAGACATAAACAGTGATTAAAAGGACTTTTCGTAGCCTTCTCAGGTCTAAATATAGTCGTTGGGTATAGTAAAAAGAAATTACTAAGACCCATAATTAACATTCATGATAATTATGGGTCATAGTAATTTCTTTTTACTATACCCAACTTGACTCATACGCCCCATTTCAATGGGGCGTAAGAGTCAAGTTGTCAAAAAACAAAAATTGATATGGGCATTTAGGCGTTTACGCCCTTAACTCGATAATTTTAAAACTTACAACTTCAAAAGTTTTGATAACAGGATTCCATCCAGGATGTAAAATGAATTATCTGTTTTGGTCATGAGTATTTTAGTAATCGTATAAGTCATCTAACTTAAAAACAAAAAAAGTGCTCTGGGCTTAAACGCCACATAAAAACCAAAATTGAAAAGATTATAGGGCGTATCAGTCAAGTTGTTTTATAATACTGAAATATATGTGGGCCTAAACGCCTTTGAGTTGTTAATTTTAAAAACAAAAAGACTTTTACGCCCTTCAAATTTCTGATAAGAAGTTTCTTTGCTTATACGACCAAAAAACTTAAAATATTGTGTTTACAGGCCTCCACATGAAGGGGCGTAAACACAACTTTTATCGGAATTTTAGAACTTTGAGTATACAGATCGATAGAGAAAAAAAAACTGAGTAAGATGACATTGAAATTTCATTTTCGCCAAAATGGCGGTTACGCCCTTTGAGCCCCAAGGTATCGATATTTGTCATATAAAAATATGACACAAGATTTGGGTCTTATGCACCCCTCCCTGACTGGGTTACCTTTTGACATGTAAATAAAATAAAAATAAAAAATATTTATTTCAGGTCAATCGACCCATATACATTAAATTACGAGGTTGAATTAGATTAGATTACAGTACATTACGTACATTATATTAATTGACTTGAAAATTATTAAAAAATTACTAATTAGTTACAAGTTCCATCTGCAATCTTCTTGGTGTTGCAGGTGTCTATAGGCGGTGATGATCACTTACCATCAGGTGACCCGCTTGCTTGTTTTCCTTCCTATTTCATAAAAAAAAACTTAAAGTCTCAGATTTGCGACTAGACATCTAGGGATGGAAGTTAATTACCTTATAGTATTTAGAACCTCCTATTACTCATCGACTATTCAACAATTGCCTAATTAAGTATTCATAAAAATAATGAAGTAAGTTCCCTTCAGTATAAATGCTAAAGGTTGTTCAAAGTCAAAGTCAAAGTCAAAGTCAAAATATTTTATTCAGATTAGGCTTACAGGTAGCACTTATGA
The DNA here is from genome assembly GCA_963691745.1 of Ditula angustiorana. Classification (NCBI taxonomy): domain Eukaryota; kingdom Metazoa; phylum Arthropoda; class Insecta; order Lepidoptera; family Tortricidae; genus Ditula; species Ditula angustiorana. The sequence goes on along the minus strand of OY829481.1, from coordinate 14,974,209 downwards.
ATGTCAAAAAAAATGTTCATCAATAAATAGTTAAATTACCAATAAATCTTGTTGCAAGACACCATTAAAACGTGATTTCTAATCAAGATGCAACTAGGTTATGTGCACCAAGTTGGATTAAAGATTACAGTATTACGTCAATATGTGTGCGATAGAAAACGATGTCATCATTTTATTAATGACCATATCTACGGATAATTTATAAATCACTTTTTTTTAGAAATTGTCTAATCTAGTTTCATAGCTGATCCTTCGTTATCACTCGTCTAAAAATCTGTTAGAAATATTAATTACGAGTCATCATTATTTTTGTGTTGGGTCTAATTAATATTGACCATTAATTAGATTGACTTTTAGGAGTCCTCAATTACTAAATTAATTAATTTAAGTACACATTTTACTCTCTAAATAATTAGTTTTTTTTCCGGACTTGGTTTGACAGTTGACACTATGCACTACTTGCACCGATTTAAGAAGACAATAGATACGCCTACTTGTTCGGATTGTTACAAGCCTAGCGTCACCACTTTGCGACGGCGAGAAGCAGGTGAAGAGGGGCTTTCAATATTTAGCCATTGGTTCAATTTTGAATCTTATCGTAAGTGAATAAAGTGCCTCTAAGTTTTCTAACTAGTAGCGACACACGGCGTCGGATAGCAGAACTAAAAATATGACGCCAATTTAAAACGTACAAAACGCAGAGCTGTTTACTTGACAATTGGTACATACAGTTTTATTCAGACTATCCAACATAGTCTACCAAATAGAGTATGGTCGGTGACTCTGCCACTGCGTTGTATAGTCGACCAAGAAACTGCTTGACCACTTTTCGGTCGTATTACAAAGGGATAAGGTTCAAAAGTGGTCAAGCAATTACTTGGTCGACTATACACAGTTCTATCGTTTTCTCATTTCGATGACTACTTGGTATCATAAACTTACATAATAATGACCATCTGGTTTTAGCCAAAATCTTTTTCTACTCACTCTTATGAGTGTTATCCCATCCCATGTCCGAAGACAATGATTTTTGAATTTCAAGCGCGCAACACTCTCCAGCAGTGCGCCGTGCGTATTTGATTGCCCCGCGGCTGGCGAGTCTTGATCGTTCCAAAGTCAGAAATCAATCAAAGACATCTAAGATCAACCCGCAATTAACCTTAGATTATTTCGATTATTAAGAAATCTGTGAGATTAATAATCTGTGAGATTGATTTAATCTTATTCGTAGCAATACTGTGATAAGAGATCAGACATCAGTTACTATGAATATTAAATCTCCGTTTATTAGAAAATGTCTGTCTGTATGTCAGTGATAACCTGCGAGTAACCTATGCAAGTGTTATCAGCAGTTACTAGGAATACCTAAGTACTTAAGTTTACGATTCAGTTACGGGAATTCACTCAAGTTCGTAACGGTGACATCATTATGCATACTATTATGATAGGTATTAAAATGACATTAAATTAGAGTGTTTGTTTACCTAAGCATGAGATTCAGCTTAAATAAAGCCTGATTTACACAAATAAGACGTCGTTGTTGTCGCAAATTGAAGAATTTTAGTCTTGTCTATGTAGTGCTTTCCAAGCTTCCCTATCGACCGCCAGCTCCTTGACTTCTCTGTACGACACGACACAAACCTTCTCCTTCACTTGGTCCATATAACTTCTTCTAGGTCTGCCCCTTCCTCTCTTACCCTCTATCCTTCCTTCTATAATATTTGCAATGAAATTATCGTAACGTACAAGGTGCCCGATCATTCTTCCCCTCCTGTTTTCCACTGTGCTCAAAATTGTTCGTTTCTCTTTCACTCTTCTTAAGAGACAGAGAACGGTTGGAGGCTTTTGAGATGTGGTGCTGGAGAAAAATGGAGCTGGTCAATTGGGCAGAGAGAATAACAAATAAGACACGTGACGTAAAACGGAAGATGTGAGACGGAAGGCGTAAAACATGGGACTTGAAAAGTGGGATGTAAGACGTGAGGCATGAGACGTAGAACGTAAGACTGACGCCGCACAACGCCGGAACTAAGCCCTAAAATAGCCTTTTTACGGCAGCCGGTGCAATTACTGGCACAAGAGGTGTTCCATCTTAGCCCTCTGGGTTGGCAACGCATCCCAAATCCCTTTGGTGTTGCGGGTGTTTATGGGTGATGATCACTCACCATCAGGTGCCCCACTTGCTCGTTTGCCTTCCTATGTTGTAAAAAAAAAAAGCGATTTAATATTAATAAAATCACACACAGTAAAAACTAAGAATCATACCACCTCAACATATTAAGTTATATTTCTCAAAAATTGCGTTTATTGGTTTTTACCAATGACTATGATCTATCGCATTTAATTCAGCTAAAAAAAAATTACTTCTATACATCAGATCTTGAGCTACGAGGCATGATTGAAGGACAGACAAAATGAGAGGCAGGTGCTGCAAAACTTAAACCACCTTTTAGCGATGCGTTCTAGGCTAAAACTGGTTCTGTTAAGTTATTAAACAACAGTGTATCTCTTTAGACAAGACTTGCTCCGTCACTTGTTTGTCACTGTTCGGTCTCATCCCACGGATGAGCCTGTGCCTTTGAGTTTTTAGCCAAAGGAGATGCCAAGCCGTATTATCACACAATTTTTTATGCCAATTTTAGCGAAGGGAGATGAGTCTAGTGTTGCCAGATGGCCGGGAAATTCGGGATTGTCCTGGAATTACGTGTCTTACCCCGTGTCCAGAATTACACTTTGTGGTCCCGGACTTCGAGTACTACTATATTTTCAGAGTTCCTTACCTCAAAAGGAAAAATTCCGAAAACCGTAAACAGTATCGAAACTTTTCAGATGAGATATCTGAATAAATCACAACATGCTGTCGGCAACACTGCCATGATGTCAAATTTTGAAATGTTTACGTTATGTCTGTCAAAAAGCTTAATCATTTAAAATGTTTTTGGTGTTGAAAATAATAAATAAATTGTGAAGAAAATTACTTACGTGTGATAATAAAATCTGTCTTTCGTGAAATTCGAAGTTTCTGATAGCCGTGTGAAGGTACATACGGCATAATTAACCATTTTTGCAGAGATCGCTTTTGCGATATGGACTAAAGCAAAATGACACACGACATCGCGGCGAACTAAACCGTTATGACCAAAACTCACGGTTTGCAGGTCCCTTGGTTAAATTGTCTAAGGCCTGTTCCGACCAATGATATGAGATTTTATGAAACCGCCTCGGTCATAAACCAACCACAAATATTAAGACTATTTCTCTGCACACATATCATTACTGCTATCTATGTATAATGCGTTCAAAAACCGTAGGAAATGACCAGCATTATTACAACCGATTTTATTATGAGAGCTTTCTTGTCTGTGGTAGAAGGTAAAATCTATACTTTAATGGTCATTACAGTATTGATTTCTGTAACGTTATGAGTTTAAATTTGGAACAGCTGTCAAAACTCAAGTGGGTCTTTATTCTATTCTTAGATATTAAAACAGTTATCGATACGAAACGTCAATCCAGTATGTTTTTTTAATATAAACACACGACATTTGATCTCGAGTGACATGAGAATAGGGACTTTATTCGTTTGTCTATGATTAAAAAAAAAACGTTCGTCTTGATGGTTGGTTCGAATTGCTGCCATTACTGTTGTCATTCGTTTTTTGATTTTTGCTGTTACCGATCAAGACAATACACATGTTAACTAACATAGGCTTAAGCAGCGTTTATGAATAAGAGGGTAAGTTTATAAGGAACCCTAAATAGAAGCTCGTACCGGATGAACGCAAGCGCGCCGGCACTCACAGCGAATTACAATTATGTCATTTACCGCGCATCGCATTATGGCTGCGCGTAGGGTTGGCACTAAGCTAAGAAGTGCTTTATTTTTTCTAAAGCCTTTTTTTGCCTTATCGTGGTAGTTTTTAAAGGCATGAAGCCTTTATTGAAATTATTCTCTACTAGCTTTTGCCCGCGACTTCGTCCGCGTAGACTTGTTTAATTGAAACATGCAATCTGCAATATTTCCTGGACAAATTAATAAGAATTAGTTGCTTTGCTGTTCATGACGTCACGGCGGCGTATAACTCACTTATCGCTATCCCGTGGGAACTATGCATTTTTACGGGATAAAAAGTATCGTATATGTTAATCCAGGTTATAAACTATATGTGTGCCAAATTTCATTCAAATCCATTCAGTTGTTTTTGCGTGATCGAGTAACAAACATCCAAACATCCAAACATACAAACATCCAAACATACAAACTTTCACATTTATAATATTAGTAGGAATTATTGTATGCCTACCATTGACTTGGTTCGGTTCATAGTATCCTATCTCTGAAGTTGTCACTTAATAAATAAACATACTTAGATATACTGCATGCAATTGTATTCCTATAAATCCTATTCGATCCTTAAAGATATAAATCTTTAATAGTTTGCGTGTCAGTTTGTATGTACGGGTGAAATTTTGACTTACTTCCAGTAGTCGTTTTGACTTGAATGTTGGTAGTGTATGTGGGTGTGATGATAAAAAAATATAAAGCAACTCAGAAAAGAGTAAAGTAGGAATCTAACCACGCAAAATAAAAGTTACACAATTTTTTTATTGTAATATTTTAGGGCAACCCTGAATATTGTGAAACAACGCCATCAGCGCAAGCGCAGCACAGTAGCTTTCGTCAAGCGCATATAGGTTATTCCCCGACATTTGTCGAATCATTACTTTCCGCCCTAGTCGGTAGAGCAAACATAAACAGATACTAGCGGACGCTCGCGACTTCGTTCGCATGGCATTAGTAGCCTATGTCCGTCAATGATAGTGTACCTTTTTTTTTTATACAACATAGGAAGGTAAACAAGCAAGTGGGTCACCTGATGGTAAGTGATCACCACCGCCTATAGACACCTGCAACAACAAAGAGAGTGCAGATGCGTTGCCAACCCAGAGGGCTAAGATGGAATACCTCTTGTGCCAGTAATTACACCGGCTGTCTTGCTCTCCACGCCGGAACACAACAGTGCAAGCACTGCTGCTTAGCGGCAGGATTAGCGAGCAAGATGGTGGTAGCGATCCGGACGGACCTTGCACAAGGTCCTACCACCCGAACCTACCTTTCTATCTGTGAAAGAGTTTTTGAAGTAGGTTCAGTAGTTCCAGAGATTACCCTCTACATACAAACATATAAAGTTTATGTCTTTATCTACACACATATCATAAAGGCTAAATAACACGTTCAAAAACCCTAGGAAATGAGCAGCATTATTACAACCAATGTTATTATAAGAATTTTCTTGTCTGTGGTAGTAGGTAAATCTGTTCTTTATTGGTCATCACATTACCGATATCTCGTGACTGCTCGTGACGTTATGAATTTAAATTTGGAACAGCTGTCAAAAAGCAAGTTGGTCTCTATTCTAGTATCCACACATATTAAAACTGTTATCGATACGAAACGTCAACTCGGTATGTTTTTTTAATTTAAACGCACGACATTTGATCTCGAGTGACATGACAATAGGGACTTCATTCGTTCGTCTATGGTTTAAAAAAACGTTCGTCTTGACGGATAGATCGAATCACAGAGTACCTTTTTAATATACATGGCCGCCATTAGTTGTCATTCGGTTGTTGGTTTTTTGCTGTTACGGTTTTTTGCAGTTATGATATGTGTGTACATAAAGTAATGTATCCTTTTATGAAACTCGCTGACGCTTGTTTCATAAAACCACACTCGTGTTTTCAGGCCTCTCATTATATAGCAGTTGCATAAAATACTATTATTATATTATTGTAGACTAGCGGACGCCTGCGACTTCGTTCGCGTGAAATTAGTAGCCTGCAATTGCCAAAAAACCGCGCGCGACGATGGCGGACGAAGATTACCGAATCTAGCATCTGACTTGCCCCCCTAGGCCAGAAGCTGGGTACGCCCATGCACTCAGCCCATTCTCGCACTTTTTTATGTAAAAAATGAATGAATTATTTTAAAATAGCACTTTTGCAAAAAAATACCTAAATTGAATGCTTTTTCGACTTAAAAACATGGGGTTATATGGAAAGAATTCTGTCTTGCTTTAACTACTGTTAACTTGAGAAACAAATAGCAATGTACAAGGCCAACCATTGTACCACTTACTGAGCTTTTAGCCAAGGATTCATTAGATATACAGTGTGTCTCATTTAAATCGGTCAGTATGGGAAAGTCTGAAACTACAAGACATACGAAGATCTGTTTTTAGGAACCATGTCATCGATTTTATTAAAAAGAAAAACTGCATTCATACATTTAAAAAAAAGGTTTGTTCCCGTCGAGTCACACCCTCAACTGTCAGTGTGACTCGTTGGGAATATTTTTACTAAAAAAATCCCAACCAGTCACACTGTTACTAGATGGGACAGTATTTGATATTCATTCCCAACGAGTCACACCCACTGTGACTATGTACTTTAATTATTTTAGTAGGTGTTCGAAGTGTAAGATCGTTACCTAAACGTGTTGAATATTGTATTGAAAAAAAAAAACGGCGGTCACTTCGAACACCAACAAAAATAAATTAAAGCATGTGATAACAATGCATTTGATTCATTTTAGACATCATGTTTCATAGAGCCATTTACTGCTTAAAACCTACACAATCGATATCTAAATACAAATAGTGTAAGTTTATTTTTTCCAAAACAACCGGTTTCGATTCCCGAGCTGAGTACAGGTTTTTTTTAAATGTATGAATGCAGTTTTTCTTCTTATTAAAATCGATGACATGGTTCCTAAGAACAGATCTTCGTGTGTCTTATAGTTTCAGACTTTCCCATACTGACCGATTTAAATGAGACTGCCTGTATAAGTACTACAGAGTCTTACACAGCTGTCTGTGTAGAGAACTACTTTATGTGTAGATATGTATTGAAATTCCTGTAAACCAGACACGAAAGTGTGGTACACTTAGGGTTGCCAACCGTACTATATTATATAGTATTGTACTATATTTCGGCTCTCCGTACTATATACTGTTGAACAAATATATAGTACGCAAATATACTATATTTCGAGCACTTGTCACTAGAGATGTACCGACTAGTGGCCGACTATGCGGCGCGTGAACGTATGAGGCGCGTCGAACATTACATATTCCGCTCGAACATTAGCGAAAGCAATGATCGGCTTGGCCGACTAGTCGGCTTTTTCCCAGTCGATTAGACGGCTAGTCGGCCAAACTTTTAGTCTCTATTTAAATCCAAACTTATAGTCTCAAATTATAATCTCTACTTGTCACGTTTTTTAAATAGATAGAACAGATAAATATACAACAAACTTACACCATTGCCTTTTTTCATCTTTCCAAAAAAATACTATATTTTTTGAAGCGTACTATATATTTTTAAAGCTTATTCTCAAAAATACTATATTCAACCGAAAAAATGTTGGCAACCTTAGGTACACTCAGTGTGTAAGAATGCAGTGATTAGGGCTGGCCCCTGCAAACGACTGCTTTTGAATTAACTCGATTATGACACTCGGTTTTTGACGACCGGATAGCCTAGTGGTTAGTGACCCTGACTATGAAACTAAGGTTCCGGGTTCGTTTCCTGGGAGGGGCAAATGTTTGTATGATGATGAATGTTTGTACCTGAGCCTTGGATGTTATATGTAATTAAGTATGTATTTATCTATATAACTATGTATATCCATTGCCTAGTACTTATAATACAAGCTTTGTGTGTGTGAATTGTCCTGAGATATTTATTTATTATTTATTTATATCTCTACTGATTTGATTCGAGTATTGTGTGTTGCCTAGCTAATACCTAACTTACAATACTGTAACTATGTATAGTAGACTAGCGACGCGACCCGGCTTTGCAAGGTTACAATTCTGATATAATGTACATAAAAAAATCCATAAAAAATTCTCTAATTGACAGCTTAGTGAACACATGCCAGGGACAGGGAGGACATGCCTAGCAGTCGAACTCGTCGATGTTGCGCCTGCGTCAGTTAAGCTAAAACCATTAGCGCATAAAAATAAATGCTGGCTGCAAACCTTTCTTATTTTCGGCTTTTTTTTTCTATACTTACTTGAGTTCCACGATTTAGACACTTGAAGTTTACCCACATACATCAATCAAACGAATACTATGGGAATACTATGGGAAAGTACTATGGGAATACTATGGGAAAGTAACATAACTGCTTAGTTAATAAACTTAACAAAAAATAGGCTAGGGATATAGTCAGGGGCGTAACTAGGGTGGGGCAGGCAGGGCATGTGCCCTGGGCGCCAAATAAGGGGGGGCGCAAAAAACGAAATTTACTAACTACCTATTAAAAAAAATACAATCCAAATTCGTAAACATGGCCAAATAAAAGTCTTTTGAGGATTATTTAATCCCTATTGTCGATGGCTCAGCTGGTGAGGCTGGGTAAATTCTTGAGGTCTTCAATCGTCAATTAAACACTGTTAATTAATAGACTCATTTATTGTGCCGCCATTACGACGCACACGCACCAAGATGTACAGAGCGAGAGAGAAGAGTGAAAGCAGCGTTAGGCAGTAGTGCCAACTTCACAGTATTGTGTTGGGGTTGCCAACATGCTGCCGCCAACGAATGACAAACATATACCTATATGTATGTATAAGTAGTTATGTAAAGACCTAACGTGACATAAGTTATACATAACAAAGTAAGCTATGAAACAAAACAACATTCTTTTTTGTAAATTAAAAACATAAATGTCACAATTAGGAAAGACTCAATAAATTATTGAAATCAAAAACAACTTGTTTTCATTGTAACCAACTACTAGCGCCATCTATTGGCAGTCTAAGTAACATAAGAAATAATCAATGTACATTACTTTTGTAAATTTAACTTGCATGACACATAAAATATGTAACAATATAGCAATTTCAGTCTATATGTAATTTTAACCTTATCTTTAATGAGAGTAATATAAATACTTAGTGAACATAATAAATTACATCACAATGCTTAATTATTGTCAATAGGAAGCAAACAAATCTTAGTAACGGATCGCCTATGACTTTTGCCGTTTGGTGAAGTCACCTCCACAGCTCTTACTTTTCCATCAAGTCCAGGGAATACATTTGTGACTCTGGCCATGGGCCAGTACAGAGGCTTTGTATCATTGTCTACTAAAATTACTAGAGAGCCTACTTGTACATTAGGTAATGAAGTTTTCCATTTTGGTCTGGATTGTAACACGTTTAAGTAGCTTTTATGCCATACTTTCCAGAATTGCTGATACATATTACAACAAATGTTCCAGAATTTTAATCTATTAAGAGGCACATCAGTCACATCTTTTTCAGGGTAGGCATTTAAGGCGGTGCCTATTAAAAAATGGCCCGGCGTAAGGTAAGTGTAATCATTTATATCTGTAGACATAGGGGTCAATGGCCTACTATTTAAAACGGATTCTATTTGAGCTAGTACAGTACACAGTTCTTCATAGGTAAGTAGAGCCTTTAACATGACACGTTTAAGGTGAAATTTGGTAAGTTTAACGCAAAATTCCCAAAGACCTGCAAAAACGGGCGAATAGCTGGGAATGAAGTGAAAATTGATTCCCTGTTGAGCTCCATAAGCTTGCACCTGTTTTTGATGGTCTTGAGAACCGAAAAGTTTGTAAAATTCAGCCAATTGGTTCCTTGCACCTTTGAAAGTTGAAGCATTATCGCTATAGATATCGCTAGGCAAGCCCCTTCGTGCAGTAAATCGTTTCAAGGCAGCTAAAAAGGCCGGTGTCGTTAAGTCAGAGGTCAGTTCAAGATGAACTGCCTTAGTGGCGAAGCAAACAAACACACAGATGTAGGACTTCGAGACCACGGCGCGCCTAACCCTCGACTGCTTGACGGGGATGGGCCCAGCGAAATCCACGCCAACTTTTTGAAATACTCTGCACGCGTTCACTCGATCGTGCGGCAAGGAACCCATCAGCTGCTCGGCTACTTTAGCCTTCATTCTGAAACAGGTAAGACATTTACTTATTGTTTTCTTAACCGTTCTTATACCGTTAATAATCCAAAATTTTTGATTTATTGATGACAAAGTGATCTTGGGGCCTGCATGTAAATTTCTTATATGTTCACTATTTATTATTAACTTAGTAACTCGTGATTCGTTAGGCAGGACTACTGGATGTTTTTGCGAGTAGGGTATCGTCGCACAGTCCAGTCGGCCTCCTATTCTTATGAGCCCTTTGTCATCAATAAATGGATTTACTGATAATAAGCTTCCCTTTAAGGGTTTGTTATTTGTTAACAATTTTATCTCCGCATTATAATGTTTTTGTTGTTCATGCTTGACAATCATAAGCATGGCATTTGTTAGTTCCTCAGAAAGCAAATAATTGCTTTTATTTTTATGAGACCTTAAGTTACTGCAAAACCGCAATACATAAGCAAGAATTCTCTGCATTTTGTTGATGTCAGAGTATTTATCAAGAAAATCCAAGCATAGAGAAACATTAGCATTAGAACCTGAGCACACCGTAGCACCAGAGAATTCAGAGCCATTGCAGCCAGCCTTTAGTTCTGGTAAATCAGTAGGTATATTAAATTCGTTACCTTCAGGCAGCTGATATGTGCTGTCAAGCAGAAAGCTGGGCCCGGTCCACCAGAGCGGGTGCCCGTCGAGCTCGTGCGGTTGCGTACCTCTGCTGAGGCAGTCAGCAGGGTTGTCACTCGTATTGACGTATGACCAAGTGAATTTTTCAGTGTGTTGTAAAACAACCTTTACTCTGTTCGCAACATATAAGTTGAGTTTAGTTATATCAGTTTTGAGCCATGCCAAAACTATTTGTGAGTCTGAGAATAAAAGAACATCACTGATGTTTAACTTGAGACTCATAGTTGAATGTACTTTTGCGACTAACTTTGCTAATAGTAGGGCGGCGTTGAGCTCTAGCCTAGGCACGGTAAGCTTTTGATGCAGAGGATTGACTCTCGATTTTGAACAGAGTAAAGATTGTTTCACTGTACCTGTTTTGTCAATCACGCGCAGATAAATGCAGCATCCGTACGCAGCAGAACTGGCAGCATCTGCAAACCCTGCTAATTGCACAGATTTAATGAGTTCAGTGTCAGTCACAACATTTCTTTGAATTTTAATGGGTTTCATTATTGTTAAATTCTCATAAAATTCGACCCAGAGCCCTTTTAAATCATCATTCAAACAGGAATCCCATCCCATTTTAGTGGACCATAGCCTTTGTATGATTAGTTTGGCCGTCACAATGACGGGTCCAACCAAACCTAATGGGTCATAAAATTTGGCTATGTGACTCAGTATCTCGCGCTTTGTTTTGGGAACGCTGTCTATTGATGTGGGGCTGGTTATATCAATGGTATCTGTCTTGGTGTTGTATGACACACCTAATGTTTTGAGACAGTAGTTTTGCTTTTGCAAATCAACTTCATCAAAGTGTTGTCTGTCAAGTGGTACGTCCTGCAGTACTTGTGGGCAATTAGATGACCATTTATGTGCCTCAAACCCTCCCAGCTCGAGAATTTGAATGAGTTGCCTTTTCATGTCATTCAGTGATTCTATTGAGTTACTGGAGACTAAAATGTCATCACAGTATGATTGATTGCGGAGGATCGATGCTGCAGCAGGAAACTCAACCTGATATCTATTTGCAAGTTCTGTTAGGCATCGAGTTGCTAGGAATGTGGAACATTTCATTCCATATGTTACTGTATTTAGCTCTATACATTTAATGTTTTCATCTGGAGTGTCTCTCCATAGTATGAGCTGCAAAGACCTGAATTTAGGATCAAGATCAATTGAGCGGAACATATTTTTCAAATCTGTGCTGAAGACATAACCGCCTATGCGGAATAGTAAAAGTATGTCGAACAGCTCTTTTTGTGTGACGCTGCCATTTAGTAAAATGTCATTAAGTGAGCGTCGTAATCGTGTCAACATTGAAGCGTCAAATACTACTCTACATTTGGTGGTCTTTTTATCAAGTCTTATCACAGCGTGGTGTGGTAAGAAGAACACTGGGTCTTTAGTGAGGTTGTACTTGTCAATGTTCACAAATGAACCATGGCCTAGAGCCACATATTGATGGATGAAATCTTTGTATTGCTCAAACAATTGAGGTTCTCTTTTGAATCTTTTTTCCAAGTTATAAAATCTTTGCAGTGCTTGGTTGAATGAATCACCTATTGTCTCGTTAACCTGACTTAATGGCACTTTTAATGGCAAAGCTACTTGAAATTTTTTATTTTTTAAAACCACAGTTTCTTGAAAAATTTCCTCGCTTTGATCAAATTCAGAACTTTTTTCTGGGAAGGTTTCAGGCACGCTTTCGGTTCGCCAAAATTTAGAAACAGTGTCATTGATATCTGAGTCACATTGCCTACAAAATAAAGTTACTTTGTTATTTTGTTGTGAATGACACTGGTTTGGTAATGTACCTGCAACAACATAGCCAAACTTAGTGTTTAAGAAGTAGGGCTGCTGGCGGCTCCCATGTGCTGGTTGCTCTGCTGACTGCTGTGCTGACTGATGGCTGCTGGGTGCTGGTGGCTGGGAAACGGCTCCTTCAGCCTGAGGCAACAACACCTGAAAGAATACATCGGCAGCCATTAGTATATGTATATTACTTGGCACATCAAATTCTGCATCAGCGAGTTGTATGTTAGTGGGCATAGAAATATTCTCCCTGTTGAATTTCTGTTGTGGGAGTTTGGAAGTTATTTGATCCAAAACATAGCATGTGATGGGTAATTTAAATTGTGACACCATTGAGTGTACTTCAAGCTGAACACATTGATTTATCGTGCTGTGTGCATTGCCTATACCTATGATACCTGTATTTACAATCTTTGGCTTCAAATCGAGGAGCCTCACTAGTTCTGCAGTCACAAAGGAAGTCTGTGAGCCACTGTCGAGCAGTGCCTTTACTAGAACTTCGGTGCCGCTGCTTGTCATTAATTTGACCCGAACTGTTGGTAAGAGAACCTGTGTGGAGGAAGCTTTAGACATCATAGTTACAGAGGGTGCTGCAGTTTCTTCATGCAGCATTGTGTTGTGCTTGCCCTTGCATATATTGCACTTGAAGTGGTATCGACACTTTTGTGTGTGCCTGTTTAGACAGATATTGCACAAATTGTTGTTGGCTGCAAATTTTATGCGTTCATCAACATGCAAAAGCTTGAACTTAGGACAGTTAAAAAGTTTGTGTTCAGACTTACAATATAGGCAAGAAGCGGTGCTTGTTGCAATGTTGGATGCCGCAGGATAAGCTGGCTTCTTTTTGTTGTAGTGCTCAAAGCGATTTGTATGGTCCATGCACTGCTGCAGAGGCGCCCTGGCTGCAGGCTCCGCATTCTCGAGTGCTAGGGCTCGCTTGTCTAAGAAGTCAAACAGTTGCTTCAACGTGGGGTCATTGTCATCCTGACGACTGAGTTGATACTCCTTGTTGGTATATAAATCCAACTTTTTTGTCAATATGCACAAGATAACAGGATCCCATGTATCAACACATTGGTTTAAATTCCTAATAGCAGCTAATTCTTGCTTAGCATTGCACACAAAATTTCTTATGTTTGATGAAGTAGATTTAGGTATGCATTGCAACTCCAACAAATGACTGATGTGCTCATTAATTATCCTAAATTTATTATCATACCTGTCTTTTAATATTGTAAGAGACTCACTGTAGCTTTCACTTACTAAAGGTAAGTTTTTTATAAGAGCATAAGGCTCATCAGTGAGATAATTTCTGAGGTAATACAATTTTTGAATGTCTTCCAAAGACGGATCATTATCGATTAAAGATTCGAACAAACCTATGAATGTTTTGTACTCGTGACATTTCCCACTAAATGTAGGGATAGTGATTGTAGGCAGCTTAGCTTTAGCCGAAGACGAGGACGACGAAGCTCCCTTCACTGCTGCGGTTGTGCCGGCGGGCTCGGCGGGCGCGGCGGGCGCGGCGGGCGGCTGCATGGTGAGTTCGCGCAGCATTACCAACGCACGTGTGTACGCATCTTCGTATTCGTCGCTTGCGTCATCGTCCAGGATTTCCAAACAGAGTTCCTCGTATTTATTAAACAACGAAGTCAATCGCTCCTGCTTCACGAGCAGGCTCTGCTGGCTGAGCGCCGATAGTGAGGTTCGGTCTTGTATAGTCTTCACTAATTTTGTAAGAGAGGCTTTTACATAGCCGCGTTTGGCGACTAGCTCGGCCTTTTTGGCCGCGGCCTCTTCTAGGCTCGAAAGGACCATGTCGCTGGCTCAGCTGGTGAGGCTGGGTAAATTCTTGAGGTCTTCAATCGTCAATTAAACACTGTTAATTAATAGACTCATTTATTGTGCCGCCATTACGACGCACACGCACCAAGATGTACAGAGCGAGAGAGAAGAGTGAAAGCAGCGTTAGGCAGTAGTGCCAACTTCACAGTATTGTGTTGGGGTTGCCAACACCTATTGTATATACATTTATTCCAGACGGGGATATATTAGTGGTATTTTGTTTGTTTTACATAAATTACATTACAAAATTAGTAAAAAAATGTGTAGGTAACTGTTTTTAAAATAATTTACAAAGGGAAAGGGGCGCAGTTTGAATGCGAGCCCTGGGCGCCATTTTACGTCGCTACGCCCCTGGATATAGTCTAACGAATGGGGTATCATTTGAAATGGGTAAGTCAGTTCAATGGGTTATTCTTTTCAAAGGGTCACCCGTTCACCCGAGGATTAGGTTATCCGGTCCCTGATTTTTACGCCGGTGAAGACAACCTTGTATACGTACTAGACGCAGAGATTCTAGCACGATCGAGACAATGCTCATTTTTAATTTTAACATAAAAAAGATACAAGTGGTTAAAAAAATCAGTAAATTAAACTTATTGAAAGATTTTAGTATCAACCCTAGTGAATACACTCCTAAAATAGCATTGCTATATATAAAACTTCCATCCACGCCTCTACTTCTTTTCTGCTCGGTTATACTTTATACGAAGCCGACAAGCTCGACGTTGAAGAACGCTCTATCTCGCACGCGCCTATTAGTGCGTGCAACCGAGGTAGGATACGCCTAGCCGTCGAACTCGCCGATGTTGCGCCTGCGCCATTAAGCTAAAACCATTAGCGCATAAAAATAAATGCTGGCTGCAAACCTTTCTTATTTTCGGCTTTTTTTTACTGTATTTACTTGAGTTCCACGATTTAGACACTTGAAGTTTACCCACATACATCAATCAAACTAATACTATGGGAAAGTAGCATAACTGCATAGTTACAATAAACTCAACAAAAAATAGGCAGGAAAACGAGCAAGTGGGTAAGTGAACACCACCGCCCATAGACACCTGTAATATGTATATATGTAAATTCTTTATTGTACTTACAAAAAAAAACATAAATGACAAAAGGAGATTCAGTGATGTACACAGGCGAACTTACGCCTTTAAGGGATCTCTTGCAGTTAAACTTTGAGTGGATGAAAGGAGTACCATAGCAGGGACAGACAAAGACCAAGAGTTTATCAAAAACAGTGGAAAATTACCATACAATTTACCTATAAACACCAAAGAGATCGCAGATGAGTTGCCAACCCAGAGGGCTTACATGGAATACCACATGTGCGAGTATTGCACCGGCTGTCTTGCTCCCACCGCCGGAACAACGGCGCAAGCGCTGGTTGGTTGTAGCGATCCGTACGAACCTAGCACAAGGTCTGAATACCATCCGCAAAATGTATCGGTCACTCCCGTTTATAAGGATTTAATTTTTCCAGGATTTGCAAGACCTGACCGATGACGACTACGCTATGGACGGGAGCGAGGACCAGGACCCTGAGGAAGAGGAGGGCACCACGGCCAAGATCATCAAACCGGCGCCATCAGCGCTGAACCGGCTGGACCGGGTCCCGACTGTCGTGTCGGCTGTGGATCCTATCGCAGCCACAAACGAGAGGCCGAAGATATTGGACGACAGTAAGTGTAATGTTTTAAACCAAGGACGGCCAAACCCAGTGAGTTGGTCCGCCAAGATATTTGAATTTGTCCGCCAAACCCGGCCGGTCGCGTCTCTGCGCTGCTGTCGCGTGTTTTTTACCCGACTACGGTAAAGCCAAAAGGAAGGGTTATGTTTTTATCATTTACTTGTTAATGAATATGGTAGAGTTACCTATGAAAGCGACGAAACCGTGTACAAAAAATTGTCCACTTGGAAAATCTATTGACCGGCTTTGTTTTAAACTGACGCGATTTTCACACCTAGTTATTACGTTCACCGGGAGTTGAACACGATAAAATACTGTTTACTTGTCTGCTCGTAACTACGGCCGTTACATTACAGCTGAAACAACGAGGTAAATAATAGTATTTTATGCAACTGTTGCATAATAAGGGGTCTTAAAACACGAGTGTGGTTTTATGAAACGAGCGTCAGCGAGTTTCATAATAGGATCACACGAGTGTTTTAAGACCTAATTATGTACAGTTGCATACATTACTTTATCTACACACATATCATAAGTACTCTTTGATGGATTCAGAAACCATAGGGCAATGACCTGCATTGCTACTAGCTATTAGTGCTAGGTACCTATTAAATATCTATAAACTGTACACTTTAAAATAATGTAATAAATATGAATTTGAACAAAATATAGAAACAAATTAGAAAAATTCTCATAATAATATTGGTTGTTGTAATGCTGGTCATTGCCTACGGTTTTTGAATGCATTATAGAGCATTTATGATATATGTGTAGATAAATAAACAGTATCTTATCGCGCTAAAGTCCCGGTAAAGTAATAGATAGTAGTGTAATTTAATAGGCGGTTCTTATTCAACTGGTTAAAACGACGGGTAATACTGGACATTTTATTCCAAAAAAGCAGTCTTCGAGTCATCGGGGTACTTACAAAAAAATTATAAAAAAATCTCGACTAAATGAGACCCGTCTTCTTATTTTTGAAGCCGGTTAATCATAAACGAATTCTTAAAACTAGTGTTTTTTTTTAAATTCAGATCATTGTTTTTGGAAAAGGTATCACGAGTAGTGGTAGACCTACTCGGGTTTAAGTGTGAAGCACTCTTTTGGATAGACTTAATAAAAAGCTATCTAGCTATCTATATAAAGTAGGTAGCAATGTAAACAGCGTTTATTTTATACTTTTATTAGGTATCCGGCTTTGGCTACACTAAAGTCAAAGTAATTGCCCAATTATTCTGTAGTAAATAATTTGACATTTTAAAATAATTTAGGGATTCAACGTAACAATAGGACGGATAAACTACGATAATACGAAACAAATTCCGTTTTATTTGCTCTACGTTGGTAATTTTACCATACCATGATTTTATATGGCTGAAATCTTTCCAAAAAAGTACTCATCACTTTACCTGAGTGCAACTAGAAGATGTAGCTAATGGCACCTTAATTAAAACCTTTTTAAACATTTCAGGTGGTCTATCAAAAGTGGAGCGAGCGATGCTGCGGCGAGTCGCGCACGCCAACATCGCGGCGGTAGTGAAAAGCAGCAAGTGCCTGACGCCGCAGCCGCGCTGGCTGTCCGTGCGGCAGCTGGCCCCTGCAGCTGACACCCTGTAAGGCACCGGTTCACAAATTCCACATTCCTTTGTGGCCTTTTTACTCGTAGGTCACCTAATGATCCACCGTCAATGACAACGCTACTGTAGAGTGATGCATGCAGTTTATTGACGATAACAACCTAACTGTATCTCAAAATTGTCTCAACGAAAATTCATTAAAAAACCTTTCATATTCATTGCAAAAACACTTATCTTCCTAAGTTTTAGTGACTCTCTATTAAAGCTGGCTGGAGGCATCTAACTAATATGAATTAGAAAGCTACTGTGCGACTCAGACATAATATTAATGTGATTACAGACGGCACTGCTCCGAAACTTGTTTATACTCTTGATATAGATACATAAGAAAGCAGTTCGTGTTTACATTAATATCTAACCAATAATTAAAAAACTGCTGTTTCATTGAAGATGGAAAAGTAATAGATTCTTGTACAATTCTAGCTACATGCCGCCTTGCGTGCAACTGCACCGCTGTGCGCCCGACTCCGGCTGCTGTAGCGAGGCCAATGTCTGTGCGCCAATCGACGGACAATACGTCACCATCCCGTTATTTGTAAGTCTATCATGGTATAAGTCAGAAGACGCTCACTACTGGTCCTGACCATAGACCTTCCCCAAGGATCTCGACGTCGGTCGGTTTTGTGCTGTTTGTATCCATCACTTTTTCGCTCATAAATCCCTTAGCCCCAACGGGCTTTAGTTTTACGAGCAATGTGCCCAAAGCTGTCTACTGTCACTTAAGGTTTGCATTTCGCAGCTAGAGCTATGTCGGTAACTTTGTAATCTATACATACATATATTTCATTCATGCTATTGGACATCTAATATTACCAAACGTAGCTATAATTGTTGGGGATTTCAAAGAGTGTTAACTTATTTCTTGGCTTTGTAAACACAATAAATTCAACTCTTAACCGAACATTCATGTAAAAAGCAACCTATCTCTAATTCCAGTTAAACAAAGTTGGCAGCCCCCTTACCTTGGCTCGCATGCAGTTCTTCAACCACACCCGCTGTGAGTGCGTGTCCCGGGATACGCTCCAGAGCACGAGGGTCCGACCGCCGCGGCGGGACACCCCGGTCAACACTAGCCAGAACACAGTGCAAGAAGCAGCAGGCCAGGAGAGCGCAGGGAATGCGAGGATGAGCGACTGGCCGACTCAGGAACCGAAGCTGGAAAACGAGACGACGGCACCACCGCAGCTGAGAAGGTAAGATGGATCCACCAGATGTAGTTTGAAGGTTTTCTGACGAGCGTTTAAGACGCGTAGTGAAACGGCTATCCCACATAACAGCTGAAGGTGGTTAACGAAACTACCGCCGCAGCAGCTGGAAAGGTTAGTCGTATTATAATATTCACAAGCTGTAGATTGACGCGAGATTGGATGACTGGCCAAATCAGAAACTACTCATAAAGCTAGGAAAAGAAACAACGGCACCGCAATATCTGGAAGATAATTTAATGGACATAAAATCTAGGTGTATGTAGCAAGAGGATTTGCTGGATACTGCCGCTAGGGACTGACCAACGCAGGGGCCAAAGTTGAGAAATAAAACGACACCACCATCGTAGCTGACAAGGTACCGACATAGGATCCAGGTTTAGTCTTCTAATTTAACAAACAAAAAAGTTACTTTAGGCTACCATACGAGAACGCTCTTCGAAAATATTAAATCAGTTGATAAACCTTTTCATCTATCCCTTTCAGGTGCACCTGCCCGACTCTGTTCCTGGCGCGAGTGACGGACGCCGGCTGCGCTTGCGTCTGCGACTGGGCGGACCCTGCGCGCCGCCGCGACTGTCTCTCTCTAGCCCGTGGCCGCGAGCACTTCGGTCTGAGGGACAGAGTATGCGTCGCACACGGCGATTGCAACACGCCGAATTGCGACTTTGGAGCGTATGAAAAAAATCTCGGAAGGTGCCCTCTAAGAAGGTACAGGAGAGTACGGTTTACGTCGAGAAGGTTTCCTCTGAAGATTGTGGTGTGAAGGTTTAGGTTCACAGTTAACTTCATTAAGTTAAGGATTACGACGGTAAACTTGTGAGGTTGCTTTATTTATAAACTAAAATCTTTCATTGTTACTTTAGTTGGTATATATTTAAAACATCTTTACCTAATTTGTTATCTTTTAGCTTTTACTCTTAACGCTATAAAAACTGACCAGTACAGTGCAAACATTATCAAATCACACTAAGTATTATAAATTTAACTAACGTTATATTGTAGCCGGAATTTTGTTACATTTTTAATTTTTTAAGTAGATTATTGATATATTATCTTTAAATGATAAAGCAAAATCTTTCTCTCGGTTGGAAATGGTTGGAACTTAAAAAACTAAGAATGCGAAGACCGAAAAAACTGAGCACATTCAAAGTTTAGTGTCTGTCTGAGTCACCTATGCTAGAATCAGTAAAGCAAGGCACAGAATGACAAGGTAACAGTTCGATTCCTGTTAGATAACCAAAAGTTTTCAAGCTTTTGTCTTTGCGACTATCATTTAAATTTAATGATTTCTACAAAATTACAATGACTATAAAAGATGAGCAAATAATAAATGGTACAAAATATGCGTCTTCCGTCGCAAGTTTGTGTAAATCGAATAGTAACGTAAGTGTTGCGGTCGGGAAGGTTATCTTTAAGAATTGTGCCATATCAAGTTTCATGTCTATTATTAGCACTATGATCATTGATTCATGAACACATTCAAGCTAGGCGAAATTCACAAAACGACTGACATCACCGCGTACATTTCCATTAAAAAAAACCCTAAACATCTCGTTCTTACGTCAGTTTTTTAAACTACCTCTCTCATCCAGAGGTCCTTAGACAACTCGTGGACTTCCCACTCAAAATTGGAGGTATTCATTCCCTCATTGGCATTTCTTTGTTCTAGAGTGCAGTTCGGTGGTTCTGATGTGATTTCGGAATACCCAGAAGCAGGCTTTGGCTCGGTGACAAACCTCAAATATGATCCATGAAACTCTTAAAGGACAGATATATTTTAAATCAGAAAATGCCTATCTACAGCTACATTGCCAAAACTTAGTCCTCCAAGTACATTACATGTATATTCCTCAGTGGCCCTAACATGACTGGCCAAGGTTAGTTTATCTCTATCTGCGTCCCTTTCTTATGACACTAGTTAGACAGAGACACGGGGAGGGGTTAAACTAAACCTGGACTGTCATGTTAGGGCCGCTGGTAGAGTTATCGCAATACCTAAAGCTTTGATGGATATCGTAGACTATGCGCTAGTAAGATTTGATATCATACCTTCTTTGGTTTATTTTATTACAATTAACTACCAGTTGCAAACGACTTCAAAATGGCGGGCTGGCATGGCAAGGTGCTATGCCCATGCGCGGATCCAGGGGAAGGGGGGTATTGGGGTCATAACCTCCCCCCTGGGCTGGATCTAGCTCGACTAACGATAAATTTTCTACCCCATTGATGAGCCTGTCCGGACTATGTAACCCCACCCTCGAACTCGAAGGTTAAATCCGGCTCATATGCCTGGTCACATTTTGTGAAAGAGGTTGATTATGTTACATTGCGGGGTTCCCGTGGCTGCCAACCTGACAAAATGGTGCACAAGTCAATGTATTAAATCTCAGACGAATAACAAATGCATGTTTTTTTACTCGCCGCTAGTTTGTGACTACGGCAAAAGATTAGTCAGAGCGAGATAAAAAAAACAAATATACGGATCGAATTGAGAACCTCCTTTTCTTTTTCGTCGGTTAATTAACATAAAATGTAGCCTATATCACCCAGACTACAATACCAAATCGATTGATACCTCATTCATCAAAATCGGCTCAGTTGTTTAGGCACTACAATGGAACATAGACTGCTAAAAACATAACCCTTCCTTTTGGCTTTGCCGTAGTCGGGTAAAAAAGAATCGAGAAGTGGGATCATTTGACAAGATATGGAGTGACAATGTTTGTATTAGTTACACGATAGTTACTTATACTTAAGTATGTTACTTAAAGTAGTTTTGGCAAATCTCATCCGCAAAAATTACTTGATAATTCTTTTATGAGTTGCATAATATTTTCTCTACTTATTAAGATTGTTGACTAAGAGATGCTTGTGAATACATATAAGTTTATTTTAAGATGTAAATATTTTTTTTAAATAAAAACGGTACAATGCACTTAAGTTGTTTTAATAAACCTTCATAACTGTCAATCTAAAACCCGGCAGCATATAAATTAATTCAGAAGAAAAACTAGCCCTACTACAAGTACTAGAATCCAATAAAATGTTCGTATGAGCAATTTGCGTACTTAAATAGAAACACCTTCAATCCCTTTTAAATATAACTTAAATATTAAAAGTCATTGAATACGCGCTTACCCCTCTTCATAAAAACTTAACAATACTTTTAAGCTAACAAATGTTTTGTCACTTTCATTTGAGGGCAAACGTCACAATGACAGATAAAGACATAAAACATGTTAACTAACAAATGTTTACGAAGCGTTTATGAATAAAGGGTTAGGATATAATCAAGTGTAACAATTTGACAAGTCCCGTAGTGACCACTGAATGGATCTGTCCATCTGTCTGTCCATCTGCCTGTATATTCGTCTGTTTAAACAAGACGTTACTTAGCTATGTTTGTGGAATACAGGCTAGCCATTTTCTAGACATATACATTTGTAACTTTTAAGATATGTCTGAGGTAAGTACTGGCACAAGAGGTATTCCATCTTAGCCCTCTGGGTTGGCAACGCATCTGCACTCTCTTTGTTGTTGCAGGTGTCTATAGGCGGTGGTGATCACTTACCATCAGATGACCCACTTGCTTGTTTGCCTTCCTATGTTGTATAAAAAAAAGTCTTTTTTTTTGCTTATTATTTTATAGTAAGTCTTTCTATCTGTTTGTTTCTCCATTTTTGTTAAGATTTTTTTTTAATAAAAAATAAGCTACTTAATTTATTTCATTTTTATTTTATGAGTTAAAGTAATAGTAATAAAATTCGATGCACCCAAGAAATGGTGTTATGGCACGTAGGTATTATTAAAAAATGATTTGCATATTTTTTAATGTCAATAAACATGTTGTCGATTAATACATTTATTAAGTACTTAATTAATTCTTTGTTGATACAAGTGCGTGAGAAAATTATGGATACATTGCACCTCGGAGGATAACTTTATGAAGTAATAAAATAAAATAAACAGTTTTTTTGCAATGACTTATAATTATTATCAATAATTGTCGGATCAAGTTATGAACCAAAGGAGAAAAATAACGCGAAAAACATTTACATGGATTTCATTTAAGTATCAAATTTTGCTAAACTTTATTTAGCAATAAATATTGGAGTATTATAGATTTATGTATCTCCATAAACTTTTAAAATAAGGGAAAGTGGAATAGTAATTATTTGGCAGCATGTCACCGACTGTATGGAAGAGATCGTTCTTAAGCTTTCTTAAGTTTCTTTGTTTTCTTTGTATTTTTTATGTGGTGTCCAATAAAGAATATTTGGTTTATCAATAAAGATCAAACAACTTTTCATAAACGCCAAGAAATACGTTAAATGAAATGAATTATAGTTGATTCGTACCTTAATACACACTCGTACCATTAAGAGGAGTGTGAACCGTTTATGATAACGTTTTCCACCCTCTAAACCTTAACCTATAGCAATGACTTTTTGGTATGTTGTCATTATGCCCTAGAACTAGGTTTGTATGTTTTGATTTTTTTAATATTCTTCTTAGATTTGACAATATTTGCATTTTAGTAATTTCATACAAAACAAAAAAAACGTCAATATTTTTGAAACTATTACGAATATTAAAAAAACAAAAACATACAAACCTAGTTCCAGGGTATAATGACAACATACAAAAAAATCATGGGCATAGATCTAAATCTAGATCTAGATCTAGGGTGGAAAACATTATGGCCGTTTGTATGGAGTGCATTGGGTAATTAATTAGTTATGTAATATTCAATCATGACAAATATATCCATCGCCAATGGTATTTACAATATAGTTTTACCAGACGTTAGAATAGACGGCACAGGTGTACGAAAAGTAAATAAACGATTTAAAACAGATATATGTTATACTTACTTAACTTGACATTGATGTGGCGTGTTAAATATTTATAGGATCGTACAGTCAAGGAACTTAATTCCCTACCCATTTCGTTGAAATGTCGTCTGACATTCGCAATGCATTAAGGTCGATATGTCAAACTAACGTCTTGCTCTATAGCTCTTATGGTGACAGCTTGCTATATGCTATTGAACCGTAGGTGGGTTGGAAATTTAATTCCTTGACTGTACAATTATAAATGACTAGCGGACGCCCGCGACTTCGTTCGCGTGGAATTAGTAGCCGATGTCCATCAGGGACAGGGTAGCTTTCTATCTGTAAAAGTACTTTTGAAA
Organism: Ditula angustiorana; assembly: GCA_963691745.1. Lineage (NCBI taxonomy): Eukaryota > Metazoa > Arthropoda > Insecta > Lepidoptera > Tortricidae > Ditula > Ditula angustiorana. The sequence continues at coordinate 14,950,185 of OY829481.1, read as the reverse complement.
TCAGTTCCGTAGTTCCGAAGATTACCTACATACAAACAAACAAAGTTTACCTGTTTATTACTTATGTTAGTATAGAAGATTAAGCTAAGGAATACACGAAATAACAAAAGAAAGAATAGATCTTATTCATCGAGCAGGTCATAATGGCTTAGTCAAGTGCCTGCCAGGACAGTTCCAGGGGGGGATTGGGGTCCTGACCTCCCCCCTCTTGGGCTGGGTCCAGGTCGACCACTCTGTGTTCTAATCTCATTGATGACTCTGTTTTGACTGAACTTCGATTACGTGACCCCCTGACTCGAAGGCTGGATCCACTCTTGACTGCATGATGATCAAGATTTTTTTAGTGTAATTTAGTCTATTAAAAACCAAAAACTTTTTTTTGTAATCGAAATTTTAAATTTTCTTTTTTTTGTATTTTTAGCGGTAATGTGGCGAAACTGGAAAACGCAAGGCACGTAATGCTGATGTTGTAGGTTCGAGTCCTGCCATAACCCTAATTTTTCTTTGTGTTGTCATTCATTATAATTATAGCATTTTGAATTTAATTTGAAAAATCTTATTTTTTTAAATTCTTTATTAGAAATGGACTTGCGTTTGGCCTCAATCTCACCTGATGGTAACTGAAGATGAAGCCGAAGATGTAGCACGCTCATCCAGAAGATACATATTCACTCAAATACAAACAATAATAATAAGAGCTGATTGGGGTAGAAATACCTTATTTATGATTACTAACTGCCATCCATTCGGGTTACCCCGAACAAGGTTTTGCATCGGTTTTTTGACCCGTTCTTAACGCAATCCCACTAATATTATAAACGCGAAAGTTAGTAAGTATGGATGGATGTTTGTTACTCTTTCATGTAAAAACTACTGAATGGATTTGGATGAAATTTGGCACACACGTAATCTATAACCTGGATTAACATAAGTATAGGATACTTTTTATCCCGTAAAAATGCATAGTTCCCACGGGATAGCGATAAGTGAGTTATACGCCGCCGTGACGTCATGAGCAGCAAAGCAACTAATTCTCATTAATTTGTCCAGGAAATATTGCAGATTGCATGTTGGGTGCACGTTTGCTTGATTCAATAAAACAAGTCTACGCGGACGAAGTCGCGGGCAAAGCTAGTCGTTAATATTTGAAGGGAATACCTTTTACGTCACAGAATACCTACATGAAAAAGGTAAGAAACGGAATTTGTATGCAATAACTGATATACATACATATAATATATCGCTCTCCCTCAGAGCCGTCGTCAGTGTCAGCATAGCGTACGAACAATTAATCGTTTTACAAGCTTTTATTTAAGTTTCATTTAAATGATTTTCCAATGACAATACAAAGAAAAATGTCAGGCATCTGGCAGGACTTGATCCTGTAACCTTGGCATTCCGTGCCGCGCGTTAACAAATTCCGCCACAGAAGCCACTGCCATACACTATGAAATTTTCAAAATTCTTCTATTTAAATTTACACTACTTACCTAGTTACTGTTTTCATTTTATTAATTTGAATGTTCAACATTAAAGGATAAAAACCATTAAGATTTCAGTTACAATTTTTTTATTATTTAACTTCACCTATGCGTATTAGATCAAATTTTGCAAGCGAAATAAGAACCATTTCTTTTGGTCACATTCGCTTTAATTCTGGAAAGTGACATTGCGATGATGACGACATACTTTTTAAAGGACAATCAATTAATTACATATTTGTGCAGCTTACGTAAGTTTCTCAGTACATCATGTCATGTGTAGAATATTACAATATAAATAATATTCAGTTCAAAATTAAGCATATAATTTATTCAAGTCTAATTGAATTTCAGACGCAATTCTAGGCAACCTGCGCAAATCGTCAGCTGAATATTCATGAGTTATTGTAAACGTAGGAACTTACTGCCGTATTTCTTCTTGCTTTATCGATGTATACTTCATTAAAATAATAATTATAAATGAAATATATATTATGTTATTCCAGAATTATTATTTCCAGAATTTATATATCAAGTTATATTTTGAAATAAAACAATTAAATAGGTTTATGTCGCGTGTATTGTGAGTTGCAACAAATCTAATTCGCGACGCTTCGTAATGTTTTATTTCAATTTCTAAAAATCACGAAAATATAAGAAATTACTAAGTGTGTCATATTAAAATTTGCTAAAAATACACGCAACTGATTGTTTTTTCCATTATTTAGAACTTGAGTACGATTTTTGAAACTCAACGGGTGACTAAAGCTCACCAAAATGGCCGTTTTTCATAGAGATTTGGCCATTATGTGAGCTTTAGTCACCCGGTGAGATTCAAAAATTGCACCTCTGGAGTACGATTTTTGAATCTCACCAGGTGACTAAAGCTCGCCAAAATGGCCGTTTTTCATAGAAATTCGGCCATTTTGGTAAGCTCTAATCACCGGGTGAGATTCAAAAATTGCACCCCAGATCTTGAAATATTAGTTATATTAAAACAATAAATATATTTTTTTCTTACAGTATAAATGCCCAATTTTAATGGCTAATATTTATGGCAAGTCAGCACAATTAATTAGTTATCTAATGAAGAATATTATGATCCAGGTAAAATTCGACTGGTGCCATCTTTACATAGTAAAACGTAAAGTCGCCATCCGTTTCGGTCTGTCCTAAATTCTTATAGTATGTTTGGTCGCCTTCTTCTAAACTACGCAACGTATTTTGATACGGCTCTTACTGTCATTTAGAGATTTTTTACGGATCTCTGTACCCTTACCATGAGTACAGTGCATTTAGCCGTAACCGTGCTCGCTAGCGGCGGCGTAAACGATTTGTATGGGGAATTGTACAGCGCCTCTAACGCTCACTTAGAGGACTAAGAATCGCTAGTATGAATCCAAATGTAAATTACCTATCGTATTGTAAGCGCTAGTGACTAAAGTTTTGTAGCTATTGACGTAGAATGTTGGTACCATGAGTCACAAATTTGACACATGTCGCCGAAAAGTATCACCAAACCATATCGACTGTGGTTTACTGTTTCACTGACAAATGGGAGCGTATTTAACCGCTATCGACTGTAGTAACGTAATATTATTTTTCGTTAGAAACTCATGGTAATGGTACAGTGGCCCGTTTCACGAAGCTACAAGTTACAATTTTACAAGTCTAAACCGGCAACATTGGTCAATTTGCCCATTGCCATTGGTCATTATTGACCAATGTTGCCGGTTTACACTTGTAAAATTGTAACTTGTAGATTAGTGAAACGGGCCACAGGTCGGATTTAATATATTATGTATCACTATTCTACAAAAAGCTGTCTACTAAACCATCCTCGTCTTAAGCTTATAGTATTTGCACAGCTGTCGCGAATTGACGCCTTTGTATGCGAAGGTTGTTCAAACTTATTTAGTTGCAGTACGAATCGACTATGGCATTGTTCGATCGCAGCTATATAGGGGGGAGGCGAACATCACTGGTGATTCGTCGCGGGGCCATAGAGACGTTGTCTTGGGCCAAATCATGAGGGTCCTAGGCCATTCCCTGTTCCTCTGCTTAGTTGTGTTTGTGAGTACTATTCTAATTATCTAGGGTACAAAGTAAGGGGTGATGGAAATGGCGGTCAGTGTGGTAATTTTTGACTTACGAGCGGCGGCGAGCCAATCCTATACGCGACCGTATATTTTAGCCAGCCCTGTTGGGCTGCTTTTCCACCAGAAATATGCGAGGATGCGTAGCGAGGGATGTGTTTGTAAGAACCAATAGAATCGCTTCATTTACCTCGCCTCGGTCAGCACAGCTCTGGTGGAAACGGCTTATTGGTTCTTTACGATCACATCCCTCGCTACGCATCCTCGCACATCTCTGGTGGAAACGGCTCATTGGTTCTTTACGAACACATCCCTCGCTACGCATCCTCGCACATCTCTGGGGGAAACGCAGCTTCAGGCGCGCGGCTGGCGAGTGTCGAGCGCTCGAAAGTCAAAATTCACCTCACGCTTGCCAGGTTTCACCTAATTAGCATAAAGTCAGGTGATAACGGTAATTCAGTGGACATAAAGTATCACCTATTTAATCTCGGCAATACAAAAAGCCTGCGAGTTAGCCATGTATGCCAAAAACTATGCCAAATTGTGGTTGTCACACATCACCTCAGATGAAATAAGGGGCCTGTAATTAAAATTTCGTAATTGTATAGTACCATAAAATGATGACTTTAATAAAAAAATTGGGATACTTTGTTAATTTTGAAATTGTCACAAAATCAATGCAGTCGTTACAAAGCGAGTTTTTGTCATATGGGCAACCAGTCAAGTCAAACCGTGAAGGCATCAAATGGTTTCAAAAAATACGGTTAAAAATCATTAACGTGACATTGAAGCTACTTTTTTAAGCCTTTAACCGCCGACAAAATTGTCATCGGACATGCCCGTGTCGCCGCATATACAAAAACTATATGACATTTGTCTTAATTATAAGACTGCGGCGAAATGAGATATATGGATGGGATGGATATTTTATGTCTTAAATGTCAGACAATGGCAGTTAAGAGGTTAGGTACTCGTATGTTGTTCGAAATGTTAATTTATTCTTACATAATAAGTCAGTGTTTATTCTGATTCGACTTACGAGAATAGGTAGGAGGGGAGAAATACGGTATTTGAGGAAATCGGGTAATCTCATTTCAGTTTATAGGGTGACAATCTAAATGAGTTAGTATGGGGATCCGAAACTTCTATTCTATTCTAAAGAATCAAGGTGTCGATTTTAGAGCTAAGAAAAACTGCATTCAAACATTTTCAAAAAACTTATTCACCAGCCAGTCGATATAAATATGAATGAAAATCGCGAAAGTTTAAAACGATTTTGCAGCAAAGGTAGCCTAAACTGACTAGAGGGTGTTCGTTTTTTTGTTTCCTAGTTTTTTGCGCAGATCTTCAATGAAATTTAATTTTATAATCAATTTCAGGTACAACTAACGCATGGAGAACCAAGCGAATTAGATCAAAGTGAGTATAAAACAATTCTGCGAAATAATTTTAGTTAAACATAATTCAAAATAAGTCAAAATTTACATGATGTAAATACTTAGAAAAAGTCTTGCACGTAATTTTTTTCATGGCTTATTTTTACATTTTTTTATCTAACTTCACATACATTGTCTGTATGTTTGTTTCAAATTTTCGAATTCAATTTCGCCTCACTTCTGGTGGTCGGAATGTTTAACTGTTTTCAAGTTTGGTATGTGTATGCAGGTCTAGTATTAATAATCTTTAACAAAGAATAAATAATAATACTAACGTACTCTCAGCATGCAAACCGTGTATTTTTGTAATAAGACTATTTCTGAGCGTTTTACAGTTTAAGCTTACACCTTTTTTTTTTCTTACTACCTAATTATATCAATAGTCGTCGGTACTGAAATAAGTCACGTTCCTAATGTTGATATTTAACTTTTTAAACCAGAACTACTATGACTTTTCCTATCATCGCTGTGCCAGCTCTCTAGCTGGCATTAATAGTAGATTGTTCAACAAAGGATGAAAGCTACCAATTTCACTCGAGATATTTTAAAATAGTTCGAGGGTGGAATTGATGTTTCAACCAAGTTAAGCACTCTGCTTTTTATTTCGACAGTAAGGAAAGCAAGAAATGTGCGCTGTACATAATTAAAAAAAGGATTTTAATACAAGATTTTTTTTAAGATAGGTACATAATGGACACTGGTGGATTCCGAAATAATGTCAAATTCGGGTTCATAGTGACTAAAATGTATGGATTGGATACCAATGTAATTTTGTAAATTGAGATGACATCCGCCATCTTAGACTATAAAAAACCGGCTTGGGTGTCAAGTGAAATTCACGTAACTTACCAGTGGTAAATCCCAATCTGAATTTAATTTTTTGGATACTAGATAGATCAATATAAAAATTTACAATATAAAGAAAAAACGGATTTTACATTATTTTTAAATTAAAAGACCTTTTTTTATTACACGACAGTTTTTGCTTTCGTCATGGTCAAAATGAAAAGCAAGAGTGTTTAACATGGGTAAAATAAAACACTAATTCCACCCTCGTGCGCTGAAATATCTCGACTAGATTTGATAACTTTCGTCCCTCGTTGAACAATCTACTATTAAGTCATAAATTTTGAAATATCTTTAACAGGTTTCGATGCAGTGCAGAGCTCGCAAAGTGAGCAGTCGTTTTCGAGCTCTAGCTCTAGCTCAAGTTCAAGCTCGTTTGAGTCGAGCTCAAGCGAACTAGACTCAAACTCAAGCGATGTCCAATCGAGCTCAAGCGAAATCGAACAGAGCTCGAGCCAAAAGAGCGAATCAAAATCATTCTCTACTTCTAGCTCAAGCTCTACCGAATTTGAGAACTCCGAATTCGACGCGTTCAAAAGCAGCAACTTTGCTGAAAAACAAGACTTATTCTCAAGCTCGTCCAGTGAATCGGAAAACGATTTCTCTAGCAGTTTTAATCAAATTAAGTCTGCGAAAATGGAAAACAGACACAGCGTGTTCGAACATGAGGCGGATGACATCGAAAGCGAGTCACTTGCAAAACAAGTCAAATCTACAAAACATGTAGAGAAGCAACAAAAAGAGAGTGAATTCGAAACCGAGGAGGAATCTCAAAATGACATGCAAACAAGTCAACATAAATCTGTGAAGAAATCTACCATGAGCCAGAAGTCGTCAGAATTCGCCGAAAGTGAATCGACGGAGGAAGAGAGTGAAAGTAAAATTAAAAAGGTGGCCAAGAAATCTTCATCTTCTACATTCCAGTCTGAATCGAATGAAGAAGATGATGAACTGGTTCGTGGGAGTCGCGGATACACCGGTAAGCCAAGTCAACCAGGTCAGCCAGGACAGCCCGGACAGGCAGGACAACCCGGTACGCCAGGGCAGTCAGGTGGAGTAAGCGAAAACGGTCAGACTCAACAGCAAGGTCAACTAGAGCAATCAGGACAGCCAGGTCAGCCTGGACAGCCAGGACAACCAGGACCGCCAGGACAGTCAGGACAGCCCGGACAGGCAGGACAACCCGGTACGCAAGGGCAGCCAGGTGGAGTAAGCGAAAATGGTCAGAAACAACAGCAAGGTCAACCAGATCAACCAGGACAGCCAGGTCAGCCAGGGCAGCCTGGACAGCCAGGACAACCAGGACAGCCAAGACAACCAGGACAGCCAGGACAACCCGGTACGCCAGGGCAGTCAGGTGGAGTAAGCGAAAACGGTCAGACACAACAGCAAGGTCAACCAGATCAATCAGGACAGCCTGATCACCCACGACAACCAGGGCAGCCAGGACAACCCGAGCAGCCAGGTCAGCCAGACCAAGAATTTGATGATTCCGATCAGGATGAAACTGATTCCGACCACGACGTTGAACAAGATGAAAATGATGAATCAAAAAGGGTAAAAAAACTTAAACGTAGGCGAAAAATTATTAAAATCAATCATGAAGAAGAGGAAGAGGCCAACGAGTCTAATGAAAAACAGGAAATAGTAAAAAAACGTATCAAGAGCCAAGTAAACGGCGCCCCAGAACAACCAGAGCAATCAGGACAGCAGCCAAGGCAATCAGGACAGCCAAAGCGGCCAGAACAATCAGGGCAATCAAGACAACCAGGCCAATCAGGACAGCCAGGACAGCCAGGACCACCAGGGCAGCCAGGGCAACCCGGACAGCCGGGACAACCTGGACAGCCAGGACAACCAGGGCAACCCGGACAACCAGACCAGCCAGGACAGTCAGGTGGAGGGCCTAAACATCCTCAGCAACCATCGCAACCAGAACAGCCAGGACAGCCAGGACAACCAGGGCAGCCAGGACAACCAGGGCAACCCGGACAGCCAGGACAACCAGGGCAGCCCGGACAACCAGGGCAGCCAGGACAGTCAGGTGGAGGGACTAAACATCCTCAGCAACCATCGCAACCAGAACAGCCAGGACAGCCAGGACAACCAGGACAACCTGGACAGCCAGGACAACCAGGACAACCTGGACAGCCAGGACAACCCGGACAACAGGGGCAGCCAGGACAGTCAGGTGGAGGGCCTAAACATCCTCAGCAACCATCGCAACCAGAACAGCCAGGACAACCAGGACAACCAGGGCAACCCGGACAACCAGGACAACCTGGACAGTCAGGTGGAGGGCCTAAGCATCCTCAGCAACCGTCGCAACCAGGACAGCCAGGACAACCAGGACAGCCAGGGCAGCCAGGACAACCAGGACAACCAGGACAACCTGGACAGCCAGGACAACCAGGGCAACCCGGACAACCAGGCCAGCCAGGACAGTCAGGTGGAGGGCCTAAACATCCTCGGCAACCATCGCAACCAAAACAGCCAGGACAACCTGGACAGCCAGGACAACCAGGGCAACCCGGACAGCCAGGACAACCAGGAAAACCAGGACAACCAGGCCAGCCAGACCAGCCAGGACAGTCAGGTGGAGGGCCTAAACATCCTCAGCAACCATCGCAACCAGAACAGCCAGGACAGCCAGGACAACCAGGGCAGCCAGGACAACCAGGACAACCCGGACAGCCAGGGCAGCCAGGACAACCAGGGCAATCCGGACAACCAGGCCAGCCAGGACAGTCAGGTGGAGGGCCTAAACATCCTCAGCAACCATCGCAACCAGGACAGCCAGGACAACCAGGACAGCCAGGGCAGCCAGGACAACCAGGACAACCTGGACGGCCAGGACAATCAGAGCAACCCGGACAGCCAGGACAGTCAGGTGGAGGGCCTAAACATCCTCAGCAACCATCGCAACCAGAACAGCCAGGACAACCAGGACAACCAGGGCAGCCAGGACAACCAGGACAACCGGGACAGCCAGGACAACCTGGACAACCAGAGCAACCTGGACGGCCAGGACAATCAGAGCAACCCGGACAGCCAGGACAGTCAGGTGGAGGGCCTAAACATCCTCAGCAACCATCGCAACCAGAACAGCCAGGACAACCAGGACAACCAGGGCAGCCAGGACAACCAGGACAACCGGGACAGCCAGGACAACCTGGGCAGCCAGGACAACCAGGGCAATCCGGACAACCAGGGCAACCCGGACAGCCAGGACAGTCAGGTGGAGGGCCTAAACATCCTCAGCAACCATCGCAACCAGGACAGCCTGGACAGCCAGGACAACCTGGACAGCCAGGACAACCTGGACAGCCAGGACAACCAGGGCAACCCGGACAACCAGGCCAGTCAGGACAAACAGGGCAGCCAGGACAACCAGGACAACCGGGACAGCCGGGACAACCTGGACAGCCAGGACAACCTGGGCAGCCAGGACAACCAGGGCAATCCGGAAAACCAGGGCAACCCGGACAGCCAGGGCAGTCAGGTGGAGGGCCTAAACATCCTCAGCAACCATCGCAACCAGAACAGCCAGGACAGCCAGGACAACCAGGACAACCAGGGCAACCCGGACAACCAGGACAACCAGGACAACCTGGACAGCCAGGACAACCAGGGCAACCCGGAAAACCAGGCCAGCCAGGACAGTCAGGTGGAGGGCCTAAACATCCTCAGCAACCATCGGAACCAGGACAGCCAGGACAACCAGGACAGCCAGGACAGCCAGGACAACCAGGACAACCGGGACAGCCAGGACAACCTGGACAGCCAGGAACACCAGGGCAATCCGGACAACCAGGGCAACCCGGACAGCCAGGGCAGTCAGGTGGAGGGCCTAAACATCCTCAGCAACCATCGCAACCAGGACAGCCAGGACAGCCAGCACAACCAGGACAACCAGGGCAACCCGGACAACCTGGACAGCCAGGACAACCAGGGCAACCTGGGCAACCAGGCCAGCCAGGACAGTCAGGTGGAGGGCCTAAACATCCTCAGCAACCATCGCAACCAGGACAGCCAGGACAACCAGGACAGCCAGGGCAGCCAGGACAACCAGGACAACCTGGACGGCCAGGACAATCAGAGCAACCCGGACAGCCAGGACAGTCAGGTGGAGGGCCTAAGCATCCTCAGCAACCATCGCAACCAGGACAGCCAGGACAACCAGGGCAGCCAGGACAACCAGGACAACCGGGACAGCCAGGACAACCTGGACAGCCAGGACAACCAGGGCAATCCGGACAACCAGGGCAACCCGGACAGCCAGGACAGTCAGGTGGAGGGCCTAAACATCCTCAGCAACCATCGCAACCAGGACAGCCTGGACAGCCAGGACAACCTGGACAGCCAGGACAACCTGGACAGCCAGGACAACCAGGGCAACCCGGACAACCAGGCCAGTCAGGACAATCAGGTGGAGGGCCTAAACAACCTCAGCAACCATCGCAACCAGGACAGCCAGGACAGCCAGGACAACCAGGGCAACCCGGACAACCAGGCCAGCCAGGACAGTCAGGTGAAGGGCCTAAACAACCTCAGCAACCATCGCAACCAGGACAGCTAGGACAACCAGGACAGCCAAGGCAGCCAGGTCAACCAGGACAACCTGGACAACCAGGACAACCAGGGCAATCCGGACAACCAGGGCAACCCGGACAGCCAGGACAGTCAGGTGGAGGGCTTAAACATCCTCAGCAACCATCGCAACCAGGACAGCCAGGACAGCCAGGACAGCCAGGACAACCAGGACAACCTGGACAGCCAGGACAACCTGGACAGCCAGGACAACCAGGGCAAACCGGACAACCAGGCCAGCCAGGACAGTCAGGTGGAGGGCCTAAACAACCTCAGCAAACATCGCAACCAGGACAGCCAGGACAACCAGGACAGCCAGGGCAGCCAGGACAACCAGGACAACCTGGACAGCCAGGACAACCAGGGCAACCCGGACAACCAGGCCAGCCAGGACAGTCAGGTGGAGGGCCTAAACAACCTCAGCAACCATCGCAACCAGGACAGCCAGGACAACCTGGGCAGCCAGGACAACCAGGACAACCTGGGCAACCAGGACAACCAGGGCAATCCGGACAACCAGGGCAATCCGGACAACCAGGGCAACCCGGACAGCCAGGACAGTCAGGTGGAGGGCCTAAACATCCTCAGCAACCATCGCAACCAGGACAGCCTGGACAGCCAGGACAACCTGGACAGCCAGGACAACCTGGACAGCCAGGACAACCAGGGCAACCCGGACAACCAGGCCAGCCAGGACAATCAGGTGGAGGGCCTAAACAACCTCAGCAACCATCGCAACCAGGACAGCCAGGACAGCCAGGGCAGCCAGGACAACCAGGGCAACCCGGACAACCAGGCCAGCCAGGACAGTCAGGTGGAGGGCCCAAACAACCTCAGCAACCATCGCAACCAGGACAGCCAGGACAACCAGGACAGCCAGGGCAGCCAGGACAACCAGGACAACCTGGACAGCCAGGACAACCAGGGCAACCCGGACAACCAGGCCAGCCAGGACAGTCAGGTGGAGGGCCTAAACAACCTCAGCAACCATCGCAACCAGGACAGCCAGGACAACCTGGACAGCCAGGGCAGCCAGGACAACCAGGACAACCTGGGCAACCAGGACAACCAGGGCAATCCGGACAACCAGGGCAACCCGGACAATCAGGACAGTCAGGTGGAGGGCCTAAACATCCTCAGCAACCATCGCAACCAGGACAGCCTGGACAGCCAGGACAACCTGGACAGCCAGGACAACCAGGGCAACCCGGACAACCAGGCCAGCCAGGACAATCAGGTGGAGGGCCTAAACATCCTCAGCAACCATCGCAACCAGGACAGCCAGGGCAGCCAGGACAACCAGGACAACCTGGACAACCAGGGCAACCCGGACAGCCAGGACAGTCAGGTCGAGGGCCAAAAAATCCTAAGCAACCATCGCAACCAGGACAGCCAGGACAACCAGGGCAGCCAGGACAACCAGGACAACCTGGACAGCCAGGACAACCAGGGCAACCCGGACAACCAGGCCAGCCAGGACAGTCAGGTGGAGGGCCTAAACAACCTCAGCAACCAGGACAGCCAGGACAACCTGGACAGCCAGGGCAGCCAGGACAACCAGGACAACCTGGGCAACCAGGACAACCAGGACAACCAGGGCAATCCGGACAACCAGGGCAATCCGGACAACCAGGGCAACCCGGACAGCCAGGACAGTCAGGTGGAGGGCCTAAACATCCTCAGCAACCATGGCAACCAGGACAGCCTGGACAGCCAGGACAACCTGGACAGCCAGGACAACCAGGGCAACCCGGACAACCAGGCCAGCCAGGACAATCAGGTGGAGGGCCTAAACAACCTCAGCAACCATCGCAACCAGGACAGCCAGGACAACCAGGACAGCCAGGGCAGCCAGGTCAACCAGGACAACCTGGACAGCCAGGACAACCAGGGCAACCCGGACAACCAGGCCAGCCAGGACAGTCAGGTGGAGGGCCTAAACAACCTCAGCAACCATCGCAACCAGGACAGCCAGGACAACCTGGACAGCCAGGGCAGCCAGGACAACCAGGACAACCTGGGCAACCAGGACAACCAGGGCAATCCGGACAACCAGGGCAATCCGGACAACCAGGGCAACCCGGACAGCCAGGACAGTCAGGTGGAGGGCTTAAACATCCTCAGCAACCATCGCAACCAGGACAGCCTGGACAGCCAGGACAACCTGGACAGCCAGGACAACCTGGACAGCCAGGACAACCAGGGCAACCCGGACAACCAGGCCAGCCAGGACAACCAGGGCAACCCGGACAACCAGGCCAGCCAGGACAATCAGGTGGAGGGCCTAAACAACCTCAGCAACCATCGCAACCAGGACAGCCAGGACAACCAGGACAACCAGGGCAGCCAGGACAACCAGGACAACCTGGACAGCCAGGACAACCAGGGCAACCCGGACAACCAGGCCAGCCAGGACAGTCAGGTGGAGGGCCTAAACAACCTCAGCAACCATCGCAACCAGGACAGCCAGGACAACCTGGACAGCCAGGGCAGCCAGGACAACCAGGACAACCTGGGCAACCAGGACAACCAGGGCAATCCGGACAACCAGGGCAACCCGGACAGCCAGGACAGTCAGGTGGAGGGCCTAAACATCCTCAGCAACCATCGCAACCAGGACAGCCTGGACAGCCAGGACAACCAGGGCAACCCGGACAACCAGGCCAACCAGGACAATCAGGTGGAGGGCCTAAACAACCTCAGCAACCATCGCAAACAGGACAGCCAGGACAGCCAGGGCAGCCAGGACAACCAGGACAACCTGGACAACCAGGACAACCTGGACAGCCAGGACAACCTGGACAGCCAGGACAACCAGGGCAACCCGGACAACCAGGCCAGTCAGGACAGTCAGGTGGAGGGCCTAAGTACCCACAGCAACCATCACAACCAGGACAGCCAGGACAACCAGGGCAGCCAGGACAACCAGGACAACCAGGACAACCAGGACAGCCAGGACAACCAGGACAGCCAGGGCAACCCGGACAACCAGGCCAGTCAGGACAGTCAGGTGGAGGGCCTAAACATCCTCAGCAACCATCGCAACCAGGACAGCCAGGGCAACCAGGACAGCCAGGACAGCCAGGACAACCAGGGCAACCCGGACAGCCGGGACAACCAGGACAACCAGGGCAGCCAGGACAGTCAGGTGGAGGGCCTAAATACCCACAACAACCATCGCAATCAGGACAGTCAGGACAACCAGGGCAACCCGGACAACCAGGGCAACCCGAACAACCAGGGCAACCCGGACAACCAGGGCAGTCAGGCGGTGGGCCAGGAGGACCAGGTTCCTCAGTTAGCGCCGGTGCTTCAGCTTCATCAGAACCAGTAGGACCACAAGGACCAGGAGGACCACAAGGACCAGGTGGACCACAAAGACCAGGTGGACCACAAGGACCAGGTGGACCACAAGGACCAGGTGTACCATTTGGACCAGGATCATTAGCTAGCGCTGCTGCTTCTGCTTCTTTAGGATCAGGAGGACAACAAGGACCACAACGCCCACAAGGACTAGCTGGACCACAAGGACCAGGAGGACCACAAGGACCAGGTGGACCACAAGGACCAGGTGGACCATTTGGACCAGGATCATTAGCTAGCGCTGCTGCTTCTGCTTCTTTAGGATCAGGAGGACCACAAGGACCACAAGGCCCACAAGGACCAGGAGGACCACAAGGAGCTGGTGGACTATATGGACCAGGATCATCAGCTAGTGCTGGTGGGCAACCCGGACACCCGGGACAACCAGGACAACCAGGGCGACCCGATCAACCAGGGCAGCCAGGACAGTCAGTTGGAAGGCCTGAGTACCCACAGCAACCATCACAACCAGGACAGCCCGGGCAGCCAGGACAACCAGGGCAACCAGGACAACCAGGGCAACCCGGACAACCAGGGCATCCCGGACAACCAGGGCAGCCAGGACAGTCAGGAGGAGGGCCTAATTATACACAGCAACCATCGCAACCAGGACAGCCAGGACAGTCAGGACAACCAGGGCAGCCAGGGCAACCCGGACAGCCAGGACAACCAGGACAACCAGGGCAACCCGGACAACCAGGGCAGGCAGGACAGTCAGGTGGAAGGCCTAAATACCCACAACATACATCGCAACCAGGACAGCCAGGGCAGTCAGGACAACCAGGGCAGCCAGGGCAACCCGGACAGCCGGGACAACCAGGGCAACCCGGACAACCAGGGCAGCCTGGGCTGTCAGGACAACCAGGGCAGCCAGGGCAACCCGGACAGCCAGGACAACCAGGGCAACCCGGACAACCAGGGCAGCCAAGGCAGCCAGGGCAGTCAGGTGGAGGGCCTAATTATGCACAGCAACCATCGCAACCAGTACAGCCAGGACAACCAGGGCAGCCAGGACAACCAGGACAGCCAGGACAACCAGGGCAACCAGGACAACCAGGACAGCCAGGGCAGCCTGGACAATCTGGTCAACTGGGAGAGTGCAGACCCGATCGGCGTAGATCTTACAATGATGAAGACGATTTGTACGATGACCTTGATGACGTGTCGGTGCACAGGCGAAGAGGGCGTTACGACCTGAGACGTCGACTAGGTAATTATACAAACTTTTAAAAATCCTTTTCTTGTCGTAGAGTGATGAAGAGCTGTATGACTGCTTCTGATTTCCCTTACCGTGCTAATTGAAGGGTGCATGGCCCGTATGCCGCATGACGTTTTCCTTACGTAGGCGTTACTGATCGTCCATTAATCACATGAGGCTCGGGGGGAAGGGGGTTTGCCAAAAATCACGGAAAAACTAGGGGAGACGGGGTTGTAGTGAGATATCACGTGTATTTTTTTACGCGCGACTTTTAAACTGCCAAGTGGCGTATGAGTGAATAAATTTTAAATACATTTTACTAAAAAAGTACGTACGGGGAGAGGGGGTTGAAAAATTGCAAAAAACATCACATGATTATTGGACGATCCCCTACCGGGGGCGTGAGGGTTAAGACGCAAGATTTGCCATCACACTAAGAGACCACCTGTAGTATAGTATTTATTAACAACTTGCGATAAAATATATTCTATAAGATAAGATAAGCATGTGTAACATGATCCAAAATGGCGTCTGCTGAGAAGAATGCGCTTCAAGAAACTCAGTATTAAACCTTTTTTTTAATGTCCGCGAGTCACAAAAACACGAGAAATTAGACCGAGATTTAGTAGGGATCGCTCCAATGCCAAGCTCAAATTTTTAGCTAGTTTGACCCCTTTTTGCCTTAGTCACTATATACCGCTTGACACTAGCAGTATCGTGAAGAGAAATTTCACTGTCCCGTGATACTACTGATTGGTAGTGTTCAGGAGCTGAAACTTTGTTAGGGCGTCCGCTAAGTCGCGCTAGCGCACGGATAGGGTGCACCACAGGGGTGAACAATTAGTATGAACCCGCACCCGCACCCGCCCGAGTTAGCGAACGCCCTTAATCTGCATTTCTAAACTAAACCCATTGCGTTTCAGACGATCGCGCGTATGAAGCCGACCTTAACCTCCGCACCATGATAATCCCAAGTCGCAACGGCAAGCAGCCGGGGCGGTGCTACTGCTCATGCGATCTCAACACCAAGCCAGTCTTCATCAGCGTGGACCCTAACAGACTGCCTTAATATCTACCTTAATAGTGATGTGATTAATCTTCTGAACGCCAACGATGCCTACAAATAGGGTTGCCATCTCTAAAATTTGGCCACCAGAACAAGACGCGTGAAAACCACGGACTTTAGAGCCCAGAACCCGTACATGTCGGTTGATCGCGACGTGCGGGCAAGCCTTCAATTTTTTTTAACCCGGACTACAAATGAAGCCCCGCCCGGATGCCCTCTAAACTAGGACAAATCCGGGGAAATCCGGACGAATGGCAACCCTACCTAAAGCTGTCAGCCACACGCCAAGTACCTATTACAATGTTTAATCGGACGACACGGCACGGTATATCACGCACAATCTTTAGACGCGAATTTTGGACCGTAGGGCGCCGTAGATAGGACAGCTCTTTGCTTTAGGCGTCCTTGGCGTTCAAAAGTAAGGTCTGTAGACGCGATTATAGGACTGTAGGGCGCCGTAGATAGGACAGCTCTTCACTTTAGGCGTCCTTGGCGTTCAAAAGTAAGCATTTTTCTCTTGTACTCTCAATAGTTCTACATTTTCAAACGTTATTCTATATATAATTCGCTTGTTTTGTCGACCCTGGAAAACTTCCCAATTTTAAATCTGGAGGCAACTATTTTACTATAATATTTATTAATTGGGCCAAAATTCTTTTTAATGCCTAAAATAAAGATGAAAATGTATAAACACTTTTACAAAATTGTAGATGTCTCGAAATATTTTCTTAATAATATTACGTTAGTTCTCAACCGGGCCCCAATTTCTATTATGAATTTTTCCCACCATCCTGGGTTTTTTATTACAGAAAAGTTTCATTTGGTACCCAAATTACCACTGCGTTACCAGTCCCCACGACTCCTCAAAAATAGTGTTCACTGCGTTACCAAATAATAGTTTTTTTCTTATTCTGAGCCCAAATATTTCTATAACAGTCATCATTCGGGTATGCGTATGTCATTCTGAATTTATAGATAAAGTGTTCTTTTAAGAATATCAGAATAAGTAAGAAATATGCGTTAAAATGTACAAGGGACGTTTTTATAGGCATCAAAAAGAATTTTGGCCCAATTACCATCTCAAACTTGCAATTGTGTCGAAATAATAAACAATATACAATGATTATGATTTGAATAAATTTCTATCGCATTTAAACCATATTATTATGTTACTAAGTCAGTTTTTGTATTTTGATTGAAGCATTTATCAATAAATGATGCGGTGAATACATTATTTTGAATTATTTATTATGACTTGCACTTTCTAGAAAGCCTTTGTACCGTGTACATAACTAAATCAAATAACCACCTTAAAGTCAATGATAACTTTCTACACTCTGGTAACGTTTTAACAACTACCCTTAATGTATAGAGCCTTTATAGAGCGTTTTAGATTGAGCTGCTTAGAGACCTTTTTTAAACCGTTATATCTTCACGAGCTCAGAACTTTAAATATTTCTAAACTATTTCAACCGTAAACGTGGCAATGCTGCCAGCCTTCTGGGCACCCTCCCTATAGGCGATTTGAGACAATTTTTTTACCTTTAAGTTTCGAATAAAATTTGTTGTTTTTTTTCTTCTTAATTTAGAATTTGATTAAGTATTGAAAATATTGAAATAGTACTCCAAATTTGCACAAATTTCCTATTGCAACGAATCACAGTAAATAAAACAGCAGTAATATAAAATATTATGTATTATGGCTAAGTAGCGAGCGTGCAGAGCAGCGCCGTGCCGCGCTTGACCCAAAAGTCTGGGGACTCTTTCCCCGCCGGCAGGTCTACGGCGACAACGAAGGCGCCCTTCCGCAGGGGGTAGTAATAGCACGGGCAGATGTAGCGGTCTGGGAATATTATTATGACTATTTACATGCCATTACCACTTGCTTGCTTGCTTGCCTTCCTATTTCATTAAAAAAAAAACCGGCCAAGTGCGACTCGGACTTGCGCACCGAGGGTTCCGCCATCAACAACATCTAGTATCGCATTTTGTTATGTAAAACCAAAAAAATTTTTTTTTTTTACTTCAAATTTAGTTTTCGGATTTATTGCTTTACTTGTTTATACAACATAGGAAGGCAAACAAGCAAGTGGGTCACCTGATGGTAAGTGATCACCACCGCCTATAGACACCATGTGCTGTGAGAACTTGCTTCTTGCCAAATTTCATAGTTCTAGGTCAACGGGAAGTACCCCATAGGTTTTTGAGTGCCTTGCGAATGTATGGAACATGAGGCATAAACGGCCGTATCTTTTGATTGTGTTGACTTAGAAGTTTTATTTTTTAATGGCTTCAAAGGACTACAGATTTGAGTATTAGATATTAATTTCAACTCGCTACCTCCACGTGTTCCTGAGAAAAAGGGCCTTGACAGACCAACAGACAGACAGACAGACAGACGGACAACAAAGTGATCCTATAAAGGTTCCGTTTTTCCTTTTGAGGTACGGAACCCTAAAAATTAACCTCTTGAACCCCAAGAACACCTAAAGATGAAAGGCTGCATCATGCCTACCACGCCACCGACAAGCAATAATCCTCTATCTTCACAGTGTGACGCATTCATAGAAATAGCATAGGAGTTTTATAATTAAAAGCGAAATTATAATAGCTGATCTTTTTACTTTAAATGGCAATACAATTTGCCAAAAAAAGACGACATACTCAAAACCTCTTCTTCAATTGACACCCTGTACACACATTAATAGAGAAAATGGTTACCTTTGGTGTATAGTCGACCAAGAAATTGCTTGACCACTTTTCGACCGTATTACAAAGGGATAAAGTTCAAAAGTGGTCAAGCAATTACTTGGTCGACTATACATGGAGGAAGTAAAGTCTATGTTTTTCTTCTTAATTTATAATAGCAGCAAAACTGCCACATAAGCAACAGCTCTCAATTCAGATCTTTATATAGCACTTACTTTTGAGCCTGCGTCCAGTGGCACGTATGGGCTTGAAGTGTATGGGGGTGAGCGGGAACACCAGCTGCATGGGCAGCGGCTCCTGCAGGTGCCCGTCCTTGCGGAACCACGAAGCGCCCTCGAGGTACTGGCCTCTGGAAATGCCATCAACGGTCAGGGAACTAGTTTAGCAGCACCAACCTACGGATCATCCAAAAATTTGCTCGCTAATCCTGCCGCTTGCACTGTTGTGTTCCGGCGTGGAGAGCAAGACAGCCGGTCCAATTACTAGCGCAAGAGGTATTCCATCTTAGCCATCTGGGTTGGCAACGCATCTGCAATCCCTTTGGTGTTGCGGATCTCTATGGGCGGTGGTGGAGACATAGTTCTGATAGTTGTTAGTGGCTGTAAATGATGGGTCTAGGCACCAGATAGAAGAAGGACGAAAGTAAAACAACTTTCTGCGAAATTAGTGACGTGCTTAAAATGAATGGACATGCGTGTCGTTCACGACGTTTGAAGGGCAATTGCCTTGACACACATATGCACGCCTCCATGATCCATATACAGACGCGTGGTTTATTCTCACACATACAAATAGTGAGGTTGTTACTGCTGACGTAACAGCGTTACCTGATGTAGACGCCGCCGTCGCGCGGCGGCCGCACGAAAGCGGTCTCCTCAAGAGGCATCACCGTGAACTCCCACGCCATCGTGTCTATGGGCCAGCTCTCGCCGCGGGCAGTCGTCTGGAAACCACAAACATTTCAGGATTCCGTAGCGTACCAAATTTTGGAAAAATGCTAATACAGTTCGTCCAGCTAAGTATTTAAGGTCTTACCACTTTATTCATAAAAAGTTAACAATCTTTTTAAGCTAACAAATGTTCCGTCCCTATCATTTGAGGGCAAACGCCACAATGACAGATAAAGACATAAATCATGTTATCTAACAAACGCTTATGCAGCGTTTATGAATAAGGGGGTTTAACTCTTGTTTATAACTCTTATAGTGTGTATGTTTGTTATTGTAATGTGATGTATGTAGTTGCTGTAATTGTTTTTTTTTGTATTAATTTCACTTTCGTTCGTATTGTCATTGATCTAGGTTAGTTTAGTATTAAGAATCTCAAGGGTCCCACTGAAAATTAGCGTCTCGGTTTTACCGAGGCAGTATGCCGAGTGGGGCCTTTTTTGTTTCTATTCAACACAAATTTATCTGTTATACTCGTAATTATACTCCGTGTGATGTATGCCACATGCGTGAGTTTTGTGTTGAATAGTCATAAGTAAATGTTTTTCTTTCTTTATTCTTTCTTTCTTTCTTTGTGGCTTCATGGACGGACGGGCAGCTGCAGGTACCTGCATGACGGCGGTCAGGAAGCCGGTGGGCGCGACGAGCGCGGGCAGCCAGCACAGCGTGGGCGGCGAGCGCGGCGCGCCGGCCCACGCGCCCAGGTGCGCGCCGCGCAGGAACAGCTCGCGGCACCACGCGCCCAGCGGCTTCATGGACGGCCGCGCTGCGGGACGAGACACGTTACGCTTGTTTAGATACTGAGTGGAATCATATTAAGGCACATTTGAGTGTTCGAATAAAGAGACGTCGAAGCGCTCACCTTTCTGCCAGAATGTGGGCACCCGTCCTTCAAAAATGCACGAGTACATGATCTCGAGCATGTCCGACATCACCACCAGACCTTCGATCGCGCGCCGCAACTCCTGCGGGGTCAAACGATCCCATTAAAATACCGATGAGTGCCACTTCAAGATAAAAAAAAGATACAACATATAAGAAAGACATTTTAAACTTTTTTTAAATTAGAAATTCCAGCTGGTTTTGGGCATATCGAACGAATGGACGAAAGGCAATTATGTAATGTAAGATTTATAAATGTAGTGTGAATGGGCGAGTCGGTCGAGAGCGGCCTCGGCGTACATTCGTCGACCAAATTATTGATGTCCCGAACACATGCCAAATTAGAAGTACCTGAGGATGTATGAAGAGAGCAATGTATGTGGAAGAAGTGAGGGACCAGGGCAAATGACGTTCTACAGTCTCTGCCCACCCCAAAGAAAAACAGACGTGAGCATAAAATAATAAAAATTCCGTCATCAAAGAAGCAGTGATCGCTTGGCTTATTATTGACACTCACCTTGAGCCCGGCAACAATGGAGCCGATGAGCACGTTGTAATAGCCGATCTCCTGCAGCAACGAGACGCACATCGGCATCACGATCTCCGGGCCCATCATACGTTCCGTCGTCTCCACGTCTATCTTATTCGGCAGCTTTATCAGCATCTCCGCTGCCAACTCATCAACCTAGTCATAGATAGTCATTTAGCCATTATTACAGCAAGTTACTGTCTTAACATCCCAATCGTGAGCCACTGTAAAATCTAGTCACAGAAGATGCCATAATGAAGTAATTGGCAGGTATTGGCAATATTGGCATGCTTGTATGACATTTGTTCTCATAAATTTTCCGCGTTGAGTTACTAAACTGTACTACCACCAAAATGAAACCCTGACTCATCATAGAACAAAGTCAAATTGACATATTAAGTAAAATAGTAAAAGGCTTCCTTAGATTTGATTTACAAAGTTACTTCGAAACAGTAACCAAATTTTCCGTTTCGTTGATTGTACGTTGGTAAACGAAAACCAAACAAAAATTATCACCATAGAACCACAAACTCACACTTAGAGTACTGCGTTCGATGGCTATCATTTTCAATTGGGATTATTAGAGATCCTAATAAAAAATTGGCTGAGCTGAATTAGAGCTATACGACTAATTTCGTACCTTTTGGTCTTCCCCGCCGCCGCCTCCCCCTCCCCCGGTGGACGCGAGCGCAAACAACGTCGAGCACATTATTAGCGCATCCTGTAATTTTTCAACTCTATAACATCTGCAGTTTCTAATTTTATGGAATGAGGAGGAAAACGAGTAAATGAGTCACTTTTTAACATAAAACTATCGTGAGACTCGGACATATTATTAAAACGGATCACTCACGTATCTTTACGTCGAGAAATGCCCGACATGTTTTGTTCGGAGTCGTCGTCGCGCCACCGCCGCGGGGGCTCATGATCAAGGACCACGAACTGGTCCGAAACATGTCGGGCATTTCTCAACGTAAAAATACGCGAGTGATACGTTTTATTAATACATATGAGTCACCTCACAGGAAGACATCACCGTCAGCCACAGAAACGATCTCAAGAGAATCCCTGATCCATTGCTGCTCTCCATGCACAACACAATAGCGAGCTACAGGCAGCCATCAGTCCCGGTACGCCTCCATATTCGGTAGCGCGGCATGCGGGCGTACCTGCGCGAGCGTGGCGACGTCGGCGGAGGCGTGCTGGCCGACGGACTCGGCGCGCTCGTAGCCCGGCAGCAGGTCCAGGAAGTCGCGGTACGACTCCAGGCTGCCGTCGCGCGGGATGTGGTACGCCGGGATCGACGACATCCTACCGAGTAAGTGTCACACATCATCATCGTATCAGCCAGAAGATCCCCTGCTGGGCATAAGCGTTACCCGAGAATATCCACGAAGATCTGTCTGAGCTTGAACTCTCGGTTTCCCGCGATTCTTACTAGATCGTCTAGTCATCATATGGGAAGCCTACCAACGCTTCGTCTTTCGGAACGCGGTCTCCACTCGAGAACTTTTCCGCCCCAACGAATATCGATTCTACGAGCAATGTCTGCCCACTGCCAATTATTGTTGGCAATTTGCAGAGCTGTATCGTTTGCTTTGGTTCTTCTGTGCTGTCACACAAAATTGCGTATTTTAGCCGAAATCCATGAGGTACAAATGCGATCCGGAGCATATCAGACAAGGAAAACTCGACAAAGTTCACGCGACAACACAATGCAATGGTGGTGGTGGCAGTAGTCAAGAAAAAAATATCCACAGTTTAACTTTTCTTTCCACGCAACAAAACCGTTACACAATTTACAAAGGCAACGTACCTGTAAAACGGCGTGTCATGGGCTTCCTCACAGAAGAACTGGTTGATGTAAGCAATAAGTACGCGCTTGTCCCAATCATCAGTGATGTGGCCTCCGTAATTGATGATGGCAAAGAGGTACCGGAGGGCGTCCCACGGGACCTCCTCGTATTCTTCTAAATAGCTGGCTAGCAGGTTGTCTGATACCTATTGTAGACATTTCAGTTAATTTTGTAAATCACTTTTTTCTTTTGTGACAGGAAAAGACCGTGTTTATAAGTTTAAAGATCCCGATCTGCTTATGCAGTCTTAATAAATGGAAAGACAAGTTTCATAGCAGTTATTTTTCTTTCAAAGTTAGTCTACCTGGTGTACACTAACTTTGGCTTTAGCTGTTTTCATGGCATAGATTTAGGCTGAATTTAGTAGAATTCGTCAGACGTTGGATAAAATTTGCTAAACGTAACGATCATTATTATTGGCACTAAAACTATAAGTTAAACGAAATTTGAATTAAATGACGCTGGCGACGATAATGACACTCATTCCCAAATCAACGTCTATTCATAGCTTCTGCTTAAAATTGCGATCAAAACTAGCTGTCTAAAACCTTTCCATGCTCTTAGAATAGCGTTGAAAAGATAAATGTAGATGATGGTAATGGTCAGAATTCTGCTAACGATGAAAAAGACAGCGAACGTGATTGATCTAATGCGTTCGTTGACTGTGATGATAATGGTTGTAATACGAACCTCAAAATCAGCATCATTGAAGCTATAAACAGCGTTGTAGCCGAGCTGCCTAAAGCGCTTTCTTGCAATGAGAGTGCAGTGGAAGAAGGACACGCAGAAAAGCAACCGACGGTATTTGGGTGTCGCCTCGTCAAACTTGTCCTCGTTTATGTTTGCGAACAACCGAACTAGATTCCCTTTTAGACCCTGAAAGTAAAGCTTTGTTATTAACTTATCAACGTCACCGGTAAAGATATCTGTGGTTGCGTATAATGCAAAACGCAATATATAACAATTCAACTCCGTGGGTTTGTAAGTTGAATTTGGCCTTTAAAATTGAATAATTAAGGAGGAACCCAAAAGATTGCAGCCTATTTTAAAACTTGCTTCTAAAACAAGAAACGTTTTTGTTTACGGATAATCGCCGCCATTTTACTTAAATGACAAAATCTTCATAATGTTTTTTTAAGACACGCCTTCAGACTGATCGAGCAAAGCTAGGTCTAACATTTGAATTAGGGGGTTGAGAAGACGTTCAAATGTATGTCTCGTCGACCAGATCTTCTTATACAATTTGGTACACGATTTTCCAAGCCCGAACATAAGCAGATTCGGTTAACCCTTTTTCAGGCAGAGGCGTTTCATCGACCACATACATTTATTTTGAATGGGCGTTTTCCATTGGCCGGCACGGCGCCAACACGGCCGTGCACCGGCACGGTGTAATCTGTTTTATTTTTTTTGTTACCTATCTATATTGATGGGGCCTGAAAAGTGGTTTAAGGGTAACGAGGGGGGGGGTGAGGTATGCCTCAGGTCTTAGGGGTTACTTTGCGAAGTACCATATCCAGAAATCGGAACTATTTGCCTTGCCACTTTGAACCCCCTTTGGTTTATACCTGTGGCGGCTCCGTGGTCATCTTGATGCTCCTCTGGAGTATGTTCAGAGGGAATTTGTCATCGGGCATAGAGGAGAGCCAGAGGCGGAACCGGCTGTGTATCTTGGGGTTGTCCAGACCGCGCAGCGACGCCAGCCACTCGCAGGCCAGGTGGCAGTTGGCGAGGAACACCCAGCCGCCCTCGCGCATGCCCTGCTGCATCAATCTGGAGGAGATTTGATGGTTATGCGACATCCCAGACGAAATATATCAGCCCCAAATCTTTCTTTCTACCAACAATGTGAAAACTTTTCGGCAATCCAATGGTCTGCCATTTTTGAAAGATAGCTGCTACAATACGAGTAGGTATAGATAGAGGTAGACGTACCAAACAGTATTATTTAATTGTTTAATTTCAACTACTAGACCACGATTCAAATTGATTATTAATAGAATGGATATGAGTATACTGGAAGTGTATGAGTACGAATATTACAGCGGCGCTACCTGCCACAGGTATCTTCTATACTCACTAAGTGGTCCCGACCGTGTAACTTTTGAATTGTAAGGTAACATGAATAAACTTTTCATTACAATAAATATGAGCTCAAAATGAATTTGAGTACGAATATGAATTAAAGTATGACCTGGCAGCGGTAGGCGCCTGGCCCTGGCCCAAGCTGAGCGACTGGAACTTGTCGAACATCTTCACGTCGATGGCCAGCTGGATGAGCGCGCCGGTCGGGTCCACGCCCGGCGACAGCACGAACAGCAGCGACGTCTTGAACGACGACTCTTCCCATGACGCCTGCACACACGCGAGCCATCATCATCATCGAACGATGACCACAGACCGGGAGATCCGGCGCAGGAAGACCAGATGGTCTCACGAGTCGGTTATACGATCACCGGACGCCAGTGGACACGGCGCGAGCAGGTTGACGATGAAAGTGGTAATGTAGTCCTCGACCAGTGGCAGATCCAGGGGCGGTCATTGGGGTCATAACCTTCCCTCCCCCCGGGGCTGGGTCCAAGTCGACTATTGGCAATTTTTTATATCGATGATGGCCCTATCCTGACTAAACTTCAACTACGTAACCGACTGACTCGATGGCTGGATCCGTCCTTGGCCCAGTCTACACGCACCGAGAGCACTAACAGTATTCGCTGGAAGTTGTAACATCTCTATGTCGTCGACAAACCTTGATGTCGAGTACGGGCGGCTCGACGTAACGCGGTCCGAGCAGGTTGACGATGAAGGTTGTAATGCAAGCCTTAACGCGGTCCACGCGCAGCGAGCGCACGAACAGTATCCGCTGGAAGTCGTTGCACGCCTCATTCCAATCCCCTGCGGGTTGGACAATAGTTGGTACGACAAGTTCTAGCCTGACAGAAGGGAAGATGATTTGTTATAAGTCGGAAACATTAAGAATTGCCATCGTAGGTATTATAAAATCATTTCTTTGAAGTTTCAGTAGGGAAAGGTTTATTTTTATGTGTAAACAAAAGCCATATTTGTCACAGAAACTACTTTGGCTTCAGTTGAAACTTTCCACGAGGGCTGACTAGAAAAGGACGCAGGCTAGTCGCGGCTGCTAGCGTACTGGAGGATTAGCATGAATTTATATTTGCTGCTTGGTTCCTTGTTCTTCTCTGTGCTAGCTAGATTGGGCTTATAAACAAACAAAATTTATACAAAATTTATCCTGCCTTGTATAAAAAATGAAGAGGAAAGCAGCTATTATAGATGATGATGGACATTGTATAGATGTACGGATGGCAGCTGTGCGAAAGGAACAACGGGTCCTATTTCTTTGAAGTTTAGAAAAACAAACTTGTCGTTATAACATTTAAAAAAAGACGTATCAGTTGTAGTGAGTAATTATTTATTGGACGAGTAACACTGACCGATGAGCGGTTGCGTCTCGGGCTCGGGGTGCAGGTACCACTCCTTCCACTCCTTGGTGAACACCTCGAAGGCGTCGGTGACGCCGTGGAACCCTGGTAGCTTGTCCAGCTCCGTCAGGTTGTCCCAGCAATCCTCCGGCATCCAATCTGAGAGCGAAGTTTTTGCTCAGCACGTGGAGCGCGGCCCCGGGAGAAAGTTAGCAGTACGTAATGCGGCCGCAGCATCAGACAGCCAAAACAAAGCACACCTATTTATTACTTCGGTGCATTGGCTTAAAAATTCGAACAACACACACCGAGCTTCCGGAACCGCCTGTGTGCTGACGGCATTAAGGACCATTCGATAAGTCGAGAAAGATCTGAATTTATAGCAGACAACTGAAACCGTTCACTTTTCAGGACATATTGATACTCGTACCCCAAAAGGTAGCTCAGGTTAGCTTAAATGTTTGTCAATTTTAAAAGATAGGTATCAGCAGGAAATAAACATTTGTGAAAGCAATATACAGCCTTCATTATTCCAGCGAAAGTATGACAGTGGATCACGATGTAGTGGCACAAGAACAATATTTTAATTACGTATCGTACTCACTGGTAGGGTTCTCGGGTTGCTCAGAGCGGTCGAGCACAACGCCGCCCTTAAGCAGGAACAGGTACTCGTGCATGCTCAGCTTGCCCATTTGGAAGAGGATGCGGGACACGATGTGGAACGACAGCAGCAGCTTGTGCCGCTCGAACAGCGCGCGACACGTGTTCCTGGGAATGGGGGTAGGGAATGGGAGGGGCGCTGCGGCAACGGATATGAAGGGAGGCAATATGGCGACGGTTTAAATGTAGTTTATTAGACGGCAATTCACGGTTTTTTTGACCGCCGTCCGTGATATGAATGCAGCAGATGCTAGTTGTCATAGGCAAATTTAAAATCCTTATGCTGGATTATGAACAAAACAATCAATAAACAATCGAATAGGCATTACTCATGAGCAACATCAGCATCAGCTTAAGTTGATGCTGATACAGTCACTCGATGCAGGTCGCGTTGTGAGCAACATCAGCTCTAACCGATGTCAGTGCCAATAAAACTTCCGCACCAGATCACATAATGTCGGCGACAACGAAGCTCGTGACAGCTTCAGCTGACGTCAATCACAAACGACCCGCTTCAGCTTTCGCAGAATCGACTAAGATTCAGCGTCGGCGACGAGTCCCTTACTTGTAGACGGCGTAGGTGTGGAACTCGTTGAGGTTGTTGATGCGGTCCTCGAGCTCCTGGCTCTTGGGGCTGCGGTCGATGGAGTAGTTGAACAGGTCGATGTAGGCGTCCAGCGAGAACTGGTACATCGGGTCGATGCGCGACAGGTCGTTCAGCGCGAAGAACAGCACCGACGCGCGCACCGCCACCGGCACGTAGCCCTGCGGGCAGCACACGCCTCAGCCACCCGGACTCGCAGGCGCCAGAGCTGAGCGGCAAAGCTGAGAGGGATCCAAAAATGTGATCGCTTCATTTTTGCAACCCAGCCTGCCGCGCAGCTGTGGTGGTAAAACGACAGGCTAGTCCCGGCCGACGCCTACTGAAAGATAAGTTTCTGTTTATTTTATTAAAGTTCCTCATGAGCACCGCCACCGAAACTGAACGCTTTCCGAGTCTCGATCGATATTGTACACGTGATATGCAGTGAGTCTATCGATAGTCAGAACGGTAGTTTGCTGGCAAAACTTGCAGTACGGAAGCGGTGCGCTACAATCGCGTGACTAACTCGCACCGTTTAAAGGCGTTAATATACAAAGAATACCATAACTATTATAACAAAACAGGTTTTATGCAAAACTAACCTGTCTGGCAGTGTCGATCTCCTTTTCGGTGACGGTGGAGACGATGAGCGCCTCTTTCACCTCCAAAGAGGTACGCTGAGAGGTCTGCAGCGTGATGAATAGCTCCTCGTTTTCCAACAGAGGCACTTGGGACTCGTACATGATGCGGAGCAGATCATTCTCTAAGTCAACCTGTCAAAACACAACAAATTTTTAATTCCACCACCACATCCGAGTAAACTTCAAAGCTTTACGTATTGCCGACGTGGGACAGCACTACACTGTCAGTCCCTGGTTATTCATTGCTAAGTAAACCATCTTGGTTTTTGTCAGGTTGTCGGGGTCGTAATTAGTTCAAGGCCCAACTGAAAATCAGCGCTGCTGCTTGCATATGCTGAGTGGGGTCCCTTTCAGCATTAATAATGTAGTTTTGTACCTTTGGACTTTTTTTCTGTTTTGCTGAATAAATATTTTCTTTCTTTCTTTCTAATTGGGGATGCTAAAGTTGACATTGATTATAATAGTCCCGCAGTGGCCATTTACTAAACATCTGCCGGCGTCAGCCACCCCTGCTAGTCCCCTCCTGCCACGCCACCAACCCCAACACTCTACTCTTCTGACCTAGTTGCTGCCAGCCTGTGGTTACATCGTCGGCTGGTCTAGAAGCTAGAGCTTCTAGACCAGGAACTAGAGTTCCGCTTAAAACACGTCGATGTAGTTGGTTGTGTATCCAAGAAGTTTACTAACGAGGGTCTTCTTGTTGTGCGCGATGGTAAGCACTAGGTTGTCCTTCATCTGCTCGAGCTGTGGCCGCTCCTTGCGCACCACAATTCCGAGCAGCTGCGAAGTCAGCCCCTGCTCCTTCACCGCGAAGTTTACCATCGTAGTCTTCGTCAAGGTCTCGGGCGTATACGTAGGATTGCCTGAAATGTGCCTGTTTCCTAAGATTGCGTTTAGATAAGATGATGATTTTTGTGCGCCAACCACCGGGAAGAAATTTTCGCGTCCAATAACAGTGCTTGGCAGAAGCATACGCGATACACCGATATTTTAAAATCCTGGAACAGAATCTTGCAATGAATATCAGGTATTTTAAGATGCCAAAACTTTGAGAGTCTCATATTTGGAGAAACCGATTGAGGAATTTTGCCAGTAGTACGAGTATAGTAAAATCATCTCAATATCACAGGCTGTCTGTACCAACAGTGGAAGGTTCCATTGAGGGCCATTGGGCTGCAATGGATAAATGGAATTTAGCAAATCACTACTCACCACAGAGCGTACCATTTACTAGTCATGAGCCATTACGTAGAATACCACTAGAACTTATTCGTTACCAAAACTTACCCAGCTTTGTAGTCAAGTACATTTTAAAGTTTTGATGATATGGAACCATCTTCTCATTAAACTTGATCACCAATGAGTTTCCGATTTTAACAATAGCCTTGTCCAAAATCGGTGCGATGGAGGGGTCCAATATTTCACCCACATTCTGGACTATGACCGGTTTTCCTTCGGTGAGACAGATCTCCATTGTCTTCAGATATTTTGGCTGGCCGAAGTCTACGAGCTGAAAGATGGACTTTCTATTTTAGTGGGTTTTTCTTTACAGGAAAGGGAGTAAAACAAGCTTGCTTCACATCTGACGGAAAATGATCCCCTATGGGAATGAGATATGTTTGTTGCCAGCGTTTATCCCTCTCCTCTCCCGGGGCACAGGGTAGCATCACTCATCGTACGAAAGTCTAACAGCTAGCTAACCACTTCGGCTACAGTTGTGATTCTACCACTGATACCCAGTTGCCTTTAGTATTATGCCAAATAATAAACCTATTTTGCATATGATGCGTCACGGAAACAATTATAAGTCCCTTAAAAACTTTCTTGCTAAAATTCTTATATCCTAATTAGCCTTTACCTGTATGTCATTATGTTCTTCAAGATGCGAGATCCAAATGAGCGCCTGTCCCTGCGGGTCGACGGCTAGCGGCCATCTTGTGGCGCGCACCACTATTATACCGTTTTCAGCGCTAAAGTTGTCATCTGTTTCAGAAACAGATATACAGAAATAATGTATGCAGATAATTCAAAGATTTATCTATGGGCTAACGGGATCCATTAGCGAACTAGTATTAAACTCATTTGACCCTCAGATATATTTCTTCATCACAGCCACGAACCGTACTACAAAAACCTTTAGTACCTATAATAAGCTAATTTACACGAGTTTTATACAAACTGATATGTTACGTAAAATTTGAATGTAGTTTCAGATTTTCAATGCAATAGGGAATCATTAAAGATCAACATAACTTTTCCACTTTAATACAGTCAAATTTGATATTTATGTATGTGGTCAATAAAGCTTCTGGTGGGATAAGGATTTAAGAATTAGGTGATAGCACTTTAGTGTTAGGAATTAGCTAATCTACTTCCTACTACTACGTCGCTACTCAGTAATTACTTTCGCCTACTGCTAGTTGCCCGCTGGTCGGTAAAGGCCTTTCGTCGTTTTTGCCGCTAGTGTGTAAAACCATGCTGACACCATTTTTTGGAGTTGGTGGATTTGTGATTTAGCATCGTACGAGTAGCACAACTGACCTGGCAGTCCCATACAGTTCCAATCTCTCAACGTGGCATCGTCCAACAAGAAGTACTTCATACTGAGATCCATCGTCACCGGTACACCTTCATTGAACACCTTTGAAATTCGACAAAACATAACGCCATTATCACCTTGGCTTTAAAATATAAGTACCTTGGGAGTGAGATATGATACGCAAAATAATAGGAGTCATTAAATCACTAACCTTACTCTCATTCATAAAAAAATATTAAATCTATTTCAGTTAAAACTATAATTTTTAAAATTTAAAGAAGACTTCATACATAATGCTTCTGATGAGCCTCGTCGATTCGACGTGACGATTCATCGCCTAATTTTCGATCCTTAGAGGTTGATATATTTTCTCCCGAATAGGAATGGAACTAACTAACCTCGAATAAAATCAATGCAATTTATAGGCGAAGATATCGCGTGGCATACAAACAAACAAAAAGTCGAATTAACAACCGACTTTAGAAATAGGACTTGTCGTTTACATTCAAAGCCAAACATCACAGTTCACAATGTCAAAAATAAACATATTTTTATTAAAAAGAGTTTAATGAGCGTTTATGAACAAGGGAAGTGTCTACTTGACAGTAGAATAGGTGAAATAGCCATCAGATAACGATAAGCACTATAACATTGCCAGTCTTTGTTGTCGGATCTAACCAAAAAGCTGTAAAATAGAAAATAGTACAACCAGTACAACCAGTGGTTTCTAAATTACCTCATTGAACCAATCGTTCATCAGGTCCTCGCGGTATTCGGAGACGAAGGGCCCGAGGTAGGCCACGAAGCCGGTCGCGATGAGACAGTCCCCGGGCAGGTTGTCGAACTCCTTGTCCAAACGTTCTACCGTCAACTCCCAACGCTCTCTCTCTCCTGGATATTACATGCAAGGGGAAAACGCTATCAGTAGGAGTTGACACCTTTGAAAGATGGCAGATCCGAAATTTTTGGCTGTTGCTCTTACCGTTCGATAAAAAATGTAAGTGGGAATCATTGAAAATAGCAAGTGTTCTTAGTTTCCTTCTCCAACGGGCTCAGCAATTGCAAGGCTACATAATTTGCTCGACGGGCAACGCTTGATCTTGTACTAACCCGAGAGGCCTGTGATAAGGGCCTCGGCGCGCTCCAGCTTCAGCTGCAGCTGGCGCGACTTCTCCTCAAGGTCCTCCTTCATCTTAAGCTTCTCGTCGTACTCCTTCTGCAGCCGCGCCAGCATCTCGCTCAGCTCTTTGAGCTTGGCGCGTGCCTCCGCCAGGATCTGCTGCTTCATGCGGAGCGATTCCAGGGCTTCCTCCAGACGTTCCTTCTTGGGTTTCACTATCCTGTCAACCAATGGGTTGGTTGTGGAATCAGTGTTAAGGTGACTTACTATCAAATTAGTAAGAAGCGGAGCGACATGCGATAGAATAAAGCAAACTGATTGGTCCTTTTTTCCTTAGCTTTGTTTGGCTTAGGTGAAAAAGGGTGGCTTTTAACTGACCTTATTTCGGTTGATATCGCACCTTCGCTTCGGCCAAATCGTGTTGAAATACGCCATTACGCAATTTATAAAAGCTATAATCGATGCTTTAAAAAATTAAGACACTCTTAAATAATAATGCTATGTGCTCGAAGGTAAAGTGCATTAAACATATCATTCATTTAGTGCCTAAAGGAATATTACTTATTTCTAACAGCCAAATATGCTACAGTAAACATAACCCTCAAAGAAATGTACTCACTTGTAAACTTTGCCATATTTCTCGATGGCGCGCACCCACAAACACAGTGATTTGGCGGCAGCGGACACGGTGCCTGATTAAAACAATACAGATTAAACCAATTACGTCCAATTACCTATAACCAATAACCTTCTATATATATAAGCGTTGACGACAACAAGCACGTAAAACATTAAAAAATTAATAAACAGGAACTAAACCTACTTGGAGAAAAAACCAAAAGAACAAGTTTCTTTCAAGCATTTTCAGCCTCATAATAATCCTACAGAGCGAATGCACAGTACCGACGATCTCGGGGTCGAAGTCAGGCTTGGAGGTGTATGTGGCGATCTTCTTGAGCGTCTTGTCCGAGATGTTGTCTTTGTCGAAGTCCCGCAGCCGGTCCAGGAAGTACTGGTCGCCGAGCTGTCGCTTCGCTTCAGCCCATGTTGGCTCTTTCTAGAATCCGGGGAACAGGGGAATATACCTCTACGTGCGTACTTTGCTTGCATGTGTGCATGTTAGCGAGCATCTATTTAGCCTACAGCGACAGGCATACCAAAATAGCGAATGCTGCTAGCCATCATTCATTTAATAACTTAAATATGTTACTCAATATGTAATAAATAAAAGAAAGTGTTACCAGTAGCAGAATGAGCACGGCTTCGAGCACCATTTCGACTTTTTGCGGCGGTTTCGCGTACGACTTCACTTCTGTGATGTCCTTCTTGTTTAGAGCATCTAACGCCTATTTGAATTAAAAAAACATCATTCTTAATAATAATAAACAACTCTAATTTTTCTTGGGTCTTTTTACTTTTGGCCCCGAAGATTCAATCCTTTGACAATGTACTGCATTAGTTCCAATTCTCCCTATTAGCGTTTAAGTTACCTTGACAGCCTCGTCAAGGGCTGGCATGGCGCTTGCCAAGTCCCGCATGGCGGCTTCGGCTAGCTTCTTGCACTGCACTTCCTCTTCTTGCGTCTTCTTGCTCCTGGCCGCGACGCTTCGCTGCTGCTCGTCAGCGTTCCGTTGTTGCACGTTTATCACGCCCATGTACTCTATGCACTCCTCCGTGCATTCAGCTACTTGGACCTATGAAGAAATCTTTGAAGATTATCTTGTAACTGTCAGCAGTAATGGTAGAATGGTAATATCCCCATAAATCTATCCTTTTCTTTATTATTTCATGAATTATTTTATTTCAATCATTTTTACCCGACTACGGCAATGCCCAAAGGAAGGTTTATGCTGTTAACCTTAGCAACAGCCAGGTCTTCGGACATCTGGCCTACAAGCTTCGTCGTCTCCTCAACTTTACCCAAACCGTTTCTCAGTTTGTTGGCTTGCAAGGCGACATCGAAACGTTTCATCTTAAGCATTCTGTAAAAGGCAAATATAAAACTCTAACTTAACGTACTCTAAGTACGCGCTTTGTGGTTGTACGAAGAAATTCTTTCTACGTACCAACGATCACGGAAATCAGAAAACACGGGAAGTGTTTTAAAGCATTATTTGTACCCGTACCAGTGTCGCCACACGCACACACTTGTGGATATCATCTTATACTACACTACTAAAATAACATAATCTTGATTGGTTTAAATTGTCAAACGATATAAGACAAATGGTACACAAGTTTTTCTAAGAAAATATATCTTATGAAAGTGACACTAAGGTTTACTTTTTATTAACGTCAAACTGATTATACGACATTTTAATCTGTAAACGTCAAAAGAAAAATTTGGTTTCGTAGTTCCGCTACTCAACACTAGATGTCACAACTAATAATTAATTTTTTTTTTTTAATGTTTTTGTTTTGTTTTTGTTTTTGTTTTATAAATATGTATATTATATATGTATATTATGTATATGTATGTTAGTCTTTAAGGTATTTTTTCTATGGGCCTATGCAGCCTGAAATAAATGGTTCTATTCTATTCTACAACTGTAGCGCAGAACCTTCCAGAGCGAAATAGTCATTGCAGTCAATCAATAATGAACTTTATTGTAATCATGTACGGTTGAATTTAGACTAAATTTTCTGTTAAATTATTAGTACAATGAAAATAACTAAGATTTTTATGGAATATCATTAAAATCATACTTAACGGTGGTACGAAACAACCCCATTTTGAAGATTTATACTCCTACTATGGTTCTTGCACTCTGAAACTGAACAATACAGCATGGCTAGGGAAAAATAAGGTATTTCGCGAGACTAACACCTTCACGGGATGACAGTACACGACTGGGAGCGGTTTAGCGGAGGTTACGTAACCTCCGCTAATTGCACATTGCACTTCCCATGCTTTCTGATTTCCGTGCCAACGATACTAGAGAACAACAAGACTACTCACTCTTTGTACCCCGCCACGAGCTCCAAGTAGTTGGTCGGCGTTACGTAATTCGTCCTCCTCATCTCCTGGTACATCTTGACGGAGTACCGGCCCACGGATGAGTGGATCAGGGACATAATGGACGCTACCGACGCTCGCAAGATATCTTCACGACTCTCTACTAGAGATTCCTTTCTGCGGATCTGAGGGACAAGCATGCAGCATTCTATGTATAAACCGACGAAAAGGTTCAAGATCTCTCTTGAAAAAATAGTCGTATGACTTGATTTTAAGACTACCAGATTTGACCTGACTGTTAATTACGAAAGTTTATGTGTAGACTAGGAAGGTACGAGTAATTGTCAAAGACACTTGCAACAATATTGACTTTCTTTGACCGAGCTAAACGAGGTCTTATATTTGATTTTAGAGCGTCCCCCTCTGCTTTCCAGTGCGTGGTTACCACCCAAGAAACTTTATTTCCTAAATGTTATCGATTCTTTTTGAAACATGACCTGCCCATACTTACTTCAGCAAACAAGTCTTTTGGCTTATAGCGGACACTTTTATTCCTTTGCGGATTTCCGTGTTTCAGATCTTATCACGCAGAGAAATCCCAAGTATAGCCCTTTAAATCGCACAAAACGAAGCGTTCAAAGGCCTCCCACGCGATGGACTGTTATCAAAGTTGCTGGTCATGGTTGGCTGCAGAACGCCGACGAACGGTCATTGTGACGCGATTTTGAGGTAGCCCCCCATCCAACAGTGGATGCATCTGCAAGCATAATGTTGATGATGTTGATCCAAGTCTCGCTTACCCTCGGGCCAGTGATGGAAGCCAGCAGTTCGACGCCGTCCAGGAACTTGTAGGCCACCTCGAGCAGCGCCTCGCGCGGCCACTCCAGGAACCAATTGGTGGTGGTAGCGTTAATTAGCGCAGGGTATTGCCGGATACGGTTTCTGAGGTGGAGAGGATATAAGAGGATAAAAAAGTGTAAACATATTTTGAATTATTCTACCCTTCGGTAAAACATTTTCACAAGATCTTAGACTCTTGACAAAAAAACTGAGTGAATAGATATATCAGCTAGTGAGTGTGCTATGCAAATTAAGTATCTACCAGTATTGTGAGGTTACAAAACCAACTCTAAACAAATAAAGTTTATTTTGAAAAAACTTACGGTTCGGTAACGTTACGAGTTTGGCAATGTACGTGGACGATAATGCTAATAGCCAACCTGAACCCGTCTCCAATGGGGCTGAAGCACAGCACGATATGCAGGTTTGCACGCACTCGGTCAACAAGGAACAAGTACACCCCTTCAGCTGTCTGCATTATGTTGGCGGCCTTCATCGGCTTCTCCAATGCCGACTTTATCTACAATTTGGCGTATAAGTACAAATAGGCTAGTTGACTCATATCAAATTTGGCGCAATAATTAAATATTTCCGGCAGTGTTTGACTTACGAAACTGAAATATATCGATTTCAGATAATTTAAGTCCACGATGGTTACATAATTTAAATTGAAAAATTTAAATTTTTAATATTTTTTTTAAACGCATTAAACCCTTTCGGCCATGTTGTGACTTCATTAATTTTATAAACAAACTAATGTCAATGACACTGTTGCCATTGCTACGGCAATTGCCGTGTTCTACGGTAATTTGACATAATTAAAAGGAAATCTACGGTCTACGGCAGCAAATCTATGGCAATTTTGAAAAGTCGTATTTTGGTTAGGTTCCAAGCCAGATAACGCAAAAAAAAAACAATGCGTATCTTTAACACGGAAATCCCCGTTTGTTGTTTCATGACTAGCCACAAATTTAGCTTTACAGTTGCGCGTGGCGCTTCTATCATGTTATTATTTGTAGGTATTGAAATTTTATAGTTCCTTTTTTCTCCGCTGCTATTCGTAAATAAGTTAAAGTAAATAAATAAAAGTGATTCAATAAAATTGTAAAATAAACATATTTTATTTAATTTATTTGCTACGGCAGCCGAAAATAGCTTTTCCTTTAAACCACGGCAATTTTCCTTATCGAACACGGCAGTAAAAAAAATGTCGCTGGCAACACTGGTCAATGATGTGTCAGACGGACGTTTTATTTCTGGTGGTTGTGATCGTGATCTTGTTGTTTTAGAAGTTGTAAAAAATCTCGTCTACGTTTTGCTATTCCTATTTTCCCATTTAATCTATAAAACAATCATGGATTCATGAAAGCGGAAAGTACAAATTTGCCAAGAATCGAGGCACTAATGGTCGGTAATTTTTTTGCTTTGAACTCCGACTTTTGTTCCGCCGCTGAGGAATGTCAAGACTTCTGTGTAAGTACAGTGTACATACAATCATGATAATTACTATACTTTTCGCGTAAACTAGTGGAAGCCATGGTTTTTAATAAAAAAATGCGATTTCTAAAACGGTGAATGTTGGATAAAATGTCAAATGATTGTTTACAGGACGTATGAAGTCAAAGCACAGATAATATACAGACTAATATGGCGGACGCCGTTTTCTCCTGTTTATGAAAAGTTAACTTTTAAAATAAAGTTTTGCGGTTTTGTAGGTCCCAAAAAAATATGGTAGTATATTTTTTGATCTAATAGAACAATGAACAATTATTTTAGGGCTACTTTAAAAATGAGTAAACTAGCCTATTAGCATGTAGCATCAGAGCTGTATGTAGAAGTAAAGTAGAACGGAAACCATCAAGCGATTATCCCATGCTTGATGCCAAAGGGGTAAGCACATTTTGGCGATATTCAACTCTGAAAATATGACTAAGTTAATGGAAAAATTATAGTTTCTGTAGATATTTTTGCGGGTGGTAGGACCTTGTGCAAGGTCCTGTGCGTGGAAAGCAAGACAGCCGGTGTAATTACTGGCACAAGAGGTATTCCATCTTGGCCCTCTGGGTTGGCAACGCATCTACACTCTCTTTGATGTTGCAGGTGTCTATAGGCGGTGGTGATCACTTACCATCAAGTGACCCACTTGCTTGTTTGCCTTCCTATGTTGTATAAAAGTGAGTCAGAGTGGAAGTGGGCAGGCCACATATGCCGACGACAGGACAGCAGGTGGGGCGTAAAAGTACTCGAGTGGAGACCCAGGACTGGTCGGAGGAATGTGGGCAGACAACCAATGAGATGGTCTCTCACTCACTAAATGTTGCCACTATAGAAAGTGTGATTTCTTGTTTTTTTTTATACACCACAGAAACCCAAAGGAGCAAGTGGGCCATCTGA
Source organism: Ditula angustiorana (assembly GCA_963691745.1). Taxonomy (NCBI): domain Eukaryota; kingdom Metazoa; phylum Arthropoda; class Insecta; order Lepidoptera; family Tortricidae; genus Ditula; species Ditula angustiorana. The sequence goes on along the minus strand of OY829481.1, from coordinate 14,912,010 downwards.
TGGAAAGTGATCACCACCGTTCATAGACACTCGCAACACCAAGGAGATTGCAGATGCGTTGCCAACCCACAGGGCTACGATGGAATACCTCTTGTGCCAGTAATTGCACCAGCTGTCTTGCTCTCCACGTCGGAACAACAGTGCAAGCACTGCTGCTTAGCAGGATTATTTAACAAGATGGGGGTAGCGATCCGGACGGACCTTGCACAAGGTCCTACCACCCGCAATAATCTTGTAAGTAGGTAATGGTGAACTTTTGTAACGTTGCGCCTTTAGGCACGTGCCTAGTTCGCCTAAAGGATAATCCGCAACAAAACATCGCAACTAACATCCTCGAACTCGTCCTGTTTGAAGAGATTGGTGACTTCGCCGCTGCTCAGGAGGTTGTTGACGATCTCAGTGAAGGTCTCGTCGGCGATCTGCGTGTCCGAGAATATAAACGTCGTCTTCTTCGCATCCACGCCGGTACTCGTGTACAGAATCTAAATTAAATTAATTTGTCAAGTTGTGCTAAAATGCACACGTAATACAGTCAAAGACAAGACTAAAGGAAAGTGTAATTTTTCGAATGGGAGGCATATACTCGTAATACGCGCGTTGACGTTGATATATGGATTTGAGCATAGACAATTTCTGTCAATTCCCTCTTTAGCTCTTAACCAGGTCCCATCAAATTAGAAGTTTCCCCAAAAGATCAATCTGGCTATCCGACACCTGTGTCGCTAGTTAGAAAACTTAGAAGCACTTTATTCACTTACGATAAGATTCAAAGTTGAACCAATGGCTAAATATTGAAAGCCCCTCTTCACCTGCTTCACCCCGTCGCAAAGTGGTGACGCTAGGCTTGTAACAATCCGAACAAGTAAGCAGATCTATTGTCTTCTTATATCGATCTTGTTACTATTTAGACAGCATTTTGGAAGCAAGTTGTTTTTCACTTTAGCACATTCGAATTTTTATCAGAATATGTAGTTGTTAAAGTTGCATTTTGAAAACATGGATGTGGGAATGGTAGTAACACTGAGCGAACGATTGATGTAAACGAGCGAATGACTGGAAGAGATTTTGTGAACGAATGTGTATGACCGAAAGACTGAGAGTGCGTTTTTGTGATTCTTTAGCTGCGAGTTGTGTTCTTTGTTTTCTTTCCGTAATTTTATTTTTAATTAAACTTTTTAATATTTATTACTGAAGTTTTTCCTTCTACGATCCCACATGTATGTGGGAAAACACACACATAAATGTAATAATCTGTGTAAATAAACAGTATATTATCGCGTTTAAGTCCCGATAAACGAAATAAGAATGTGAGAAAATCGCGAAAGTTTAAAACAATCGATGTATGTGGGAGACATCCTCGTAATTCCCTTAGTGTGGTAAAGGGTTGACTTATAGCAACAAGAGGTCATTAGATCGCACCTCAAACAGTTTCAACAATATCAAGAAAAATAACCTTAAGGTCCTCCCTAAAGTCTTTGACGCCGTAGGTCTTCGTGACGACCACTTGGAAAGAGTTGCACTCGCTGATGTACGAGGCCACGCGAGTCAAACTCTGCCGCCCGGATCCACCTGTCATAATCAATCATTATTCTCACACTACCAATTAGGGGCCGTTCAAGTATTACGTAAGCAGTATAGGGGGGCGGGGGGTCTTTGCTTTGGTGATTTTTGATGACATGGGGGGTGGGGGGTCTAGATGGTGAGTACATCAGCAGTAGTTATTTACTTTTTACACATATGGAACTGATGTGCATTATTCAAAATTTAGAGCACCAAGATGTTGAATGGTTCGATGAGATGAGAACGACGTAGGCATTCCAAAATCGGATAAAAGTGAGCAGACATACAACATTGAGGAGCACTTTTTAATTTTCTTATTCCTAGAATTATATCTGCTGCTCATGAATCAATAAAAAAACAATACATTAAAAGAAAAATGTATATACTAATGTTTACGTAAGCATGGGGGGGGGGGGGTAAGAGCTTTGATTACTTTTGATGACAAGGGGGAAGGGGGGGTAAATAATTGTAGTAAATCTGCTTACGTAATACTTGAACGGCCCCTTAATTTGTGGTACAGTCAGCGTCAAATATACCAGCGCGGGCAAGGTGGTCAAAAATATCTGGACACGCCCGAGCGTATTTGACAACAGAGTCGAGTTCAGATATTTTTGACACCTTGCCCGCTCTGGTATATTTGACGCTGACTGTACACTACTCATGTGTGGTAGCGTTTAACCTTTTTAACGCCAAACACCGATATATCCGCATTGAGTTCAACGCCAAGGACCGATATGTTCACATTGAGTTCAACGCCAAAGACTGATATATCCACTATGAGTTCAACGCCAAAGACTGATATATCCACTATGAGTTCAACGCCAAAGACTGATATATCCACATTGAGTTCAACGCCAACGACCGATACATATGTACCTATGAGTACCTCAACGCGATCCAAGGGCAATTTTAGAAAAAATCGACCAAGTGCCAGTCATACTTGCGCACTGAGGGTTCAATAAGAACGTTGCTCTAACGAAAATGTTAACTGAATTAAGGGATATAGTTAATTTTGCCATTAGAAAACTGTTGTCTTCATAACATGTACACATCAAGTGCATATATAAACTTGTAATTTAAAAAAGTCTGATTGCAACTACTTTACGGTTTTCGGATTTCTTTCTTTTATTTATGCTGTTAGACCTTGCTTCTTGCCAAATTTCATGGTTTTAGATCAACGGGAAGTACCCTGTAATTGTTTTATTTCAATGTCTACAAGTCGCGAAAACATAAAAAAATACTACCCTGTAAGTTTTTGATTCCCTTGCAAATGTATAAAATATGCGGTATCTTTTGATGGCGTTAAAAGTCGGATTTTTTCACAGCCCCAAAGGACTGCAAATTTGAGTACTTGCTATTATTTTCAACTCTATACCACCACGCGTTCCTCAGAAAAAGGGTCTCGACACACAAACGCCGACGTAATCCTATAAAGCTTCCTTTTTCTTTCAAGGTACGGAACCCTAGAAAAGAAAAGAAGAGAACGAACGAGCGTACCAATGCCGACGCACAGCATGTGTCCGCGCTGCTGCGATATGACGCGCACGATGCGCACGATGTGCTCTATGGCATCCTTGAACAGCACCAGGTCCATCTTCACCACGCCGGGGCAGCTGTTGTACTCCTCCATCTGGTTCGTGATGTACCTGGACCAAGGCACAGTATTAACGAAAAGAAACTTCTCTTTTACGATCGCGGTTAAACGAATTTCAACTTTATTAAAACGAACAAAAAGTTCGTACCACTTCATACACCAGGTGGCTCGCGTCAAAAGGAATGCGCCGCCCGCGTCCAGTTTCCCCCCGCAACTTCCTTCATGCTAGGGTTGCACTGCATTCGTTTTCAATTACACTGACACAGCGAGGGCGGGCGAGCGGGCGCGCAGCAAGCCGACAACCTATTGCGATTTGCCTACTCTGTAGGCAAGGCGGCCGAGCGTATCTACAGTGCGGAGTGGAACCCCCTGACCAAGAACCAAACAACGGTTCTACCCAATCTAATTCATTCATTACCAGCAGATGCCCGCGACTTCGTTCGCGTGAAATCAGAAGCTTAGTCGTATATCTGTCAGGTGTAGTGTAGCAACTTACTATACTTCGTTTTTTTTGCATGTGTGCACAATTTATTTATGTCAAACTTTTTGAATCGTAATATTTGTCGTATAATTTGACTGACAGCTGTCATTAAAATATTTACGTGTCAACACAAAATGTACTCAACGAGGGTGTACATGCTTAAATACGTATAACATCCATGACTCTGGTACAAACATTCTCATCATACGAATATTTTCCCCTCCAGGGAACAAGGAACCTCTAGCTTCGTAGCCAGGACCACCAACTACCGGGCTACCCGCTAGTCTAGTCTAGTCGAACCCCTATAAGCACAGCACCTCCTCAAGGCCGCGGCGTCGTTGAGATCGTCGTAGACCTCGAAGGGGTTGAGGAAGTGGCCGAACAGCGGCGCCGTCTTGCTGGGGCACACGGCGTGGAACGTCAGCTCGAAGTGCTTGCCCAGCGTGTCGCCCATCTGGTTCATGAACCAGTCGCGGTCCCTGGGGCAGCAGACACACTGGCGCTTAGCAGGATAACGTAGTGGTAGATAACGGATAATCTACCACTATATCCCGCTAGTGGATTCACGAGTTTTTTTTAAACCGACATCCCACTCTTGACTCAAAAAATCTCACTAACTAAGAAATAAACACTTTTAACGGCGATGTGTCAGCTAGCTTTTAAAGTATTGTGATCATCGAAATGAGAAAACTATAGAACTGTGTACAACGCAGTGGCAGAGTAGCCGACCATAGTCTATTTGGTAGACTATGTTGGATAGCGCATGCCAACTCAAAAAACTGTCTGGGCCAATTGTCAAGTAAACAGCCCTGCGTTTCATACGTTTTAAATTGGCGTCATATTTTTAATTCTGCTATCTGACGCCTGTGTCGCTGCTAGTTAGAAAACTTAGAAGCACTTTATTCACTCGCGATAAGATTCAAAGTTGAACCAATGGCTAAATATTGAAAGCCCCTCTTCACCTGCTTCACCCCGTCGCAAAGTGGTGACGCTAGGCTTGTAACAATCCGAACAAGTAAGCAGATCTATTGTCTTCTTATATCAATGATTGTGATCGATGCCTAGTGCTACAAAAGTGTACGCGATAACGGAGAGATGGCGCCACCGGTCGGGCGAGCGTAGGCGCACGGCCGGTGAGACATTCGTTTCTCAACGCTCGAAGTGGTTACAAGCCATTATATATTTACTTATAATTTGTAATTTTATGAAAAACAAGAGTAAAAACGATTCGTATTCTCTGTGTGTTTAATATCTTTAACAGATGGGACTACGTTTAAATAAAATGTACTGGGGAAAACTGGCAGTTCCATATGGCCTCGTAAAGAACTTAGATCACCAGTCCTTGAACTTAAACTTTTTCAACGTATTTTAAAGGTAAAAATCAAAATTTCTTTATACTAACTTTTCCTCGGTGAGCCGATCACCGAATACCCTGAAGCATTCGCATATCCAAAGCCGCAGGAACCGCGGTTTCGTGTTGTGGTAATCCTTGTTGCTTCTGAGCAGACCCTGAAAACATTAGCTCGTTATAAACTAGACACTGGAATAAATCTCGGTGTAATTACTGGCACAAGAGGTATTCCATCTTAGCCCTCTGCGTTGGCAACGCATCTGCAATATCTTTGCTGTTGCAGGTGTCTATTGACGGTGGTGATTTCTTGCCATCAGGTGACCCACTTGCTAGTTTTCCTTCCTATTTCATAAAAAAAAAACTATACTCAACGCTAACAGTAACGTCGGCTAAGAAATAAAGGTAACTAGCCCCTACTTCTCTAAACTGATAGGGGATCGTCCATTGATCACGTGAAGCCCAAAAGGGGGGAGGGGGTTCAGCAAAAACCACGAAATATCACAAGGGGGGAGGGGGGTGTAGTGAGATATCACGTGTATTTATGTTTTCGTTGAACGCGCGATTTCCAAACTAAAAAGTGGCGTGCGCGCGAAAAGATTTAAGATACTCTGTACTAATAATAGGTAAAGTAATTTTGAGTAGGGGAGGCCAGAGCCATCCGGGCCATGGCCCGGGGTGCCAGGCTGCGAGGGGCGGCAGCCGCCCCTAGAATGAAATACTTTGTCGTCTTTGTCGTCAATATGTAGAGATTAAGGAAAACTGTTTGGATGACGCTGCTTGTTCTAATAAGGGACTGATAAGGTACGGGGTGCCCCAAGGATCAGTACTTGGGCCTTTGCTCTTCCTCATATTTATTAATGATCTACCTGAATGTCTTTCTTTTGGGACTCCGTATCTATACGCAGATGATACAGGCATTATTATTGAAGCAACTAGTAATGATGAATTCAATACCAAAATTCAAAGGTGTTGGGAGGAGCTTTCAGAATGGTTTTACTACAATGGACTTAAAATTAACAATGAGAAAAGCTTTTACATGCTGTTTCGTCGTAGCACAAACAGTCATGATTTTGAATGCAATATTCCCATTCAAAAATCAAACTGCATTCGGTTCTTAGGGGTTGAGCTTGATCCGTACTTGCGATGGCATAATCACATTAATTATGTTAGCAAAAGACTGGCTACCGCATGCTACTCTATGAAAAGTATGTCTAAAATAGGTGATAAGAGTATTTTAAAAAATATATATTACTCTTACTTTGAAAGCATTATCAGATACTGCATTGAAGTTTGGGGAAATGGCTATAATATAAACGCTGTACTAGTTATGCAGAAAAAAGCCATACGGTTAATTGAAGGATGTAAGCGAATACCCATAACCCATAGAAATATGTTTGTAGAAAATAAAATTCTTACTATTATATCACTGTATCTCTACCGTTTGAGTGTGTACGTCTATATTAACATGCATAAATACCGAACAGCTAGACAGAGCAATTATATTTGTCTTAGAAATAACAATAAACTAGTTCTCTATACGTCACACTTTGCTCATTTCAACAATAGTATCAACAATATAGCAATAAAAGTTTACAATAATGTTCCTAATGACGTCAGACAATGTAATAATTTTGTAACTTTTTGTAGACAGGTAAAGGATTTTTTTGTAAACAGACCTTTCTATTCGATTAAGGAGTTTTTTGCTAATGCGTTGGACACCTAGTTTTAATTATTAACTATGTAGAGTAAGATGTAATATTTAACTTGACTTCTATTTAAAGAAAAATACTGACATGTTTAAATTTGTGACATTTTTTTGTTGGTTTTAATTCCAGTTTAATTGTTAATAATTTCATTAAATTAATTATAACTTATGCTTAATTGTAATTTTCCATTAATTTTATTTGTAATTTTGCTTTCATTTTTTTTTATTATTATTATTATTTGTATATTTGCATGTATCATATGTATACTTCACGCAAATAAATGATTGAATTGAATTGAATTGAATTGAATTTAATGGGGCGGCAAAGCTAAATGGCCCGGGGCGCCAAATCTTTAAATACGCCTCTGGGGTTAGTCTTAAACCTCAATACTCAATAATTTATTGCTTCTCCACAAAGTATGTTACAGATATTAACTTAAGCTATGTGTTCATCGTAGACCCTGTCGGGCACAGCAACTTTTGACGAGAGGGCAACTTATTACAAAACTATTGCACATTACTACATAACCACGTATCGCCAGGGGACAGGGGACCCATTTGCTCGTTTGTCTGGGACAGGGGACCCATTTGCTCGTTTGTCTGGGACAGGGGACCCATTTGCTCGTTTGTCTGGGACAGGGGACCCATTTGCTCGTTTGTCTGGGACAGGGGACCCATTTGCTCGTTTGTTTGGGACAGGGGATCAATTTGCTCATTTGCCTGGGTCAGGGGACCCATTTGCTCGTTTGCCTGGGATAGGGGACCCATTTGTTCATTTGCCTGGGACAGGGGACCCATTTGCTAGTTTGCCTTCCTATGTTGTATTAAAAAGGGTTAACGTAACCAGCCAGCGAAACAGGCCCTTTCGGAGCCCGGTGGATGTCAACAGGCCACCTGAACACTGATTATGAAGAAGAGAATACCTGGAATATTTTGGAGATGTCCCGCAAGTTGAAGAGATAGTGCATCTTGCTGGGCGTCGGCAGCAGCTTCGCCACAATGCAGTTGAACAGGTCGATAGACGCCACAAGCACAATCTTGCCTGGAAATACAGTTAGGATATTTGAATTAATATGCAATGACAACACAAAGAAAATTTCTTGCGCATCTGGCAGGACTTGAACCTGGAACTAGTGCCGCCACAGAGCCACTGCCAGACACTGCGAATTTTTATAATATGCTTCGCTATTACGGTCATCACATTATTGATTTACCTTGCTACTCCGCGAAACCACTACTGTGACTGTGTAACATACACATTTTCATGTAAATACCCACCCTCTTATGCTTCCATTCGAAACAACATACACTACGCTACGCATTCCGCCCCTATACGAGGGATCGACGGGATCTTAAATAGTACGACGGTTGAGTAGCAAGGTAATTTGCTCCAATTTATTGATATGGCTGCATGTACAGTCAGCTAATTTGATTCATAGACCTCTGTGAAACTTTGTCGAATTTGCCACTGCCGGAGTATTACGACATTAATTGAGAAGTCACTGTGGCGTTCATTACCTACTAGGCCTATGGATCAAATTGGTCAACTGTACCTTTTTTTTATGAAATAGGAAGGCAAGCATGTGGGTCACCTGTACACCACCGCCTATAGACACCTGCAACTCCAAGGAGATTGCAATGCGTTGCAACCTAGAGGGCTAAGATGGAATACTTCTTGTGCCAGTAATTGCACCGGCCGTCTCGCTCTCCACGCCGGAACACAACAGTGCAAGCACTGCTTAGCGGCAGGATTAACGAGCAAAATAGTGGTAGCTATCCGGATGGCTTTCGCGCAAGGCCCCTACCACCCGCAAAATTGCGAAAAGGTTCTACCCACTAGGCCTATGAATCAAACCGGTCGAGTGCACCTCCGCAAAGTAACGCCTGAATGTGGTAGGGCCATAACTCACCGACGCCCTTGGTCTCCTCGTCGAAGTCCTGCAGGTGCTGCGAGAGCATGGTGCCGAAGATCTTGATGAGCTGCTGGTGCGTGGGCGGCGTGAGGTAGAAGGCGTGGAAGCACGACAGCAGCCGCGGCGGCAGCGGCGAGCGCGCGCCGCCCGGCGGGCCCGCCGCGCCGCACAGCACCATGTCCTGCGGGGCGCCAGGGTCAGGACACAGACACACGCTCGCTAAACACACACACACACACACACACACACACACACTATTATATATATGCGCACTCATTGACATAGACGCACATGCATAAAAACAGAAAGAGCACAGTGCCATTTTGTTATTTGCCTGTTTTAAGTGTTCGACCTATCTGTCCTGTCCAGAAACGAGTCTGAAATAAGCGCTGGTCATTGTGACATAGCATATGCTGAGTTGGTTCCCATTGTCAGACAAATGGTATAAGTAATAATACTAATAATGTATATTCAGTTTTAATTCAACTATTTATTTATTCCAGTCCAAACATATTTCACACTACAATCTTATCTTACATACATGAAAGACTTCCGTGAACGACTAAGAAAGCACAGCCTGAACCTGAATATACAGAATATACATATGTTCCTTAGAGGGCATAAAAGTGCGATGAATTCAAAAAAAAACAGACCACAATCTTCGAAAATGAAAATGAAAAAAATTATTTTGCAAGAATAGGCCGTATAGGCTCTTTTACATGTCTGAATCTACTAGCGCTTCGGAAAATGGAAGATACTACTGGCAAGAAACTCAGCAGTTTATTTTTTTTCCTCTCTTTTCAAAACAGATTACAGTGCAATTTATCACAATAGTACGTGGCAGTTACATAAAAAATATAATTTAAAAAAAAACAGTAAATAGCACAGCAAGCTTTAAGCATATTGAACGTACTGGCACTAATTAAGAATGATCAGGAGATGTATAGGGTCCCCAGATCAAAGAAATTAGATAGGGATGTATATGGTCCCTGAAATAATAACAATCAAATACTTAGTCTAAATAACTTAGAGATGTATAGTCTCTAAGGGTCAAAAAAAATCTTCTTATCTTATATCATAAATCATAATGATGTAAATATTAAAGCAGCGAGAGTTAAGGTGAAATTATTTACAACTACACAGCGCCAACCAAACAACAAAAATTTTGAAAATTCCGTGGCATGCAGTAATGTGCGTGACCTCCACTCCCGTTGCGTTACCTGTAGGTACTAGAGTTACCTTGACGTTCTTGCGCCACTGCTTGTTGCGGTCGAACCAGTAGCCGTAGTCGTGCCACAGCCGGACGAGCTCGAGCGGCGGCTGCGACCCATACTCGTCCCGGACCGGCATGTTGATATCGTCCATGAACGATATCATCTTCTTGCCTGGACAGGTGTCGCGAATATTTCGATGTAATTTGTAGGTGAGTTCTAAGGATTACTAAAAGCAAAATTCATCACTGTGGTAACACTTTGGTTGGCTGTCAGGCGGGAGAAGAACGTAGGCAGGTTGAAGATACGATAGGGAATTGTGCTTCGCGATACTTCTTCTCGAGCGTTTCAACCGCTACCCCTCTGTCACGGATTTATTCACAACATACTCGAAGTGTACATGAAATCAACTTTTGATGAGAGATCTGCAACGAAATAAGCATCTATATTTATCAGAATTTTCCGTTTTTTGTCTTCCATGGAGCAAGTTATGGCGTGACAGAGGGGGTAGCGGTTCAAACGCTCGAGAAGAACAACCCTAGCTATTACGGAGTGGGGGTTCAGGCAGATAAGTGTCAAAGTCAAAGTCAAAGTCAAAATATTTTATTCAGATTAGGCTTACAGGTAGCACTTATGAATGTCAAAAAATTTACCACCGGTTCGGAAAAACCTCTGATGAGAAGATACCGGCAAGAAACTCAACGAGGTGTAATTTTTTTAAATAAATCAAAATTACAATGTTATTTTACATCTCAAATATTCAAAATTTTTACAATTTAACAATTTAACACAGCAGGTGTACAATCTTTGGGGCCAGGGATCGCCAATACAGATCGGGATCATTTCCAAACATCCTTGTCCAAGATATAGTCATTGATTTTATAATACGCCCGAGAAATTAATGTCTTCTTGACAATAGATTTAAATTTTGTATCATTTAGTTCAGTTATGTTTTTTGGAATTTTGTTGTAAAATCTTACACAATTTCCCATGAACGACTTATTGGTTTTAGCCAGTCTGTAAGTTGGAACTTTAAGCTTTCCTGTGTTTCTAGTAGCCTTTGGCTTATCGACGTTGGTAGGGAAATTGCATATATTTTTCCTAACGTACATGATTATTTCAAAAATATATAGCGACGGTAGGGTTAAGATGTCTATTTCCTTGAAAAATTCCCTTAATGACTCACGAGTATCCATATTATAAATTGCTCTAACTGCCCTTTTTTGCAAAATGAAAACTGACTCAATATCTGCAGCAGATCCCCATAAAATAAGGCCGTACGAAATAATGCTATTAAAATAGGCAAAATAGACCAACCGTGCCGTCGCTACATTGGTTAGCTGCCGAATTTTTCTTACTGCAAAAGCAGCTGAACTCAACCTACTTGCTATCGCTGTGACGTGGGAACCCCACTGCAGTTTAGAATCGAGTGTTATTCCTAAAAACACAGTTGATTTTATGAATTCAATCGTTTGACCATCTAATTTGATATTTGAGACTGAAACTATATTAGTTGAATTTAACAATGAAAATTTAATACATTTAGTTTTATTAGGATTTAATACCAAGTTGTTGGCAGCAAACCATTCAGATACCTTGGACAGGGTGTCGTTGGGTTCAATGAATTCAGTATCTTTCCTATTAACCTTGAAGAGTAAAGAAGTGTCGTCAGCAAACATGACGATGCCTGATCTTCGGCTCACCATATATGTAAGGTCATTTACATAAACAAGGTACAGGAATGGAGCAAGAATTGATCCTTGAGGCACTCCCATCTCGACCACAGATCCCGATGATATTGCTCCATTTATCGCTACCTTCTGATTTCTCTGCACTAGGTAAGACTTGAGTAAATCTAAAGAGATGCCACGAATGCCATAGAAATTTAATTTACAAATTAAGGTGTCATGGTCTACACAATCAAATGCTTTGGAAAGGTCGCAAAAGACACCTATGGCGTCATGCGACTCTTCCCAAGCTTGCAAAATAAATTTAATCAAACTGTGACCTGCATCTGTAGTAGATCTACCCTTAGTGAATCCAAATTGCTGCGAATGTAAGATTTTATTTGTATTGAAATGAGAAATCATTTGCGTTAGCATTATTTTTTCGAATATTTTGCTAAACGCTGGTAGAATGGACACTGGGCGATAATCAGAAGGATTATCCTTATTACCTGATTTAAAGATAGGAACTACTTTACTACATTTCATTAGATTGGGGAATACGCCTACGTCTATACAGTTATTAAAAATGGTAGCCAGAGTTGGCGCAATGACGTCCAAGATGGCATGTAAAACCTTGACTGATACGCCCCACAAGTCTTCCGTCTTTTTTATTTTTAATGATTTAAAGGATTTAAGAATATCGAAAGGAGAGACTTTTGTAAATTTGAATTGACTAATGTTTTGGATACTAACATTTTGTTCTAATAGGGCTTCAGCGAATTTTGAAGAGGACGCGAGACACTTTGTCGTTTTGGCGGGAATTTCTGAGAAGTGTGTATTAAATTCGTCAGCTACTTTAACGGCGTCCGTTATTATAGTATTATTTATTTTTAGTGAAATAGATGAGTCTGTGTTTTTTCGTCGGCCTGTTTCGGTATTTATTATTTTCCAAACTGTTTTAACTTTATCATTTGATAATTTTATTTTATTATTTACGTGTGCTGCTTTTGCTTTATTACATACGATTTTAAATAATTTTGAATAATCCCTAACGTATTGGTGGAAGCGTTCGTCAGTAGTACAGGATTTTCTATCATACAGCTCATATAAGACGTTCCTACTCTTTCTTATTCCAGTTGTAGCCCATTCATTAAATGTTAATTTACTTCCTACTTTAATACGTTTTTTAGCACAGGTTTTATCGAATTCTTTACACACGGTATTTAGGAGTATTTTGAAATGTTTATTGGGATCGTTTGAGATTACTTCTAGATTGGTAATTTTTTGCGCGATGTTGGTTTTGAGACGATCAAGTCTATGTTTATCTAACGGCCTAACTTCTATGATTCGATCTGTACTGCCCTTGGCCCGAGGCAGCTTCACTAATTGCGCTTTATGGTCCGAGCGAACTCCGCTTATAATAGCTTTCTCTAAATATCTACAATTTAAACAAATGTCCCGCGGTAGGGCAAGTGTTTGATTATTGATAACTTCCAATGATAATGTAAAGAGACAGTAGATAAGAATGCTAAAACACTGGAGGCTTGGGTTGATCTGTAGGGTTGTGACAAGGACCAACAGGGGTCATTCGCGCTCCGCGCCTCAGTGCTCGTATACTGAGGCGCGGGGCGCGAATGGCCCCCTGTTGGTCCTTCTGACACAAGAGGCCCCCTGTTGGTCCTTCTCACTGATAGCTGCCTTATCATTGTAACAAAACACGGGAGGCAGAGGACTTAACGTTAAATATAATGTACACAAGTAATATTAAAAGTGTATTTTCTCTCTACATAACCAATTAATCAATTGGAAGAGATCGCTCTCAAGCGATAAGACCGCATTTTGGATACCTATATTAGGATTTATCTGTAATTCTGTCAAATTGTAATGTGGTATTCAATAAAGCATATTGTATTGTATTGTAATCATAGTTGTATATATCGCTTACAGTAACCCGGGACTCGTGAGATGATATAGTAAGTGGCGACAACAGGTTTACGGAATTATAAAACGTGGTACTGTCGCGGAGCAGCACTAACAGGCTTCCGAGTGTGTTCGCTGATCGCCGAGACTCCCCATTTTTTCGATGGCAGATACAGAGCCCCCATACCGTACCCCATAAAATATGTGGTGGTAGGACGGCAGGCTTCGTGGGTGGTAGGACCTTGTGCAAGATCCGTCCGCATCGCTACCACCATCTTGCTCGCTAATCCTGCCGCTAAGCAGCAGTGCTTGCACTGTTGTGTTCCGGCGTGGAGAGCAAGACAGCCGGTGTAATTACAAGAGGTATATCATCTTAGCCCTCTGGGTTGGCAACGCATCTGCTATCTCTTCGACGTTGCGGGTGTCTATAGGCGGTGGTGTACACTTACCATCAGGTGACCCGCTTGCTTGTTTGCCTTCCTATTTCATAAAAAAAAATCTACACTCAACGCTAACATTAACTTCGGCTAAGAAATAAAGGTAGCCCCTACTTCCCCAAGGTGATAGGGGATCGTCCATTGACCGCACCGGCTGTCTTGCTCTCCACGCCGGAACACAACAGTGCAAGCACTGCTGCTTAGCGGCAGGATTAACGAGCAAGATTGTAGCAGCGATCCGGACGGACCTTGCACAAGGTCCTACCACCCGCAAAACTAACGCTATGGGTTTTATGCTTGAAATAAATTATTTGAATTTGAACAGTGACAACACATCGGCTCATAAACGTCCATCCGTGTGATAAAGCCAATCAGCAATAGCAGTAGTCGTACAGTCAAGGAATTTAATTTCCAACCCACCTAAGGTTCAACAGCATGTAGCAAACTGTCACCATAAGAGCTATAGAGCAAGACGTTAGTTTGACATATCGACCTTAATGCATTGCGAATGTCAGACGACATTTCAACGAAATGGGTAGGGAATTAAATTCCTTGACTGTACCTCCAGCCGGCACGTAGTTGCCCTTGGTCCGCTTCTCGAGCCGCGCCTCAATGATGTCTTGCACGTTGGCGGCCGTCGTCTGCGCAGACATGTTGATGACTTGCGTGCTGTACCTGCGTGGGAACAATAAAGTATGAACTTCAACTGACACATTTATATTGAACTCTAGCCAAATATATTTACTGTGAATCCTTCAGTGGTTTGTGGCAAGATTTGTCGTCATCAGTTGAACAAAAACCACTTGTGTAGTAAATGGAAAATATTATATTTAAATTTGTTCATAATTCTGATGCGTGCGTTTATTTCCAAATGAATGCATCAGATATTAGAATCGTAGTGTTCGCTTACTTTTCCCACCCGGAGGGGGTCTTATTTATTATCACATCCAATGGATTCTTATTTCTCCCACTCATTGGTGATTTATTAATGATCGGACCGGATCCCATCCAGCGGGGTCTTAATTGTTATCCCATCCAGTGGGTTCTAAGTTATCCCACCCAGTGGGGTCTTACTCAATATTCGGGTTATTTCTTATCCTACCCGATGAGTTTTTACTTATCCCACTCAAGGGGGTTTTAATTATTTTCCACCCATGGGTTCTTAGTTATCCCACCCAGTGACGGTCATACAAATCGATTAGTGCCGTCTTATTTATCCCATCCAGTAGTCTCACCCGGTCGGTTATTTCTTACTTATCCTACCCAGTTTAGTCTTGCTTATCCCACCCGATCGGGTCTTACCTATCTTACCGCGTGAAATCCTACTCGTCCCACCTGGGTGGGATACATAAGGCCCAATTATGTATCCCACCCAATGGGGTCTTACTTGTCCCGCCCAGCGGGGCCTTACTTGGCGGGGTCCAGGCTGGCCAGCGTGCCCTGGATGAGAAACGTCTTGCCCGTGCCCGTGGGCCCGCCCACCAGCACGCCGTAGCCCGCCTTCAGCATGTCCAGCGCGATCAGCTGCACGCGGATGAACTCCACCGTCGGGACCAGGATGTTGTGGAAGCCGGCGCTGTCAACGAACAAACAGGATTTGTATGAGTGTATTTGAAGGCACGGCCAAGGAGATAAGTGACCACTAAAGTCAGAACTGAGGGAGGCATATGATATGCACTAGGGAGTTGATCCCTTTCGAGCATATAGGTTATTTCAGTTGTCTCTTTAACGAACTGGAACGACTTACCTTCCTACTCCACGATAGCCAATCTACGCCAGAATCTGTTACTATTCCCTCTTCAATGGTAAGCTAATTTTGTTGCTGTTTGTATCAAACACGAAGGTGATTTTCAGCATTTATATACCCGTTTGAAAAATCTAATCTGTGTTCCGCAAATAGAAAGGAAAGGAGAAACGATCTGTGACAACTTTCATGCAAGAACATGCTAACGCGAACATGTAGCCAGCTAATAAGCGCAGTGTCCTCACTTGGGGTTGAACCGCCAGTTGTCCGGCAGCCGGTCCTCCCACGGCTTGAACTGGCGCAGCCTCTCGTCCACGTAGTAGTCGTACACGGTGTCCTTCAGCGGGAAACAGCCCTCGTGCTCGCGCACCCAGTTGTCCAGCTTGCGACGCGGCTCGTCCTCGAGAGTCGCGCACACTGACCAGATCATACTGGAAATTGATAGATAAACAACTCAGGACAATTCACCAGACACACATAATGTGACTGTCAAAGACGGATCTGAATGAAAGAGGCATATAATATGCACTATTAAGTTGATATATCAAGCAGCATAGACAATTTCTCTCTGTCCACTGCTGAACATAGGCCTCCCCCGAAGATTACTATAACGCCGGTCCTGCGCTGCTCGCATCCAGCAAGTTCTTGCGACCATCACTAGGTCGTCGGACCACCTTGTGGTGGGTCAGCCCACGCTACAAACATACTGTTATACAAACAAGCAATTTTGATTACTTAGTCATCGTACAAGTGACATGATTTGCTCACCAGAGCAAAATACAACTCATGCCTTCCGAACCGTTTCCGTGATGGCTTCCCATCAGAGAGCCGGCATACACGTCAGTTTCCCCTTTTCCACGAGAAAAGCAACTACGACAATACTC
Source organism: Ditula angustiorana (assembly GCA_963691745.1). Lineage (NCBI taxonomy): Eukaryota > Metazoa > Arthropoda > Insecta > Lepidoptera > Tortricidae > Ditula > Ditula angustiorana. The sequence goes on along the minus strand of OY829481.1, from coordinate 14,895,543 downwards.
AGACGGCCATGGCCTAATGAGATCCTGTCACTCACGCGAACAGGAACCTCATCTTGGACAGCCCCTCGTTGTCCTCTTCGTCGGCCTGCGGCACGCCGGGCGCCGGCAGCAGGCCCAGCAGGCGGCACAGCGAGCGCACGCCCGTCAGCTCCTGGCCGCGCACGCTCTGGCCCTCCGTGAGGAACAGCCGCTTCAGCTCGAGCACCGGCGTCAGGATGTTCAGGAAGTGTCGGCGGAGCTGAGGGTAAAGCACAACGCTACATCGCTACGAGCGGTTGCTGGCATTAGCTTCGCGACTCGGCATCTGTAAAGGTATCTGGTTTGGCAAACAACCAGGTTGAACTGTATAACCTGATCGATCACGAAAACCTTCGGTATGTTTCAGAGTTGGAGTTAAAGAATTATTTATTTCTGAAAAGAGTTGCCCAAATTCGCTTAAACGAAAATGTAAAGTCATATAAATTCATTCGCTAGTCAGTAAGCGCGCAGCAGCACATGACACTATTGTGTATTAAAATTAAAATATTAGTCTCGTGTACAATATTGCACAATGACACAAAATTAAATAACTCTGAACCCGACGAAAATCGCTGAACACACGGGGGAAAATAAATTTCTGATAGATCACTAATCGATCGCACCACGTTGATACATCGAAACCTCATACCACCCCACAGAGGTGGGGTACCTCGAGAGCGAGGTCTCTCGACGCCTGCAGCTGAGCATCTACGAAGGAGCCCTCCGCGGCCAGGTCACGCGGTCAGAGCTGCAAAATCCGGTCGCGCTCACCATCTCCCTGTACTCCGGGTCGTCGACGGTGTCCAGCCAGGAGTTGGCGTAGGGCCACCAGCCCCAGTCCTTGTAGTCGTTGTACACCATGCCGTTGCGCGACACCGTGGCCGGCGACGCCACGGCCAGGTCCAGCGTCTCGATCAGTAGCGACACCTGCGCAGCGCCCACCGTCACCACCCGCCCGCTTTCAAAGGCTGACGGTCGGATTCGAACAGACTTCCGGTCTCCCCGCACCGATCGACGCGGAATCGGCTTTGACCGATCAAAAAACGCTTAACGTCTACGCAATAAGAGCGAAATAGACGTCGATCGGCCCGGCCGACGCGAGACGACGTCTTTCGACGAGAAAACGGCGTTTCGCCGTAAAGCTGTTCGCATCCGTCCGACGCTGGTAGCGGCCAACCGCACGCGTTCGCAATCTTACACCTCCGAGTACCGCCGATCGACGCCGGCGAGGGCTGAATAGTTCCGATCACGGCCGAGTACCTACGATAAGGGCCGATTAGAGCTGGCGACAGCCGTTCACTACGACGGCCAACCATCTTAGTAACCGTTTTATATGGAGCGTTTTCGCAGGGCTTGCGTTGCATCGTTTTCAATTCGTGATATTTCAACAAATAGTGATCGTAGACAAAAACTAAAATACAGTTTTTTCTTATTTTGACTGGCTCTTTCGATTTAGATAACAGACAAATTTCAGACATCGTGACAATTAAACGATTTAGCGGATATTCCTTGCAACATACCTGCGCAGGCATAGAGATGCGCTCGCTGTTGACCAGAGTGAGCAACTTATTGTCGTCCATGACAGAGTTGAGGTTCTCGATCCATATGGCGTCCACGGGCCCGTCGAATATGATCCACTTCTGGTCTGGCGACTCGTCTGCAATACCCAGAAGCTTTGGATGCTATTAATATATTCATGTTTTTTAATAGAAAAGAGAGCAATTGGTTACAACCGCCCATGGAAAACAGCGATCTCAAACCAATCGCTGATCCGTTGCCCGTCTTTTGCACCCGTATTCTGTGAGAGTGTGAAACTACCTACCTACCAGTCGAGCCTAACCGGCCCGCTCATACAGCAACCAATAACCAGCTACAGTGTGACTCTACCACTATATCATCCATGTATTTAGCACCACGTCACCCGAGATCCTAGATTATATCTTTAGATGCATGTTTTATGAAAATAAGACGTATAATGATTGATCGATTGATTCGACGACACTAATTAAACCGACACCCTTCCATTCAATTTTCTGCCAAGTTTTAGCTGACAGTGACGGCGGTTAAAATACTCAATATCCGGCCTCCCCTCAATACTCCTATGTCTCTACGGGTCGCGTCAACCTTGGCAGACGGTCCGCATGATGCTGCTGAGCACGCCGTCCTTCCACTCGCCGGTGGCCAGGTTGTACTCGCCGTACAGCTCGCCCAGCGTCAGGGCCTTCGGGTTCATCGGCTGCAGCTGCACGTTCTCGAAACCTGGCACCTGCGACCAAACGTGACAGTTAGTCTGTAATCGCTCCTCCCCGTGGGCTTCCAGATCTCTAATAAAGCATACGAAACGCAGTACCGAGCTACTTCTTCACGTCGGTATTCTGTGAGAGTGTAGTACCTACTGCCTGAGGTACCTATTGGGAAACTATAAACCATGCATCTACTGGATTTTTATATGCTGTTCACAGCACGCAGTCCCTTTGGGTAATATGTTGATGCTTTAAACAATAACCTTCTCGCGGTGCAAACGACTGATGGTATTGGCCAGGATCTTCCACGACACGGTCTTCGCCGTGTTCGTGTCTCCTAGCAGGATGCTGGAGTGACGGGAATTCTGGAACACAGATTTAATCCTATTCATTGTGTAATTAGTAATTATAGCATAACTGCATTGTAAGTTCAACGCCAAAGACAGATATATCCGCACTACAAGTTCAACTCCAATGATGATTATATCCGCACTATGAGTTCAACGCCGGATGGATATATCAGCACTATGAGTTCAACGCCAATTACGGATATTTCTGAAAAGTGACCTACATGCAATTGCATAAAGTTCACTTCTTTCTTCTTTGTTACTTACAAAAGAAGCTTGGCGTGTGAAGGCAGACTAACTACTAGGCTATCCGGTCGTCATATCCGGTGGTCGTTAATATTTGAGAGAATAAACTTTTTCTTGTAGTTAATTCGGTCCCAACGCCCAAGAGGCAACTATGACAGAGTTTGTTTAAAGAGTGATTGTAATACTTGTTTCTATCATGAGAATAAGATAACTCATAAAAGAATATGTCTATTATTAACTAGCAAACGCGCGCGACTTCGTTCGCGTGAAATTAGTAGCTTATGTCTGTCAGGGACAGTGTAGCTTTCCATTACTAGCAAAAGAATTTTTGGAATTGGTTCAGTAGTTCAGGAGTTTACCCCCTACATACTAACAAACAAACAAAGTTTACCTCTTTATTATATTAGTATAAATGTAGATATCAAATAATTAGACACATGAGTGAGTAGAAAAAAATATAGCGAACCTCTCTTTACCAAGAGAAATTGTATTCCTCAAATTCCATCCGAAAGCTTTTTCTTGAACTAAGTCGAATATTTTTTCAATCTAAAAGTTTTTATTTGAACTCCAGTATAGTGTAAAGTAAATTTTGTCCCTGAAAATATAACTCTAAGAAAGTAACTTAAGAGGTAACCATGCCAACGAATGGCAAGAAAAAGTTGACAGACCCATTCGCATCTCATCATCTAACCTTGGTCTCCATGGTCTGAATGACTTTCAGAAGGGCAGCCTTCACCGGCTGCAGGTTCAGTATCTTCATCTCGGCCGAGATAGCCTTCTCGAACATCTCGTAGTCCAGCGTGGGTACCACCACGTCCGGGAATATGTCCTGCATGATCCCGTCGAAGAGCGGGACGTCCTTGGACGTCAGACGGGCCACGTTCATGTCTCGCATGGCCAGAATTACCATCTGGGAAATGCAGAATCTTCTTTATCACTATAACTACATAGGAGAGTGGCAAACAGCAATGGAGAGGGCTATGCTGGGAGTTTCTCTGCGAAATCGAATCAGAAATGAAGAGATCCGCCGAAGAGAGTCACCGACATAGCCTTAATAACGCGTCGTTGTGGCGATCCTTGAGGGAGGCTTATGTCCAGCAGTGGACGACTTTCGGCTCAAATGATGATGATGATGACATAGGAGAGTATATCCGAATGAAGACCAGTTTTACCCTGAGAGTCGAGCGGTTGGAGTCCCGCCACAACGTCAACTTTACGTCCTTCGGGTGCCGACCGATCATCTGTCGAACTTCATGAAGCAGGAATTCTGGCGTAAGGGAGTCGTTTTCGCGGACGGTTGCTGGACACCCCGAAACTAGGTCACACGTCGTCGAAGTAACGTGCTATTTTTATTGTTTTTTTGTCTTATAACTATGTATGTTAGTGTTTAAGGTATTTTTTCTATGGGCCTATGCAGCCTGAAATAAATGGTTCTATTCTATTCTATTTTTTTACTACTATTACAGTATAAAACAATGATCTGATACCTCATGCTCCGGCCGGTCAGGGTAGGCGCGCTTCTTCTCCCCCGCGTACCTTACCAAAGCCACCATCGACCGCAGCCCGAAGTCATAATGGTTCTGATTCGACAGCTGTAGCGTGCACATTTGGTACAGCGTGAAGATCTGATGGGGTAAAGTAACCAACCTCGTGGGGAAAATGCGTCTTGGGATTTTTTTGCCCCATTCGGGGAAGGCCCCACGTGTGTAAATTTGAAGTCGACCATGAGCTCGATCGCAGCTTCTAACTAGTAAAAAAATTAAATAAAATGTACCTTAAACGTTGCGGTAGTGAATTTACTTCATCTCATAAGCAGTCAGTATACGCACAATGACCTGAGTAAACGGGGTAAGTGAGGAAAAAGGAGCCCATAACCATAACCAAGCAGTCAGTATGTAACAAGATATCAGCTCTCTTAACTAAACAAAAAGTTACCTAAAGAAATAAATAAATCAAATTAAAAGTATCAACGTACGTACAGGTTTAAGTTTGAGTTTGAAATACTTAAAGCCGTTTTTGCAGCACCAGCGAGCGTAGGCCGAAGTTGCAGCGACCTTGGTTGAATAATTGCTGCTTTGCTAGGTAATATTAAACATCTTAGAATGAAAAAATAAAAAAAGTTAATAAAATAACCTCTTGCTCCTGCAAATTAGAGTAAGCTTGACTCTTGACGCTGAAATAGCGAAGGCGTTACTCCGGCACTATCAACCGTAGATCGAAGTCTCAGTGTCCTTGGTTGAATAATTGCTGCCTTGCTAGTTAATATTGAACATCTTAGAATGAAAAAATAAACAAATTAAATAAAATAACCTCTTGCTCCGGCAAATTAGAATAAGCCCGCCTCTTGACGCCGGCATAGCGGAGCAAAGCCACCATCGAGCGCAGACCGAAGTCATAGTGGTCTTGTTTCGACAACTGCTGCATAGCTAGCTGATATAGCGTGAACACCTTGGATTGAAAAAAAAAATTAAGAACCTGCTGACTGACTGACTCATTGATTTAATTCCTTTTAATAATCACTGGTTTAAAATGCGTACATTTATACCTACTAGCTGGATTTATTTTGCGAAGGTCCATATAAAAACAGGCGTGTAAAGGCTTTCCTTTTTGGTGTGCGTGTACTTGGGGTACGGACTTGTAGAGATACTTTGGCGTGTTCCGTATATGAGGCACTGTACTGTGACGCGATTAGTACATACTGACATAATAATATGCGACTCGTAAAACATTATAATACTCTGGTTAGAAACGCGTTTAGGAGTGCAAGCTATGAGAGTAGCAATCCATTTATTCTTATCAACGCCACATCAAATACATTAGTTGAAGGGTCCACGGAAACGTGTCTAGTCTTTTTTTAATGAGATTTTAACCTCAAGATTTAGTTCATTGCGGATTCTACATTTAGAAATTAAAATGTCATAAAAAATACTAGACATTTTTCTGTGGATCATTCAGCTGTTCTCCACTAGCTTAAAGAAAGAAGTTGAAACTGGCGGTTAACCTTTTGAACGCCAAGAACGCTTAAAGGTGTCGTGAGCTGTCGTTCCCGTCACGCCACCGACACATATAGTTGATCGATGTCGACGACATTGTGCAACAGCGAGTTACGAGCATATTTGTTCAAACTTCCAATTCTATTTGGCATAATGGCTTGTGGGTGACAAATTTTGTATACGTTGTTGGCGATGAAAGGATTAAATACACATTGGAGTCAAAAGATTAAGCTTGAACATAAATGTTAAAAACATCCATTTGGACACTCACCTTCTTGGCATTGACTTTGTAAGCGGTGAACCCGTCCGAGAACAAAGTGTTCTCGGCGATGATAAGTGAGTCTGGAACACACATCGCGATGGGACGGAACATGGACTTCAGGTTGTCCGGTAACTCGGTACGTCCCGCGTAACTGGAGAGAAAGAATCGATTACAGCTTGAGCGAAAGCCTTGAGGTAAATTAAAAGCCAAAGGTAGGGAAACAAAAGACAACGGCAATGGATAGTGAAGTTTAGTTAAGCATAAATCAAACGAAGTATTTAGTAGCCCAAAGCAGACGCGTATAGCAAATGAGCAAAGCAGATAGGATAGCCTTTAGATATGCTTTGCCGGGACCCGAAAAATTTTCGCCTAACGATGTAGTAATGAATCATCCATCACTAATGATGATACAATCTAGGGTATATGGTGAGGATAGTTAGTGCCTCCATTAAGAACCGTTTGAGGATCTGCTGCGCCACCATAGACAGCACCTCGCAGTTGTTGATGTTAATCTCGTTGACGTGGCTCAATCCTAGTGTGAGAGATGCACTGTACAACCTTTGGAAGCCCATGAGAAAATCTGATTTTCAAATCAGCTGAGGGCGTGAAGGTGAAGCTACCCCGGCCGGCGTCAAATAAGCCACTCTAAATTGGAGTGGCAGAAAGCGATGTACAAAGCTATAAAGCGAGCGAGTCTGTTGTAATCCTTGGATGGCGTTTGCATGCACAACTAGCGCATTGAGAGTCTGCTTTGAAGCTTCAGAGGCCTTACCGGTAATCTGCTGATGATATGGTCTCTTTAAGAACACTCATCCTCTAGCTACTCATCTGTTAGCTGGTATAGGTATGGTCATCAGAGCTGAGGTCACGCACACTGCAGCATGTCACGTGTGTACAGGAGTTTCGTTCCAAATTTCAAAATTATCGTTTTGTTTTGTTTTGACAGTGTAGCTGTGTGTGTTATTACCGTTCACCTTAACTGTCGTTGTGTTACCTACAACGGGATCTAAATTTATCCTAAATTTGTAATGTATGAGTAATGGTACCTACCCGGGGTTCATGGTGATGAAGATCCCGCAGTTGGCGTCGAGTTTGATGTCGCTGCCCTCGAACATGAACCGCTTGAGGTTGAGCGACAGCGCGAGCAGCAGCGCCAGGATCTGCTGCGCCACCACGGACAGCACCTCGATGTTGATGCGGTTGAACTCGTCGAAGCAGCCCCAGCATCCGCTCTGAGCTATACCTGCAATCAGCGGCCAGGTCTTGTTCAGCTAGCTGTGAACGCGACTGACTTCTACGCTATCTTAAACAGAAAACTATACATCATTACTCAACAATGACGTGTACTCCATGTCAAATAGGATCGGCGTAATCAAAACAGTCATTAATGAACACCATGAAAAAACTAAATCTCAATCTACCAGCTCCTCAATGTTACTGGCTCCACTGAAAACCAGCGCTATTGGCATTGCCGTGCTGACAGCATTGCTGAGTGGAGGCCATTTCGCTCGGCTATACAATGCTGTCGAGTAATTGTAATTTGTTTGTTTTATTTTTGTATTGTAAGCTGAATAAACGATTTTTCTTTCTTTTTCTTTCTGCATTTCCATCTTAGGATGGCTTTTCACCAGAGGGGTGCAAAGAAAAATCGACCAATGATACTGCTTGGCCGTACGTGGACGGGAGAAAGAACCGATCCCATTAGTCTTTCTCCACGTTCACTGCTCAGTTTTCCCAGGCGTCATCCTTACGCACCAGCATAGCACTTAGCCATGGACTTATAGTCCAGGCCGTCGGAACAGTTGGTGACGACCACCCAGCGGGCCAGCGCGCGTCCCAGGTCCTTGGTGGTCTCCGTCTTGCCGGTGCCGGCGGGGCCCTGCGGACTGCCGCCGCGGAACAGGTTCAGGGCTGTCGTCAGGGTTATGTAACATCTGTGGACAAAACATTGGGATCGGAATAGCTAGCATGACACACCGTGACACGCTTTGTGCAGTGCGTATTTTTTTAACTGGCCGAGTAGGAGTAAGACACACTGACGCGAGCGACAAAATTGCCGTTCAGCCGTTCAGAGCGTAAGCGACTACTGTCAAAACTATTAAAAGATGTACAGACATATTTAACACTTTACAAAAAAGACCGAATCTTTTAGTGGCTTTACGAACGTACCTGAAATGAAATCCTATCATGTCAAAGTCATAAAATCAACGGACTCTTTTCACGTAGCGTCAATAATGCTTCGTGTATTATTAAGGCCAGAAACACCTCATAATTAAGCATTCAGACCACGTTTAAGTTACCCCTCAGTGCATTCTTATGACACTAGGCCTAGAATTGCATCAAGGCATAAGTTGTCCTTGAATTTATGTATGACAGTCACGACAGAGCCCCTGTTATTTAATTCAGCTCGTATTGTACAGTCAAGGAATTTAATTTCCAACCCGCCTAAGGTTAAATATCGTATAGCAAACTGTCACCATAAGAGCTAACTAGAGCAAGACGTTGGTTTGACATATCGACCTTAATGCATTGCGAATGTCAGACGACATTTCAATGAAATGGGTAGGGAATTAAATTCTTAGACTGTACATCTTACCTATCCGTCAAAGGCGTTATAACAAGTCTTCCAGAGTTCCCGATGTACTCGTATGTGTATATAGAGTTGGTGTTAGTCTGTCTGATGTAACAGTCTTCACGCTCCCGGTCCCAGTAGAACTTGAGTTGCGAGAACCACTCAAACGCAGTGACTGTCATGCAACCTGAAAAAAAGTGTTTGTAAAATGTAAAGGCATTTACCAAGAAAACTATGTTGAACTCGCAAACGCATAAATCTGAGTTTTCTATTGTTTAGAAAATACTCACCGTACGAAACGCAGCAGCAAGAGAGTGAAGTACTACAACAGTCAAATTGGTTACAGTTTGGCTCTACCACCACACCACCACTAGATTTTGTATGACAAAGTCACAGAATAAATAACGTACAGAAAATTCTCTTTTACGACCGCGATTAAACGAATTCCAACTTTATTAACACGTTTAAAAAGTCCGCATTACTTCATACAGATTCGCCAGACGGCGCGGGTCAAAAGGAACGCGCCGCCCGCGCCCGCCTTCCCCCACTACTCCCGGCGACACGCTAGGGTTGCATTCGTTTTCAATTACACTGACACGGCGGGAGCGAGCGAGCGAGCGCGCGACGTGCCGACAGCCTACAGCGATTTACCTATGCCATAGGCAAGGCGGTCGAGCGTACAGTGCGGAGTGGAACCCCTCTGACCTAGTTTTCTCGCCTCAAATGACTGAGGCACGGGCGCGATAGCGGCAGTGAACGTACGGTCATCGTCAGAAGTAGCTGAATATTTTAGGACCTTTGTCGCTGTCAGTAATGTGGCAAATTCGAGCAACTCTCATTTCATACGTTTCTACGACGAGGTACTTAAGTGTTTAGCTACTTCTGAAGTCGACTGTACTAAAAGCCATTATTATGAGAATCAACATGCGTCAAACAGAGGCATTCTTCATGAAAAATTCTATCTTAGTACACAAGTTGGCAACGCCTCTTGATGAATAACATGAAAGGGTGAACGCTGGTTCAAAAAGCAGACACGAACCCATCTTGTACATCCTGTCCACCGTGTCCCTCGAGTGTATCTCGATAACGCACAGCGCGTTCACTTTGGCCCGCAGAATCTTCGGTATCTCCTTCCGGGACATGTTCTGGAGCGTCGCCAGGATGAGGTTTTGCTTCTTGCGGAGCTTTTTCATCGGCTTCTTCTCCTGCATGATCTCACAACGGCAGAGAGTGCGGGTACAATCCGAGGTCCATTGAATCTGAAAATAAATAGAGCAAGCTATACTTTTTCATTGATGGAGTGCGTTACTATGCCACGTTTATTATTAGAAGAGCGTGTATATGGTTATCCCCCTCATAAAAAATGTAGCTATTTATCAGGGTCCTAATAAATTAATTTGGATCGATAAAAGTTATATTTCTTAAGTTTCATGCAAAAATGCACTTGAAGGTGAATGACCTTGATATTACCTTACTGCAAGTGATCCCGAGCTGTCCAGGGAAGTCGTTGATCCACTGCTCCCGCTGGTACCGACACTTGCGCAGTGCCGCGCGAGTTAGTATCAGATTCTATAACACGGTGAGTAATTAATGACTATTGATCTCTTTCTTTACACATCACATATCACAGCCGTCAACTTATTTCTGCCAGCTTGGCGGTACTGACTTTCCGCGAAACAACAACTATATCTAAAGATAGAGCCGGTAGCAGCTGAAGTCGACCCCATCAACTCGCTATTCTGCCTAAAGGCGGATCCAGGGGGGCAGGTCATGGGGGTTATGACCCCTCCCTCCCCTCACTACCTAGCTGGGTCTAGGTTAACAAATGAGCTTGTCCTGACTGGACCTCGACTATGTACCCCCCGACACGAAATCTGGATCCGCCCTCGATACAGATGTGATTCAATCCTCCAATAATAGCCGATATGGCGATCCAATCGTGCATTTGAATCGTTGCAAATATTCTAGAGATACATTATATGGGTTATATGGGTTCAGGCGGGTTGGTTTCCGTAACTCGAGATACATTGATGACAATACTGTATTCTATTTTTTTAAATACAATATTAAAAGAATTCCTTATAAGATAAACAGTGTGTTGTGTAGTAAAACGGCAGCGAGCAAGCTTAGCGAAATCACTCCATTGCGCACCATACAGCTATAGTGACGTCACCATCCCAATCACTTCTGACTGGAGCAGTGTTTTTTTCCCCCTTAAATCGGACATGCCCTCTTTATGCGAGAGTCAGATAAAACTTTTCATTTGAAATGCATGACTAAAACTCCCATGAATCTCACTTCAATAGTTTTAGAGAAAACCGTGGTCAAAGTTTTAGTTACGTTTACGGGAAGTTTTGAAAAATAAAATCTAGCGGCCAAATCGTTGCAGCTTTTTTATTTCTTATATTGTGGTTTGAAAGACCCTACGTGGAGGCATGTTACCAGTTTTTCCCGCTGAGCTGGCGCTTTCGGGTTGCGAGATAAACCCAGTTAAGTGTTTTTTTTGTTAATTTTTTTATGGCCATGTTTTACCACATTAGAAGCTGCAACTTGCCTTAAGTTCAAAATCTAGGTAGACACTAACTCCATAAAAAAATTACGTTCGATTGAAATGAAAAGTTGTATCTGATTCTCGCATAAAGAGGGCATGTCCGATTTAAGGGGGGAAAAACACTGTGTGTAGTGATAAAAGTTTGCGTACAAAACGGAATAACACGCGCTATACAATGCAATGCTTACGGAGCAGTTTCTACCCTTGTTACCCCCATACAAAAACCCTAACGTAGAACAGAGAAAGACTCACATCCCTCAGCACCACCCTCATGGTATGCTCCAGCCCCAACAGCCATACCTCAGCCGGTCCGTCCAGCACCAGATTGTACTTCCACTCTATGCACTCGCCGTCTTCAGATATCATGGCCTTAGCTACAGGGAGGCCTAGCGCATTCTGGAATTGATTTTAAGTTCTCGCATTGAAAGGACGAAGTTTAAGAAAATATAATTACATTAATTAGCTACCAGCGATCATCGGGCAGAAAAAAAATCACAACTCGCCTCAGTTGACTTCAAACATATTGCCGTCACGCAAGCACATTTTATTGATTTTTATAATAATCCTAATACTAGTTCATAGGACATTTGTTACTTACCCAATATAGATTAATAATCTGAAATAAATGTATTGAATTGAATTATGTCCTTTCACGACAGGGAATACTGACAAAAAAATCTCTGTTGGTGTTACGAAATACTTAAACGGAGGTGAAAACCGCGCCAGCAATACATTTGTGCGCGAGCAACAGAGGCAAGTAGTGACTGTTGCATGTTTTGATAAAAACGTATGTGAGTGGGTAGATTTTGAAAATAATAAATCAGTCTCAACTCGACCTGCCTTTCAATTACAACATGGTGACAGCGGTGCTTAAATAAATTAAAATTTTAGTGCAAACGAACAGTAATCGTGGCTAAATAACGTTAGTTGGACGCTAGTGATTAACGCAAACAAACGTAAACAATAATATGAAGTTAGGCCTTGATGTAGGCCATTTAAAGTCAGCAGACATAAGGGCGCAATCGTTTTGCGGCAATTATATACCTATCTTGGGGTCTTGTTTAATCAACTGGCAATATAAAAAACAGTCATATCCATTGCATTTTGTAGTATCGAAATACAACTGTCAAAGTGTTTTAGGCAAAAATGCTTGTGAAGAATTAGGTCTCGTCAAAAGAATATTTTCTCTCTGTATAGATCACTACGAGGACCTTTTTCATGGCCTAGGTAAATTGCCAGGCGAATACACTATTGTCATCGAGGAAGGGGCACAGCCGTCGGTCTGTCCGGTGCGTAAAATTCCGATCGGTGTGCGTGACAAGTTGCAGGGTGAACTAGATCGGATGGAAAAAATGGGGGTCATCAGGAAGGTGACCCATCCCACCCCGTGGGTGAACGCGATCGTGGTGGCCGCCAAGAAGGACGGCAGCCTTCGCGTGTGCCTCGACCCGCGGCCGCTCAACCGCGTGGTCCGGCGCGCGCGCTACCCGCTGCCTGCGCTCGCCGACATCGCCGCGCGGCTGCAGGGCGCGCGCTACTTCAGCAAGCTCGACGCGCGCTCGGGCTTCTGGATGGTCCAGATCGACGAGGCTAGTGCTGATTTGTGCACTTTCGGAACTCCTTTTGGTAGGTATCAGTTTCTGAGATTGCCATATGGTATTAATTGTGCCTCGGAAGTGTTCCATTCTAAGGTACGTCAGATTCTGGAGGACTTGGAAGGAGTCGAGTCGTTTATTGATGACGTAATTTGCTGGGGCCGAACTTTAGCGGAGCACGACGCGAGGTTAAAGTTGTTGTTGGAGAGGGCACGCGAAGTAGGTATTAAATTTAATAAGGAAAAGTGCGAGTTTCGTGTACAACAAGTTACATATCTCGGACATACCTTCAGTGCAGAAGGCATGCGCATTGATACGAGTAAATTGAAAGCTATAGAAATGATGCCAACGCCACAGGATCGCCCTTCCCTGGAGCGTTTTTTAGGTATGGTGAACTACCTGTCTAAATTCATACCTAATTATTCAGAAGTAGCGTCCCCATTGCGGTGCCTACTGAAGAAGGACACGGAGTGGTATTGGGACGAGATACACGACGCGGCCACGCGGCGGTTAAAATCTCTGGTTTGCAGCGCGCCCGTGCTGGCGCTGTTTACGCCCGGCGCGCCCGTGCTGCTGTCGGTAGATGCGAGCGCCTGCGCGCTGGGCGCCGTGCTGCTGCAGGGCGGCCGCCCGGTTGAGTTTGCCTCCGCAACGCTCACTGACACGCAGACCAGATACGCGCAGGTAGAGAAGGAGCTCCTCGCTATTGTCTACGGACTGGAACGCTTCCATCAATATGTGTATGCCCACAGTGACGTCACTATAGAGACAGATCACAAACCGTTAGAGGGTTTGTTTTCGAAGCCCTTGGATAGTGTTCCAGCGCGACTGCAGAGGATGATGCTGCGCATACAGGGCTACGACTTTAAAGTAGTCTACAAGCCGGGTAAATATATGTTTGTTGCCGACGCGCTATCACGAGCTCCGTTGCCAGAAATCGTGAGCGAAAAAATATCAGAAGAAATAGCTGAACAATCGTGTTTCCTAATAGAAAATGTACGATTCAGTGACGCCAAATTACGCATGATAAAGAAAGAAATCGAACAAGATAACATTTGTCAGTTACTAATCAACTACATAAAAAAAGGCTGGCCGAACAGTAAATACGAAGTCGACGAACGAGCGCGAGAACACTGGTCATATCGAGAGAGCTTCGAGTACGTCGACGGTATAATTTTCAAGGACAATTTAGTGTATATACCGTCTGCATTACGATTGGAAATGATAAACCGTGTGCATGATGGGCACATGGGCATCGACCGGTGCAAGCGCCACGCCCGCGACGTGATGTTCTGGCCGGGCATGAGCCGCGACGTGGAGGCGCGAGTGCGGCGCTGCGCCGCCTGCGCAGAGCCGATGATGCCACACGCCATACCCGACCTACCGTGGGCCAAAGTCGGGTCTGACATATTTCAGTACGGGCAAAAATATTTCCTTTTACTGGTAGATTACTTCTCTAACTTTATAGAAGTGAGCCCGATTAAAAGCATAGGAAGTAAACCGGTTATAACCGCGATGAAGGATCAGTTCGCTAGGCACGGAATACCTAAAGAGCTAGTAACGGACAATGGACCAGCTTACGCGTCTAGGGAGTTTGCACAGTTTAAAAAAGATTGGGGCTTCGACCACACTACCACGTCACCCCACTATCCCCAATCCAATGGTCGTTGCGAGAAAAGTGTCCGAACAATAAAGGATATTTTGGTCAAGTCTATAAAATCTGGCACCGATTTCTACTTAGGTCTATTAAATTTTAGAGCGACACCCCGCGATAACGTTAGCTCACCTTCTCAATTGTTAATGGGACGAATGCTCAGCACTCGACTGCCGACACATGAGAACAAACTTCGTCCTAGTCGAGATAATCGCCGCGACTACGAGAGCATGATACGTAAGCAAGCGGCTAGCAAGGAGTATTACGACCAGCGATCGCGGGCGTTACCAGAGCTTCACCCAGGGGACCCCGTTCTCGTTGTGGACGGCGGAAAGCGAAGAGCAGCGCGAGTAGAAGCGCGGGCTAAGCAGCCACGTTCCTACATTGTGACCGACTATAACCATAAACCTTTAAGGCGCAACAGGCGCCACTTGATAAAACAAGAACCTAGTTCTTGTAGTAACGAATTAGATCATAACACCGCGAGTGGCGGAGAGGCTTGGTCTAGTGCAGACAGTGGCGGCCCTCCCTCTCCCGCGGTCGCCGGCGCCAGCGCGGCCCCCGCGGGCCCCGCGCCCGGGCCCTCGAGCCCCGCGCAGCTTGACACGCACATGCAGCAACAAATACCACGAAAACCTAGATCGGCGGCACTGAAAGCCCGCACAACCCTTAAAAACTATTTTTAAACTAATAATAAAAAATACAATTCGTTTACATAATATATAATTTAGTTTCGATGTATACGGCTGCATAATATGTATCTCACCAATTACATATTAAGTAATAATTGTAATTTCGGATAACATTATAGTCAATTTACTGGTGAAATTGACATATTATATCTCTAACAACATTGTTACGTATATAAAAACATGCATAGGTAAAAAAAAAAAAAAATTGCATGAATGTAGGTGATTCTTACAATAGTTGTTCTACTACCTATCATTTGTAATAGTGTTTTTGTTTATATAACTAGCTATATTCTAAGCGTAATTTTGATGTGTTTTGCAAAATTGCTGCTAACTACATTTGTTTATTGCTTTTATTAATTGTATAAAGGGAAGATGTTGCATGTTTTGATAAAAACGTATGTGAGTGGGTAGATTTTGAAAATAATAAATCAGTCTCAACTCGACCTGCCTTTCAATTACAACAGTGACTAGCTATTGTACGAAACTTTTGTTGCCTAATGACCGCCATCTGAGAAAATATTTTTAGCTAATTAATAAATAAATAATAAAAAAAAATACTTTTATTGAGTATTTCATTCCTGTCTAAAAATAAAGGGTAGATATTAAATCAACTGGAAATAAAGTAGGTTTCATACAAAATTGTTGCAATGTTCTACCATTTTAAGACAAAGATGCGACAGTTACGAAGTGGCGCCCTCATTTGCTTTCTACTCTCTAATATTAAATTGGCCAATATCTTAAAAATGTATTAACTAGAAGTTAGACTAGTCTTATGTGGCTTTCTCTTACATCACCAAGGGCAATAAAGTAAAAAAAACACAATATTAACATCATTTTATTCTCAGATTATCACAGTATAACTCAACTTTTTCCATTTGGATCACAATTAATCATATTTTAAAGACAAATTCAAATACAGATAAAGCGCGTAACTTAGAACATGGTCGAAACGTCAAGGTAAATTAACAATGAATAATGATTTTATCTCGTTAAAGTCCCGTTGACATTATAAATAAACTTCAAATAGTAGTCAGACAGCCTACTTTTTAACAAATCAATCTATAGGGTGTCACCTTCAAATCGGTCAGTATGGAAAAGTCTGAAACTATAAGACATACGAAGATCTGTTCTTAGGAACCATGTCATCGATTTTAATAAAAAGTAAAACTGTGTTCATACATTTAAGAAAATCTGTACTCAGCTCGGGAATAGAATACACTATTTCTATTCAGATATCGATTGTGTAAGTCTTAAACAGTAAATAGCTCTATAAAACATGAAGTCTAAAATGAATAAAATGCATTGTTTTCACATATTTTAATTTATTTTAAAGTAGGTGTTTGAAGTGACCGCCATTTTTTTTTCAATACAAATTTGTATTGTTTTTTTTTTTAATGTATGAATGCAGTTTTTCTTCTTATTAAAATCGATGACATGGTTCGTAAGAACAGATCTTCGTATGTCTTATAGTTTCAGACTTTCCCATACTGACCAATTTAAATGAGACACCTTGTATAGTGAACTAAGTAAAATCCTCATCCAAAATGTTGACAGTTCTGGCTCTAGTTGACCTGTCATACAACTTGTCCGTCAGAGTGACAAGTACTTTAATGAGGGCCTGTTTGTCTTCTTGGGAGCGACAGCCGAGCACCATGTGGAGGTAGTCGTCAAGGAGGCAGTTGGCTTTAGCATAAGGATGGCTCATCAGCAATATTGTGTATGCCTGAAAAAAAAAACTTAGCATCTCAAACCATGCTTCAAATTGGGGGTCTCCTATATTGGAACCATTTTACTTTATTTTTAATTGCTTGTCATTCCATAGTTAGAGGAAAAGTTACTGAGAAATTTAAACAAAAACTAAAACGCCCCACTTTCCTCAAGGGCGAATCGAGCTATCAAATCAGCGAGGAGTACAATTGAATATACATAAAAGTCACCATTAAAGATGGAACTGTGAGAAAGTGTCATTTTCTGAAAGGGAGACATAATTAGTGTGCACTATGAAGTTGATATATCTATATTATCTATCCCTGTCGAGCATAAACAATTTCTCTCAGTTCCCATTTTAATGATCGGCTAAATTTGTAGCTGTTTGTACAGTACAGTACAGAGACATAGTTGAAGCCCAGTCTGGACAGGCCCATCACTGAGATTAGAAAAATTACCACTGGTCAAGCTGGCTCCAGGCCAGGGGTCTTGTGACCCCATGAACCCCCACGGATCCACTCTTGATTTTCTTTCAATGATATGCAATGAAAATATTTAGAAAAATCATGGGCATCTGACCTGAGAGGACCCAAACCTGCAACCTCTACATTCTGTGCCACATTCTGACCACTAAGTCACAGATCCCCTGCTTTGCAGCCCTAAGATTTTTCTTTGTTTTGTCACTGCATAACATTTAAATTTAATAATTTGAATGTTCTACATTAGAAATTAAAAATTGAAAGAAATTTCAGCCACAATAAATACAACTGTATCTGTTGGGATTAAAAAATGAATAAAAATGCAACCTCACCCTTATATAAATATCCATGTCAGTGGTCAGTTTTGGATCCCTCATCTCCGAGACCGGATTCTTCTTCAGCAGATACAAGAGTTTGTTCCAATCATGAGAGTAGATGGCAGAGCTCAGCACTTTGTGAAACGATATGGGATCACGGAGTGGTTTCTCCTTGGTTCTGTACAACTGGAGCTGGTACAGTCCTCGGCTGCAAACGCTCTGGGTCTCCAACGGGACCTTCACAAACGACGTCACCTTTTGCTGTGAAAATTTAAGACAATCCGTGATGAAAGCAACTTGCATCTTTCTCCATTAAAACTTCAGTGTTTTTAGAATAATTCTACGGTCTTGACTTTTCTTCACTTCTGAGCTTAATAAAGTTAATAACCTTTTTACTAATAGTGCTTTACTGGACATACAAGACTGTTGATAACATTTCTCATCTCGAAAAAAGTAGGTAAAGTAGGCAAGGCATATACTACGTTCATGTAGTAGCTACAGAAATACAGGTCGGGCAAAGGGGGGCCATATAATAGGACTTAGAAAATCCAACCTAACCTAAACCTAATACCTTTGCCTTTGCTATACCCCAACCGAAATACGACACAAGCTCCATATCACCAAAGTGAACCCAGATGAAAAGTAGCATATTACTTCCAATTTTGGTGGCTATTTGAACGAAAAGACTCACGTTTTATACGTCATAACTCTCTGTAGAATGTCTTCATAGTAATTGTCTCAATAGCAAACAAAAGGGAATCATGACATATATTATATATTTACAATTAATGTGTATTACAATAGTTAATACTTACCAGAGTGGTTAGAGGAATGAAGTAACAGTTTTTCAAATGCTCTTCTTCCATTTTTGAAGGAAATTTACTGATTTAATATTCACGAAATCGCGGTTAAAACCCGGTGTTTGATTTGAACAGTGTATTGTGCATATTTAAACATTTATTTTGTAGATTAGATTTGTAACGCGGCAAAGCAAACTCGAAATGAAATAAACAAATGTCAAATCAACTGCAGGCAGCGTGCATTTTGATTGACATTTGTGTTTTGGTTTTGACAGTTAAAGTGTTGCGCTGACAAATTAAAAGATACTTCTAATTTAGTCTAAAATCAAATAATAGTTAAATTCAAAATAGACTCTTTACGGTGGATTCACAATCAAAATTACAAGCAATAAAAACGCAGCACACGCTATTTCTTATTGGTCGATTGCTGTGTTTTTGGGCATTTTTATTTAAATTTGTACCGTTGTCCTAAGCTTGTCATATTTAAAAACTGTCTACACTGTCAGTTTTGTTACGAAATATACGTGATTTGACATTCATTTTCAGTTTGGTGCCGGCAACGATATTATAATGCATGGATGTACAATGTCATACTTAATGTTAGCCGAAAAACGGCCCGACAAATGAGAATAGGTTGACGCCAATGTTCAAAATGTACACTCTTAATTGACTTTTTATATTTTCTTTAATTTCAACCTTACTACGACGCCATACTGTATAAAATGGTATACAATTATAATTTATAAAGTTTTGTCGCAAATAGGTTTTTTTATTATTGCATTTCTAAAAAAATGTGTCTGGCAGCTTGAACTTATAAAAAAAAACATTGGCATTGAAATGGCGGTTGTCTTGTCACAATGAACAGAGACTAATAGAGTCGCAGTTCTCCCAATTCAACAATTAAATATTTTAATTTTAGATACTTGTAGAAACTATTATTAGTTTTAATTTTATTAATAAAATAATGACAATTAAATGTACTTTGAAGCATAAAACTAATTAAAAAACCACCACAAATACCATTGAAATGAAAGAATGAATAAATGGCTACCCACCTACTGAACTGTACATTGAAGATTTAAAAAAAAGAACAACCCAGGGCGACTTAAAATGAGTAACTGAACACAATAAGACCATTTAAAAAAAAATTGTTTGTTTGTTTGAACGCGTATCACGTACAAACCGCTGAACGTATTTTAATGGAATTTTCGCATGCCTATTCAAATAAATCCAGAATACAACGGAAAAAATTAAAAGATTGTTTTAGACTCATGAAACTCAGAATCCATACTTACTATTTAAAATTAAGAAACACCTGTTTCAGCATTTTTTTCAAATCCCTTTCAGAAAAGCAAAAAAGTGAAATAAGTGTTTAAAAATACTTAACTTCATAAAGCTTATAAATGCAATGAAGTCCATTCGTCTTTACTGAAACTCAACACTTTAGTCCTATTTCTGTTAATGTTCCAAAATTTTATTTTCTATTTGATTCCAAATGTTACAAGTCCCAAAAACTTTATTAGGACTCTGTTATATTTTCCTAATATTTTTCAAAATGAAAGCAAAAAAAATTGGTTGACCTAGGTAAAATTAGGTAGGTAAAATTCTTGATTTCTAATTTAAACATTCCTAATTTTCTACTAAACGTGATTTGGGGCATATGGAAAACAGCAAAATCAGGCATTTAATAAGAATTTGCATGAATTTAAAATTAACATCCAAGCGGCTCTATAGTTTCTTTGTTCTGAATCTTTCAATCATTGATATGGTAACTTAATTCGAATATAAATGAAAGACTGAGCAATTAATTACTTCTGAATTATAACACAATAGATTAGTTACTGAAAATACGATATTCCATCCTTTCTTTTGGCTTTGCTACTGTAATTTTTACATGTTTTCACAGTGCAGTATGGCATTTTGACAGATGCGCCGTCGCACGGAAACTGACAGCACAATTCGCACCTTTAGAATTAAAACGACTCATTTCTGAATAATACACGTCCCAAAATTTCACCTTATTTAAAAGACATAGAGTTTAATTTTGGGAAATGTCATATTCAGAATTGAGTCGCTTTAATTCTAAAGGGGCGAATTACTCCTCTTTTTACTCCTCTTTCGATAAGGCCATTTTTTAAACACTGACTAGAAGTCCATTACTTATAGGTCAGTGGGTGCCGGCCACTAACCACTCGTTGACGGTACAACTTTCATTAAATATGCCCTTCTGTGTTTTTATTGCTCGTAACTATGCATTGTGAATTCAACGTAACCAATAAGGGCCCATCGTTCGATCTGTAGCTTACTCAACGAATAGATGAAACTCAGTCATTTGTGTAAAAACATTATGAAGATAGATGACACCATTGATTACAATATTACCGTTAATAACTAAGTTAAGTTTAACTACGGATCAAACAACAGGCCCTACTTAATTGAAAAAATAACAAGGCAATAGCTTTACCTTATCAATCCTGATTTTAGTAACGTTGTCAAAAAGTTTCTTTAAATGAACTTGAATTAACTGTGGCCTTTTCGAATTGCCAAGGATTTCTAATAGGTCATCATTGGAAATAAAGTAAAATCTTGGAAACAGCTGTCGCTTGGTTTCAAGGTATTTTTCAAGAGCCCGAAGTATCCCATCTAAATTGTCTACCATATTATTCAGCAAGTTAAACACATATGGCGCTGGTTTGAACAAGCATGCTTCTACAGCATTTTTCCCAGCATACATACTAAAAGAAAAAAGATTTTTAAGCCATTCACTAAGTGTACTATATTTTCCCTGAGGATTCCCGCTTTCTGGAATATTTGTACTATTGGCTAGTATCGTTACGGTATAACTGGCACTGATTCGTCACACTTGTACGAACAACGAGTGAAGCTATCTTTTACGTGCCAAGTTGCTCCAACGGCGTATGACACCACAATTATATTAAGAACGGTTTAGGACCGAAAACCTGCTTGTAATGCTCTCCTCAATAAGAGATAATAATACAAAGATATATTAGTACTCTACTATTTAGTTATCTTCAGCATAATGAATGACTATGTCCTGCACTTGGGATTGGGGCCAACTTTCCAACCTGGCAAAATGGGCATTGGTCTTGACGGATGTAAACTTTTAGTATACGTAAGTAGTCCTCAAATTACTTACTTTTTAGTAATTTCAGTCCAGTCAGCCGTAAGTTTATCGAATATTTTTACTTCGCTGGGGAGCTGTTTCCTAATATCTTCACCAGCAAAAATTGTTTCGAGATAGAGATACCGTCGCTGGACTTGTAACGCAATCTAAGAAAGAAGAAGCAATGAAAAAGGTAATAGTATTATAGTTGGCCACGTGACATCTAACAGTCTTCTGGAAAGTTACGGATGAGATTGAGATAGGACAGGATCGAGCAAAATCAAAATGAAAAATCTTTTGGCTAGCAGTGGATATTTATGGACTGATTAATGGGTAATTGTAAGTTTAATGATCTACGAAAAACCTACGAATACAATACATTATTTCCATTGCGCTACCTCAATACATTCGGCCACGTAGCCTAGAGATTTTTCCCAATAATCGACTTCTTTTATAAACGGCTCAACGTATTTCGTAGACTTCATCGACGACAGCTGCACTTGATGGTCCTCCAAAAACTGTCAAAAAGTATTGTTTAACTTAATAAATAAATAATACTACTACAAATCTTTGTAATGATCGACATCAACAAAAACTAAACCTGCGTAACATCTTCAACATTTTTTATCTTATACATATCACCGTGATGATGCTGCATTTCATATGTTGTATTCTTCCAGATGTCTCTGATTGTCTTCAATCCATTCTCAATATTTAGTTCCATAGTTGCCGCGTTAGAAACCTCTGCTATGTCTTCAGCATAAGCTTGGAAATTCAGCTTCATAATAAGATCTAGCTTAAAGTCTTCTGAGTTTTGATCAAACTCTCTATGAAAATTTAAAATTATAACAATAACTGCATAATTTTCCTTGTCATATCTAGTACAGCTTAGGCCCTTAGGCCTTATCAAATCACAAATAGTCCATTTACCAACAAGACAAGTAATGTAATTTCTTTGTGTGCGTTCTCACGAGATACAGTAAACTAAATTCACTAATTGACCTCTACCTGTTGGATAAGGCTGCGCGCACGCCTCCCAAGGGACTACTGTTGCTCAAGTATGAAAGTCATACTACTAGAAAAAGAGCTGGTAAAAGGTAAATCAAGAAAAAAGAAAAGTGGTCAGGAAAAAAAGGATGTGGATTTTAATGAGAAAAGAAGAGTGTTTCTTACTTTTATTAAAAATCACACAAGTTATTTTGCAACCACGGTTAATGCTAACTTACCTATAACACGTACACTAAATGTGTTAAAGTTAAATATAAAAATTAGACATCACGCTATAGTATATTTTATATTTATAGGAATTTACTCACACTCCCATGAAAGCCTTAATTCTATCCCAGTGTCGCTCTCTCATACAAGGGTTCTTCAAGTCGTTAATCAAGGGCAAGGTGCGCCTAAAAGCGTCTACTTTCACCCTAGTTGTGTCGATGATGTCCCATCCCTTGTCCTTAAGCTGTCGGGAGAGTCGATTGAAGTTCCTTGAAAATGATAAAATTTAAAATAAGTAACATTATAACGTGGACCAGAGTTACATGCAAAAAAAACCATGAACGCAGCAAAAAGATCGTCTAAAAATGTTATTAAATACAAAGCATTTCTTAACAGTTCTTAAAATAGCGTAATTTATTTGTTTTATTTATTCAAAATCATACAAGCTAATAATATCTAATATTTATTAGTTTTTTTTTTTACATTATTTCTTAAGTCGATAATTAAATGCATTTAATTGTGAATTACTCATTTTTTAGCACACCTGAACAAAAACATAACATTGTCCTCCATTTCATCTGTTTCCATTTCCCAGAAGGTTTGGTTTTTATATTTATCCCAAGACTCCTCCCACTGGAAGACCAAGCCCCAAACTTCCTCTAGCTTCTCCAGCTCCTTTTCCATCTTCTGAAGATCCAAGTTCACTGGAGTTCTGTTAAATTTCATAAAAAATTGCTTTACAAAACATTATACGGTTGAAGCTTTGCATACTGTAATAAATCCATTTTGTTCGGGACATCGATCATTATTGTGATGCACATAAGTAAAAAAGGGATCAAATCATGATTTGCTTTAAATATTTAATTAAATTAAATCAACAATTAAATCTAATATATTTTAATAACAATAATGGTTTTAAGTTGTTATTTGATAAGCACATAGCACCTAATGATATTTCGAAAATGATTAGAATTACAAATACAATATTAAAACGATTACGTTAAATTAAACACAGCAAGACCATCTCGTATTTGTTGTTCTTGAGCTCTAAGTGCATTTAACTGATCTCTGAATGCTTTCAGTTGAGATAAAGCATCTTTGCCGGACACATCAGAACCGACAGGGGCAGACTGGTAAAAGTCTTCACAAAATTCTTTAGCCGCTTCTTTAAATACCTGGATTAAAAGAAAATATAGTCACGATGCCTTTAAAAAAGTCCTATCTTATTTTCATGGGGTCATGGTCATTGGTCATGATTTATTTACATAGAGATATCAAAACAGTTCACACGAAACAATAATGTTTTTATAGGGCCCAAAGTTTGCCCTTTTGGAAAATTCTATTTTGTCTAATAACTAGTAGTTTCGAAGAACACTAATTCCCTTTGATACCTTTTGTGGCATTTGGTGTTGTCCTGGTGTCACGAGCAATGAACAAGGGACTTAGGTCTTCAGACAGTGTGTCATAAAATTGAATACTAAATTTAAAGAAATCACCTCAGCCTGTTCCAGCAGTTCGGCTTTAAATTTGTCCTTGTTAGCTTCTAGTTGTTTTTTAGCCTCCTCAAGAAGTGCCAAATATCCTGCCCAAAGAATGGGGATTTCTTCGTGCCGTGTCACCATATCTGAACTTAATTCCACCTCAAATTTGGCTGAAATTGGTATAATGTTATGGAAGAGTCTTTTACATACTAATTTGACATTAAAAAAAATATATAAATTGACCTACCTAACGTATGCATTTTATCCGTAATAGGCGGGAATGTTTGTTCAATACGAGACAAATCACCAATCAAGCGTTCGTAAGTAGCCATTGTGGAAGCTAGTTCCTTAAGGTCGGCAGGCATCTGCAATAGTATCAACGATATAGTTATAAACCTTTAATAAAGCTTTGTTAGTAGATTAACAATTTTGCTTATTCAATCGTAGAGCCAACCAATATGGTTCATAGGCTACTGTAGAACCTTTTCACAATAAATGTCATAATGACTTCTGAATTTAATGTCAGGCAATAGTAACATTAATATCCCAACGATGACACATTGCGAATCAAATTGATAACTGGTTGACTGTACCTGCATAGCTTCCTCGCTGTACTTCTCGACATAAGAATAAATGGCGTCTATATCGGCTTCCGTGATTTTCCGTAACAGTTCTCCAAGTATAACCTGCCAGCGTAGGCAATGCGCTATTATGGCTTTCTTTAGCTCGCTAGAGTTGAGCGTTATGAAGTGTATCTGCATTGAAACATAAAGTAATTTTAACTGCGTGACATACATTATTATGTATATATACATCTGTTCGATTATTAGATTGACCAACATGTTCAGACCACTTTGGTTTAAACGCAAATTATCAACGAAATACTTAACACAACAATGAAAATTACCTGATTAATAGTCTCTTGAATCTGAACAGCATTAGCCAGGTCACCGTAGTTGATAATCAAAGCGTCAAAATCAGCCGCTGTGTGGTTCTCTGCTCTATATTTAACCATAAATTTTTCCTTATCTACCTTCCAGATGTGAGCATAAGGGTCCCACATACGAATGTGCTCATTCACCAGACCTAAGTTGTATTCAATTTCTGGAAAGAAGTAAAAAGACGTATCAAGTTCTACGTTGCTATTTTCTTACCTAAATCTATGTCCCACGTAATTCTGACGTTGACCTGACTTCAAAATAATAAATCATAAATTGGATATCATAATTAAAACTCAATTGTAAATACTTATGTCATGTTAATATATAGTTGCATTACGTTATGTACAAAACAGTGCTTTTGTTGAACATGTGGAGCTCATGTCCTTGATCAAATCCTATATCTATACTATAGATATACCTACAAAGTGAGACTATATAATTAGTAGGTAGGTTAAGTAGGTATTCGTCAATCTAGGTACCTATCCTATTTCTTAAATATTACGTTTAATATTATACAAGTTCCATTCTGACCTGCATCAATCAGCGCTTGTAGCTTATTAGAGTCAGTGTCAACTTGAATGACTTCACAAAATCTTTTCAAGCCGCCGGCGGGAAGAGCAAACTTTTCAAATAGGCGAGGTATAGTTCCCATTATATGAACTATTTCTTCGAGCACTGTAGTAAATGTATCCTGAATTTCGGCACGTGTGGGTATAAAAGTGATGTCTTTACCAGTCAAAAACAAACTCATTTTTATCAGGGGTGAAGGTGCCATAGTACCTGTATAACATGCAGTCAATTAACATACACCGATGCCTTGCTTTGCGAAAAATGAATTTAAATTTTAAATCAACAACAAAAAAAATCTAGGTCCAAAATAATGGTATGCATTATTTTAATTATTTTTCTCTCACACGCTGAAAAAAAATGTGCCTACCATCTCCATGGACGCATTTATACATGTTCTGCATTGTAGCTTTAATTGACAATCGTAAAGCGTCCGCTAATGCACAATCAAACCTTCTGACGTACTTAACCCAATATTCTGCCATCTGTAATTTAAATGTTTAAATTTTATTTATGCCTGAAAGCTTTAAATTCATAAAATTATCATTAAATTGTCCGAGTTCTATGTGCTTCA
Source organism: Ditula angustiorana (assembly GCA_963691745.1). Lineage (NCBI taxonomy): Eukaryota > Metazoa > Arthropoda > Insecta > Lepidoptera > Tortricidae > Ditula > Ditula angustiorana. The sequence continues at coordinate 14,869,165 of OY829481.1, read as the reverse complement.
AGGACTTAAGAATATTAGTTTCTTCATCTCTTTTTAAATGTTTCTATTACCGCAAATATGTGTGCTTCAAAGCCTTCATACACGATCACCAAATAAATTATAATTTCTTTATACATATCCAGGATTTTTTCAGCAGCAGTGGCTTGCATAGTTCGTATCAAATGACGTAGATCTTGTATTTTAAACACATTATAAATATCAAACTCAATCAACGGTGTGTCACATATTTTTTCCATGATTTTTATTAAATTCACATTGCAATTTTTATATGTGGTTACAAAGTCTTGTAGCTGCGAGAAATAAAACAGTTACATTAGTGGTTTTAAAAAATTACTGTTAGATTTGATAGGTGTTGATTGACTTACTTCTCCTATTTGGACAACACAATCGGCGACATACGCGTCAGACATTGTTGATGTCCAAGTTAATTTGGAAATTCCGGGTTGTACTTTTTTTTCGCATGCCTGCAAGATTACGGTAAGATTACTAAATAATATTATCAAGGATTAAAACCCATAGAAATAGTTTGTTGGTAAGCGACAATGATAGTAATGTCATTTCAGAAAATGCAGAGTTTAAAATTATGAATACAGTATTAGAAACGATATCGTTAGTATGCTTGCTAATTTATTAGAGATGGCTTGCTTGTTAATTTAGGTATTATTGGTAGATTATACGTGTCTTAAATTTTATTTCAATCGAATAGCAAGAAGCGGGTCAAAATCGAATATAAATAAAAATATTTTCTTAAGGAATCTAAATAAAAATACAAGTTCCCGATAAATTTAGTAACAAAATTCATACATTAAATTATTACACTAATAATAACTTTGTTACATAAAACGAAATTAAATTAAAGCTTGTAAAATATGTCGAAACCTTTGTTTAGTTTGCTACTATTAGTAGAAATCTATGAAAGGCTGGCAACATATTTTTTTTTTATCTTGGACGAAACCGACGAAACTAACAATTTCGTCTTTAACTAGTTTCACTTTTATCAAAAGTAGCTGTATGGCTAAATATATCTTTGCCCCATAGGCAAAACATATTGCAATAATAGGCAACACAACAGCTGTCAAATGTCAATTAAATTATTTCAATTCGTGATTTCGTGAACATCAATAATTCAACGTAGATCGAACGTCGAACCAACAATGTAATTTAATCTAGACACACGTACACAAATGAATATATTTTAAGAAGTAGACCTAAGATCCGTAACAATGCAAAGCGTGGTTAGGAATAATTATTCCAAAATAAATCTGGCGGACCCTGAATTGGAGCTGATAGACCCTACTCCCAATGTTCACATGATGTTTATCCAGTTCGACCAAATGTTTTTTTGGACTAAACTGGCCAGCCGAGCCGTTGTCAGATGGAGCAAGCGAATGTATTCTTGCGCAGGGATATGCTCGTAAGTAGAAACAAAACGTAAACAAACATTCTTAATTATTTTTTCTTCATTCTTCACGTTCTTTCCAAAACTAACGTGTCGAGATCTGTACAAAGGAAACTTATAAAATAGTTTGTACAGATGTTTAACTCTTACTTTAGTAAAAAATTGCCATAATTTAATCTAATATAACCTTTATTTTGCAACAAACATTTTGTAAGTTTTGACCATTAGACACATCATTTCAAAGACCGTTTCATGTATCAAATTAGCTGTATTACGTGTCGTAAAGACTGCGTTCCCAAACAAAAGTCGCATTTGAAAGAAATAATTTAATCCCTTCAGAGGGTTCCATAACCATACAATTTCACCATGTTTCAAATACCTTATCCAACTAATTTAACAACTTGCTGGTGGTGAGGAACGATTGTAAAAACAATATACTCACGTAGGTACTTGAAAAAAAAATCGTGAAGGCACTTTAGTTCCGAACTGCGCAAGACTACGTAGATCCACCATCTTGCTCGCTAATCCTGCCGCTAAGCAGCAGTATTTGCACTGTTGTGTTCCGGCGTGGAGAGCTAGACAGCTGGTGTAATTACTGGCACAAGAGGTATTCCATCTTAGCCCTCTGGGTTGGCAACGCATCTGCACTCTCTTTGTTGTTGCAGGTGTCTATAGGCGGTGGTGATCACTTACCATCAGGTGACCCACTTGCTTGTTTGCCTTCCTATGTTGTATAAAAAAAAAAACTTCTTACAGATATGAAGGCAGAGGAGGCCTCTGCGACATAGCTTTAAGCGAACCCCTTCTAAAGCTACGACCAAGGAAGGACCTAGTTGAAATGCTGCTCCATGAAATGATACACGCCTTCCTGTTTGTTACTAGCCGGGATCAGGACAGGGACGGCCATGGACCAAACTTCCAAGCGCACATGCACCGTATCAACAACGCTGCGGGACTCAAAATCAGCATTTATCATGATTTTCATGATGAGGTGATTTTATTTATGACATTGTGAAAGATTTTATTTCTAACCTTTTTAATGTTTTTGCGGCAAGTGCTTATGGCAATCTCTGGGTTGGTTCGGGCAGAGGCGACTTCAATGATGGATACTTCTTCTTGCAAAATTGGGCTTTATTTCGGTACAAAATGGTGTTCAAAATTAACAATAAAATTCGGAAGGCAAACAATGTGTGCACATTACGTGTCTTTTGGTGTCGTTGAAGGTTGTGTAAGGTTGAACGGTCATCATTTCATACCGTGACAGCCGTCGCGTTCGTTGCGCCCCCGTGCGACGGCAGGAGCGAACTTAGAGTTGTTGCGCTGAAGCGTTGTTGTCTCCTAATACCATAAGAGGGCGGCAACAAATGTCAAGGACAGATATATCCTCACCACAGGTTCAACACCAACAACAGATGTAATTAGTGCACACAGTACATAAAAACATAACCCTTCCTTTTGGCTTTGCCGTAGTCGGGTAAAAAGAGACCGTCATAAGTTGTTTTTAACATAAAACTTCATAAAATTTCATAAGTTGGTATAAAATTCAAATTCGCGTTGCTATCTAGCCATGCTTGTGTTTGATGGCTTCTATATTTGACATATCATTGAAAAGATTATGGTTCCATATGGGGGCGATTTTAAAGATTTGGCGCCCCAGGCCATTTAGCTTTGGCGTCCCATTAAATCACGATAAAGTATTTCAATTTAGAGGCGGCTGCCGCCCGTCGCAGCCTGGCGCCCCGTGCTATGGCCCAGATGGCCATATGGTAAATACGCCCCTGGTTCCATACAAGATACATGTTTTTTGATTATAACACCATCAGTTAAAGTAGCTGTTTTAATTTTAGTGTATTTGATATTGGTTTATTGTGTGGTGGTATGGAACCGTTCCTTTGGCCGGTTTTTAGTACAAGCTTTTTTTTGTTGATCATAGTTTATTATTGAATTGTTTTTGGAGCTATGTACACACACATACCAATATTACTAATCTGATTGCCAAAGCAAGTTTAAATAACTTTGAATTTGAGTTTTGTATATTTGTGTATCGGTGATACTGATATAGTGGCAAAAGAGCCAATACTCTGATACCCTATATGTCGTATATCATGTTGTTTGAAAGCCAAGAACTTACCTAAAACACGTAAAGGTGTTTTGAGCATTTGTGCCTGTACACCATCAACCGAAACATACAGTTGTCTAACAGCATAGAGATTGAGAGATCTAGATGCATGTGACTGATTAATGTTTTTATCGAACATGTCCGTGTCGCCACTAATACCAAAACTAGATGACATTTGTCTTAATTACTATTACTTCTATTACTTAATGATTATTGTTCTGTCTTTAATTACAAGACAGCAACAAAATGTGCTCAAAATTGTGTTTTAAAAATCAAACAGTGGTGGTAAATTGAGCTCTTTGCATGAATTGGTGTTCAAAAGCTTAACTGATACAGTTACACCTCTACTTCTGAGTTAGCATTCTTCAACTGTATCTTTCTCCTTTTGGGTGAAATTGAGGTCTATCTAATACAAAATAAAGAAATACTTTTTGTATCATGGTCCTTAAAACCATTCCGCTAAAACTGATTTTATTACATTTACAGGTCAAGCTGTACCAGACGCATTGGTGGCGTTGCAACGGCCCCTGTCACCTGCGGAAGCCCCATTTTGGCATAGTCCGCCGCACCTGCAACAAGCCTCCTGGACCCAAAGAACACTGGTGGTATTCCCATCAGAGAAACTGTGGAGGTACATTTGTTAAATTCATGGAACCTGAAAAAATGGTCAAGAAAACTGCAGCAGCTAAGCCTAAAGGGGATATAACTAAGTATGTGACCATAAATAAGACTACAGCACCAAAAGGGGAACCAAAGATAATTCAAGCACCAGCTAAAAATCCCAAAGCTGCAATCACTACGTCAAACGGTTCAAATATTGTTGTGACACAAAAAGGAATAACTACCATAAATGCACCAGGAGTAAAGGCGACTGCTGTTTTTACTGGAAAAGCTAACACATTACAGGGAACTAGAGTGAGGTCGAGTTCTGTTGACGTAGCAGAGGCGGTCAGAAGTGTCTGGGCTAACAAACAAGTGCCTACTACTGCCAACAAACCTTTAACACCACCTGCCTCTAATACAAAAGGGAAATTTACTAGTACTACCCACAGTAATCCTAAAATGACTAGTGGTGTATCTTTTACTGACTTGGTTAATGCAATAGGTACACATAATAATGTCCAAAAGCCAACTAAACACAAGGCTGATTCAGTGCATACTGATTCTCCACCATTAAAAATGAAAAAAATAGATGATTACTTCAAAACAGCTGCAACATCTCTTCTCAAAAATATTTACGGTGATAATATAGAGATAGCAGAATCTAATAATAACAACAAGAAACTGATTGCTGTGCATAATACAAATGTCAATCATTCGAAACTTCCTCAAGTTGATTGTCCAATATGTAAATTAAAAGTTGATGAAAGTTGTATAAATAGCCATTTAGATGAATGTTTGAACAAAGACATAATTTCCAAAATAAGTACTGAAACAGATACACAGTCGAACATTGTCTGTCCTGCTAATATTGCAACATGTCAAAATGAAAACCAACAAATGCCTTTAGTAAAAGATAAATATAAAAATCTAACTCCAATCCCACCTTTCAAAGAAATTGGAAACAAAAAAGAACGAGCACCTCTAGTTAAAGAGACGAAACCAATTTTAAAAGAAATACATAAAAACAATCCCTCAATTCCTTCTTACAAAGGTAAACTAAAGGACTCCGATGGAAGTTTAAACTATACGCTGATGCGTAACGACCTAGATAGATCTTTGAATACGATCAGAGGGACATTCCGTAATCATACTAAACATGCTGGTGATATTATAAAAGAGCCAAAGAATTTAGACGACAATATTAACTGGGAAGACGTTTTAAAACCCGTTATACCAAACACTCAATTTGATCCTAATGACGTGGACAAAGTGAAATCAGTGGTCAAAAAGATACAATTCGACAATCATTTGAGAAAATCTGATAACTTTATAGTACCGAAAGAAGAGAAAGACTTAGAAAGTGGTTTCTTGCCTTCCTTTATAAGTGAAGATGCAAGAATTATTAAACTGCCTCCAGTCAAATTAGAACCTGGGACCAGTATCGTATCTGCTTTAACTGAACCTAAATGTCCATGTTGCGGCTCTAAATTCACTAATACAATTGATGACCATTTGGAAGAATGTTTGGCTTTCTTTGGTACTAATGGCACAGTGCCTGAAGAAGGGACATCTTCTAGTTTTGCTAATGAAACTATAGTGATAGATGATGATGACGATGATATATTCGACGAAACACAGCTTCTTAATGCTACTGGAACTAAGTTACCATGCCCTTGCTGCCTTAAAATGGTAGAAAATGATGATATGAATGTGCATTTGGATACTTGTTTGTGTTAGTTACGATTATTTATTGTTAATTTAATATGTGTTGATTAAAAAAAAATTAATTTAAAATTTATTAGATTGTTGGGGTCCTGTTCTAATATGGACCAAGTACTGTTATCATGTGATATTAGAATAATTTTTTGATGTAATTAATAATGATTGATGAAATATTTCGTTGCCATATTTAAATCTCCCGTTAAACGCCATTGACGCGGTTGGACTGCAATCTGCATCATCGAGATACACCAGCTAGATACTAGTATGACCCATGTGCTTAACAAAGAGCCCGTATACCAGTGTTGTTTTCGTTTCTACATAGAGTTAACATCCATAATTAAATAATTCATAATTTTCAAATCAGAAAAACGTTACGGTGCTTTACAAAAATCTTCAAAAATTGCGTTACGTAATACTTGAACGCTCCCTAACTAGTGTCATAAGAAAGGGGCGCAGATAGAGATAAACTAAACTTGGCCAGTCATGTTAGGGCCACTGGAGTAGATACATTCGGAAGTTGCAGTTGAATATGCTGATATGACCACTTACCGAAGTTAACGGTTTGAAGAGCAGCCTCTCCTCAACCGAAAGCGAATCCAATATCTTATTGTACCCTTTGACTACTGCCAGCACGCTCTCGTAGACGAATAATAATGTTTTGCTCTTCGCGTAAACCTTTAAAATATTTGGATTCAGAGAATTGTGTACCGAACCTCAAAAAGGGCTCTACATACGAGCGGTGGTAACGTTTTCCACCCTCTAAACCGCAACCTATAGCCATGTTTTCTAGTATGCTGTTGTTTTACACCTTATTATTGATTTTCTAAAATTTCTCCATAGATTTGTCAGTATTTACACTTAGGGAGTATAATATAAAACCAAAAGAGACAGACCTAGTCATGTCATGTCAACATGGTGTTGACATGACATGGGTTGAGGTTTAGAGTGTGGAAAACGTTACCACTGTTTGTATGGAAAACGCTAGGTACACCAAAGTCGTAAAGAGTGTACATTAAAACCAGATTAAAATTATTCTGGCAAATACCCAGAGAAGAGCAATTTTAAAACCAAGGATAGAGTACTCTATCAAATGCTAAATTTTGACATATTTCCTAAGGAAAATCTGTTAAAATTCAACTGTTGGTGAAGTATACAGGAACCCGTACGACGCGAGAAGCGCGGGAGCGGACGTTGTCGCGATCTTTGGGGAAGGCTTATGTCCAGTAGTGGACGTCTTCCGGCTGATATACCTAATGATGATGAAACTATCCGTGGCTTGAACATTGGGTATGCCATTACTGAAGTTATGCAAATTACTTAATCCCTACGGTCCTTATCTGGGCCCAATTTCATAAACGCGACAGGTGACTGTGATAATTCGGTACACATTGCTTGCCCACTATGATGTTAAGTCTGCAAGTCTGTAGCGTCACTTGTCGACACAGTAATGTACGGCGAATTGTCACAGTCACGTCACCTGTCGCCTGTTGTGTTTATGAAATTGGGCCCTGATTGCTTTGACAAAAGTTTGCTTCAATTAAGCATCCTTTTGAAAGCAAGAGGGCCCAGAGATAGACCTTTTTTTTCTAGCACGCGAGCGCCTGTTCTCCCTTCTCGCTCAGTGAGTCTCTCTTCTATTGCGCTAGTTAGAAAGAGATGCACTCAGCGATAAAGCGAATCATGGCGACCATATAGAGGCACATGTACTTTAAGTGCACTTTACCTGATATGCGTGCAGTGGTATCTCTTGGCTTAGATTTTCCCAATGCGACGCCTCTTTGCATAATTCTAGGATATTTCTGGAATGGAATGTCAGTAATTAATGTTGGTTTGTTTATATTGTATGCGATGGTAACCAATTACCGCCGGCCATAGACGACTAGAATATCAGAAGAATCGCATGCGCTTGACTAAAGGGCCATTTACATGGTAAGAGTTGCATGACATTGCGGGCATCAGAGGTACGATGCGATCGATCCATCGTCGAGCCGTGCAATGTAATGCAACTCGTATACGAGAACTCGCGCCGAGTTAATGGGGCCTAAGTCGAACCGCCGCAGTAACTTGAATTTAACTTTATTTGAACTTACACGTCCATATTGCACTCCATCAGCCCTGGGTTCTCTGCACTCTTCCTCATCAGAGTCCTGTTGAGTCCGGCCGAACATTTCTCATCTAGGTTGTGCTACAAACAACATTGGCAATTACACGTTTTCATTTTTTTTTCTTTTTATGAAATAGGAAGGCAAACAAGCAAGTGGGTCACCTGATGGTAAGTGATCACCACCGCCTATAAACACCCGCAACACGAAGAAGATTGCAGATGCGTTGCCAAGATGGAATACCTCTTGTGCCAGTAATTACACCGGCTGTCTTGCTCGCCACGCCGTAACATAGCAGTGCAAGCACTGCTGCTTAGCGGCAGGATTAGCGAGCAAGATGATGGTAGCGATCCGGACGGACCTTGCTCGAGGTCCTACCACCCGCTAACTGCTGGCCCCAACATGATCGCCTAAAGGCCGGGCCACACCGGATGCGTAAGCAGCACGGCTCCAGCTCGGTTCGTAGAGCTGCGTTACGTGCACGCAACGCAAGTGGTGTGGCATCTCAACATTAAATATATTACAACTGGCACCCGCGTGTCTCATGAGCCGTGCTGCATATGCAGCTGGTGTGGTACAGCCTTAAGCTGCATTTCCACCAGAGATGTGTGAGGATGCGTGGCGAGGGATGTGTTTGTAAAGAACCAATGAGCCGTTTCCACCAGTGCTGTGCTGACCGAGGCGAGGTAAATGAAGCGATTCTATTGGTTCTTACAAACACATCCCTCGCTACGCATCCACGCACATCTCTGGTGTGGTACAGCCTTAAGTTAATTTATCTCTTTGTGCGTGTCTATTTTATAACACTTACTAGTTGGACAACGCATTAAGGGATAAATTAAACTTGAGCGGTCACGTTAGGGTCGCCGAATATGTATTACACTGCATTGAAATCAGCGCGAACACCTGCCCCAATATTCGCAATTTTCCATTTTGAATATTTGAGGTTATTTTGAGGATATGTACCAAATGAGGGTCCTACCGTCCAGGAGATCCAAAGCTCTCTGATGGCCACATCGATGGCACCCATCAGCCTGTTCACGTGCATGATGACGTCTTCAGAGTTGCTGCACGGCATCATCCATGCTGCGTCTGTCATTACCTGCATCACAAAACCACCACAATACACCAACCAAATGTCATAAAACTGTAACATTCTAAACATTGAAAGAAGTAATAATAATAAATGAAATTTTAGAAATTATACCGAGACAAAGTTACAAAATGACCAAATATAAATAAACTAAAATAATAGGGCAGACTCGACTTATCTCAGTAAAACAAAATTATAAAAATATGCATGTGCCAACGGTAGCAGGGTTTTATTAATTGTTTATACATGAAACCTACTTTCAAAACATGTGTAGAAATACGAATATAATGTTTACGTTTGAATTTTACCAAAAAAGGTCAAGTGGGGCTATTCTGTTTTGTGTAGTTTATATCTTTTTGTTTCAAAATGATTATGTTTATTACAGTTAGAAGAATCCAATTAACAAATGTGAAAGGTTTATTATGAGAAGTATTTTTATCTGTTCCGTAATTTACCCTGCCAACATTACTAGTGCAAAGAGATGTAAACCATCAAACGATATAGTGCATTTCTTGCGCTCGCGCGACTAATTGCAGGATTGTGTAAATGCGGCATTAAATACCTTCTTCAAATAGACGAGGCGGTTCTTCCTCATCTTGAGCACGGTGGCCCTCCCGGCGAAGGAGGGCAGGTCGGCAGGGTGCTGGCTGCGCGTCGCCACCATGTCCTTCTTGGCCTCTTGGACCTCGTCGCTGAACATGGCCCACACCTGGCTCATTCAAGGAGGTACATTATTACCTCCCGTCACGACGTTTTTCTAAAGCCCTTAGATATAGGCCTGTCTGTGACTTTGTCAATTTTGGTACAAAAGCATCAGGGATTTCATACAAAAACGGTATTTTTTGCATTTTTTTGATAATTCTATAGGAAAACATGGTAACCAACGGTGGCGCCTCATTGACTGGCAAAGCTTAGTTTTTCTCTATGTGTATAATTATCCCTTTCTTCTGATATGACACTTATTAGGGAGAGACGGAGGGATAAACAAATTTCAAACTTGGGACGTCATGTTAGAGCCGCTGCAGAAGTATGCGAACAGTCGAAGTTAGCGACTGTTCAGCTACTACTCCTTAAGACCATACCTCAGCAGTCTTCCTCTTAAAGATGCGCTTGAGATTCTTCCTCCGAGAGTAATTGTTGAGAGAGAACAGCGCAACCACTGCTTCTTCTACATGATTCACTCCTTCGAACACGGTTTCTACCAGATTCTCTATTATTATCTGGAACAGGGAAGATCACTAAGTTGCTTGTCGTATCAAATAGGGAGTCGCAATACGCAAATAATCAGTGACCATCAAGAATCGGTTGTTGGCCTTCTCAACACAAAACGAACCATGAATCTGGTAAAGGTTGCAGAAAACTGTTGATTTGGAAAACAAGCAAAATACTGGACATTGTTAAGGAGTTTAGGAAGCCTTTACCCAGCAGTGAAAGATTAAGAAGCAGGTTATATCAGATGCTGATCACCTGTTGCGAAGTGAGCCGCTGATTCTTTACCGACAGGTATTCCGACGCGCATGATATGTTGATGATGGCATTGATGATAGAAGACTCACCTCGATATCCTTGACGACTGTGCGGAATTGTAAAATGTCGTCGTACCAGGAGGGCGCTTGCACGTCCAAGATGCTCGGTGCCACGCAGCACACGCAGCGCAGCGCGTCTTGGAACATCTTAATAAAACAAGCCCATATTGTTACGGTCTGAACGAGAACAGGTTGCAGTTGAGCAACCAGTCCTAAGATCTTAGAAAGACCCAGTCTATAGATGTCACGTCCGCGATGCAACGCGTCATCTTCCGTAACTTAGCGACAACTCCATGCGATCTTGTGTCATTATCTCTTATTTCCTTATCATTTTTAGGACTATTCCCTTTCAACCCCTCTTGCTCCGCGGGCGTGTCATGGATTAAGCGAACACTGTAAATATTTAGGTAGCAGATAGTAATAAACTCATTGTCTAGCTTTTCAAATAGGTGTGCCCGTGACTGTTCATGGGTGATTTAGATCAGTGTTTTTCAACCTGTGGGTCGCGACCCCCTGGGGGGTCGCGAAGCTTCTGTAGGGGGGTCGCCAGAGGTCGAGAGAACTTCAGTAAAAAAAGAATAAAGATTAAAAAGAATATGTATTATGTACTTATATCTGAATCCTAATTATGGAGACGCATAAAAACGTCGTATGGAATAAATATTTGTAACACTAACATACATGATAAGTAAAAAAGCGAAGGGTCGGGGGGGTCGCGGAATAATTTTTCATACCAGGGGGGTCGCATCGTGAAAAAGGTTGAAAAACACTGATTTAGATAACCAAAACACTTATCCAAATATACATTGCAAGTTATGATACGAGAAACTGGAATAAATATTATTAATTAATCCCTGTCATATCAGAATCTGGTAAAGCAAACCTTTTTTTCGCGATTGAATTTAAACATTTTCAAATTTAAATATTCGTGGGGTTGTTAAATATTTAGTCAGTAGGTACCTGTTCAATTTGGCTACATTTTTCTTCAAATTGCTCTCCACGCGCACCTCCGAACATTGGCTTGGGTATTGGGTCTAGCTCGTCAATCCTAAGGATCAAGTAAATTACATAGAATTAGCGTAAGTAAGTCCCACTTCCAAGATCATTAACACTTCAACTTACCTGCCAAAAATAATCATACAATTGCACACATCTATCATGTCAAAGCATCTCTGAACGAATGAGTCAATGTAATTGAAGATGGACCCAGTATCTAAATCCCAGCTATTCGGTTTGACATCACTATGCGCTTCTGCCATAACATCGTAAATCTCTCTATACTTCTTACAACAGTCGATGCATTTGCTGAACTCCCCCAAGGCCTTTTTAGTCTCGCCGTCAAAAAGCGCCTCAAGTTTAATATAGTTCCTGCACAGTATGATGATCTGATTGCTCAAGGCTTTGAACAAATTAGTGATCCTCGTTTCAGAGTTGTAGTACGGAGATTCCATCCAAATGAATCTGAACAAGTTGATGATTTGAGGAACATGGGTAGAAATCTCATCAGGGTCAGTCACGCATTCGAGAACGGCGCAAGGGTGTTTGATGACTTGCAGGAATTCTATGTTGGACTTAGCTTCTTGGATCTTCTGGATAATGTCTTCGCATAGCGTTTGGAATTGGTGGATGAAGGTGGAGTGAGTTGTGACGAGGATCTTCGTGATGTGGTGGACTGCTGGGTTCTTTATTTGGTGCAGTAATGCGTTTAGGTTTTCATCTAAAAGCAGAAGAAGTTTAATTATTTTTAAATACTATGACTTAGGTAGTTACAAATACAACATTCATTTGACGGTAGAATCCAAAAAAAAAGGTGTAAGCTTCGAATCTGGTTATTTTAGGCACTCCAAAAACCTTACGCCTGTAAATCCAGAAGTCATATTCATCACTTGGGCACAACAGCTCCTGCTGGGAAGCTACTGACGCTGTGTCTTCCAAGCAAGATTTGATCTGGTGCGTCCAGTACACCACGACGCCTTCGAGCCGTTTCACCAGTTCCCGGTCCGCGCTGGCTCTCTCAAATGTAAGCTGCTGTCCCTCCCGTGGGATGTAGAGAACAGTTAGACCAAGCATTTTGTAGTACATGTCCGTAAGCTTGGCTAGGAATGTGTGGAGTTGGGAGCAGAATTCGCTCTTGACGCCTGAAAATATATTCAATTATGAGCAAAAGATTTCAAGCCAAAGCCCTAGTTGTAGCCACAAATGCTCTTTAAACATGTATCGGCTTAGTTGCTTTATAAACGTTGAACTCCAAACTCAGATGAGCTTTACTTATAAGACTTCTCAATACACTTTTTAAATACAACTTACTCTCCGGCCAAGTAGTTATCGCGAAGAAATATGGCGCATACACCAACTCCAGCATCTGTATCAAATTGGACTCTACCGAATCCACAAACGTCCCAAAAATGATTTCATCATGAAACGTCTCAGGCTTGAACACATGGTCGGGCTGCCTGAGGAAGTACGTCAAATCATAAACGGGTACTAAGGGTATGTCACTAGTGGCTTTTAGCCTATCGCCTTTGAAGTAAATGCTGAGAATCAACGCTTTGGGTTCTAGTATCCAATCTTCTATGCCCTTCTTAGCGTCTTCAGTCCAGTCTGTATCCCTCAGGTCGTATAATGTGGTCATCCTCATGATAAATCCAACGAGTTGCTCCAACTCTTCAGGTTCGTATTTAGGTTTTTCTAGAAGTTTCGCCGCCAGCTCCTTTTCGAGTTGTATTTGTCGTTCACGCTCTGGTAAATAATAGCGTAGGTCAAGATTTAACAAGGAAAAATAAGAAAAGTAAAGATGAAACGATTAGAAGTCTTAAATTGGCTGCTGGCCTGGTCTTTCTTTTGGTTAAAAGACTATTAAGATTCTATTTGAGGTGTGAAACAGTGACTGCAATATTTTATCCCACCTTCCTTCTCGGAAGGCTTGAAACGGGCTTCCATTCGCTGGACTTATTATAATACCTATATCAATAATATTATTAAAATAATACTTACCTCTTTCTTCTTCAGAGTCATGGCTCATGTCATCGCTCCAAGCGACTTTCGGCTTTTTCTTCTTCAACTGTAAAATGTCCGCGGCTTCCATATTGACGGGTAACTAATTAACAACTATTTAACTAAATGTCACTTAAATTATCTCCCAAATCAGATGAATTAATTAATATTCAATAACTATATTTAATTATTTGACAGACGCATGTTTTCCGCAGGACGGAAAACAATTGACAACCATATTGCTTTATTAATTTTAAATGTTCGTGGATTTTTAGTTGTATATGGCCAGTGCTGACGTATTTGCGACCTTTTTATGCTTTCAGAATTAATGTTTAAGATTTTTAAAGAGTAGCTAGTGTTAATATAGCTTAGTTCTGTTTCATTGTATTGATCAAACATTTTTCGGTTGCTATGATCAACAAGTAGGACACGGTACTTACTTATTTTGAAAGTAAATAAGAAAGGGAGCTTTGAAGGGTGTTGTTTTGAATTAAACTTTAAAACTAAAGTTAATCCAGTTTATAAACCTTTTAAAGGCTTCAACAATGACCAAAGAGCTTCGATTCTGTCCTATTCCGAATTTATAGACAACTAAGGTTTCGGGTTAAGCTGCTATAGAAAAAAAACCGCCGTCAAACGTGACGGCTTACATCAAAGTCATCCAATTCTGAATGCTTGTTTGTTGTTTTATTAATATAATCCTGAAATCAATGTAACAGTTACGATCTTCGGTGAAATATCTAAACTCCTGCGTCGTGTCAAGATTTTGTGTGGAAATCAATCCTTTCAGTAAGCTTATATACCGTGGCTGTTGTCAAAAATTATATAGTGCTTACATGAAAATTATTAATGAAAGCATAGCCCTAACATGACCTACCCAGGTTTTATTTATCCCCCTTTTGACCTCTTCTCGTGTGTTTAGCTACTTCTGCTGGGCATATTTTCTTTTCAAACTAGATTCGTCTAAAAAGAGAGACAAAACTAAAAAAAAGTATGTTATATGACTGTTTGTCCGTTAGGTACTTAACTTGCATAGGTAACATGATTTTGTTACCATATATGGCGTGTAACGTGTTCTCAAAGACTACGAATAGCAGTCTTCCTTCAGTTTCCATCCTTGTCTATCCTACTGCAATTGCACAGGGTGATGCCATGCACGACACGTGTCATGTTCGCGTTTAGCAAGAATGGCTGGCACCGACTGGCAAGGCAACTAATCCCAAGCTTCTACGATTGCTTCATCCTTGCCTACCCTATCTCAACTCGCAGAGACAGCGTCCGCCCCCATTCATCGCTAGTATCATGTTAGCGTTTAGCAAAAATGGCCGACACCGACTGGCAAATAATCCCAAGCTTCTACGATCGTTCCACTCCTGTCTATCTTATCGCTACTTGCAGAGGCAGCATTCGCCCCCATTCAGGGCTTGTATCATGTTCGCGTTTAGCAAAAATGGCCGACACTGACTGGCAACTAATCCCAAGCTTCTACGATCGTTTTAGCCTTTTCTATCCTATCGCACCTTGCAGAGGCAGCATCCGCCCCCATTCATCGCTAGTATCATGTTCGTGTTTAGCAAGAATGGCCATCAAGAATCGTTTCATCCTTGCCTATCCTATCGCTACTTGCAGAGACAGCATTTGCCCCCATTCATCGCTAGTATCATGTTAGCGTTTAGTAAAAATGGCCGACACCGACTGGCAAATAATCCCAAGCTTCTACAATCGTTTTATCCTTGTCTATCCTATCCCACCTTGCAGAGGCAGCATGCGCCGCCATGCATGGCTCGCGGCGTGTTCGCGTTTAGCAAGAATGGCCGACACCGACTGGCGGGGGTGCTGCGAGCGCTGCTGATCGCTCAGCTCGTCGTGTCGCTGTTTCTACTCATATTCTGCTACAACGCCTCGCACAAGGTTATGATGCTGCTTACGGATATTCATAAGGTACATTTATTAAAGAATAGCGGACGCCCGCGTGGAATTAGTAGCCTATGTCTGTTAGGGATAGTGTAGCTTTCTATTAGTGAAAGAATCGGTTCAGTAGTTCCAGAGATTACCCCCTACATACAAACAAACAAAGTTTACCTATTTATTACATTAGCGTAGCTGTAGATTAGTGTAGAAAGTGTGGATGTAGATTAGTGCAGACTACATTAAGTCTATTCTACATTAAGATCTGCTAATTGTAGACTAGTTAGTGTTTATCGGGGACATGAAGTATTTGTTCCTCTCGCACACGCTACCTGGGTAGAAACGAATAATTATAATGCATTGTGCCCATGATAAAAGTTATCGTGCTAGGCCTCTGATGACCTGCAATATTTTGAAATTTGCGCACTTAAAATTATAGTTAGTAGATAGAGTCAGTAATGAAATTCCATTTACACTGTTCTTTACATTTTGTATGAAATCATAGATAATTATTGTTCATAGACTTCCATTGTCGACGAAGGATGTTTATCAATAAAACTTTGTTCATGGTGGTATAAGCTTTTTATTTGCATTTTCCTCATAGGTTGAGTCAAAAACAGTATGGATATGTCGCTCGTGACTTAGTAACAAAAAAAAATATTCTTGTTCTTGGGCGGAATCGCTTGAACCCCTCGCTGTTGAATTGAGCCTGTAGACCCTCAGTTCGACACACACTTGGCCATAAATATACAATTTTACTCCCTTGAGACACAATCGACTATTCCCCCTTTTCGTTTACTAGGTGACAGTGATCCTTCTCCACGGGCTCGTCATCCTCCAAGTGTACGCAATGAAGCTGCACTACACTAGTGGCCTGCGGCTGGTCACATGGTTCCTCAAGTGCCCGCACTGGGCCCGCGCCGCCTGGATCTGTCGCGTCTGGATGATCAGCGGCTCGCTGATCGCGCTCAACGGGATGGTCGTGTACAGCGCCTGCAACGGAACCCTGAAGGTTCGCCTCTTTGGCTGTATCATAGCCATCACCATCATCATAAACTCAAGCTCTTGTGGATGGAGTAAGCGCCATTTCTCTCTTTCCTTTTCCAAGGACCTGACTTCATGACACTACACGACGTTAACATTCTCCTTTACTTGAGCGAAGTCGGTGGTCTACGTCTCTAGGTTTATCATTGTCGATCAACACTAATGCTGAATCAGACGCTCTTGACATAATCTGCCTGACAGAATTGCAATGTAAAGTTTATGTTGGCCCAGAATTCAGTTTGGAGGGTTGTACGCATAGGCGTATACAGCAATAATTATTCTTGGGTCATGCTACTAAATTACCTGCCCTACAGATAGCAAGTTGGTGTGATGCCTCAGTTCCTACTTTTGGGAGGGAGAGGGCATGAATCTCATGCTTCCTCTCCCTGTATCCGAGTACGCTGAAAGCATGACCACTATAGTGATGTCATACGTATTGTTCTACCTTTTGTGTAGGCTGGTGCTCTAATTGTTTTGTTTTAACAGGCTTTGAATAAAGAATTGTCAAGTTCACTGCGCGTGGGCATATCACAATATCTCGTTGAACCAACGTGGAAACGCTTGCTAGATACAATGCAGGTAAAAGTGAATACATCGAGCGTAGCTTTCCTTGAAATACTTTATTAGTATTTGCAGGAATACAGTTTACATAGATATGCTTTATAGCATTTTTATACATATAATAGGAAGGCAAACGAGCAAGTGGGTCATCTGATCGTAAGAGATCACCCCCGCCCATAGACT
This sequence comes from Ditula angustiorana, assembly GCA_963691745.1. Taxonomy (NCBI): domain Eukaryota; kingdom Metazoa; phylum Arthropoda; class Insecta; order Lepidoptera; family Tortricidae; genus Ditula; species Ditula angustiorana. The sequence continues at coordinate 14,851,911 of OY829481.1, read as the reverse complement.
CCTGCGATACCAACGAGATTGCAGATAAGTTACCAACCCAGAGGGCTAATATGGAATACCTCTTCTGCTAGTAGTTTCACCGGCTGTCGTGCTATCCACGCCGGAACACAACAGTGGACGCACTGCTGCTTAGCGGCTAGATTAGCGAGCGAGATGGTAGTAGCGATCCGAAAGGACCGTGCACAAGGTCCTACCACCCGCAAAACTAGAGATAGAGATCCCCTCGGAACTAGTTATATTTGCGATGAAATTTAACTTTGACAATAAGCTGGTAAAGATGTCCACGGTTTCAATTCAAAGGTAGACTTGGGCTGCTGCGGTGCAGAGGCCCCGAACGACTGGCACCAAATACCCTGGATCAATATGGACTTCCTCAATGAAAACTCCTCCCTTGTTATGGCGTGAGACTATGTTTAACCCTAATAATGTGTAATAATTAGTAGGTCGATTCATAAGAACTGTCATTAACTTCATAGTCATTCGGTGCCAGCTCTTATGAATCTATCAATACTTATCTAATTTGAATATTTGATATGTCAACTGTAGTTAATGAATTATTTTTATTTATTTAATAATTGCTTTCACAAAAAGTGCTGTTCGGGACAAAGTTTTCTTGTACCTCCTAATATAGAAATAGAAATATTGTTACAGATTTCACCATTTTGCCATACTGTACCAAAATGCTTTATATGCTTGTTTTACTTAGTCCATTGGTTGTTAGACTCGCCGGAGCTGATGGCAAGGTACTTCCCCCGGTGTGTCCCTACTCTTGCTGCACGCCTCGAGTGCTGGCCGCCTGCTATCACGACCCATTGCAGCAGGTATGAGTCTGTGTAGTGTAGATAACGAAATCAGACAACCATTACACTAAATGTCAACTTGGAGTATGGGTGTTGTCTTAACACGGAGTAAACAATATAAAGGTGTACTCAAAACATGGTTGTTGATGTTCAAAAGGTTGAGTTTTCACATTATTCGTACGATATACTCGTAGTGATCGAAATATACCTGTCTTTCATATTGTCCTTTCCGATATCGGATGCGATACCAATACTTTGGCAAATTGTTAAATTGTAATTTTTTTTAATATTTGAGATGTAAAATAACATTGTAATTTTGATTTATTTAAAAAATTACACCTCGTTGAGTTTTTTGCCGGTATCTTCTCATCAAAGGTTTTTCCGAACCGAAATTTTTTGACATTCATAAGTGCTACCTGTAAGCCTAATCTGAATAAAACATTTGACTTTGACTTTGACTTTGATCCCCTTGAGCAATCAAACGGTAATGTTTGATTTTGTGTTTTAGTTATATGTGTTTATTTATTTTTCTCTGTGCTATGCGTGGTCGGCAGACCGCCGCCGAACTACAATATGATTTAATCGGACATACTCGTATGTGAAGATGATGGATTTCGGTTATTGGCTATCGATTATGTACCGATGTCATATCGGAAAATGTGAAAATACTCTAGTGCTGATTTCACACGGGAGCAGAACAGTGAGGCAGTAGAGTGGGCAGTACAGTACTAATACATTGTCATCGCGCAAGCCGCGACAGAACAGTACTGTCTAGACAGCTACCAAAACAGGATAGTTAGTAGCCAGTTAGTCTATTTTTCAGGGTGTGTGATTGTAAGAATCAATAGAATCGCTTCATTTACTTCGCCTCTGTCAGCACAGCTCTGGTGGAAACGGCTCATTGGTTCTTTACAATCACATCCCTCGCTACGCATCCTCGCACATCTCTGGTGGAAACGCAGCGAAGGGTTAAGATTGCGCTAGTTGAGGTGCTGACCGTGGTCCACGGTTCCAGTCGGAGTGGCGCGAGGTGTGGTCAGAGGGGTCGCCGCTGCTCACGGCCTCGCTGCACACGCTTAGCTGCGTGGAAGCGGTGCGGGCGCCGCTCACTCGCGCGCTTCTCGCCCTACAACTGCTCAACGTACTCATAGTGCTGTTTCAAGTAAGTACTTCCCACAACCTTCGCGGGTGGTAGGACCTTGCGCAAGGTCCGTCCGGATCGCTACCACCGTCTTGCTTGCACTGTTGTGTTCCGGCGTGGAGAGCAAGACAGCCGGTGCAATTACTGGCGCAAGAGGTATTACATCTTAGCTCTCTGGGTCGGCAACGCATCTGCAATCCCTTTGGTGTTGCGGGTGTCTATGGGCAGTGGTGATCACTAACTGTCAGCTGACCTACTTGATCGTTTGCCTTCCTATGTTGTATAAAAAAAGTTAGTGCATGGGCATGAGAGTTGAGGCCACGTACACTGCTGCATGTAGTACGTATTAGGATTTTAATTGTTTGTCTTTTCAGATATTAATAGTGGTACTGACCAAGCTGCTTCAGTCGAGTTCCCAAGATGCCGTGCTGAACGGCGACTACGAAGGCATCGGGCAGGGCCATCTCTTCAGAAAGGGGCCCATTGAGCCTCTCCCGAGGGTAAGCTTGATTTCAACCACCACTTTAAGTCCCGGTTATAAATTATTAAGAGAGAAATGTAGAGCATTGCACACTTTGGTGCCGTGACCAGGATTAAACGAAAGCTGTCAATTTCTCAATGCTTGTCATTTCTTCCATACTCTTTCTATTTGTGCTAAGTCAAACGCATAAAATCAAAAGTATTCCTTATATTCTACAGCTGTTGCGTTCAAACAAATTACATTACGACTGATTTCAATTTGGCCAGCTGTCGATTATTTACGTAGACAATTTCGACCCACTTATCCGTGCCACCAGAGATAGCGCCACTTTAAACATTCCTCCTCAATACAGTACTTGACAAAGATAGTTCCGGATTTTACCACTGGTAAAATTAAATTTGTTGAATAGGAGACGATTCAGTGGAACAACCCACTAAGTCGAACGTTTTAATAGTTTATAGTAAACTGTGAACCATTTGCGGTAAGGTCTCTTTTAGCATGGGATTAATGTGTTTTGTTACTTTTGTAGTTGGTTTGTTACTATCGCCATTGTCTGTAATTTTTGATGCATTTCGCTTGAATGGATTATAATTTGTTATTTTAACTTTTGTCCTTGGTACAGTGACCTAGTTGTTTGATTTATTTTGAACAATTTGTAGCATTTTAAACCAAGTGCAATAGGTGTTTGGGTCCGCTGTTTGAACCATTTGTTTTAATTATCTATCTTTCACTCGTTCATGCATGTACATTTGTCTTATTTTTGCCACGACGATGTAAACTTTGTAGCATTTAAAAGAGATGGGACAGACGGGTGAGATATTTTATTAAAGAAAATTGAAGAAATCAACGTTGTATAAACATATAAACATTCATTCCTTAATGACGCTCTTAACTTTTTTTACAATTAATTGTCAACAGCGCCCAACTTCCGAGATATCACTCATGGACGGCAGCAGTACGTGCGCTCTGTATCTGGAGCGGCGCCGGCGCAGACGGCGACGCGTGCGCTCTGACCGCGCATACTCGTCCTAACAGCCCTAGAAATATATAGGTAGGTAGATACACACAGTTCCACAAGACCGCCGACTGCGAGACATATCGTTTCCTTATTAGCTGATAGTCGACACTAATCCATTTTGGATGGCTGCCACATTCTGACTCAGGGAAAATTAACCAATCACAATCGCTTATTTGACGGGAGAGTAATCTCGCTATTTCTTCCGCTTGGTGGCGCCTCTCTCCATGAAGAAATGTCACTAGTTTTATCACTTAGGAACATTAGTAGCTCTAAAAGAGCATTGACGTTTAGGCCCTATTTCACCAGTCTCTGATAAGTTCCCGTATCATATCTAACAGATATGCGTCATATCGTCTCTGTTTGTGTCTATAGAATAAAGAGAGACAGCATCAAAGATATCGGTTGGACTGGGCATAATACCAGAAGCTTATCAGAAAGTGGTAAACAGGCACTCAATGTAGCACGACAGTTCGCGGGTGGTTTTAGGGCTATCGTCAATCAAACTTGTCATTTAACTGTTCTGTACTGCATCTGAACTTGTAGATAGGGTTGCCAACATTTTTTCGGTTGAATATAGTATTTTTGAGAATAAGCTAAGAAAGTATATAGTACGCTTCAAAAAAATATAGGTAGTATTTTTTGGAAAGATGAAAATAAGGAAATGGTGTAAGTTTGTTATGTATTTATCTATTTTATCAATTTTAATAACGTGACAAGTGCTCGAAATATAGTATATTTGCGTACTATATATTAGTTCAACAGTATATCGTACGGAGAGCCGAAATATAGTAAAATACTATATAATATAGTACGGTTGGCAACCCTAGTTGTAGAATATACTAAAGGAGTTTTCGCTAATCTAAGTAATATAAGAAAATTAATGTAACCACATTTAATCGTCCTCTGTAAATACGTGTAAGTAAATACTAGGGAAGTACAAATAAAACTATGATTCATAATCAATGCAAAGGCTTTATTTGACTTTATTGTACACAGTCCTTACAAACTAAAATAATATTTAAGTAACAATGCGTTGAAGCCGTTCCGTGGCGTCTTTGATACAAATTCGTATAAATAACAAGGACGCTTGCCCGCCGTTGTCTTTTCGATTTTAAATAACAAATATACAAAAGGGGGTATTTTACAAGCGGCGAGCTTAGCACCGACTGGAATGTATTGCGCTCGGACGCCGCGTTTCAAACGAAACCGGCCAGAGCACAGCGGCCATTGCTGCCAACCAACAAAAACCGCCATTTTTGTGTGTTGCCAGCAACATCGGTTAAATGAAAAGCAACTGGCCACTAGCTCATCTATGCCGGTGAAACGGACCCTGCAACACATCCGATCATATCCCCTTCCAAACCCTCACAAGCGTTAAACTTATAACACCCCCTATTTTCGCATCGGGAGTTTAACATACAACAAATTGACAGTGAACTAAATTAATCGTAAAAATTATTTTTTTTTGTTTTGCGAATAATTTCCAATCCATCAAATTTAATAAGCATGTTCCGGTGCTCAGGTCTGAGGTAATAGCGGATAGGCATCCATCCATCGGCACGTACGAGTTACTAGCATATCTTTTCGGGCGAGTAGTTTTGAATCGTTTAGGGTCGTTTTCGTGATCAGAGCGGCGGCGGTCCGTCGGGGTAGCGCAGTACCGGCTCGAGGGCGAGGCCGGGCGCGCGGCAGTCCGAGTGCGCGTGCGGTGCCAGCGCCGCAGCGCCGAGCAGCAGCAGCAGCAGCGCCTGGAACGGGATGGAGGCGCGCGCCACGCGGCACACGAAACGCAGGCCTCGCTGCAGCCGCGACAAGTCTTCATCGTCAGTTACGACCACACTGCGGACGAGAGACACTTGTAAACATACTGTAATGGCACATATGCTGTAAACAGCACCAGGCGTCAGGCGTCTGTTCAGAGACCTGAACGGATAGCATGCGTGGTCTTTTTCTCACTTGGCGCTCAGTTTCAGCTCTTTCCTACTCAGATAATAAGAAACAGATGCACTGAGCGACAAAGCATATCACGCTATGTCGTGTTAGCCATTCTCGTAGGAGGAACACGTCATCGGCTTTTTCGCAGTACCTAGTTGCTTTGGCAGTGCCTCTGAAGGAACTATTGCGACTTTTTTAACGTTCCTTGCAAAAGTGGAATGCACATCTGAGGTAATTTTCGTGTTAGTGCGAAAAAAGTCTCAGTTGTTCCTTCCGCTCTTGTGAAGAAACCAAAGCGAAAAAAGACGCGATATTACCTTTGAAGGTACTGCCAAAGGAATTACCCGAAATAATCTCATGCCTGTCATTGATTGGAAATGATTCTCGAGATGGCTCATGGACGTTAAAGCCTAAATGAAGACTCCTAGAAGAGTCACTTCTCCTCCACGCAGTTATCATCGAAGAAAAACGAGTGGAAGGGATAAACTGTTGGTTTTATTAGGACTTTGTAATATCACTTGATAGCTCTTACGAAAGGAAATGGCTAATTGAAGAATGTACTCCTTCTTTTTAATGATAATGAGAACACGCTGCATGCGCCACACCCTCGTCGCTAAAAGAGAAACGACGATGGAGTTGTTTTTGAGTAGAAAGGAGATAAATCATTATTAAAAATGAAGACTATAATGATGCTTTTGGCTGAGTTTATAATGATGTCGAATCAAATGGTGCTTTTTAAACAGAGTTTTAAATTCAGCCGGATGATTCAGACAAAAATTTACGCTTATGGAGGGGGGATCTAGTCAAACGTGTTAAAGAGATAGGAAAAAGCGTGACGAAGGGGAGGGGGGGGGGGGTTGAAATGTTAAAAATTGTATGACGTAATTTATGGACGACCCCTAATAATCTCATTATTGAGCACACTTTGGCCATCAAGTTTTATATTAAAAGTTATGTCCAGCATGCAGTTTCCGTAACAATTAAAAATATTAATAAAATACACATTCACAAACAATTTCCGTTAATTACCAATGTTATTTTATTACAATGAAATTACAAGAATTTTGAAATGGCAACAGTTCAGAAAGTTGTCCATGGTAAGACGTTGAAACATGCATGACAAATGAATAGAACATAGCAAACACAGTGCAAAAGATAATAGTGTGGTGATCAAACACTGAAACAAAGATATATTATAGTGACAGCGACAAGTCGACAATGGTAATTAGAAAACGATACCAATTACCAACACCATCGACCGTAGTAACAAGTAGCTAAGGATTTATTGATTTTTCAAGTAAAGCTGAGGTGTTTAATCGACCTACATCTAAATATTTAGAATTTCAACATTACTGTACTATCCATTTGATATGCTCTAAATTGGAATATACAGTCTACCAAGTAAATAATCATTTTACCATGTAATTTTAAACCTTATTTCTCGTAATACGCTCAATAATTTGGTACTCTTTTAATTTTTTAATTCCCACGAAATTTTTAAACAATTTAAAGAAATAAAACTGTGGTCTTGGATCTTTTTCTACGACTATTATTTTTTTAATATTAGCACTAATAAAATTACAGTTGGCAAGTTAGAAAAAAGTATCATCACGTTTCACGCAACACTATAGGTTTACAACAATTTACCGCAAGAAACTCAACTAGATATCGATTAAAAATGAAAGCAAAGTTATTAGAATCAGACGTAAAGAAGCGTCTGCAGCCTATTTGCAGAATAATTATTTCATTTTCAGCTTAATCTACCATGTTAATTTATACCAATGGCCCGTTTCACGAAGCTACAAGTTACAATTTTACAAGTCTAAACCGGCAACATTGATCATTACGCCCATTGCCATTGGTCATTATTGGCCTATGTTGCCGGTTTAGACTTGTAAAATTGTAACTTGTAGCTTAGTGAAACGGGCCACAAATCTCGCTAGATACATCACTATGTATCAATGAGAACATACTGTGTGTCCCTTTGAGTGTGCTTACTTTATAGGTGTATGTTTATTGCATGCGTATGTGTTTTTTTACATGTTTTTTTGTGTATGTATCTATTGTTTTGCATTTATTATATTTATTTGTTTTCTTTTGCCCTATCTACACTTTTGTGTGTCTACTCTCGACTCAAATGTCCTGTTAAATGCTCAAAGGTTAACTGGAAGAGACCCCTTAAAGGGATAAGTTCCCCTTTGTACATGTTACTTATTTGCGGGTGGTAGGACCTTGTGCAAGGTCCGTCCGGATCGCTACCACCATCTTGCTCGCTAATCCTGCCGCTAAGCAGCAGTGCTTGCACTGTCGTGTTCCGGCGTGGAGAGCAAGACAGCCAGTGTAATTACTGGCACAAGAGGTATTCCATCTTAGCCCTCTGGGTTGGCTACGCATCTGCACTCTCTTTGTTGTTGCAGGTGTCTATAGGCGGTGGTGATCACTTACCATCACGTGGTACCACTTGCTTGTTTGCCTTCCTATGTTGTATAAAAAAAAAAATCTTGTAAACTGTTATTTTTAGTTGTATTGTTAGTATGTGCAATAAAGAGTTTACATACATACTATACTTCCTCGTTTAAATACAGTTTAGAAATCTTTGTTTTAACGACGGTCGACGATGATGATGACGCCTTGAACCATCCCAATAGAAGCAGAACAAGACATGCCAAATCGTAGTTACTCACTCATTCTCGTCCAGGGGAGGCAGGTCCGAGGTTCCGAGGGAGATCTGCTCCTCTTCTTCCTCCATCAGCTACGGGGAAGAACACGTCAACATACTGTGCGAAGCGGCTACATACGTGGGGTTACGGGGTCGGGTGATGCAAACATTACAACGTTCATACAGATGCTAGTGTCACCGGATTCAGGGGAGGGCAGCCGGGGCCACAGCCCGGGGGCCTCCACAAAAGAGGGGCCCCCATAATAGACTTCGGATTTTTTATTTATTGGAAAGTCATTTGCTACCAGGGCCCTCCACTTCTTTGTTGCCCCGAGGCCTCCAGACCTCTAAATCCGGTACTGACTTGTAACGGCACGGTGACTGAGATGCCCAAAGAGAATTATTAGTTCTAAGTATAATGTACGTTTCGGATGCGTCGGCTAGAAATCTTAGTAAAATACCTTAAATGTGATAAGGAATTTCTGGAATTTTCAAAGTATTTTCACAAAAACTCTCAGCATTTTGAACATTTTTAATCAGTGTCAATTGTTACTATTTGTTAGCTTTTATTAAACTTTCCTTGTGACTATGGTCAAATCTTACAAGTCTTTTTTGATTGACTTTCAATGGTCGCATTATTTCCAAATTTGGTATGTGTATGCAGACTACATGACAATATGATAATAGTCGGCCGTCACCAAAAAGGTTGTTTTAAAACGTAGATTTTTGACCAAAAACCATGTTTGCAAAACGTATATTTATTTTATCTCTTCGGTTGTGTAAGGTATATCTACAGCTGACGTTACATATTAATACCGACTTTTATGAGTTTATGACGAATAGCAAATATCGAAGTCAATAAGCAATAATTCTCGGACGTTACATATTAATACATTTATGAGTATATGACTAATATCAAATATCCAAGTCAATAAGTCTTCTTTGGGCTCACGTATCAACGAATATAATGTTTGCATCTATTTCTCTCAAATACATTAAACTAAGAATTTTGATTCTCTCAAGTTTCGAATTGTATTAATGTTCTAAAACGGAGTTTAGGGTAGTTTCAACTTTTACATTGCCTTCTATACAATTACATGAAGCATTTTGTGTTTATTCTTTTGTGCATTGTGAGAAAGCAGTGAGGGCAACTTAGGGAAACAACTACTACTTAGTGATTTCAAATATGGACGTACCGATTCTGATGAACTTTAATACGTTACATTACAGGCAGAGGCGTATTTAAAGATTTGGCGTCCCGGGCCATTTAGCTTTGGCGCCCCATTGAATGACTATAAAGTATTTCATTTCAAGGGCGGCTGCCGCCCCTCGCTGCCTGGCGCCCCGGGCCATGGCCTAGATGGCCCTAGGGTAAATACGCCCCTGATTACAGGACTAGAGTTTATTTATGATATGACTAGATTTAAATGACTACTTCAGTAATAGGTTAATAATTTGTCTTAATTCGACTGCATCATTGAATACAAATAGTGTAGTTAGCACTACCAGAGCCAGGAACCCACTGGATGGGCCGATACTTGAGTGATTCTTTTAACACAATTGTGTTCAATGATACGCTAGGAATAAATACTAGATTAGAACGTACGCAAGTGAGACAGGGTTGAGCACATCATGTAAGTTAAATAACATGACCGGTCAAGTCTTGTTCATCTGACTTTATCTCTATCTGCGTTCTTTTCTTGTGATACTAGTTCGATAGAGACGTAAAGAGAGATCAATTATATACGACCGGCTGGCCGACAGGGCCCGATTTACAGTTCTGACAGCCCTAATCTAACTATGAACATACCTCCCATCCCGGTCCGTCCTGCTTGCGGCCCAATATGACCGGTCGAGTTTAGTTTATCTGAGTTTATCTCTACGTACGTCCCTTTCTTTTGAAAATGGTTCGTCAGAGACGCAGGGAGGGATAAATTAAATCGGAGCTGGTCATGCCAGGGCCAGTGGTAAATCAGGGGTGCTAGCAACAGCCCACCTTAGCCTAATCGGCCTAGGAGTAACAGTTCCCGCGTTAGGACTGCTGTATCTGAGGAGTTTCCGCTCCGGAGCGGCGAAATCCTGCAACCGACTAGGAGACTGGCGTCAGCTAGCAGTGAAGTGGAGTGGTTACCTGCGGCGCAGCGGCGGCGGCGACGGCGGCGAGCGCGGACGTGGCGCGCGGGCGCCGCGCCAGCGCCGCGCCCAGCTTCAGCGCGTACACGCCCGACAGCTTGCGCAGCGACTGCAGCCGCAGCCGCAGCTCGCCCAGCCTGCACGAGCCACGAATCACTTAGGCGGTCACGACGCTTGCCGCAGAAGTAAACGGACATCCGGCGAGGTCTCCGCGCGACTTTATTGTCGAGAGAATGCGAGCTCGCGTACACCTAGATCTTCTTCGAGTGTTCGGCTACTTTTGCTTAGTGATCGAACACTGAACGAGTTTCGGGAGACGCGAGCATGCGACATCGATTGGATGTCGGTTATTGAGTCCGGAGAGATACAGAAACACGACAAGTTTATATGAGTCATCATCAGGATTGCGATTGTCGGTCAAAGTATCAATCTTACTTGATTATTTACAAAGTGACCCGACTCAATAATCTGTACCGCGAAAATGTTCGTCAGTTACAGAGAAAGTGTCGTTTTACGAAGACGGCAAGAAAGCACCCAATTCTGGGCATACAAAGCATAGACAAACATATTGCAAGAGGCAATTTACAAGGCATATTGGGTCTTTATTCTAACGACTAGGAACTCGGTGGCTGCATCTGCAGTTACGAGGGAAGATCAGCTTTACTCAGTTTGGGAACTCAATTTCAGCAGCCGGATTACTCTTCTGCAGATGTTCTCGGAGCTGTGGAAAGACGTACCTCCTACAGATGTCGTCAGAGTTGGGCGGGGCGTCGCCGCCGCGCAGCAGCTGCGCCGCGTCGTGCAGCGCGTGCACGCGCGGCTCCGCGCGGCTGAGCTCGTCGCGCAGCTCGCTGAAGCGCCGGAAGTCGCGCTGCAGCTCGGCGGCCGCGCGGTTGAGCCGCAGCGGCTCGCGCGCGCGCACGCCGCGCTCCGCCGCCGCCAGTCGGGCCACCAGCTCCACGACTGCGTGATGATGTAAGGTCATTCTCTAGATGTCATTTTTTTTATGGAATAGAAAGACAAACAAGCAAGCGGGTCACCTGGTGGTGAGTGATCACCACCGCCTATAGACACCCGCAACACCGAAGAGATTGCAGATGCGTTGCCAACCCGGAGGGCTAAGATGGACTGACTCTTGAGCCAGTAATTACACCGGCTGTCTTGCTCTCCACGCCGGAACACGACAGTACAAGGACTGCTGCTTAGCGGCAGGATTAGCGAGTAAGATGGCGGTAGCGATTCGGGCGGACTTTGCACAAGATCCTACCACCCGCACTTGTGTATTCTTAACTGTGTTATCTTCGTCGCTTGTAGTTAATAAACATGAGATTATAATGACTAGTATTTTTAGGGTAGGCTCACTTGCTTTTCCCCCCTTTTTTTCTGTATCTATTTAAGAGCTCTGAGTTTTTCCTTGTTTTTCATTCACATTTTTTATTATATTATACCTTGTTATAAATCTGAAATTAAACAATTGGACCGTGAATGAACGCCCTGTTCGTCCGCAGTCTAATGGTAACATAGAAAGATGCAACCCGATTTCGCCCGGTCACTGCGCAATTAGCATCCCACCAAACATCAGCAGCCGCTAACCACCAGCACACCAGTACAGGTCACTCACCGATGTCATGGAACTGCTGGTTGTGCACGAGCGCGCGCTGCAGCTTCTTCTGCCAGACGGCGGCGCGCGCGCAGGCCTGGTCCCAGCGCGCGTTGGCGGCGGCCAGGCGCCCGCGCACGCGCGCCGCGTCGGCCGGCGCCGCCGCGTGCGCCGCCACGTGCGCGCCCACCACGTTCAGCGAAACCACGATGGACTTGTGCGAGTCCAGGTCCAGCAGGAACTCGCGGTGGTCCTGCGATACACATCACACGGCTGAACACTAACCGGATATAACTACCCCAAAACCGAACACGAACAAGAGTCGAATGGTTTTATGCAGTAATAATCATTTGTTTATGTGGATCGTATCCCATAGAGGTATATGTATTTGTATTTGCTTGGGCTTCCGCAATACAGGTCGAGTCTTTTTTTTATGAAATAGGAACGAAAACAAGCAAGTGGATCACCTGATGGTAAGTGATCACCACCGCCTATATACACCCGCAACACCAAGAAGGTTGCAGATGCGTTGCCAACCCGGAGGGCTAAGATGCAATACCTCCTGTGCCAGTAATTACACCGGCTGTCTTGCTCTCCACGTCGGAACACGACAGCGCAAGCACTACTGCTTAGCGGCAGAATTAGCGAGCAAGATGGTGGTATCGATCGAGGACCTTTCACAAGGTCCTACCACCCGCAAAGTCTAGTCTAGTGCGAAGACCACTAAATTACTATTGCCATACATTATTTTATTCAACAGAATTTGTCACTTGTGACTTTTAGCTGTGGACATTACATAAAAGTTACAAAAAACGCAAAGCCCAAGAGTGCAATTTTTTAATGTCACCGGGTGACTAAAGCTCACTAAAACGGCCGTTTTCCACAGAGATTCGGCCATTTATGTGAGCTTTAGTCACCTGGTGAGATTTAAAAATTGCACCTCTGAACTCTCTTTATCTACACGTACTCTGAAAGACAGTTTAGTCGGCATAGCTACCTGTATAGCGTCTTCGAGCTGGTCGTAGACCTCCGGGAGCTCCCCGCGGCCCTCCTCCGTGGCCTCGGCGAACTGCAGCCACTGCTCCAGCCGCCAGAGGTCGTTGTCCAGCTGCTTCCAGTTGCGCTCCGAGCACAGCGGACACGTCAGCCGGCCCGACTCGCTACGGACACGGGGACGTTCAGACCGTGGTGGCATGCAAAGGTTGGGACAACCCAACACATCATTTCTTGAAAAGTTGTCAAGAAATGTCCGAGTATGCTCAAGGAAAAGAGGATGCTTAAACCGACAACAGTAAACAGTTCACTAAATGGAACATGTATACCGTGATGGCATGGAAAGAGTTGGTTGAGACAAACCAACACATAACTTCTTGAAATTTTTTTAAGAAATGTATGCAAGGACAAGAGGATGCTAAATAGGTCGCCATTTATTTATTTGTTAATGAGTGGTGCATCTATAGAATTTGGGTTTATCAACTTCATAAGGGTATCATTTATCTTTAGTTTCGTTTTCGAAACTACTTAGTGTTAACGATAGTGAAAACAGCTTAGTTTTTTTAAGATTGACAACATCTAAGCATATAAACATTGCGATAGAAAAAAAAATCTCACTTTAGTGAATTAAAATAAAAAGCTACTGAAAATAAATACAAGTGAATAAGTGGTACGGTACAAGTGCAGTGTAAATAAAATAAATATTCAATGAGTTTTTAACAGAAGTTAAGTGCGACTAACTACAACAGAAAACGTAGTAAAATTCATGCATTTTGCTGTTTTCTTGCTTCGGTATTTGAAGATCAAAAAAAAAACAGTAAAGAGTAAAGTATAACGACTTATTGTATCAAACACAATAATTCAATTAATGAAAAAAACTGACACAATAAGGATTTTGTAACAAATGTAACTGAAACATCGCAAATATACTTGCTACAGATAGATATGTGTAAGACATTTAATTTTACACTCTGTGAATAGCATTTAGTTGTAGTTGACAAATACGGTGCAGTTGAACAGATACAATCCAATACGACGATAGCAAGAAAGCAGCTGAAAGAGTAATTCTTCAATGTTTCAACCGTCTGTTGTCAATGATAAAGCTATCGTAGGCTGCTGATGAAACATCAAAGAATCACCCGAAAACTTTCAGTGTCTCTAATAAATCAGCATACAATTCTCATAATTATATTTAGTACTAGAATTGTACCCTTGCTAAGAGACACAGAATGGGCGTATCATATCATTATAAACTTATTCACACCCGCTGTCTCTCCTACCATTCAAATTCAATAAAGGTTTATTAATATTATACTATGCTCAACTAGTACTTCAACCAGTTTGATGAAAGAGCCGCGTCACGCAGATTATGGTCGCTACTTTGAACAGTATGAACGCCGGATAGTCCAAATCTGGCGTCCACACGAGCGATCATAATGTGCCAGTGGTCGCTACAAGGATACTGCGTGAAGATACAAAAGTGGTCCCGATTTAGGACAAAGAATTTAAAGAAATAGTAGAATTTTGTGAAATAACTGAAACTGGGTGGACAGCGGTGAACTAGACATTAGTGAATATACGCCAAAGATTGAATTAATGAAATTAGATAAAGCCGGTACTCACTGTTCGCACGTGAGCGCGTACGATGCTGAGTGCGGTAACCTAGAGGACCAGAAAACGGCGTGTTTAGGCCATGCCGGTTAGGAAGCTGTTAACACGACCGTAATTATTCGGGGACAAAATTATAGCAACAATAGCAAAGAGGTTCGCTGTAAACGTTACTTTAATTGTGTCCCCGAGAATATATAGACGCGCAGAGAAACTTTACGTTTGTGAAGTGAGATCGATTTAAATTTTTGAAAATTGTGACAGGAAGAAAGTTGAATATTGGCGAATTACTGTCCGAGGACAAAAAAATTGCAACATTTTCTGGTGAATAACTTACTCTAGAAGAAACGGATAAATACAATGTTTAGGTTACCATTTTACTGGTTCTTTAAGAGATTCCACCTAATACCAGATTTAGGATTAACATCGCTCAAGTACTTCATGTTCATGTTCTATTTGTATTTCTTTTTTTTCTTAATAATGCATAATAAAGATCATTTTATTGTATAGTAAATTAATCTCTAAAAATAACGTTATAGAACATTCTAACACAACTAAGTTTAGAACGGTTGTTTTCTTTCATTTTATTCTGAGTTCAAAGACCTCACTTCACAAAATATTTTTTTTTATCAAATTCCACGACTGACTGAAGTCATGCAAATGCTTAAGTGAAAGATAGGATTGATAGTTTCCTTAACTGGAAGTGTATTAGATAAGTATTTGCATGCTCGGAGCGGTCTATATTATTACAGGTCAAGATCGTCCACAGCAAGTCTTACAAATTAAATTGTGTCCAAGTCTTTTCAGGTTTGTCAAGAAACGTTTCAATTATTCCAACTTGCAACTTTTACACGTTGGTATTTTGCTTAACTTCACCAAAAAACGCTTGTTGCTTTAAAGTAATTTTGCGGAATCACATAAACATTGAAAAGTAACCAGTTATGTCGATATTTGATGGTCAAAGAACTTGAAAACGCGCTGTTCACAGTATTCACAAAGCCCCGACACCAAAATGCAAAAGTGCTAGTGCTACAACTCGTAAAATTCAGACATATAATACAGACGTCATCTACACACATACCTTAAGTTGTTTATTTGGAGCTCTCTCTTCTTTGCTTGCGCTAGAAGGTCTTCATATCTCAACGCCAGTGACTCGACTTCCTTCAGCATCGCTTCTTCTTCGGTCGCGTCACATTCTGTCAAGAGTAGCTCCGACAAATGTTTTGCGAGCTCCAATATTTGGCCAGGTTTGGCGCCAGCTTTGGCGATGTCCTTCGCAGCTGTTGCCAGCTCTTCACTTCCAGCGTTTTCTTTTGGCTGCTGTAGCAATGCCGTTCTTAAGGCTTCTAGAGAATCTGAAGCCTCTTTTACTGCTGATGCCAGTTCCACTCGATAGGTTTCTTTAGATGTTAACGTGTCTACTTGAAGTGAAGCGTCTGTTTCCCATTTAAGGGTATCCACCTAAAAGATAATTAAATCTTCAGACCACTATCTACTTCCCAAGACGATTCAATAAAATCAGTCGTTAAAATTATTAAACTTTACAAACCTCTTTTGACAGAAATATATTTTAATGGCCGATAAAGACGAAATATTTTAAACTATAGTAGTGTAATGAGTGAGAAATATACGTGTCTGTAATACAAGGAAATAGGTTGCTAATTTTGTTACTTACACCATTCGTAATCTTACCATGTCAGAAATTTTTCTCATAAAAATTTAGGAAATGTATCTTAGTTTTTTGGGCGCCTCCTTACCTGCACAGCAGAGTCCACGTCTCCAACGATTTCGGCTCGCGCCACATCGAGTCTCGTCCTGACGTCGGCGTATAGCGCGCGGTACTCGGCCACCATGTCCGCCACTCCCGGCAGCGAGGACACGCCTGCCGCCAGCTTGTCCGCATCCTGCACCAGAGCTTCGCATTCGGCCAGCTCTTGCTCCACGCCCTGGAATGAAATCACATGTAAGTATTTCGAAGATTATCCTGCTTTCCTACTATATAATATATATATATATATATATATATATATATATATATATATATATATAATATTATAAATGTGAAAGTTTGTATGTTTGGATGTTTGTTACTCAATCACGCAAAAACAACTAAATGGATTTGGATGAAATTTGGCACACATATAGTTTATAACCTGAGTTAATACATAGGATACTTTTATCCCGTAAAAATTCATAGTTCCCACGGGATAGCGATAAGTGAGTTATGGTGATACGCCGCCGTGACGTCATGAGCAGCAAAGCAACTAATTCTCATTAATTTGTCCAGGAAATATTGCACGTTTGCTTGATCTAATGAAACAAGTCCACGCGGACGAAGTCGCGGGCGAAAGCTAGTCACTCATAATTTACTTCAAATCTGTTTCAGAAACTACAATAAAAAAAATCTGACTCACCATCAGCTCGGCCAGTGTAGCGACTCTGTCCAGAGGCGTCGGAGCTAGATGCAAGGCCCTCGTGAGTCGCACGTCGGCTTCGGCCAGCGCGATGACGGCCCGGCCGTGCGCCGCCACGAACTGGCGGTGCGCGTCCGCCCCGGCGGCGTCCACGCGGCCCCGCAGCTGCTGCCGGCGCCGCACGGCGGCCCGCAGCCGCGCCGCGCCGTCCGCCGCCTCCCCGCGCAGCTCCACGCCGCGCGCTGACGCCACGCGACTGTACGCGTCCTCCAGTCGCTTGACATCCCCCTCCAACGCGTCCAGATCCTTAATGACAGCCTCAGACGCGCTCCCGTCGTCCCCTTCGCCTCTCTGCTTTCTGGTCTCGATCTTCTCTACGCGCTTCTCGGCCGAATCCAACTTCTTTTCCGCTTTAGGCAGGAGCGAGTTCGCGAGTTCGGCGGA
The DNA here is from genome assembly GCA_963691745.1 of Ditula angustiorana. Taxonomy (NCBI): domain Eukaryota; kingdom Metazoa; phylum Arthropoda; class Insecta; order Lepidoptera; family Tortricidae; genus Ditula; species Ditula angustiorana. The sequence continues at coordinate 14,834,685 of OY829481.1, read as the reverse complement.
CTTGCGGATCTCCTTCAGGGTGTTCTTCCGCTGTTCGGACATGTCGCAAATATTTTTCCATTTTTTCTCGACGATGTCCACCCCCGTATGTAAATTGCGGAGGTCGAAGTTGCCTTTCAGAACGTCGGGATCATTAAATACTAATTCGCAGAGATTCAGCGTTTCTCCGACCTCGCCGCTGACCGCCTCGATGTTTTTGTGAATTTCATCACGTTCCTGGAATTTCTCATCGACGGCTCCGGTCGTCAACACTTGGAAAATAACAGTGGTGGTGAGGTTAGATTCGATGGTATGTAACTTTAGTCTTATCTCGGTTAACCGTTCTTCCAGTTGCGTTATTGTTTCAAGGAGCTCGTTGATTTTCGATATCCTGGCACGTCCGCTGTCCTGTAGCTTGTGCCAACGTCCGGCCACTTCACTGAGTTGTTTGCTTGTTGTTTTGCTGTAAGATTTTTCATCTTTTTTCGATAAATCAACAAGGGTGTTGCCTGTTTCGGTTAGCCATTCAAAATCGCGTTCTTTCATTGCTGTCTCCGCCTCAACATCAGAAGTTATTCGCCTGATAAGATCGTGTGGATCCAGCGCCCCCAAATCACTGTTTTGACTAGAAGTTTCGAGTCGCGCCTCAAGAGTTGTCAACCATTCAGCAAAGCGCAGCAAGCGCGAGTTGAATATCGTGTAAACCTCCAGACGCTCTTGAAGACGGTGAATTATTATGGTCAACTGGTGTTCTAAGTCTGCTCGTTGCTGTCTCAATTGCCACACCTTTTGATTTACTATCCTCATATCTTGCGGACTAAGACACTCTTTAAGCTGTTCTTGAACGACGCTGAGAGCTTCAATTTGAGTTTCGGTCTTGTCGATCTTCGTTCGCAAGTCCGTATATTTCTCTATTGCCTTTTTGAGTTGCGGTCTTGACAGTCGTTCTTCGTCAGAGTATGACATGGTTTCGTCCTGAGTTTTTGAGTATAGTTTGTGGAGTTCGTCAGTAAGGTTTTCGTATTCGCCGATAAGGCCAAGTATGCGAGTGAGAAAGTCGCGCCACGTGTCTAAACTAGCGTGCAGGTTGTCAACTCGTTTGACAACACCTGCGTACTCCATCCTCACTGACGCCCCATAGGTCTCTTCCGTAAATACTAAAATTTTCTTGAGATTATCTGAAAGCTTTTTCGCTTGTTTACGCCCTTCGGGCACCTTGTCTGAGAGATTATGCACCTTGGTCAATACTTTGTGTATCCTCTTAATATGAACATATCTTAACTGTAACTTTTCCTTTTCACGCTCCATTTCCTTGAGCCATCTCAGCAATTCAGTATAGATTTCTCTATAGTCGTCCCATGCAGCGATTCTGGTGGATACTTCGTCATGTCGTTCAACTATCCTTGCCAACGTTTCATTGTGAAGGTTCGTCAACGTGTCAAACTTCTCTGCTAAGTCCCGATGTTTCGTCTCCTTATGTTCATTTATTAGGACAGATCTTTGTGAAGCCAATAAATTCCTATGTACTCTGCACAGTCGACGATGTTCTGTCAGATTTTCGTAATCAGCTGGTACAGACCCTGATAGGAAAGACTGCAAATCCAAAAGATACTCGTGCCATAGTCGTAACGCTGTTGCAGCATCACCGGACCTTACTAAAGCTGTGGATAATCTGTGATAATGTAAGAAAGTGTCTCTGAACATGGCCTGCCATAGCTCCAGGATCCTAACGATGGAATGTTCTTCGGATACATCTCGGTCGATATCGGGAAGGTGTTCTTTTGCGGGGACTATATTAGCTTCGCTCTTTCCTAGCGCGATCAAGTTCTCCCGGAGCGCTATGAGTTGGTCTTCCACGATTTCACCGTCTTCGTGTAGTGGAGTTAAGTCCTGAAGCAAAACGTCATGAATTACACAGGATATTCGTTTTGATATGCCTATATAGCTTATACAAATAGGGTCAAATGGTCGCTACAATAACAGTAACTACACTTATCAATTCATTATGTCCTTAAGGGCCGACATAGAACTGCTATTCCAACACTCAATAAAATATGGCATTGACATAAATGGAATTCACTAACTAGGTCACTCAATGTCGGATAGATACCGTTAGTCATTATGTATAAATTACTGACTTTGATGATTTGGTTAATTTATACGACTACTGAGTTTGATCTAAGAATGACGCGACAGCTTATAAGAGCAATTATGTTTTAACAAAGATGACTCGGGGTTATTGTAATAAATGTGCTAATCATCTGTCTTTTTGCGTAAAGAGACTACGATTCATGTGCGTTAGTTTAGGTTCTCTTTCCGCTGAAAGACGTCACTTTTCCCAAAAAAATATGGATAGAAGAGAAACGTTAGTTACAATTATGTACCCCCCGGGGCAGCTTGGATTTTTTATTTTCCTTCGCATTTCGTTTTCACCTCAACAATACCACAATTTTAGTAGGTAGTGTAGTGATATAAAAAGAACTGTGACATACTCCTTTAATATAGATAAGGAACAGAGATATAGGATTTGTTTATATTCCCCCTCTTAAGCGCTCACCTGTCTCATGTCACTGAATTGTTCCTTCACGTGCTGTGCCTTCGCCCTGGCGAGTTGTCTGGCTTCTCCTAAGTCTGCCAGGGCTTGGACCGCCCCGGCCACCAGTTGTAGTCTCCTAGCCAGGGCGTCGGCGTCAGCTTGCAGTGCTCGGGAACCGGTCTCTGCTGCCACGCGGGCGGCTAGGGAACGCAGCTCGGCTACTCGCGCCTCTTGCTCAAGGCATGCCTGAAAGAAAGAGCACAGTTAATATTTCGTCCTAAACAGGATATTCGAGGATATTTGCGGGTGGTAAGACCTTGTGCAAGGTCCGTCCGGATCGCTACCACGATCTTGCTCGCTAATCTTGCCACTAAGCAGCAGTGCTTGCACTGTTGTGTTCCGGCGTGAAGAGCAAGACAGCCGGTGTAATTACTGGCACAAGAGGTATTCCATCTTAGCCCTCTGGGTTGGCAACGCATCTGCAATCTTTTTGGTGTTGCGGATGTCTATAGACGGTGGTGATCACTTACCATCAGGTGACCCACTTGCTTGTTTACCTTTCTATTATATGTTTAAAAAAAAGGTGACCAAGTTTCTAAGTAATGCGATAGTTCTTACTAAAGCGAGCTTACTTGGCCTGATCTGTCATTAAAAACGGGTTACAATGTCTTAGTGTTTATTTCTCTTTCTAATGCATGTAACTACCATAGTACATTACTTTCTTACTCGCACACGCGGACGCCTAGTATGTTAGGTGTTTATGGACCCCCATCCATTTTACCCTGATCATTTAGTTACATGTGAATGTACAATTTAGTATATTAATCGAAATCACATGCCGAGACGGCGCCGTTGACAATTTTAGACGATCTATTTAGTAACGCTGCGTCATCGCCACCGATAATTATTAAAACAGGCGATTACTATTCCGGACAGCCAGAACACCTAATTTTAACGTACCTATATTAGAATTTTAGATTTAAATTCTGACAGTCACCTAACGCGATAAACGCAATAATGAAACTATTAGGGCCCATTTACATGGAGCGAGTTCTCGTATGCAAGTTGCATTACGTTACGCGTCTCGATCAATCGATAGATCACATCTTACCACAGTAGCACGCAGTAAATTACAACTTGCATGTAAGTACGCCGTTTACATGTACCATGTAAACGGCGCTTTAGAATTCAAAGCTGTTAAGTTCTAACTTGCGAGTTGATAATCGTAAGCTAGGATAAGTCGGTTCTATATATATCCTATGATGACATTGTTAGCAGAAAACTTATTGTTCTACCATTCGTAAGTTGGAGTGGAGCTGGGCCGCGTAAGATCGTGACGGCATTGCGTGACCTGATTCCATAATGCGCGATCTACATTTTTAAAGTCGGACAATTGACAAGCGGCAGCGAGTGATTTGATTGCAATTGTAGACGTGACTTTACCTTTTTTTAATACTTATTCAATTGGATATGGGAGGATATGGGCTATGAAGCGTGCACTTAGTTGAGGGGACGCTCGCGCGTTAGACGAGGTATGTGGCGACGCCGTGCTTGAGAATGATTATTAAGGACCCATTCCGACACACCAATGCAACTGGTGCAAGATCGGCACTTGTGGGCAGCAGCTGCAGTTGTGGTCGGAATGGGTCATCAACAAGAGTTTACATATATTGCTAAGCAATGTCGTCTTCTGTTGTATTCTGCTGCGGGACTCGGAGTCGCACCTTTAGGAAGCTGTTGCCAACAGTGCATGGCAGATACCCGTTTCCACCACCCGCTACACCGGACAATAAAATGATCGCTTTTAAGCACATCGCACGTTTAGAATTAAAGCGACTCAATTCTGAATATGACATTTCCCAAAATTAAACCCTATGTCTTTTAGTTAAGGTGATATTTTGGGACGTGTATAATTCAGAATTGGGTCTCTTTAATTCTAAGCGTGCGACATGTGATTCTCGTTTGCCGCTCATTTCTCTTCTAGATTAAAAAGAAAAGGACGCACATAGATTTGTATTTTTCTGACTTGTAGGTACCGATTAAATGCGTCGTTTTAGCAAAGTAGTAGTGCTCGAAATTTCGAACGTCCATGACAGCTAGCAAAACGTAATTTTTTTGCGTCGCGTCCATTATCTTCTTCTCTCAATGCATTGCCATGTCTATCGATTTAAAAATAGTGGTTTCAGAAACATGCATGTCGCACTATGAGGATTTTTTAAATTTAAAGCTTTTTTTTACTTTTGGGTTCGGAACCCTAAGAAAAACGAAATTAAAACAAAGATAAAACAGAGTTGTTACATTGTTGCTTCCGGTTTTCTCTCATAACTTGAACGTATACCAAAGCAAAGATCATTCTGAGTCGCTAATAAATTCATCTGGATACGTCTTAAATAGAGCGTGTAATGTAGTTTCATGGAATGAAATCTAACATACTAATGCCAATAATTCATAGATGCGTTCAAAGACAACATTTTAAACTGATTGATGAAAATTACACCTCATTGAGTTTCTTGCCGGTGTTTTCTCATCAGAGGTTTTTTCTGAACCTGAGATGCAATTTTTGAATCTCTTCAGGTGACTAAAGCTTACCAAAATGGCCGAATCTCTATGGAAAACCGCCCTGGTTCTCTCAATAACAACGCTTAAAAACACCCTATAAACGATAATCTGCTATTTTATTTTTAACAGATTTCTTTTTACTGCAAAAACTGACTAATTCAATACATTGAAGCACTATTTTTTAAGGGTTAAGAGTAACGCCATCTCTTGGTAGTTTCCCTGCGTTACGACTACGTTTTCGTTAGAAAAGCTGATAAAGCTGGTAGTTTGAATACTGCCGTTTAAAAAACCTCAATTAACGCTAATTTGTTTTCCTTTTTTAACCGACTACGGCACACCTACAAAGAAGAGTTTTAATTTAAGTTTTTCTTTTTGTTAAAAACCGGCCAAGTGCGAGTCGGACACGCGCATGTAGGGTTCCGTACTACTATCTATAAAACGAGCAATAAAATCAAATTTGTTGTATAGGAGGCCCCTTAAATATTTATTTTTAGTATTAGTTGTCATAGCGCCAACAGAAATACATCATTTGTGAAATTTTCAACTGTCTAACTATCACGGTTCATGAGATACAGCCTGGTGACAGACGGGCGGACGGACAGCGGAATCTTAGTAATAGGGTCCTATTCTACCCTTTGGCTACGGAACCCTAAAAACTACCCCGCGAGCTACTTAACAGCGCCATCTAGTTTAACCAGAGATGGATTAAAGCATACAGAGGCCCGTGGGCAACGTAGGTCTTGGGGCCCCTCTCCCCTCAGGCAGGAAACCCTGACATTGAAACCTACTTTGATTTATTTTTCTCACGGGTCGCGGGACCCTAGGCGGCGCTAATAGGCCTAAAGGCAGTCTCCTACATACATAATGCGGTCCAGGGGTGCAATTTTTGAATCTCACCAGGTGACTAGAGCTCACCAAAATGGCCGAATCTCTATGAAAAACGGCTATTTTGGTGAGCTTCAGTTACCCTGTGTGATTCAAATGCAATTTTTGAATCTCACCAGATGACTAAAGCTCACCAAAGTGGCCGCATTTCTATGAAAAACGGCCATTTTGGCGAACTTCAGTCACCCGGTGAGATTCAAAAATCGCACTGCTGTTCAACTAGGAAAAGTAGAGCCCCAGATCTACGACCATTTCAAACCGGGAAAAACATATACTTTGTAAAAAAATTAAAAATCATGTTTTTGGCACTCCTGCCATAATGTTATAATATTAGAAACTATCCCTGCGCCCCGGTTTGCGACCCCTCCCAGATCCGGGCCTGGTAAAGTATATAGCCCGAGTAGGATTTTAATTCAATACAAATTAGCTTTAATAATACTTTATCTACACATATATCATAAATGCTCTTTAATGCGTTCAGAAACCGTAGGCAATGACCAGCATTATAACAACTAATATTATTATGAGAATTTTTCTAATTTGTTTCTATATTTGTTCAAATTCATTTTTTATTACATTATTTTAATGTGTACAGTCTATAGATATTTAAAAGGTACCTAGCACTAGTAGCTAGTAGCAATGCAGGTCATTGCCGTATGGCTTCTGAACCCATCATAGAGTACTTATGATATGTGTGTAGATAATGTAATGTATGCAACTGTACATAATTAGGTCTTAAAACACTCATGTGATACTATTATGAAACTCGCTGACGCTCGTTTCATAAAACCACACTCGTGTTTTAAGACCCCTCATTATGCAACAGTTGCATAAAATACTATTATCTACACACATATCATTAATGCTCAATAACGCGTTAGAAAACCATAAAAAATGAATAGCATTATTACAACCAATGTTATTTAAGAATATTCTTGTCTGTGGTAGTAGGTAAATCTGTTCTTTATTGGGTAGTATCTATCTACACACATATCATAACTGCAAAAAACCTTAACAGCAAAAACCAACAAAGTAATGTATGCAACTGTATATAATTAGGCCTTAAAACACTCGTGTGATCCTATTATGAAACTCGCTGACGCTCGTTTCATAAAACCATACTCGTGTTTTAAGGCCTCTCATTATATAGCAGTTGCATAAAATACTATTAACAATTATAATATTAATTCGTATGTCATTCGTTCAGCGAACGGTCGTATCAATTAAGATCCCGATGATGCCTCGTCTAGAGGCGAAACGCGCGTAAGTCGTGAACTAGATTGTTTTTTTGAGTGGATTTTTCATGGAAAATATATAATTATATTGCATAGACGCAGCAGTTTTGCACGTGAATACACAACACTGGTTTCGTTTGTTGGTTGTTATATTAGTTAAGGTTATAATGAATATTGACAATGTGAAGTCACCAGACGGCAGGCAAATATCAATAACTGACCCGATATAATGGAAATTTTGATTAATCTTGAACTTTGTTCTTTACCAAGATAGCCGGCGCCGGCGCACGTTACAGTTTCCGTGAAAACAAGAAATTAACTCGTTAAACCAGAAATTATGAATGACGTAATCCACAAATGTTTTATTTATGCTCATTTCCAGCTCAAGGGCACTATGTGATATATTTTTTATCTTTGACAAACAACTAGACTACGGCTGTTAAAGTTTGTTTGCTGATAGTAAATTCATTGAAATATACTTAACTAGGGATGGAAATGGAAAACAATAAGATAATAATAAATATAAAATTTGCAAGAAAATTAAAAATGGCATGTACAAAGGGCGAACTTTCCTTTTAAGGGATCTCTCCCAGTTAACTTTTCGAAAGATTTAACCATGAACTTAGTGTCCACGTAATATGCATAAGCATAAAAATGACGGTTATGTTTGCATCGACTCAATATAACCGTTATTTAAAACAAAACAGACCAAAGATATTTAGTTAAGGAAGTTCGTACGTTTAAAAATAAAAAAATAAACAGATTTCCTTATAGCTACAGGACTGCAAAGCAAAGTCAATAATAGTACATTCCGGACGTGATGCAGAGTTAAGGAATCCACACCCACATCACGTGGTAATAAAATTAAAATTAAATTTAGCAATTTGTAAATCTAAAGCGTGCTAAAATTGTAGTATGTACATTCGGCTGTGAATAGTCATGGCTTTGAAATTATATCTGAATTGGTTAGGTGTATTGAATTTAAACTTATATCGCATTGAAATAGTACAATAATAATCTAATAACAGACGTTTTGAGCCCATTTCTGGTCCCATGTTCACGGGCTGACTGAGATATCAATACTTAATTAAAATTTGTTTCCTTTAGTCACTAGTCATGATACAAATGTTTAATATTTCCACTACATAGTCAATTTTTATGAAATAAATTTTAGTTTTTTCCTGTTTTAGTTTAAGTTACTTAGTTTTGTTTATCTCTGTGTAATCTTTTAATTTGTTTGTCTTAAGTGTTTGATAATAAATATCTATTTCTTGTTTTTAACTAAACCTGCAATATTTTTTTCAGCTCAGACCCTATGAAGCTAATTAATATTTATTGTAACTCGCTCGCTCAGACCTCTTGGCAAAGAAAAGGATTAGCACACGTGGGCCTAAAGTGCAGGATTGCAGATCAGAGGGCCTTAATCTTAACTCATGTATTATTATTATTGAGTTGCATTTCCACTACCAAGCCTTTTGTGGTACTTCTTACTCAAGCATTTTACCTTTCTCAATTTTAAAGAAACTACAAGTTTTTATGAATGCATTACGGTTTATTTGTGGGGCTGCCAATAAATGTCAATCATATTTACACAGTTCGATTGTCCGATTGTCCGACTTTACACTTTATTCGTATATTGTGTACACTTTCATACTTTCACTTTGCATTTGCGATGTTGGACGTGTCAATATTACAAATGAGGACTAATATTACATTTGGATGAGTTTCAAAATACGAAATTCAAAGCCAGTATGGACAGTCAGAGAAAAAGGCAAAGAAAAGTTCGTATCACAACAACAGATTACACCTCGCTGTAGCCAGTTGCTGGCTGCTGTACGAATAGACCAGATCGACAGGGTAGTACCGCACTTTCATAGAATACCGGTCCGAAGTAGAAGCTTCCTGCTGTGAGTGAAAGATTCGAACACTACCTACAGGCCAGCAACGGATCAGCTCTCGGGGTTACTGCTTCTCATCCCCATGCTAGTATAACTACCTCCTTTTTCCATAAAAAAATTATTCTTAAACTTACCATCTTTAACAGTTTGTTTATTAACGACTAGCGGACGCGCGCGATTTTGTTTAAGTAAAATTAGTAGCCTATGTCCGTCAGGAATAAAGTAGCTTTCTAACTGTGAAAGAATTTTTGAAATCGGTTCAGTAGTTCCAGAGATTACCCCTACATATAAACAAACAAACAAATAAAGTTTACCTCTTTATTATATTAGTGTAGATAATGTAGATGTAGACTAGTGTAGATTATGATCATTTGACTTCTAAAACATTACAAATTAGGTACCTATTACTAAAAACTTTGATTCTTAACCTTTTTTTTATGTAATAGGAAGGCAAAAAAGCAAGTGTTTCACCTGATGGTAAGTGATCACCACCGCCTATAGACACCCGCTACACCAAGAAGATTGCAGATGCGTCCAACCTAGAGGGCTAAGATGGAATACCTCTTGTGCCAGTAATTGCACCGGCTGTCTTGCTCTCCTCGCCGGAACTTAACAGTGCAAGCACTGCTGTTTAGCGACAGGATTAGCGAGCAAGATGGTGGTAGCGATCCCGCAAAAACAACAACCCGCAATGTTTGCTAGATGACAGTTATTAGCGATTTTAGGCGCATGCGCTTCTTATAACAACTTTTCCATCCGTATACCGTTTTCAGTTGGAATAAACACTGCAGTATATTTTAAATAACGTAATGAATATTTAAAAATAGCTATGCCATTATATTATGTTTATAGAAAACGCCTATGTACCAATTTTCCTTGAACAGGCCCGGATGTAAGACGTTTTAAAAGCAATAATCTTTTAATGGGATTACTGGATTAAACGATGTTGTTACTAAATTTAGTTTTGATGATTAATAGTTACATCACCTAACAAAGTTCTAAAGGCACGGTCAGCCTCAGAGTAGCGGAACATTTTAGTACCTTGTCACAGTCAGTATGTGACAAGTTCGAGCAACACTTTTTTTTTTTTTGGTTTGGGAATGTTGCCAAACCTAACATAAACGAATGCTATTTTCTCAGATAAAGTTGTTTCTTTTTCTGATAGAGGGTAGCGGCTAATACCATTACCCTTCCTTGTCCTTCCAAATGGCGTAAAACTATGGTACAATTTACAGTCAAGATAAAATTCGAGATAGCGCTAATTCGCGTTGCGTAAACTGTAAATATAACCTTATTTCGTAACTAAACGCGCAAACGACGCGTAAAATCGTTATGATCTTAGTGAGGTAAACAAATAAAATGTAGGTTGCAACATTTCTATTCTGAGTCGGGGAGAAATGCTGACTTGGTCGTTATATTTCTGTACTAGGGCTGAAAGTGGGCGGTTTGTAGCCACCTATGTTTTTATTGCATATTTTTAAGTTTACAAGCTTTTTAAGCTTACACTCGGTTTTTAATTATTTCCGGTTTTTTAGAAAAATTCTTAACTTAGTTACACATATCATATCATATCATATTTAGTTCATCCTGTTTAGTACAGTCAAGGAATTTAATTTCCAACCCACCTAAGGTTCAATATCATATAGCAAACTGTCACCATAAGAGCTGTAGAGCAAGACGTTAGTTTGACATATCGACCTTAATGCATTGCTAATGTCAGACGACATTTCAACAAAATGGGTAGGGAATTAAATTCCTTGACTGTATATCTTAGCACCGAATAAACTGTTTTCTTTCTTTCTTTCTTTCTTTACACGTAAATGCTGCAACAGGTAAACCATGCATCATACATAATATGCATTATCTATATATATAAAAATGAATCCCTATTTCCCTTGGTCACGACATCACGCCTGAACGGCTGGACCGATTTCGGTAATTCTTTTTTTGTTCTGTTCGATATTATCAGGAGAAGGTTCTTATGAAAGAAAAAATCAAAAATCTGCTCATTTATGGCGTCTAAGGCGGAACAAAGTTCGCCGGGTCAGCTAGTATAGGGATAAAGTTAGCCTTTGTACATCACTGTATTTCTTCTTGTCATTTATGTTATTTTGTACAATAAAGAATTTACATACATATACATACATACATACATGTGACAAAGATAGTTAGGTGTTGAGTTACGTTTCTTTTTCACCCCATATAACGTAATGTACTATTTACGCCCCAATTTTCGTATTCCAATAGAAACAAAACAGTGTGGGTTTTTTTTCAAATGGACTTAAAATGTTTAAATGTGCTATTGCCAAGGTATGAACTCGTGACCTCGCCCCACACATTAGCAAGGCGTTTAGGGTTGATTTAGGGCAGTTCCAAGGTCGTTTGCATTTAGCGGGTAGTTCGCAAGGGCACGGACTACCCGTTAAGGCAGTTTCTACTTCTGTGTCGATATCGTTAATGGGTAGACACGGAACTGTTCCGTTAATTTCTAAAACCTGCCATACACGATCAGATTTCTGAGTAGATTTCACTGAGCTGGTTCCACTGACAGTTAGAACCTCCCTCTGGCGGCAGTCGCCGTAAAATAAAAGTACCGCATTTACGATAATATATATAAGGTATATTGTACTTGTAGATAGTTTAAAAATTCATGTTTTGCTGTCTTTTGTTTTAGAATTCCACCAGTCTCCTTGCAAATAAAACGTTGGAAGACGAATAGACCGACCAAATCGCACGCTTAGTATTAAAGTGACTCAATTCTGAATTTGATATTTCCCAAAATTAAACCCTATGTCTTTTAATTAAGGTGATATTTTGGGACGTGTATTATTCAGAAATGGGTCACTTTAATACTAAGCGTGCGAAATGCTCTAACACCGTGCGTGCCTTCCTCAACCTCGACATTGGCGGAATCATCGAGAGTACCGATGGCGCTATAATAAAAAGATTGAATTGAATTGTTTTATTAGCTATATGTATTGTATTTATTAGTTTATTACATGTTAATTTATCTTTTTTTAACTCTTGCTCTTTAACTGTCCCTACTATGATATTCGCCTTTGTACATCACTGTATCTCTTTTTGTAATTTATGTTTTTTGTACAATAAATAATTTACATACATACAATCCTACTTATAATATTATAAATGTGAAAGTTTGTATGTTTGGATGTTTGGATGTTTGTTACCCAATCACGCAAAAACAACTGAATGGATTTGTATGAAATTTGGCACACATCTAGTTTATAATCTGGATTAACACATAGGATACTTTTTATCCCGTAAAAATGCATAGTTCCCACGGGATAGCGATAAGTGGGTTATACGCCGCCGTGACGTCATGAGCAGCAAAGCAACTAAGTCTCATTAATTTGTCCAGGAAAGATTGCAGATTGCATGTTGGGTGCACGTCTGCTTGATTCAATTAAACAAGTCTACGCGGACGAAGTCGCGGGCAAAAGCTAGTACATAATATGTTTCTGTCGACAAACGTTTCTGTAGACAGTAGAAAGTGTGTCCTTGAAAATTTTCACCAACTTGTTAATTGCACAGAAAATGGGCGTAGTTTCCAGCGGTTACAAGTTCTATGGCTTTCCTGATAAACGCTAGTTAACGGAACAATTAAGTTTAAATTAGTTTGTTTACGGTTTGTTACAAATTACTTATACGGGTTCGCTTTGTTTCGAATGTTTGTTTGTTTTAAGTTAGAACTTAATTAGTGTTTATGACGGTTATTAATAGGCAAAACAATTATAAACACATCCTACCTATATTAATGTTGGTCCATTAGGATTAACTAATCAATTATTAGATTAGCTATTTTAGTATTTTTAACAAACTTTGTATCTTTTTTTAAACAATGTTTACAAATTCCTTTTTTTTTCATGAAATAGAAAGGCAAATATGCAAGTGGGTCACTTGATGGTAAGTGATCACCACCGCCTATAGACACGTGCAACAACAAAAGGGAGTGCAGATGCGTTGCCAACCCAGCGGGCTAAGATGGAATACCTCTTGTGCCTGTAATTGCACCGGCCGTCTTGCTCTCCACGCCGGAACACAACAGTGCAAACACTGCTGCTTAGCGGCAGGATTAGCGAGCAAGGTGGTGGTAGCGATCCGGACAGACCTTGCACAAGGTCCTACCACCCGCAAAACTATTATTTTGGTTAACTGAAACTGACTTAATCAGTTGTTTTAGCGGTAACAAAAGACGAGGTCGGCGCTGACGTTACTCTTTTGACTAGATTTTGTAAAGTAGTGGACTTTAAACTAACAACGAATAATGTTTTAGTTCCTAGGCAACAACAGAGAAAACAAACAAAAACCGAGCTCTGCTCCAGACAAACGTTAATACAGACAATAGGCGATCTTTCGGTTTTAAGCGATTTCTTGAGGACAACCAATGGTCAGATCAGAGTTACATTAGAATTGAATTTTCTTACATTACAAAGTTAGATTAGTACTAAATGTAGTTAGGTACGTTAGTAAATGGAAATACATTTAATTATCCAGAAAATTAATAAATAAGCCTATATGTAAACATAAACGAAATATAAATATACATACAATGTATTTTAAGAAATTCATAAATAAATGTTTTTTACGTCCATTAATAGTTTAATTTAATGACTGCAGTAAATATTTTCTACATTTTCCTTGCTTACCTACATGAGTGCCATTTTCCATTAAATTATTACAAAAAATCAGATTTTGTTTTCTAGTTTATGACACAATTAATTAACTTTATGAATGAAATGATAGCGATTGAGGTCAAGTACAAGTTTGACGACTACCCTCATTGTTAATCATAAATGTATTATTTATAGACACAGCCTCACCTCTTGAAGTGACATTTTGATAGCTGAATCACTCTTAGCTCTCCTGACACCGTTTTCTTATCGATCCAGTGTAAAAATCACAGCAATCCATTATTTTTGTCACACTCGCGGTCACTGAATATTTATCGAGTCCTTTTTTTTAATGGCAATGGAAACGTTTATAAGCTACAAGTTATTTAACTGTCAAAACAACTGCACGTAACACTGGCCACTAACTCGAATGCGGTATAAAAAATCAAATTTGGAACGATGCGAAGGTCGTACGAGGCAGAAATGCAGTTATCGCCAAATACTTAATCGTGTTAAGTGTGCAATTATGCATACAGTTTTGCATTCTGCAGTGATGTCAACGTTTGAACTTGGTGAAGTCACACGAGGAATAACCTTGGATACCTGCAAACTATTAGATATATTCAAAGAATACCCGTGGCCTATTCTATGCCATTCAATTCACACTGCATTTAACGATTTTAAAGTAAACCGTGACTATCAATCCATACCTTAGTATGCTTGCTATAGTTTTGTTTTTAATTTTTATCCTGTTTAGTTGTATATTCAGAACGTGTTCATTTCAAAAAATAAACTATTTTCCTTAAGAGCAATCGCTTCGATTAATATGAAATAAGAAGCTGGAATTAAAAACTGCTATAATTTTGAAATTCCCTGCTCAAACTAAACGCCGCACCTTAATTTATCAAACCGCGGCGATTCAAACACATAAAACCAAAACACCCGCGGCGCAGTTCAAATTTTTCTACTTTTGGCGGGAACTTTGACAGATTCGTTTTTATTCGAGTTTTTTTTCGAGTGTGTTCGAGGTCGTGTTTTGCACGCGGACGTCCGCGCCTGCCGACGTCTGCGGAACAACTGAGTGCGAGTGGAATAATGGAGTTATCAGCTTATCAGCAAAGCGATTTTATTATGGTAGCTGCTCGGTTCATTAGAGGTTTTTATCGCGTTATATGTACTGCTTTGAAGGTTTTCGTGTTACCCTTGACTGTGGAAATTGACGGTTTAAACTGTAACAAGGTCTCACAGGAGATTCTTCCAGTTTTTTCCTCTTTAGCTACTTAAAGGGTGAAATGTTGATAGGACATGTGTGGGATAGATAACATACATCCGCTCTGTGTAGTTAACGAGTATGTAAATTATATATTTTAATTATTTAGCGTAATGAAGTTTTTGTAGGTACTTCGGCCTTAACATCACCGCCCCAGTGCAATTTATCTCTCGGTGCGTCCCTTTCTTATTATAGTAGTAATTAATAGATTTCAAATTAACAAACTGGACCAAATTACTAATATATATTATAGGTATTTCGTACAGACGCACCTTGCAGTTTGTTAATAATAGTAAGACAGAGCCGTACGGAGGGATAACTCTAATTATGCTAAGCCCCTATTTCACCATGGTGATTGGGACATCGTCAATTTGGCTTGCATGGCTTATTCGAAGAGTTTTTGTACTACCGGGCTTTACCGGGATTTTTTAACTCACAGATACTATTTACTTACAGATATTTAAGTACGCTGAAATCTCGTTGTCATGTGACATCTGCTAGTTTAGTGACATATAAATAATAAATAAATAAATATCTTAGGACAATTTCCACCATCCATGACTCAGGTACAAACATTTGTATTCGTCCCACAAATATTTGCCCATACCAGGATTTGAACCCGGGACCTCTAGCACAGTAAGCAGACACATGTGCCACTGTGCCTTACAGGTCGTCAAATATGGGCCAGGCATGTGTTCGTCACACAAAGTTTACACCTTGCGGATTTAAAATCGGTGGCCCTAACTTAATCTCTCAAGTTTAGTTAGTGCTTCCTTTAAATCAGACAGCTGCAGTGAGTGGTAAATTAAACTTTAGCAGCCATGTCAACCACTGACACAGTAATGTTGCGTTTGTATATTCAAGGAACGGATCGTTTTACGTACAAACTGTTACATTTTGACACATTTTCTATTGGAAACTGTCAAACTTTGACGGCTAGTAGGAAACGGATCGGAGATCAACAGATAATTGTATAGTCGACCAAGAAATTGCTGGACCACTTTTCGACCGTATTACAAAGGGGTAAGGTTCAAAAGTGGTCAAGCAATTACTTGGTCGACTATCGACCGTATCTTCTCATCAGAGGTTTTTCCGAACCGGTGGTAAATTTTTTGACATTCATAAGTGCTACCTGTAAGCCTAATCTGAATAAAATATTTTGACTTTGACTTTGACTTTGACTTTGACTTTGACTATACTACCTATTGCTAACTGAGCCATTTCTATACGTATTATTATTATTATTACATCGTATAAAACAAACTCACTATCCGTTCCTATCTGTCCTTATATCTTCGTCCACTAACACCTTCTTAACTACGCAACGGTTTTTTTATGAAATAGTAAGGCAAACAAGCAAGTGGGTCACCTGATGGTAAGTGTACACCACCGCCTAGACACCTGCAACATCGAAGAGATTGCAGATGCGTTGCCAACCCAGAGGGCTTTAATGGAATACCTCTTGTGCTAGTAATTACACCGACTGCCTTGCTCTCTACGGAACACAACAGTGCAAGCACTGCTGCTTAGCGGCAGGATTACCGAGCAAGATGGTGGTAGCTATCCGGACGGACCTTGCACAAGGTCCTAACACCCGCACACATACATACATGGATTTTATCCCGTACAAGTGCGACGCCGGCGCATGTCGCTGGTTTTAGTTAAATATTAACATAACGTTAAATTGGCTTCGTAAACAAAATCCTAGTAATTTTGAAGTTTACTAAATATCATGGCGGGTTTGCAGCGTGTGAAGTGCAGGTCACTGACTCACTGGTTCAAACCGTTACTCGTTATTAGCATTAGTTAAGTTAAATTAGCAGTAACTTGCAAAGAAATGAATAAAAAACAAATATGTTTTGCGGAATGAAATATTTTATTCTATGATAAACTTAGCGACCCGCCCTCGCTTCGGACAAGTACAATCGGGGTGCAATGAACATAAAATCCTTTCGTAAAAAAAATCTAAATGACAGTGAACACTGTATCAAAATCCGTTGCGTGGTTTAGAAGGAGAAGGCGGCCGAACATACACTATAAGGATTTAGAACAGACAGCGGCCCTAACATGACAGCCCAGGTTTAGTTTAACCCCTCCCTATATCTCTGTCTAACTAGTGTCATAAGAGCAGATAGAGCTAAACTAAACTTGGCCAGTCATGTTAGGGCCATAGGAACGGATAGAAACATTACTTTATCCTATGTAAAGAAGATGTAAAATAGATGAAGATAACAAAATGTCCTTAAAGGCAAACTGGAACACATTACCTTGCTACTCCGCGAAACCAGTGCCGGGCTCGTGCAAAATAGCTGCGTCTGTGCGACACATATATGTTAATGCAAAAACCCACCCTCCTCCGCTTCCACACGAAACAACATCTATCACACAGACTCAACTACACACCACCACCACTAAACACTAAAACTACACGATCGACGCGCGTTTCGCCTCTATACGAGGCATCATCAAGAGGCGAAACGCGCGGGTTTTTGCATGAACATATATGTGTCGCACAGACGCAGCTATTTTGCACGAGCCCGGCACTGGTTTCGCGGAGTAGCAAGGTAATTTGTTCCAGTTTGTTGATATGGACCTCCGCAAAGTAACGCCTGAATCTATTAGTTGTCCTTAAAGGCATCATATTTCTTAAGTTCGGTACTTAAATAACTTATGTAAACTTTTGATAGGTATAGCGTCGTAAGGCATCAAGTCCTAAATATAGGACAAATGTTAAACTGACGCCGAACTCACTGTCTCAAATGATATGGTTCAAAATTGAGAGAACGAAATTTGACGTGGGCTTTACAAGAATAGAACGGTTTGACGCCTGCAAGTACTGCCAAAAGCACTAGCGATCAATCCTTTAGTGTCACCGTTGTATCTATCCTAGGTTTTTTCTAATCCAATCATTTTAGGACCCAACCCACGTCCCACGTACCTATTGCTAAGTAGATAAAGATCGTCGACCTACCTAGTAAGGCGCGACTCATAAATGGTATGACTCAGGCTTTTTAAATTCACTTCGTGTTCACTAATTGATTGCGTGGTGAAAAAAGTTAAAATTTTTTAGACGTTGGGTTTTAACTTGATCACTGGCAAAGTCAAAAGTCAAAGTATCTTACAGAGTAGGCTTACAGGAAGCACTGATGTATGTCAGAAAATTTACCACCGGTTCGCAAAAAATATTGATGAAAAAATATCGTCAAAAAACTCTAAGGCATAATTTTTTTATTATTTTGTTTTTACATCCTAAATATTTAACACAGTAGGTGTACCCTATTTGGAACCAGAGATCGCCAATGCAAGTCGGGATCATTTCCAAACATCCCTGTCCAAGGTATAATAGTTATTGGTTTTATAATACGGCCGAGAAATAAATAAATGTATTCTTGGCAATAGATTTGAAGTTTGTGTCATTTTGTTCAGTAATGTTTTTAGAGGTTTGTTGTTACATCTTACGCAATTTCCCATGAACGACATCGTCATAGCGAGAAGGTAGGTACTCAGCCTAACAATTTAGTACCTTGTACGACGGTGACTTTATAACCCCGAGATAACAGCTACAGTTTCAATTCCTATGATACATAAGTACCTATACATATACAGTCGGTAAGATAAATAATTGGTAAGAAGTTGTAAAAGACATAATGCGTAGGTACAAATAAAAAGAAAACTAAACAGTTTCGACCATTAGAAAAACGTGATTGACAATCGAAAACCAAAATTACATGCTTAACTACAAATCTTCACACTTTTCTCATGTTGATCTTAAAGTATTCGACATCCGGTTTGAAGGACCAGCATTTTTTTGCGCACCTTCAACCTGCGCAAGTGTGTGTACAGTAAACTTGGAGTTTACTTAGCGGCGCGAGCGCCGTTACATTGTTTAACAACGTGTTTTGGAGGTTTTTAAGGATATACTATCCTTCGTTAGATTGTATGTACGTATTAATACTGTGTAAATTTTTTATTTAAAATATAATCCATTTGAGCGAATTAAAGTTCTTTTGGAGTTAATGCTTGAACAAAATGGGTAATTATTTTAAATGTAAGTTGAAACAGTTTTCAATCATGGCAACGGTATTACTTTTTTATGGAAAGGAGCTACAAACGAGCATGCGTGTCATGTTATTGAAAGTGATAATTGCCGTCCATATTAACCAGTATCCCAGAGAGTCGCTGATCCGCTGCCAGTATTCAACCCCCGAGCCACCGGGTCTCTTCACTAACTGACGAAACGCATTAGCAATCTACTACTTCACGCCGGTATTCTATGATAATGTGGTGTTACCCGGACTAGTCGTACTGCAACCAGCTATTACCTATAATTTGACTCTACCACTACAGTTGTTCTTGCAATCTTCATTACATCATTGGTTCACCCTTCATCATTATCAGCCTATTGCAGTCGCTGCTCGACATGGATCTCTCACACAGAACCTGATCTTCGCTTCTACGCAGCAAATATCGCTGGAGAATACCAGTTGTCGAGTGGAAACCGCGTCTTAGTAGACGTAGTATGGGACGCGACCTCTTAGGTTCAACTTGTTTCACCAAATAACATCATCATCATTTCAGTCGAACCACGTCCACGTCGGTTCTCGCTACTATCACCAGGTAATGGGTCCACCTTGTGGTCAGTTTGCCCAAGCTGCGTCTTCCAGTACGTGGTTTCCACTCAAAAACTCTTTGGCAATATCTGCGTCCGTTTTGCGAGCTAAGTGCCACGCCCATTGCCATGCAATCCTTAAAGCTTCTGTTTTAGGCTAAAGATATAAGCTATTGTAGTAAATCTTTGCACTAACCTGGGCTGTTGCAGGGGCATCGTCGGGTCTCAAGGCATGCAAGCTGCCTTCCTGCTGTTCAGCGAATGCTCGCACCACCGCTGCTGCGTTCCGGTAACGCTTCCACAGTTCCACGGCTTTGTGGTACCTGTGAAACAAAGCAGGGATGAGCATGTGGAACTGTTTACGTTGACGAAATGATTGTTCTTATGTATGCACGGTATGCAGAACATGATTATAAAAAAGGTAGTATCACTGTAGAAGGACAATGGTACATAATTACGCAACATTAGCGGTCTATATCGCGTGTGTTTTATCTAATCTAATTCCCGACGTTCCTAGTCTCTTCAAGGCAACGATACTTTTAGTGTCTCATGTTTACGGGTACATAAACAAAATCATCAAATCTAAAAGTCACAAAGCATAAGAAGGCATGTACATGGTTTTTATTAGTTTATGTTGCTAAAGCTCATGCGTATGCTTTGAATTTACGTTAGCATATATTTTGATATCAATAAATCAGTCATCATTCACTACTCATCTAGGCTGATGTTAACATTGCGTACCTGTCCGAATAGAGGTCTATTACGGACGAATATTTTATCAATCAATACCGTATGAATATAATTAATATGAGGATGACACTTACTTGTCGCACAACTGCGTCAGGTTCCTACACGTATGCTCATACGCAGCTGCGGCGTCATCAAGCTCTCTCTGCATCTTCGCCGCCACCGAAGCCTCCGTACTGGCAGCCAAAGGAGCGGCCGCAGAACGCAGCTCGCCGACCAGCTCGCCGCTGCGACGCGAGAGCGACTCGCTCAGGGTCTGGCGACAAATGACACTGTTAGTTTAGATTATTTGTTCAGTCAATAAAAAATTATATTGTTAATTGGATATTAGAATAAACTACACCCAAGTTTTTGCATTTCTACACACCTTATTGTCACACGTTTCATACTATGTCAGTACTCGTATGTCACAAATCATTAGAATTAGAATTTCCTACTTCTCGAAATGTGAAATATCTTATACATGACCCTACAGCAGAATTTAAAAAAACATTGTTCAACCCACCTCAAGTTTCTCAGTGGCTTTCAAAAGTCTGTCGTAGTCGACTTGCCCCTGTACGGTCAACAGCTCTGCCATGTAGTCGGCTTCGCGAACAGCTCCTTGCACCAGCTCCAGTTGCCGTTCAAACCGCCGCCAAAGCTGCACTTTGGAGCGGAGCCGGGCGCTCAGCTCGCTGGCTTCAGCTTCCAATTGTACGTGAGTTTCCTGATAGAAAATATAAGGGTTAGCTTGGTTCAAACTTTAGATAAAAAGGCCTGGCAATTAGTTAACAATTATTAGGTACCTACTTCAAAATATTAAGCTGTCCCCTAGGTCTAAAAAGTTCAATGTACTGGAAGCAATGTTAATAAAACTTGATCAAAAACTAGCCCAGAAATGAACTTGGTACATGTGTAAAGTAGTGAATTTTGTAGTTAAATTGGGTTAAATATTTAGCGGATCATTTCACCTATCATAGTAGACGTTTAACTTTGATTGTTGTCACATAGAAATTAAGTCAAAATTTAACTGCAAAACGATCCTTTGTTTAAATATAAGAACCGGCCATTATGCTTTGAACAAAATTACTTTTTTGACATGGGTAATAAGTTATCTTTTAAATATACATTCTTATTTGATTTGAAATCATAATTTTTTTCCATATTATACATAAGTCAGCGTTGGTTTTAGCTTACCTGTAATCCAGTGATATCCTTCTCTAAGTCCGTAAGTGAGACGGACACCCTTAAACAGGTCGGCAGAGTATGCAGCGCTTGGTTAAGTGCTCTTATATCCCTCCACTGTGACGCCAGGTCTTCAAGCAATCTTTCACAGGTCTCTGAGGCCCGCTCAACGACGTCACTACCAAGACGTTCTGCCGCCTCGCATTCTTCAATAGTTAGTCGTGCGCGACGCTGACTCTTCTGGCAACGCGTTATACCTGCTTGCACTTGTACTATCTTCTCCTTTAATAGCATACTACGTTCCAGTTCTTCAGCTATCTGATCGTCTAGGTTACGTGACTGTGATAGTAAAGCTCCCAAGCGGTCTGACTCTGCCGTTGGCAGCAAACTTAGTCTGCCGAGCTCGTTTTGAATCCTGTCAACTCTGCCTGTCATCACTTGGAGTCTCTCGATGTAAAGATTTAGTTCATCTTCACTTCTGATTACAGCTTTTAAACTATCTAGAGACGCACGTAGCTCTCTGATTTCATCTTCTAGGATGTTCAGTTTTTCCCCTGACGATACGCCGCGATCAGAAATGCTTTGAATTGCTGAAGAATGTAAGCTGTCTATTTTGCCGGCCAGCTCTCGCCATTCATCCTCTATCTTTAAGAAGAATTGTCGTTGAACCATTTCATCGGATATCGGTAATATTTCCAAAGCTTTTTCAAACTGAACACCGGATTCGTTCTTAAGATTATTGTGAACCTCATGCTGAGCTTTAAGCTCCCAAAAGCGTCGTAAGTTGCCTGTGGTTGTTATGTTTTCAGGGGTAATATGTTCAAGTTCCCTGTTAGCAATCTTCATCCAGTTTTCAATCCTTTCTATTATGAAATCATACGTTATCCAGTTTTCTTTAAAGGCTGTCAAACGAATTAGCCTAGAGTCTACATCTTCTTGTAGTCTAAGTAACGTATCCAGCGCCTGAGAGCACTCTGATGCTAAACCAGAGCAGACTATAAGATTCTGAAGCCCATCAGTTATTGATAACAGGCGTAAGATTTTAGCGTGGTGGTGTGATACGTCCAAACTAACAGACTGGTACAGGTTGATGTATTGCTCGTGGTCGATAGAAGTGACATTGGTGAGATCAGGGATTCTCTGCTGCGCTACCCTCAGCCACTGTTGTTCTTCCTTCATGCCTTGTTCTAACGTAGTCCATCTTGAAGCAGCTAGTGTCATCTGTTGGGCACGACCAGCTGCCCTATCGATTATGGCCGTCGCCCTATCGTGAAGTGAATTATGCAACGACGAGTATTTGGATCTAGTCTCACTGTCTAGATTATCTTCGAGAGATTCAAGAATGGCTCTACAGTGGCTAAGGTTAACAAAGAACTTCCTATGTTTTTGGATTTCTTCATGCAAATGATCCAAATCAGATACAATTATCTTCCCGTCAACAAGCGCTTCTGCTACATCGGTAATTTGACCAAAGTCTTGTAAAGTTTGTTCATATTCTTCCGCTAAAGCTGATAGCTGAAGAAGTCGATCTCGTTCAGTGTTTATAGAATTTTCCACTTGCTTGGTGTCATCGTCACAGGTGTACAGGTTAGCGGGGCATTCTCTCCTTGGATTAGTTTCGACAAGAATACGGTAACGTCTAAACATTGTTGTAACCGCATCAGAATTTGCTATATTGACGTTCTCTAATTTGTCTAGCTTTTCAAGCTTTTGTTGCGTAGGAATATCAGCCAAAATGATGTCGTCTAGATTCGATTTTACTTTGTCTACAGACTCCTGTAATTTGTCGGTGTCATTTAAGAATTTAATCCAGTCCTTTTCAACTTCTTTCACCGTGAGAGGGCTTTGGCTGTTCAACGTACTAACAGCGTGTGCCTGGCGTGTCAACATCTCAATCAAAGTGATAATTTCTTCGTTTACTTCGCTTATTTCAACGATTTCTTTCAGACTTTGAATATAGCCGTGCAAAGAATCCAAACGTTGAGTTTCATTAATCGGTCTACCGTTAGTTATAGTTTCTCTTTGGATTCTGTATTGGATTTCTTCTAACCAAACAGAAATCGTTTCAATTATTACCACGACGCTTCTCTCATTGATTGAAGGATCATGTTTGTTAACAGCCTCTTTCAGATTATCTAGCTCCTTGTTAACAACAGCATCATAAGATTTTTCTACAGATTGATCTAAAACTGCAACAGTCATTGAACTATCAGGAACATGTCTGGGTGATTCTGTTAATGACTGCGTTCTTTTTTCTAAGGCATCAAGCAGCCTTGCCTTCTCAGATTTTTGTGAGAGGTAAACGGACTTTGTAGGCGAAGGAGATTTAGATTTTGATCGTTGAACAACATCAGAATAAGTAAGTTTTTGAGTACCAAATGCTTCTTGTCGGTCAGGTGATACAGGGCTTGCGAGTTGCGAAATACCCTCATCAATAGATGAAGTATCTTTAGAGGAATAGTCTTCGCTAGTGGGAGTTACTGACATTAGTAACTCGGTTGTGATAGGGTCGGATAAACTTTCTGGTGTTTGTGTCACTGGCGACTCCATCCTTCTTTTATGTTTCTTTTTCTTCTGCTTTTGTCTTTCACCAACTATAGACTGTGGTGCTTCCATTTGGCGTTCATTATCAAGGAAGTCATTTGTCGCTTCAGGTATAGTCACTTGAGCACGCAAATGAATTTCATAGGGTTCATCAGTGGACGTAGATATTGAATCTTCGGAATAGACTCTAGGCGAGGTCTGCTGTGTACTGTCAACAGTCACTGTATCTTTCTGACTTATGTCTAGATCGACAGGTCTGGATACTACAGGGACTTCAACTTTAGGCTGTTCGGGCTCTCTAGGAGTAGTTTGTTGAGTGCTATCAGTTGTAGTAGGTTTTTCGAAATCCAGAATAGGTATAATTTCTTTTTGTACAGGTGATTCCATTTTGGTATGTTCTGGTGATCTTGGAGATGTTTGTTGACTGACATCAGAAACTTCTGGCTTAGAAGGAGCAGCTGCTACTTCTTCAGTTTGCTCTGCAACTGTGATTTCGGTTTGCGGTTCGTCAGACTGAGTGAATGCACTTACAACGGAAATGTCAGGTGTCTGTATGCTCATTTCAGTTACTTCTATTTCTTTTACCGGAGTAGTACATGTCTCTTGGTCAGTAATTTCTTGGGATGTTTGAATGTCAGTTTCAACAGTTTCAACTAGCATTTCAGTGCTCTTTTCATCTGTTTGTACTTCAGGTAATGGTGACGTCTGCATTTCTTTGCTTTCTGTCCCAACTTCAGGTGTCTCCGGCTTTTCTATTTCTTTGCCTCCTTCCATAGGAGAAGAAGTTTGTGAGAACTTTTCTTCCGGGGTAAAAATATCGTGTGAAACTACTTGGGTTGTTGCTTCAGACTGAACCACTTTTTCAGGTGACTCTGTTCTACTAGTCTGTATTTCCATATCAATGACTGGTATTTTTTCAGCAACCGTAATAATTTCTTCGATAGTTTGGGTGTCAGCTTCTTTTTCCTCCCTCGGAGTTGTTTGTGCTACAGTTTCTGTAACAGGTGTGGGTGATGTTTGCAACTCAATCGCAACTGTTTCTGGTTTTAACTCTTCTTTGTCTTCTTTAATGGATTCAGTCAGTTCAGGCGAAGTTTGCACCGAATATTCTTGAGTTGGAACTTCTTCAACAACCGGTACAGTAAACGTGACAGTAGTTGTAACTTCTTTTTGCACAGTTTCTGGGCTACTCTGAACACATTCTTCGACTATTTTAACTGTGCTTATATCGGATGTTTCACTCATTGTATGATAAGATTCATCTTTAGGCGATTCCACGTTTTCACTACCTATCTTAGGGCTTTCAAGTTTTTGTTCTTCAGCGGGTTCAGGTTCCTGTTGTTTTTCTGGTTCACAAGGTAGTTTTTTCTTTCCCTTCTTCTTTCTGCCTTTCTTTTCCTGTACAGGTTCTGCTATTTCTATTGGAGTTGACACAGAAGTATCATCAGACTCAGCAGTGGTCTCCTTTGGATAAACAGTCTCTTCACTAACACCATGGGTTTTGCGCTTCTTTTGCCTCTTTTTGGGCACTGGTGTTGGTCCTTGAGAGATCTCTTCAGCTTCATAACCTTTCTCTTCAGTAGTTCTTTCAGATTCAACAAATGAATCTGGTTCTAATGATTCTACTTTAGGTTCTAAAACATCTTCAGAGGGTTTGGGTGATTCTAAGGGTGGTGATGTTGGTAATTCAACATAGTGACTAAGAGACGAACTATCTGATTCTATGACACTTTTGTCAGTTTCAGTGGGCAATTCCACCGGTATGTCCGATTTAATAGAATCAGCCAAGCTACTATCAGGTGTGGGCTTGCGTTTCTTTTTCTTTTTACTCTTTTTGTGATCTTTTGATGAATCAGTTGTTTCGCTTGACGGTTGATCTGTTTCTTCAATCTGAATTTCAGCCACAATTGGTGTTTTACTTGTGTCGCTTGGAAGTTTAACCTCTAAAATAGGCTCAGGAGTAGGTTCTTTTGGTTCTACTATTTCCTCTTTCATAGATACTGGAGAAAGTTCTTTAGTCATTATTGGCACTGGTTCATCAAGAGGTATTTCTTCAGCTACAGTAATTTTAGGATGATCTTCGATAACCTTAATTTCACTTGGTAGATGGACATCAATATCTTTTTTGACTACAACCGATTGTTTGGTTTCAAAACCTTCAAGCTTAATGTCAAATTGTACTTTAGGCTTACTCTTCTTTATATCTGTTTTTGAAAGCGACATAGAGATGTCAACAGTTTGTACTGGTTTTTTCGGTTGACTAATATTGTCGGCAACTTCTTTTTGACTTCCCAATGATGGTTTCAATTCTCTTAAATGGGTGTCATGACGCTCTGATTCAAGTAGCAAATTAACGTCATATTTGAGCTCTGTTTTTTTAGGTGCTGTCGGATCTATTTTTGCTGTAGTTTGGTCATTTGATTTTGCTTCAACTCCAGTATGGGTTAAAATTTTCATTTCTTCATGAATGACGCGGGGTTTCTGATCCTGTTGCACGTAAGAAATTTCTGATGTTAACGGACAGACTGTGTCAGTTTCAGTAAGTATAGTTCCAACTTCAATGGGTTCTATTTTCACCAGTGATTGTGCTGATGCCATTTCTGTTTTAACTTTAGATACATTAGCAGTACTTTGTACAGTATCAACTGTATCTGTTTTTGTTTCTTTGGCTAGTAATGTTTCCTTCGGTTTCTCAGGGTCTTGATCATTTCCTTCTGAAGACAAAAGTTCTTTTGTTATGTCCACTATGCCTTTTTCTGGTGGTGAACTAATTTTAACTCGGTCTAATAACTTTTGTTCCTTAATTTGCTCTACAGTTGCTGGTTCTGCTTTTTCAACTGTTTGCGATGCAGTAGTAATTTCCGTACATTTGGTTGATTGTGCGTCTTCAGGAATAAATTGTTTAACAATTTGAATAGTTCCTTTTACTGTTTTTGGATCTAGATTTTGTTTCTCTTGGTCCGATATAATTTCATACGTTTGTTCTAATAAAGGTACATTTTCAGAAATAACTTCTAAAACTGGTTGTTTTGATGTCGAATCGATAATACTTGGAGTGAATTCTTCGATTGTTTTCTTATTTTCTTGAGCTTGTTCATCGACATAATCAGAGCTGGCGATTTCCTTTTTAATAAAATCTGTAGTAATTATGTTAGGTTCTTGATTTGAAGAGGTACCAGATGTTGATAAAGGTTTTTGAAACTCAAATGCTTGGACTTCTTTAGTTCGAGATACATCCTCAGTGACTAATGTATCACAAATTTTCTCAACACTATGTACAGTCTCTAGTGAAGCTTGTGATGTGTCTTTTCCTGTAAGTACTACATTATCATCATCTGCATTTGTTGGTAGTCCTGGTTTTGTGTGCAAGTCAGTTACTACAGGTTCAGGTATACTTTGTAAATGGGTTAGTTCAGGTTTGGGTGATGGCAGTTGACTTGCGTCTGAACCTAACGTTTTCGCTTTTTCGTGTGAAATGAAATCAAGAACTGATTTTTGTTTGCTTTCCGACTCAGTTTCAACAAACTCTGATTTCCATTCGCTTTGCAACTCCGTTTTGACAGGTTCCGGTGATTGAAATTGTCTGTGCAATTCAGTCGCGACAACTTTAGGGGATTCTGGTTTACTTTGCACCTCTGTCTCAACAAGTTCAAGTAAATCAGGTTTGCTTTGCAAATCAGTTCCGACAACTCCTGGTGATTCCGGTTTGCTTTGCAACTCAGTTTCAATAGGTTTAGATGACTCTTGCTTGCTTTGAGACTCTGTTTCGATAGGTTTAGGTGATTCTGGTTTACTTTCCACTTCAGCCTTGATAAGCTTCGGTGACTCT
Organism: Ditula angustiorana; assembly: GCA_963691745.1. NCBI lineage: Eukaryota > Metazoa > Arthropoda > Insecta > Lepidoptera > Tortricidae > Ditula > Ditula angustiorana. The sequence continues at coordinate 14,806,799 of OY829481.1, read as the reverse complement.
AGTTTACTTGGCAAATCTGTTTTGACAAGTTTAGATGACACCAGTTTGCTTTGCACCTTTGTTCCGTCAAATTCCGGTGAATCTGGTTTGATTTGCGCTTCAGCCTCGATAACTTTAGGTGATTCTAGTTTTCTTGACAGCTCAAATGCGACAGGTTTAGGTGATTCTGGTTTGCTTTGCATTTCTGTATCGCCAAGTTTAAGTGATTCTGGTTTGCTGGGCAACTCAATTTCGACAGGTTTAGGTGATTCTAATTCACTTTGCACTTTAGTCTCGATAACTTTCGGTGATTCTGGTTTGCTTGGCAACTCAGCTTCGATAGGTTTAGATGATTCTGGTTTACCTTGTGACATTATTTCTACAAGTTCAGGCAATTCAGGCTTGCTTTGCAACTCATTTTCATTAAGTTTCTGTGTTTCTGGTGTGCTTTGCCATTCAATTTCATTAGGTTTATATGATAGCACTTGACTTTCCATTGTTTCTGGCTTGCGACTTGCATCTGGATGCAAAGCATGAGCTCTCTCGTTTGATATAAAATCAAGAACTGTGCCAACTTCAGACTTTGTCGGTACAGTTTGTTCAGTAATTGGTTCTTGCTTCTTAGTTGTTTTCACTGGGACTGGTTCAAGTTCGGGTTTAACTATTACTTCTGGTTGAGTATGTATTTCTAATTCAATTTTCTGGGTACTGATGACCGTAGATTGGTCAAGTTTAGGTTCGTTTTCTAACGTTGTTGGTTGTTTTGCAATATCAGTTTCAGTAAAAGTTACATTAAGATCATCTACTTTGTCTCGTTTTAGTTCTGGTTCAACATTTATTGTGAGTTCCTCAGGTGCAGTGCTTTCAATTAGTTTATCGACAAAAGTTACTCGTTTGCTTGGAGATGCCGATTTTGATTTTCTATCAGGGCTTGAAACTTTCTCAATTGATTGTGAATGTTTTATATCTATTGATACAGGAACAATTTTTTCTACTTCCTGTTGTTCTGTAATGATAGGATCTGTATTCGTTGTTTCCATTGTAATGTCTCTTCCTTTTGAGATTACACTTTGTGATAATTGCATACTGTCGATTTTGGAAATGGTAGTAGGAACACGTCCGATATTGACATCTATTTCAGTTGTGACAGTGGTTTTCGGAGTATATTCATCATCTGGTTCTTCTACTATTTGTTCTGTGACATGTTCTTTACCATCAATAATTTGAACCTGTCTTATTATTTTTATACGTTTAGTCTTTACACCTTGCTCTTGAACTGTGTGAGTGGAAACTTTGGGTTCCTCTTCAATAATTTCTACGTCATCAGGTTCATCGAGGACTTCTTCAGTCACATGTTCCTTACCATCAATTATTTGTATATGTTTGATTATACGCCTTCTTGTTCTAGTTATTTTTTTTGTGACTCTCTGCACAACCGTGGCCGTATTAGAGGAAGACATTTCAAATGTAGAATGCTGATAACCTTCGCTTGTTAAAGTAGTTTGACCATCATGTGGTTCTTGAACATAGTACATTTCTTGAGTTTGAGTTCCCTCTGGCACGTCCGAATACGTTTCTGAAACTATTACCGTCTGCTCAGGAGTTGTATCTCTAGTCTGTGACTGTTTAATAGCTGCAGTTGATGATGTGAGTTCACCTTCCATTTGTATAAGTTCCTTAGACAATTCTTGATCTTCAACCTTTGGGTTGGATTCACTTTTATCTTTGAGAGACTTATCGTAGTTGTCATCAGGTTTACTGTCTTTAGGCTCATCGTCAGATTTGGAACCTGTCCTTGGAAGTTTTTCGTCTTTGCTCATATCTGGCAATTCAGGCTTATGGTCGTGGTCATTATCGTCGTCTATTTCTTCAAACTGCAGATCCCCTTGATCTTTAACGCTTATTGATACCCTTGGTATTTGTTCTTCAAAGACTTCCACATTATCAGGTTCATCTATCACTTCTTCCGTAACATGTTCTTTGCCATCTATGATAACAATTCTCCTTATAATTCGTCGTTTCGTTTTAACTATTCTCTTGGTAACTTGTTGAACCACAGCAGTTACACTTGAAGATGACGTTTGAATTCGAGCGTTACCATCACTTTCTGCTAACTGTAGAATTTCCTCAGGATTCAATCCTTCTTCTAATTTTATAACCATACCAGGTCTTGACGTAAACTCTTGGATAGTAACCTCGCTGCCAGGTAGTCCTGATACAACTTGACCACCGAATGTTTGGTATTCAACTCTTTGAACACCTCCGTCGTCAAGCATGGTTGAACTGGAACCTTTATCTTCTTTCAACGTGATTTGTGAAAATGATTGGTCCTGCGCTCCGTCTGAAATCATATGTGTCGTATGACGATGGCTGTGAACCATTTGCTGACGCGTAACAAGAGTCTTTCTTATTTTTTTGACAATTATTCTTTTAGTTCCATCTGCATCGACAACCACTTCAGTCGTTGTCTCATCAGGTTCAACCATTACAGTTTCAAATGACTGCGGTAGGCTATGTGTTATGTTGAGTTGAGAATCTTTCCCTTTACTGTCATCCGTATAATGAGCATCGACAAGCAAACTTTGCTCATCGATCTTTTGTTCTCTAATTACAGGTCGACTTTCTATTTCAAATATTTCATGATTTCCAGCAATAGTTTGTCTCACTTTGATATTTTCTAAAATTTCTTTTTTATCAGTAATCGGTTCACTTGTTTGAATTTCAACATCATGAGGTGGAGCACAAGTAATTGAAACATCTTGCGTTGTGATTCTCTCTGGCTCGCACATAATAGCCTTGTCTGTAACAGGTGGGGATTCAGATCTTAGACTTTTTCCTGTTTGAGTCTCAGTTGTGATAGTCGGAATTTCTTCTTTGACCACAATCCGTTCGATTATAACTTCCTTTTCATGCGGTGTCTTTACAATTGTCACTTCTTCTTTACTAGGCATTTTCTTTTCACTTGGAGTCTTTTCCAAGGTAGGCTCTTTATTTTCACTGAGTAACTTTTCACTAGATTCTTTTTCCTTTTCTGTCAATATTTCACGGGGACTTTCTTTCAACGACGGAACTTCTTTTAGTTTTTCTTCCGTTTTAACGATTTCACTCTCTCTAGGAGAAGCGATTTCCTCAGGCATTGACGTTGAGTCAATGGTCCTGTCAGTCTGAGATACATCCTCCTCAATGACTTCAGCTACAGATCTAATCTGCAATAAAACCTGTCTTAACCGCTCTATCTCTATAATGACTAGATTTCTCGTTTCCACTAACGATTGTTGTGTTGTCTTCAGCTTATCTTCCAAAGATTGACTAGACTTATCAATACCAATTAAACTAATTGATTTTAAAATAATTTCATATTCTTCGTATTCCCTGATATATCTCTCATAAACTTCAATATATCTTATTATATCTTCTTCAGTAAGTACATCCGATTGTTTTGCAGATTCTTTAAGCTCGTTATCGATGGTTTCTAGCCAATGGTCTAGCTTGGCAATTTTCTGTTTTTGTTCTTCTATTTCCTTTGCCTGGCGAGCCACTTCTAATTTCGCGTCCTGAAATGCACAATATCAGGTTTTAGAACAAAAAAAAATAGTTTAAAAGTCGTTGTAGTCACACAGAGATACCTTTAAAAAGCTGAATAAACAATAAAGGGAGGTCTATTAATTAATATATTACGTAAAATGAAACAGCATTTAATACTATACTATATTTAAAAAAAATGTTCATCAGGTTACTTAACTGTCTTGTAATAGTTCAACATACTTATTTTTTAATTAAAAAAAACGCAAATTAAAATGTACCATTACCTTCCTTACCTGGATGATGTCCAGCCCTTGCCTTGCTTGTTGCAGCAGCTTCACTATCCTCGCTCTCATCATCATCAGCTCCCGACTTAGAGCTTGGATCTCCATCTCCTGGCGATATTCCATTATCTTGGACTCCAGGATTTCCGCAGCCTCATCACACTTGGTGAGGACCGAGATGCCCTCCTGAAATTTTAGTGTTTGTAATTTTACAGAAGTGTTGTTTCAAGAAGTTTATCAAAATTAAAACTTTTACTTAGTGGGAAGTCATTTTTAACGCATTTTACTTTAATAGATTTTATGTCACTAAAATTAACATTAATCCATTATGATTGACATGTTGAAATTTGATTGTTTTAACATATGTCTAATCAAAGAAATTTTAAGTTTAGTTGCAACGCTTGGGTATAAAATAACTTGGACGCGATAACAAAGTTTCCCTTGGAAGTTTGACAAAAAAAATTTGCTTCATATTGTGAGACAAAACACCTATTAAGTAATATTTCTTCATTCACATTTGACAAGGCTAGCTAACACTATTTTAAAATGTGATATTGTGTTGAGGAAACTTCTAAATATACTCATGACTTGTTTACGCTTCATTATAAATGATAGCTACTTATGTCATCCTATGTTTCCAGAAATGTTTATTGAGCACGTTTAAGTAACACCTATGCGATAAAACCACTGGATTAAATTAACTGACTGATCAACTTTGAATATGCTGACTGACATAAACAAGAAGAGAGGACGTTCTTAGACGAATTTAAAATTTTCAGTGTGCTAACTAGGTTCCAAATATTTCGTAAGGTTATTATGATTGGCAGTTACTAATGTTCGTTTTCTATTTTCTAATATAGCTTTCTTTTTTAGATATATCGGACTTCTATTATCCTCCTAGAGCAGTTTTCCAGTTTCCTTATTCGAAGTACGCTTTCTGTACAATGAGCCTAAACTTGGCAGGTTATTACAATAGAGTTACTACCATTTGATCTATATAGCCTCTGTAACATGTTATTACAGTACCTATTTAGGCAATGCACATAATCAGATACTAAGTACATAAACTTAATGGTGCAGAACTTGAAGAGGTTAAATTGTACGCTAGCTCTCGCTCTGTTGACGATATAGTCACGAGTAGATCTTTTTAGATTTTGGACTGTGTGCAATATAATTATGTTGCTGATTGTACCTGAGTCCACCCCCCACTAGTCCACCAACGGTCTTAGCTAATCTGATGCTTATAAGCCAGCATATTTTAAGTCTATGAACTGGCCAGATGGAGGGAGTAAGGGACCACATACGTCCCTATAAAATTTCTTTGACCCGGGGAAGGGTTTCATAAATCTCTTAGTCAATCTTAATAAGTGCCAGTTAGTTCAATATCCTAAAAGCTTGCGGTGCTATTGATTGTTATCTATATATCTTTAATTGTTGTTTTTTGTGTTAATTTTGTTTTGAGAAAGTAAGAAAAAAGGATACTCCGCAGAATTTTCCATTTCTTAAAGCGCTGGCAGACTCAGACATGTTAAAGAGCCTATGTATCCTACTCACAAAATATGTTATATCATAAAGTTTAAAGCGTCAAGACAAGAAAACTAGGACATAGTGCCTTAGTAAAACTTAGTAGGTCTGCTACGTTACTAGGATCCCATGGTTTCCAACCTGACAGTAACTGGTGGACAAGTCAGTGTGATTTTACTTGCCTCGTGATGTTTTCCCCTAAAATCAATTCTCCTAGTACTCTACTTTACTGTAATATCATTTATATTTATCTCCAAGGTTTGTAGTTTTATGTTTACATCGAAGTGAACTAAATTCTTCGGTCATAAAATTGATTTTACTGCCTCTTGGTTTAACACAACATTGCTGTTTAGGTTATTAAAAGTAATGCATCATTAAATTTATCATAGTTGCCAATAAAATCACTTTGTTAAAGATTAAAGTGATGAACGCCGGTGATGCCGGATTAAATGCCACTTCAGCAATACCTACCTATTTATACAAAAAATCCTCTTTTGATTTTAACCAGCGCAGTAGGTAAAAGACGTACCTGCTGTTATTTTTAACATAATTATTTACATGCTTAAAAAGTTTCAAAAATCAACCTCTTAATAAAGATTTAAATGTAATATTTTTGTCCATTTAGGTCTTAAAATATAATTTAAATCCGTTGCATCCAAACTTTTTTGTTTTCACTCACTTTCGAAAACAAACACTTTTTTATCACTTGTCACTTCGCAATTCCCGCTCTTCGTCGTTCGATATTCGGTCGAAGTGCTCCACTGTCCGCGAAACACTGCCCTACTGAATGATGCCAAGCGCCTATATTTATTATTAACCTATGTCGTAATGTATAGTAAGTATACCTTCATGACATCATCACAAAACATGGCTAAAATGCAGTCATTGCCAAGATAAATCAATATGCAAGGAATTGATGACGCTGATTCGTGTACAATTGTAGATTCTAGTTTTGTTTACGTTGGGGCCAAAATGTCGTCAAGCTGTGCCAAATGATGCTATCATCGCCTATGTTGTTGGAGTTGTTTCTATAGACTTTGTAAATCGCGTGACGGTTCCGCCTCGTCTAACTTCTCAAAATCAGAGACTCCTTTTAGAATTATTTTAATAAAAAACTGATTAATATGTTTTGATTCCAATATAAAATTGATAAACAGACTTCTAATATACAGGCTGTCTCTAAAACCAACGATAAAACGAATGGAGCTGATAGGGTTGCTCAGAAGCTACTAGATTAAGTAATTTTGTCTTACATAAAAATGTCATAGTTTTCGAGACACTTAATAGTATAGGATCCCTCCTTAAAATGACCTTCACCGAGCTGGTTAATGGAAGAAAAATATTTTATATTCAATTAAATACGTCAATAAATATATTGCAAATGGGTTGTCTAAAAAATTTCAGTCCAGAATATGATTAATTAACAATTGAAAAATTGTTTTTTTTTTAACATTTCGCTGGTTTGGTTAATAGACAAATTCCATACCAATCGAAAGTATGAAACCCATAGAATATGCAAACGTTAGGTTGACTATTTTTTTCCCGTCACAACTCTTGGGTAATATATGGGTAGCTCTTGAGCCACCGTATCAGTTTTCATTGTTTAATAGTTGGTTTTAGGGACACCCCGTGTCTCCGCTGCATTTTTTCTGGAATTTCCAGAATATAATTCAAAATATAAACCTCGAGATAAAAAAATAAGTAGTTTTTTTCTATCTTGTAGAAACAGTAATGTATATCTGTTTTAAGGAGATCATTCACTTGGATAGATATTATAACTGTCCACGACAATAATCAATCTTACTATTTTGAATTTGAATACAATTATTATCATGAAACATAATCTCTTGCGGGTTAAGGAAATCAACTGTCTGGGAATTATAAAAGCCTGTAGAAACATCAGCAACGTTGTCAGTGGGACAGACAGTTAATTCTAAGTACTTTGATGGTATATTTACAGTGAAACTTACCCTAAGACCTTCTTCCATGGCTCCAAGACTTTCATCAGGCAGATCAGAGAGACGGGCTTGTACATTCTTTACTTCTTCTAGTAGACTTTCAATATCATTAGATAAGTCATCCTGAGAACACACACTCATATTAGATACTACTAATCTATTAACTGGAATTGAATCTAAAGATGGATGACCACTAATTAATTTGTTTCCACTTGTATTTAACTTTAAACAATGCTGTTAATAATAAACAAGAGTAACATTAGAGCGAAGATTTATGGTATTTCTGGTTTCACTTCAAATGCTTTAACATTCTAGGCTATCTCTAATTTGTTTTAGAGAGCGTCACCGTCTTTAAATTCCATTCCGTTTATAACGATTAGATGCAAGGGTAAAAATAAAACGTCGAGCATTTCAAATGCATAGGCATGTTAGCTACTGACAACATCAAACCTCAAAATAAATTTAGTCGACACCGGCTCATGCTTTAAGCCATTCAACATCAAAAATATTATTTGGAATTAGGGCTTGTGAAACAAATAAAGCTGGGCTGTATGCTATGGAAAAGGATGAACACGTAGCCGTAAGTGGTTTTTTTAAACTTCTTATGGCAATTTTCAAAAATAATTGATAACATTTTAAGTCAAATTACAATTAAGAATACAATAATGGAGCAGTATACTGAACTATGCTCGCAATTAGCCAATTATAGTACAAGGACATACTAGCCAGTGATGGTTTAATTTTAGAATAAAAATGTAAAACGAAATTCTTAGTGTTCATCCGACAGAATACATTGAATTGTTCATTCTAAGGATACTATCAGGGTTTCTAAAATTGCATCAAAGTCACAACTGACCTGAGCTTTGCTTTGCTTACTCCATAACAGCATTTTTATCCTTTGATCGCTAGTTTATGGCTAAAGTCCAAATAAAACGTTTTTCTCTCAAAATCTTCAAAGAAGCATAAATTCCGTCGATCGTCTTGTAGTGACCAAATTTTCACTAATAATACAGCACTTTTAATTAAAATAAGTAAAATTAGAAACGGTTGTCATTTTAATTTCGACTGATTTTTGCCGAAAAGGGTCTTTGTTCAACAAAATGTAATAAAAATAATTAAATAAAACCATAAATGCAATCATATGTTTTTATTACAATCAAGTTAAGACCACTGCTTACAAGCTAAAAAACAGTGTTCGACAAACGGGGGTTAAATAGATGACTAGACATGACTAGATTTAGTACTAAACACACTACATCGACTAGAATAAATGACTACATAAGTACTTCAAATGCGTATAAACTATTGCGACTTACAGTGCATGCCAAAAAGGCTCTACAAGACGAACGGCGGATTTATCTGACACTGACTGTTCACGATACAAATCGTAATAAGTGAAATTAAGAATTTAGTATAGATATCATGCCAAACATAAAAAATAAATTGCAAAGTTGTACAATACGACTGTAGGTCAGTCACCTTGGGTGTCCTCTGGGCTGCCTCGGCCGCCGGCTCCTGTAGGGGTGAAGGGGGGGCTGGTTCTAGGGGTAGGTTTGTTAGTATATCCTCTCGGGCGTCAACTAATCCGGTACTTTCGCTAAGAGAGTCAGTGGGCGTTTCTATGTTCAAGTAAGAACTTTGATCTTTCCAACTACAAATGCCGCCAGGTAAGTCCATCGAAATATAGTTCGAGTCAAACGGAGAGCCGCAAGAGTCCTTAGACTCCTCCACGTCGGAGGTATGCCCAGAACTACCGCTAGGGTCTTTATCTTTATCGTTTTGATCATTTACCTCTACTTCTATTTTAGTTACAGGAGGTGTTTTGGATTTCCTAGCCATTAAAAGAAAGTATTGGCATTCCGCGTCATGGTACAAATGTTTTTCGGGCCAGAACGCACTGTCGTTTCCAATGTTTTCTTCAAGAATGTCACATTTGGTTGTATCGTAGTTTTTGGTTTCAAGTGAGACAATTTCTGGAGTATTTAATTGCTTTTGTGCAATAAGGTGACGTTTTGCGTCGTCTACCACCGATTTTTCGACCCAGAAATTGTCTTCTTTGATATTAGATTGGGTATTAGTGATGACATCATGGACAGTGTTAGAAAGGTCTATTTCTACTGATTCTACAATCTCAATTGGATTAACAAACGTGTCAGTTGGTTTTTTATCTTCAACGATATGCTTGATTTCTGTGACTATAGGTTCGGTAGATATAAACTTATATTCTTCTTCTGAACAATCAAGTTTTGTAGGTTCATCTTCTAACAAGGCATCGATCATACTGACGCTAATATGTTTGTCTTCTAGAGCTTCTTCCAATTTATTTTCTCCCAAATTGGTTGATATTTTTTCTTCACAAATCTGAAGAGTTTCTTCGGGACTTTGAGGAACACTTACAGATTTTTCTTCAAATACTAATGCTTCAGTTTCAGATATTATTTCAGATTCTGGAGATGCCAATAGAGGCGTAATACTATCTAATACATCATTTTGAGACTCTGAAGTCTGGGAATCTATCAACTCTCCTGGAGTGCCATCACTGACTTGAGACGAATCTTCAGGCAAAAGCATTTCTTCAATTTCTCTTTGCAAATCAGCCATTTTGCTTTCAAGAGACAGTTCTTCCGTAATCTTTTCCGTTAAGCTTGTTTTTTGAGTGACAATAATTGCAGGATTTTGTGTCTGTTCTGTGTTATCACTGAAAGCTCGTTCTACGTTGGCAGAGATATCAATAGGCAAAGTTTCTTGTTTAGGCTCTATGGTAATGGAAGTCACTTCTTTTGATGGGTTCAGTTCAATGGTTATAACGTCATCTATGCAACTGGGATCATTTTTCCAAAATTGGGCTTCATTATAAACTCGATCTTTGACAGGTGTATTTACCGACTCAGGCGTTGATACTGAAGACTGCATTTTAATTACTTCATCTTGAGTATGTGTTACTTTTTCTTCTGATTTATTTTCAGTTTCGGTTTTAGAACTTGCTAATTCTACGCGAGGGGCCACAATAGATTTATCTTTTTTCTTTTTCTTATTTTTCTTTTTCCCTTCGATTTCTTCTACAGTTGTTTTCTTAGGAACAACGTTTATTTGATCTTTATGCTCAGTTAGTATTTCTACGTCCATTTTTTCTTGTTTGGTTTCGATATGCTCTTCAGATGTTATCTTTTCTTTTGATTTGTTTGATCTATTCTTTTTGTCTTTCTTTGATTTTTCGGTTGTAGTATCTGGAGTAGCATCAAGACTTTTAACACTAACTTCTTTTTCTTTCGACTTAGCTAATCGACTTCTACCTTTTTTCGGTTTTTCAAGTTTTACTTCCGGTTTCTCTTCAACATCAAGAGTAGTTGAAACTGTATCTACAGTATCAGGCGTAAGAGTTGATAATGGTTCAAATTTATTTACGGATTTCTCACGTTTCTCTGGCGGTTGGTTAGTATTAGATTTAGACCTCGATCTGTTATCTCTTGACCTTGATCTTGATCTATTACGTTTTTCAACAATAATGAAGCCTTCGGCATCAATATGCGCTTCAGTTTTATGTTCCGTGTCTGATTCATCCACTAATATAAGGGGTGGTTTGTGTACAGCTGGAAATTCTATAACTGCATGTTTTTCTTCTTGTGGTTTTCTTTCAGGGGACGAGCGATTAAATGCAACGATTTTAGCCCAAGAATTTTCGGGAGACTCAAGAACTCGGGATTCTTCGTCCGACTTTACATTCATTTGTATTGGAGCTTCTGTTTTTACAGGAGATTCGTAAATTGTGGCTGACTCCTGTAGCTTAACAAGTTCGTTAAACTCAATGGGTTCATGTAAACCTTCAGCAACAACTTCAGCGTAAGATTTACCATCATCAGCGCATTTAGCCCATACATTAACTGCTTCTACGTCAGCCCTTGTCTCAGGAATTGATAAAGGTTGAGGCGTAAGCGCAGATGGTTCAACACATTCATCTCTCTTATCATCTTTCTTTTTCTTCTTCTTTTGCTTTTTGGATTTTGATTCCATCGGCTTTTGCTGTACTATATTTTCAGTTGAATCTGTTCGTTCACAGGATGAAATTGGTATTTCCAGAATTGATTCTATCTCTTTTTTCGTTTGCAATACTGTTGAGTAAGATGTCTTTTCTTCAGCGTCTATTTCAGAGACAGTGTGACTTTTTTCACTGTCTTTCATGACAATTAAATCAGGGAATTGTTTTTCTTTATCATCTAACGGAATAGTACTTTCAGTTGGCGTTTCAACAGTTTGGTACATATAAGAGGGGGTAAACTCTGGAGCATCAGCAGACAAGTTTGAAAACAATACAGAGTAGGAAGGTCTGAACTCAGGAATAGAATCAATCGAAGGAAGTAAGTCCTGTAGGCTATGAATAGGGGATTTTACATTTTCTGCCCTACTTACGTCTATTTCTGTTACTTCAGGTATTAGAACACTTTGATCTGTGAAAGTTTCAATAGCGCTAAGAATATTGGTAGGGTCGTTTTGATTTGGACTTATCGTTTCGATTTCCGTAACTTTACATACTGTAGGGCCTACTGGTATTAGAACTTCAGTATGTGGAAGAGTTTTAAGAACATTTTGATCAGTAATTATGGCATCTTTCACTATATCATTAGGAGGTATAAGAGTACTTTGGTCCATAATTTTATCAGGCTTAGGCGTGTCAAATGCAGATTTGACATTAACAGTTTTAAAGTCTATGTTTGACTGTATTTCACGCTGAAGGAAGTCGTCGGAGATGTTTTGTAGTGTAACCGGCTTTGTATCAATAGTAGAGATGTGTTCTATCAGTTCTTGTAAATTATCGTTTTTGTCATCTTTTGAAGCCAATTCAATTAATTCAGGCTCGCCTTTAGTAGTGACTGATGTTTGAGGTTTCTTATCTTTATTTATATCATTACTTTCTTTTGGTTGAACAATTTGTTTTGGGATATCTCTAGTGACAATATCAGTTGTTATTATGATTGTGTCTTGTGTGCCAGACTGAGTAAAACCAGTTTCACTAGACACATCCATAGTCATTCTTGTGACATTCAAGGAATTATCATCAATTTCTGTATTTTCAATAACATCGTCAGTACTGACTATAACAAAATCAGATTCATCAATTTCGTCAACAACAAACTTCTTTAAATCGCTGCTCTTGTCAATATTATGACAAGGTTCTTTTGTTAGACGAATATCTTCTGTGATAATATGTTCATTAATAGAAACTTCAATCTGGCTAAAATGTTTACTTGGTGATAAATCAGCATTAACCGGCTCATGAATTTTAGTGGGATCCTGAACAACATCTATGGTCGTAACTACCGCACCTTCCATAGACATTTGATCTTGAAAGACTTTTGGTACTATAGTGTCCTTGAGAACATCTTCTGGTATTGTAAATTCTGACTGTGACTCGAATACTTGATTTGGCTCTTCAAGCTTTTTATTAAGTGGGAGCAAAACATTGCTTTCACTTGAAATAAAGTCATTGGTATTATCAATCAAAGTTTGATCAGATTTTTCTACTTTTTTAGCAGTCAATTCTTCAGCTGATGGTATTTCTGTTTTTGTTTCTAACATTACGAGATTTGCCTTATTCAGTTTCTGCAACTGCGATTCGTTCTGTTCAATTATAGGATCAATAGTCTGATCTTCATTAATTGTTTTATTGGTAATCATAATAGCCAGTTTCTGTTCAGCATCCTGTATTTCATGATAACTATAACGCAGGGAGTCCAACACTGATCCTAAACTACCAGCGGGTTTAATAGTTTCTGTAATTTTATCTTGAAGCTGTTCATTTATAATGTCAAAATCAGCTTTAATGGGTCCTTTAGCGTTTGTTTCTTTTTCAAGATCTACACCCAAAACAAGTTTTTGAATAACGTGATCCGTGCTAGGTTGTATTATTTCATCAATTTCTTCTGCATCCACTTTTGCTTCTTTAATTGTTTTTTTATCAGGAATTTCTAAAATAGTGTCATTTTCAATTTGTCTTGATGTAGAAATCAAGGCAAGTATTCGTTCAGCATCATTAATTTCCTGGTAATTGAACCGAGGAAGTTCGTGTAAACATAGACGGTTGACGTTAATTTGTAAGTTATTTAATATGGTCATGGTATTATTTATTCCATTTGAAATAGAAACAGGCTCAACTTGTTTAATTGGTGTGTCAAGTATCATAAGAGGCTGTAATAATTCTTTCTCAGGTTCTGAAACTACAGCTTCTTCTTCAATGTCTTTCGATGGTAAAGGTTTTTCTGTCCTTTCCTCGGACTTAGTAACAGCTAACAAATATTCTGCGTCCTTAAATTCATGGTAACTTTGTCTTGGAGTTTCGGCAAAAAGTTCACATGGTTTAGAAATAACTGATTGTAAAATGGTTGTTTCATTAGTTTCGCCAGATATCACGGCAGGCTTGCATAGGTCGTTTTCTGTTTCTGTAAATTTGACGTCTTTTACTTGACCGTCTTCCGGTGACGATGATTCTTGACTACCGCCCCGAGATTTAATAGTTGCTAATAAATATTCCGCATCTTTTATTTCATGGTGACTTTGTCGAGGTAACTCAGCAATTAATTCACATGGTTTTGAAACAGCAAACTCGTACACTGTTGCTTGTTGTAAAGATATTTCAGGATTAAGAACCATTGGTGGTTCTTGTTGAAAATTGGTGGTCTTACAATTTGTAGTAATAACTACCTCATCTACTGTTTTTAAATGACTAGATACGCCTTTATCCACAACATCTTTACTCTCTGACAAAACCTTAGTTTTGGCATGTGCATAAAGACTTTCTGCGTCTGCCATCTCATGATAACTTTGATGAGGTAATTCATGACTCAAATGCCTTATTAATAGAGATTTTGTAAACGACTGGTTTTCTTCTACAATTGCAGATTTTGAATCTTGGTTTAAAAGTGAGATTTGATTAAATTTTACACACTTGGGCTCGATTACTTTTTCAGTTGTAGTATCTGGAGATTTCATATCAATAATATGCGTCGCTTCAGCAGTGATTTTTTCTGCTGGTCTATTTTCATCACCAACAGATTTGTTCATTTGTTCAACTAGTACAGTTTCCTTAATAGGTTCAGCCCTTGTAAGACTAGTAGCAAGTAGCAATTCCGCGTCCTGGATTTCATGATAGCTTTGTCTAAGAACTTCTTCTCTTGGCGGAGTTACAATTTCTGTTTCCTTTTCTGGACCAGTTGATACTGTTTCATCTATTAAACCTTCTTTAATGAAATGTTCATTCGCTAATGGTTCAGCTGTAACCGTTTCGGTTTTAACAAAGTCATCTTGCGTAGATTGTATTGAAGTTTGGTATTCATTTTTTGGTAAATGATCTCTTACTTCTTCTGTAACTTGAACTCCCGCAGGCTCGGAAGTAACAACGACTTCCTGCACCGCTGTATGTTCCGGCTTAGAATTAGTTGTATTTCGTTCATTTTCATCGTGTTGTCTTTGAATATATTGAGAGTAATCGTAACATAATTGATTCATATCTAAAACTAGTGAATAAGTTTTAATTTCTGCTTCAAGTTCTTCGTAAGGTATTGAATATTTCTTTAATTCCTTAGAGGCTAAGGCCGATTTGTTACGGTCTTTGACGGATCCAAATATTGCTTGTTCAATATCTTCATTAAAATCTACTTCTTCGGGATGAACAGCTGCTTCACAGGTGTTTTCTTCATGTTCTATCTCGGTATCTTCAGCTTTCATTTTAGATGAGCTTATGTTGTCAACGTCAAATCTGCTCAAATCACTGCTCTTCTGTTCAATACTCTCTACCTGATCAGTAATCATTTCAGAAGTGGTTATCTCGTGTCCTATTTCTGAAATTTCACTGTTTAAGGTTTTAGGTACATCAGAAGATAACTCTAGAACAGATGTTGCTTGTTTAGGCGATTCTAAATTAATGGAAGCATTTTCTACATTATTTGTTACATTAGTTGTTTCAACGGAAGACATGTTAGTCTCTTGAGTAATTTTCACAGTAGTGTCTAATTTTTCATCCTTTGTTTTACTTACTTCAGGCATTGTTACGTCACTTGGTTCGATAAAATCAAATGAAAAATTGTTCTCGGTTTTGTCTTCATATGGAACAGGCTCTACGCTTTCACTCGTAGATTGTTTATCTTTTAGTTCATCATCGACTACGGTCGATTCCAGACTACTGGAAGACATTTCAATAGGGATTGTGTCAATAACAGAGTCATCTGAAGTTATGTTCTCAGTAGTTTCTTCTAAGGAATTGGTTTTACTACTGAACACTTTAACAGTTCTTATAGGTGGTAGTTTCTTTTCTTCATGCGTTATTAGATAAATTGTTCTCGTCTCTATGTCTCTTTCTACTGGAGGTTTAGTTATAACTTCTTCGACGTTGACAGTGTCTTTAAGAGATTCTGTATTGAAGTTTTTGTCGTTATTATTTTGTTCACTAGCTGGACTTGATGTTGTTGAAGCTACTTCGTGTTTTTTATCTGCCACCGTAACTCCAGTAGAAAGAGTTGGATCTATACTTGCTGTAGAAATATCATGTTTGCTTTCCCTAACTTTATTTGTGCTTTTTTCTTGTTGTTGTATAATATTTGTTTCAACTATCGTCACTTCAGTAGCAACTTGTGTTGATGATTCTTTACTTGATGATTTTGGATGTTTCAGAGTTTCTATAGAAGTGGATTCTTCTTCGGCCATTAACGTATTCCAATCCATCGTTATAACATTATCTTTTAACTTTAAATCTGCTGGTGTCTTAGGTTCTGGTAAGATTTTAAGATTTTCAGTGGATACTTCACTTGATTTATCATGAGTTTTGATTTTATCTTTTCGCTTCTGTATTTTGTCTTTCTTAATACTTTGAGATTCTTCTATTTCTTTTAAAGCCCTTTCTACTTCGTCATCTACAAATTTCGACTTTTTCGATTTATTCTTTTTCTTGTGACTTTTAACGACTTCAAATTGTTCTTCTTCGACTTGAATTGTTGGTTCAGACTTATCAGTTTCCTCTGAAATAAGTTTTTTAGAGGCTATCATGTCGGGAATACTATCGACATGTGTGGTTTTCTTTGCTTTCGATTTTCCTTTTAAAATCTTTTTGTCTTCTTTTATATCTGCAGTCGATGAAGTTGCTAGAATAACATTTTCTATTATATCAGTAGCCGTTGTAGATGGTCCAGGGACGACGTCGTCAGCAATACTCTCACTACTTGTGGCTTTCTTTGACTTTGAATTTTCCTTTGCGGCCTTAATTTCATCTTTAGGATTAGTGACTAATCCAGACTGAATGGTTTTAGGTTCTTCAACGACCATTATTTCTGAAATTACCTCTTTTAATTCAGTAAGCTTATCTTTTTTTGACTTCTTTTTCTTAGGCTTAGGTTCCTCTATTTGTTCAACTACATTAGGCACTTCTTGCAAAATAGGTTCAATGGCTATTACTGTTTCTGCAGGTATTTCAACAGTTTCCGAAGTTGTTTCTATTAGTACAATGTCTTGCTTTTCTGAATCTTCCCAATTAGCGTAGATAGCTTCTTGTTCACGCAATTCTACATTCTCGGTCTCCGAGGCCTGGAGGTTAAATGTTGCAGAATTTGGTTCCTTTGGTTTACCTCGATCTTCGTCGTTAACTCTTTTTTTCTTTGATTTCCTTTTCAGAATTCCAGGTTCAGAGATATTTGCACATTTCTCTTCTATAGACGGTTTTTCGGCAGGTTCAGATTGATGAATTTGTTTATTTGGAGAGTCTCTTTTAAATTCTTGTCCTGTAATTGGACCACTTTCATCAAGTTTAGGGCTCATTTGAGACCACGTTTGTGTACTTTGTAGGTTATGGAAGTCACTACCTTCTTGTACGGTTTTATCGTCTTGTTGTAGAGGGAAAGTTTGTTTATCCTTTATTTCCACTGATGAAATATCTATTTCCTTAATAATATTATCGGTGATATCAGTATGGGTGTCACAATCTTGAGTAAATTGCTTATACATATGCGATTCTTTCTCGTGTTCAGTGCCACCTTTTAGGTTCTTCTTTTTCTTTTTTGACTTTTTACTGTCTGTTTCGTTTGTAGATTCGTTATTTAACAATTCCGTTTTAATTTTATGTATTATTGTTTCACCACATTCTTTGTTTTTATTAGCATCTGTTTGTTTCTGAGTAGACAGTACAGTTGTATTAGGAGCTAAACAACCGGCAAGAGATTGATTTGAAACTTTTACTTTCTCAGTAGCAGAGTCAAATCTTTCCTCAGAGTTCTTAGATTGGTTTTTCTTTTGTTCAAGTAAAGCTTCGGATTCCTTAACTTCAATTTCTTTAATTTCAGATTCTTTAATCTCTGGTTTTTTCACTTTTGATTCTATAGTTATAAAGTCTGTAACGAGAACTTTAGGTTTTTCTTTGTTATTTTTGTTTTTCTTCACCCTGGATGCTTCTGTCTCCATATTTACAAGTGACTCCTCAGCTTCCTCGGTATTTTTTATTCTTGGCTTATGTTCTGTGCCTGTTTCAGAAAGTTCAGAACTTTTCTCACGGACATCCTTAACTTTTTTCTTTTTATGTTTATCAGAACTTTCAATTTCTTTAAGTGCTTTTTCAATTTCATCTACATTGCTTTTAGATTTCTTATTCTTTTTCTTTTTATTTTTTTTATCTTCTGTATTATCAACATTGTATTGTTGATTGACGTCTGTTGCAATTGTTTCAGTCACAGTCTCTACAACAGTAGCACTGTGTTGCAGCTTTTTAGTTATCTCTTTTTTTACTACCTCTGGTTTTTCCACGACTTCAGTAGAAGTGATACTAAGAGTATCAGGTTCAACTTCTACATCATCAAAATCTTCTACTTCAATAACCTTTTTGACGGTTTTTTTCTTTTTGGGAGCCTGGCTTTCATGTGCCTTAGTTGGCCTTTTTTCTGGAGCTCTTCTTTGTCTAGGCATGTCCCTAGAGCGACTTCGTTGACTCCTCTCTGGCCGTTCAGGCTTTAGTTTCGACGTATCAATGCGATCTTTTTTTATAACTTGCGCGTTTTCAACATTTTCCACAACGATCTCCTTAATGATTTCGACTTGTGCAACCTGAGGTTTTGGCAAGGGCACTATCGTCTGAATCTTAGGCTGCCTACGTAGACCTAAAGCTAATATCTCTGCATAAGATAAATCTTGAGACCTGCTTCGACTGTCACGACTCTGATCCCTCTCAGGAAAGTCAGAGCCGACCTCCTCTACAGACGGTACTGGAATCTCTTCTACGGTCTGCACGACTACCCGAGCTACAGGAGTGGTCTCCCGGCGGATCTGACTATAGTCCATAGATTTATCCGCATCGTAATCGTGGACCTCCTCGATGAACGATACGAACTCGTCACGGTACTTCGAAACGTCCCTGACGGGGGCACTATCACTTTCATACACACGGGTCACGCTGGACCTTCCGCTGCGGTCGGAATCGTGTTCACGGACACCGGTCGCACTTTCACTGTGGCACTCCTCGAGCGGCGGGGAGGGACCGATCCGTCCGGGTTCCTCGGCCTCGATCTGCCTCTGCTCGCTCGGGTGCCGCCGCTCGCTGTCGGGCCGCGAGCATATGGAGCTGGACCTGGAGCCCTGTCCGCGGACAATCTCGGCGTAGGTGGTCCCCCCTTGCAGCCAGGCGGGGCTGCGCGCGCGGGCTTGGGGCGCGGGCGGCGCGAGCGCGGCGCGGGCGCGGCGCGCGGGCGAGCGGGCGCGGCGCGCGCGCGCGCGGTCGGCCGTGGCCACGAGCGCGGCCAGCGCGCGCACCGCGTCGTCGCCCGCGGGCGCCGGCATCACGAAGTACGGGTCCAGGCCGTGCACGGCCCGGGTCAGCTCTTCGATACGCCGGGTGACCTCCTGATACGCAAGTACGGACAAGACATAATTTACAAAGTGTTCTTTCTGTTAGACGATTCTGTTTCGTGTGGGCGATGAAAGCTGAGGATCATGAAAAGAAACGACCTTGGCTGCGATGTTTCGATTATATATATTCAGTGTTTTATATATATATAAAATTTTATAAAGTAGGAATCGAAAATAACTAGTAGAAGAACTTAAAGCTAGATGATCGGTATCGCGCTACGCGTCGGGCAGCGGGTCCGCGTCGGGCCCGCCGCGCTGCACGAGCAGCTTGACGCGCTCGTTGCGCGCCTGGATCTTGCTCTGGAGCGACTTGACTCTCTCCCTACACGCCTACGAGGATACGTGACCGGACAGTTAGTAGCGTGGGGTGAAGGAACAAAAGAAAAAGAAATAAATGAATGCATAGCCAGTGGTAATGTACAGGTAGCCCGACCGCCCAGACTATCGGAGCGGGTCGGGTCTCGGTGCCAAGCGGTGTCCGCCACCTCGATCGCGAGATCGATAAACAAAACTAGAATATTCGCTAGCCACCTACTGGACCTGATGGTGTCGGTGCGTGTACAATCTACAGACCGGCCGCGCGTCCAGGGAGGAGGCTCATCGCCGCGCTACCGAGCCCCCGGAGCGTCCTCCCTGCCCGCGCGGCCGGGTGTCCTGCAACGCTGCCTACCTGCTGCTGCCGCTGCGCGCGCTCGGGGTCGCGCGGGCTGTAGTTGGGCTGCGCGGCGTGGCGCAGCTGCTGCTCGGCGTCCAGCAGCTGCGCGCGCAGCCGCGCCACGTCGGCGCAGTACGCCTCCACCTGCGCCAGCGCCGCGCCCAGCGCCGCGGCCTGCGCGCCCGTGCTGGCGCCCAGCGCGTCCAGCGCGCCGGCCAGCGCGCGCGCCGCCGCCGTCACGCCCTCGGGCCCCGCGGACTGCGCCGCCACGCCGTCCGGCCCGAAGTGCACCTGTCGACGGAGAACCGTAAACGCCTGCTCGAAAGATTACCTCTGACGGTTCCCACTCGCGTCACACTCACGTTAAGTTTCTCGACGGCGTACGAAATCTTAGTTTTCTGGGTTGAAATGTCATTTATGAGCTTCTCTCTGAGAGCGAGTCGATCTCTGAGGGGTTTCTTGGCGTTCTGAGGGGCTTCGAGAGCTCGCGTCGTCGCCTCTAGCCAGTGGCCGACGTCCTTCAGTTTCTTTTCGCATCTCTCCCATTCTTCAGCCAGTTCTTGTAATAAGCCATTCTGCAAGAAAAAAACATTAGAGCCCGTTTTCTATTGAAGTTAAAATGTTTCATTGTCAAAGTTTACTAACGGTCTTGGCCAATCGCTTTTCGACATCTATGGTGGCGTTCTCGGCCGCTTCCAGTCTTCCAGGGAGATCCCCGGAACTGGTAACGCGTTCGATAGCTTCTATTTCCTTAGTCATATCTGCTAAATTCTTAGTCTGTTGCTTACAACTCTTGAGTGCATTCTGTAAACAAACAATAACAATAAAGATCGAGTTTGAAGTACTCGTAACCTCACACAACAAATAGCGGTAACTCACTCCGTATTCAGTCTGTTTTTGTTGCGCCTCAGCAAGGTCCGCCAGGGGTAGCGGTCGCGCGAGGAAGGCGCGTTGTGTTTCAACCCAAAGCAGCACGCGTTCGAGCAGCGCGAGCACGCGCGCGACGGCGTCGCAGGCGTCCTCCACCGCGGCCTGGCGCGCCTCCAGCTCGCTGGTGACGGCGGCCAGCTGCTCGGCCAGCGCGCTCACCGTGGAGGACACGAGCTGGCGCTCGGCCGCGTCGCGCGAGCCCTCCACGATGGCGCGCGCGTGGCGCGCCAGGCGCTCCATGCGGTCCGCCACCTGCGGGCCCTCGGCGCGCGCGGCCACGAGCCGCTCGCGGTAGGGCGCCGGCGGCAGCGCGCGGTCCCGCGCCGTGAGCTCGGCCGCGCGCACCCAGGCCTGCACGTCCTCCACGTCGGCCGCGTACTCGGACCGGGCCGTGCGCGCGCGCTTCCACTCCCGCTCCTTCTCCTCCATGGCCGCGGTCAGCGCCTCCGCGGACAGCTCGAGCGCGGACAACTCCTGCGAAACGTCCGCAGGAGCGGAGCCGCCGTAGCGCTTCCCGCTCTCGTCCGTGAACTTCTTCGTGGCCTCCGCGAGATCGGAGACTTCCTTCGCCAGCGACCGCAGGCCGCTCTCGTCGTCCTCGCCGAAAGCGTAGAAAGTCTTGACCTTCGCGATGCACACTTCTATCCGCTGCCGGAAAGCGTCAATCTTTTCGGACACGCGGTCGAATTCGGACACTATTTCGTCGATCTCGGCGAGCTTCGCCGCTAGAGTTTGTCGCAATCTGTAAAAGAAATGCACGTTAGAGTGATAAGCGAGTACCGTGTCGACTGTTTGGAACGGGGAGCGGCAGGGAGCGCACGAGTTTAGGAGAGCTGCCAAAATGCTACAAAAATAGTCGGACGGCGCGGCGTGACGCGGCGCCCGTGACGGCAAGGTCGCCGGCGCCCGACGTACCTCTTCGTTCGTTGCCGGCCGTGCGCGGCGCCCGCTCGCCTCGCCCGTTCGTCGCTCAATGAACCGTTCTGATAGATTCGCTGGACGCATCTAATTTTAAATTCCACGCTCTAATGTTTGCATGGTGACATCAGAGCGAGTTTTTTTGGTGCAACGGCGAGTGTTTACGTTTTGCACGGTTTACATTATGATAATCACGGCCTCGGCTCGGCTCTTCGACGCCATATGCTGGCAAAAAGCATCGCGGATGAGTCGGTCGGATTGTTGGTTGAAAGTTGGATATCATCATTGCGTAACGTTGATAAGAACGCATGACATCCGCCGCGCCGGCCGGCCGGCTCGCACCGCTCGGGTAAACATTCGCTCGGCCGCTGCCAAATGTAGTTAGTACATAGATCAAATCTTACAAAATGTCAAGCTCCCTCCGGCGGCTCCTACTCCACAGAAATACGCCTGCGTCCGTGACTCATCACCGCTAATAGGCACACGCGCTCGCATCACATATTCTCCCGGCAATACAGTTTATAGCCGTCCAAGTGCGACCGGGCACGTCCCGATCTCCTTATAGAACGTTATCTTGTGTCCAAACGGCCGAAAGCCCGCAAGCGGCTTATTTTCGGACCGGTCCGAGGAGTATTGTTGTCGGGTCGCGGAAGGGCCCCGAGCCGCCGGCCGGCCGCGGGTCGCGCGACGCGCTCTCCGGCGGAGCGCACATCTCGTCCTTAGGGCGGGCGCGTTTAAAAATCTATAATTTGCGGTAAAAATGGCGTTTGTTCTGACTATATTCCTGTGCCTAGGTCCCAGTGCAGACTGAGGCCCTGACCTACAAAGCAGCGGGGCGCATGCGCGAGCCACATCGATATACCTATGTCTGCCAGTTTGAATAAGTAACGATTACACAGACGTCCCCCGGCCCAGCCGATCGTCTGGGGCATGCGCGGTGGGAAAACCTGCTTTCCGTTGAACTGGGAAAGTTCTCTTTTGAGCGTGACGTGGCAGGAGTTAGGGCGTTTCCTTGCTAAGGCGGCGGCTACTGATTGATTCTGTTCTCGACTTTCTATGCTTAGGGTCAGAGGGCGAGCTAGACTTTAGAGAACACCTAGCCATTTTTATGACTAGGTGAATTGATTCCAAATGCTAATGCAGCTAATTAAAACCACATGTGGAGTTCTGAAATAGCCTCAGCAGGCGTATTCACTTCCTTCACCGGAAATAGCGATGACACAATACGTGAACTAACCACGCAGCGTCTGATTAAAAGAAAAACTTAGAAGAAAAATACATGCTTAAACACCAAAGCAAAACATAGTGTATTTGTTCGTGAAACATTAAAAATATTTATTATGAAATAATTGTATTTAAGCTAAACATGTCAGTTACTCTTTTTTTTTTGAAAACGGAAGATTTTTTTAAGTTTTTAACTGTATTAATTATAAGAACGATATAGGTATCTTCTTTTAAATATTTCACTATCAACAAATATGCGTGCAGTACCAAAATTTGGTTGTAATTGGTTTTGTATTGTATTATAGAATATATTTTTAAATTCTTTTACTTCTCGTAAAGAAGCGGAAATAGGGTTCGCGTATCATGACCACAAATAAATTAGCATCGTGACGTCACACCCGAATGAAACATCGCCCTGGTATTCTGCGACTCAAGGTCGAGCAGCCAACACTACACGTTCGCAATCCATTGCTGTTTCCCATCCAATAAATCACCACTTTACCGTCGAAGCCGGGTAATGTACACAAACAACGATCCTTCTAAAAACTGTCGTGACGTAACGTTTGCAAGCCGCCAGGATAATTGTGCGCATTGCGAAATGATATTCAATCGATTTTCAACTTTAAAAGCGACTTCCTAA
Organism: Ditula angustiorana; assembly: GCA_963691745.1. NCBI lineage: Eukaryota > Metazoa > Arthropoda > Insecta > Lepidoptera > Tortricidae > Ditula > Ditula angustiorana. The sequence continues at coordinate 14,783,294 of OY829481.1, read as the reverse complement.
AGCCCCATAAATATACCTAAGTGTATTTGTTGAAGTTGTGTACAATTCGAATAAATGACATCATGGCGTAACTAAAAATCTTCAGTCCTTGGATATAATAGTGACAATTTTAAATTATGTAATGCCACAAATATTCCAGTCTAGAGTCATGGGTGAGATCATTTTCGTACTGAAATTAGAAATCATTGATTGCAAATGAGTGATTGCATTGGCAAAGTAAATGTAAACAATTTTTAATGTAAGTCTGCTTCACACTAGGTATATCCTGTTAGATGCCGCACTTTGTAAAAAATACTAAGAACTAGATTAATCTCACAAATACAACTGCAAGATCAAAAAATCTAAATTCATTTTTTATACCACATAGGAAGGCAAACAAGCAAGTCACCTGATAGTGACAACCGCCTATAGACATTCGCAACACCAAGGTTATTACAGATGCGTTGGCAACTCAGAAGACTAAGATGGAATACCTCTTGTGCTAGTAATTACACCGGCTGTCTTGCTCTCCATGCCGGAACAACAGTGCAAACACTGCTGCTTAGCGGCCAGATTAGCGAGCAAGGAAAGAATTAGAGCATTTTAAGAATGAATAATTCTACTGAGTTTTTTTGCGGCATTTTTTCTCAGCAATGCTGTTCCATGCGGACTGCCAAAATTTACAAGTGGCGTGTAGTCTGAGGCTGTTTGTAGTAAATTAACTTAAAAAACATGTTTTTCATGCTTAGATATCTGGTCGTCTGTGTGTTTGTATTAGACCTAAAGCATAATCGTGGGAACATACGTTATTGTCCTATTGTGTGCCGACATCAATGCAGCCAGCAGGTTAATATACTCGTAAATTTAGCCATTTAAATATAAAATCGACTCATGCGGCTGCCCTTCACTGAACATATTGAAGAGCATCCGACCAATATAGACTTTATCATAATTAAAAGAGCACCCAAACTTGAACATCACGAAATTGTTAAGGACCCCATTGAATTTGCAATTCGCAGACATAAATTCAACGTGCGGTTGACGAAACTTAATGGTAAAGGAGTAAGGTTCAGATTGACGTTGTTGGGCTGTTTTGGCAAGGATGACTTCTTTTGGTAGCGAGACAATAAACTGGTCAAGGCACCCGACAAAGTCTGCGATCGGAGACGAATTTTAATGGTCTAACTTAAAGAATCTTTGTTTTTTTGAATTGGGTTTCTAGTGTCTGCTGAAGATTCACCACAAAATATCGCAGAACCCAACAGCATCAATTCGCCGACATCAATTCGCAAATAAACATGGAACATAAAAATTATCTATAATTTAAGTTACGTGGTAGAAAGGCCATAACAATAAAAAATGAAATATTCGTTGTTTGAACAGGTTATCAAGGGGATTTCGTTTCACTTTTAAAATTTAAGACTTGGGACTTGTCATTCTGAACTCCCGTAAATAACCTTAATTAAACATGATTAATTTTCATTTAGGCAAACAGTTGTCGAATGTTTCTTAACTGACCTCATTCTATGTGAACGCTTTACAGTACGATCTAAAATAATAACCAAAAGTCGTGTGAAACCGAAAGCCGAAACATATCCTTAAGAATCTCAAATAAAATTGAATTCGAGAATCAAACCAAATGAAAGCTAAAGCCTAGCTAGAAGCTTTAAAATTGGAGACGACGCAAATGAAAAGCAACAACATTATTGCTTTAAGCGCACTACGCACTTTTTCGATAAAAGTAGTAGTGCGCGCCAGGACTCCAACAATTATGATGATAGGTTTGATATTTTAAGGTAAGTCAACAAGCGATTAGATCTTCGTTTAAACAGACGCCAGGAAACTGCTGACAACGCTGTTTCACATCGTCAAAACACGCAATAATCACTTTCGCGCTAAGGTAACATTTGGGCCAAGAAAATGAGCGGCAAATGAAGCTTGTTTGTTTTTTAGCTAGTTGAAGAACCGCCAATTCCAAATCATCTGTTACTGCAAATATTACGAGATTTCCGACTATTTCTTGAATTTGTTTGGGCCGCTTCGTATTTTACTCTCACCGCCCGTAGGCAGCGCGCATCCACGCATTTAGACTTTATGACCTACATACAGAAAAGTGATTCTAGGAAATTTCTGCAATTTTACTCTGGGATTACGTGTGATGTACATTTTTATTACTGTGAAGAAGTAAATAATAACAGTTTTATCCTAGTAAATAAAACGATATGTCTAAATTGATAAAAAATTTTGAAAGCATTAAATATAAGGCTTCACAAACTAAGATTTGCGGCTAGGTTATTTTCACTGGTTTTAGTAAATACATAACACAATAAATAATGTGACTACGAAAAACCTGAAATATGTAAAAAAAATTAAAGCACTAAACATTATTCGAGCCTGTATCTCGTGGGTCACCGAAGTACATAATTATGCTACTGCTATGCTGAATTCTCCATTGCCTGAGTATGCTATAGACTCAGTAGTGAAGCCACTTAGCGCCATCTGTCATTTCCTGACTGGTAAGTCACCAAACACCTATAGTATCTCCATCGCTTCTATAACTACCACTTACTTCTCATAAGCCTCCACCAGTTCCTTGACAGATTTGTCCGTATCTTCAGCGGCTTCTTTGGAGTGTGGCTTCAAGAGTGCTACAACGAAGTCCGCGTGTTCTAGCAACTCGTCTCTAGTGTCCTCAAGGCCTGCAACTTCGCTTTGAAGTTCCTGGACAGAAAGTTATACATTTCATTGGTAAATCGCTGTAATATACCTAAGTAGGTATGGTGTCACTCAAGGGACTAGTGTGGGCACCTAACATCTTATGTGATACTCAATGATATTTTCCTAAACGGTTTGTTCATTGCTTGAGCCTGATCAAATAAGGCTGCAATGCAATTAGTACAGAAGAGAGCCGTAAACATCATGAAATCTTGTTACATTTTTGTAGATTCTTAACGAGGACCTTTAGTAGTTACCGTAAGTCTGTATAAAACAATACCATTATGTCAGCATTGTCTGTGTATGTGTGAATACAACGGTTATTTAATGTTATTGTATTAAACATGAATGAGATATCATTGAATACTGCCCCCATGTCACTGTCCAGACGGGAGCTCCCATGTCATGAATGGTTGTTAATTGTAAAATATTTTGGATTTGGGTAATTGCCAGCCATATGTTTGCCAAAACAAAATCAACACGTACTTTGGCTGAAGAAACAATTATTAGGACAAAACAACAAAGTGTTAGGTGTCTTGACTTAAGCGCCATTAAATTTGTCTGAATCGTTTGTTAAATAAAATAAACTAAGGAAATCGGACGACGCAGAGATTAATACAAGGATAAGTGACTTTTATTAATCAGATTCAATTGAACATGATGACTAATTACACTGATGCTAAAGGCACATGTGTGCTGTGACTGGACTTAAAATTTGGACACAAGCAATATACTTTTTGCAGAAAGTAGAGTTAAAAGCGAACCTTTTTAGCAGCTTTCGCCTTCGTACTTTCATATGGAACAAGTCCAATATTTGAGATCGATCGCGCCGCATTCCATTCGGCATTGCAGAGGGCAGAAGCCAAAGCTCATTTAAATAAGCTTTACTATAACGGCTGAATTACGTCACTCAGTGACACTAGAAGTTTAGCCTATTTTATCGATTAGTAACTGATAGCGGGTTATGATTTTAGCACCGTATTTATTTATGGCCTTAATAGACATCCTTCCCGGCTTCTCAAGGGACAAATAGGACGTAAAATGTACATAAATGCCTTCTGTAAAAAATAGCTAAATGATAGTGAGAACCATATCCAAATCCATTGCGTGGTTTAGAAGGAGTAGGCAAAGATATGAGTATGAATACCGACTAAGTATGTATGCTATGTAAGGATATTGCGTCAAAATGAATTTCACTTTCGTTCGTGTTGTCACTGATTTTAGTTTAGTTTGGTATAAAAAATCTCAAGGGTCCCACTGAAAATCAGCGTCTCGGTTTTACCGAGGCAGTATGCTGAGTGGGGCCCTTTTTGTTTCAACACAAACGTTGCTGTTTGTTATAATTGTACTCTGTGTGTTGTGTGTATGTGCGTGTTTTGTGTTGAATAGTCTTAAATAAATGTTTTTCTTTCTTTCTATTTTTCAACAAAAAAAGACTGCACGCACGGTCAGACATTTTCCCCACGAAATGAGACGAGCACTAAAACATTTATTATCAAGCCCTAGTTTTGAAAGACGTTATTTTTAAAGCGCTTTTATTACGCCCATGTGACTCATTTGCCCACCAGGATTAGCCTGGGCTTGTTTTGCGATACAAACGAATACTATTCTTTTTTTAACTCAACAACCACTATTATAATTGTAACTGATGAGATGAATCTCCTTGAAGTGTTATGTGCTACAATCAAGAAGTCTATCTGATGTTTTTTTATGTCAGGTGTTCAATATTCTGTGTATAAAATGCATTAGAGTAGGTACTTAGCATTTTGGTAACCTGAAAGGCAGTCACGAAACGTACTAGGTCTGGGTAACTATTCTTCTTTGTCTTTAAGAGGAGTGTGAACCCACCGCTCTCCATACAAAAGGTGATAACAGTTTCAAAAATATAGACGCTTTTTTGTTTCGTATGAAACTTCTAAAATGCAAATATTGTCAAATCTATGAAAGAATATTTAAAAAATCAAAACATACAAACCTAGTTCTAAAGCATAATGACAACATACCAAAAAATCATTGCCATAGGTTAAGGTTTAGAGGGTGGAAAATGTTATCGCCGTTTACATGGGGAGCGTTTTTTGAGGCTGGGTTCACACTCCTCTTAAATGGTATAAAAAGTCGCTATTTCCAGTTCAGTTCCAGTTAATCATCACTTCGGCCACTACTCTTTCTAAATAGCGCAACGGATTTAAGTGCGGTTTTCACTAGGTTTTCAATGTCATTGAGGGATTTTTAACCCTGTCAGGGACTGACAACCTCACCTAAACCGCTGAAGCTAGATATGGGAACAGGTGTCCCTTATGGTCCAGAGGTGCAATTTCCATTATAAAAAAACTAGCGTATAGTAACAGCACGCAGGAAATCAGACTCTGAATGTCCTTACTTTAAGTCGACTCTCACCTGCAACGCGTGTCTGGTGTCCACAGCCTTCCTCCTCGTGCTGGGACTGGCGTCCAGCTGCCTCAATCGGTCAGAGGCAGCTGTGACTGCCGCAGCTAGGCTTCTCTGGACGTCCAAGAGTTGGTTCCAACGCTGCAGCTGGTTTTCGGCTGTGGCAGCGCGTTTGGCCAGACCTTATGACAAACCAATGGACTATAAGTCATAGAGGTTTTTTTATACCACGTCGGTATCAAACAAGCATGCGGCTTGCCTGGTGTTAAGCAATTACCACCACTTATAGATGCTTGCAACTCCATAGGAATCAATCGTCACTCATGAAAACCAGCAACCCAAAGAACAGCAGAAAAGATTTTGAATACTTACTTCGGGGTAGTTATATAATACCAACCATCTTGCTGGATAATCCAGCCTCTAAGCAGCAGTGCTTGCACTGTTGTGTTTCGGCGTGGAGAGTAAGACAGCTCTTGAAATTACTAGCACAAGAGGTATTCCATCTTAGCTCTAGGTTGACAACGCATCTGTAATTTCCTTGGTGTTGCTGGTCTCTATAGGCAGTGCTGGTCACTTACCATCAGGTGACTCAGTTCCTCGTATACTTACCAATTAGTAAAGGTTACCTGAAGATGTAAAAAAAAACTCACCCTCACACGACACGTTCCAGCGGTCAGCTAAGTCGCGCGTGCGCTGTTCCACGCGCTCGCCGCTGGCCGCGTCGGCGCCGGCACAGAGCTCCCGCGCCCGCTCCCGGACCACGTCCAGGAGGGGATGTTGGTTCTGAGAATATTACCATAAATCAGTACTTTTGTTACCTTTACCACGATGGTGATAATTAATAGATTCAGGTGTTACTTTGCGGAGGTCCAGATCAACAAACTGGAACAAATTACCTTGCAAGCCCGCGAAACCAAGAAGAAGGTTTCGCGGAGTAGCAAGGTAATTAGTTCCAGTTTGTTCACGATGGTGGTGTCTAGCACGACAATGCGCGACTCGTTTTGTCGTTCAGGACGTCTCTTTCTACCGAGCCCAGTAGGAAAGAAACGCACTGAGTGACAAGCGACAAAATGTTCACGCATGCTAGCCGTTTTGGACATAAAACCCACCGAAACTAGGTCACACGTCGCCGAAGTAACGTGCTCATTTTAATGTTTTGTTTTACAATTATGTATGTTCTTTATAGTATTTTATGCAACTGCTAAGCGAGTTTCATAATAGGATCACACGAGTGTTTTAAGGCCTAATTATATACAGTTGCATACATTACTAAATGTACACACATATCATAACTGCAAAAAACCGTAACAGCAAAAAACCAACAAACGAGTGACAACTAGTAATGCCGGCCATTCGATCTATCCGCCAAGACGAACGTTTTTTTTTTTTAAACCATAGACAAACGAATGAAGTCCCTATTGTCATGTCACTCGAGATCAAATGTCGTGCGTTCAAATTAAAAAATCATACTGAGTTGACGTTTCGTATCGATAACTGTTTTAATATCTGTGGATACTAGAATAGAGACCAACTTGAATTTTGACAGCTGTTCGAAATTTAAATTCATAACGTCAGATATATCGGTAATGTGAGGACCAATAAACGCAGACTACTAAGAGATACTACCCAATAAAGAACAGATTTACCTACTACCACAGACAAGAAATTCTTATAATAACATTGGTTGTAATAATGCTGGTCATTTTCTATGGTTTTTGAACGCGTTATTGAGCACTTATGATATGTGTGAGGTATTTTTTCAATGGGCCTATGCAGCCTGAAATTAATGGTTCTATTCTATTCTATAAAAGCCAAAAGGTAAATGTTTGTTCAAAGAATGCAACATAGTAAAATATTTCGAAGAATTGTACTTGTACAGTCAAGGAATTAAATTTCCAACCCACCTAAGGTTCAATATCATATAGCAAACTGTCACCATGAGAGCTATAGAGCAAGACGTTAGTTTGACATATCGACCTTAATGCATTGCGAATGTCAAACGACATTTCAACGTAATGGGTAGGGAATTAAATTCCTTGACTGTACGTTATGTAGGAACAATGGGACATTAAAGTTACAAAGTAAATCATTAACTAAGTAGCTGAATGAAAGCAACACAAACAATACTCCTTTGTGCTAAAAATAACTTTGCGAATGTATTGTTTGGGATGCAATTATGGGTTCCGTGATTACTTTATCATCATCATTTATTTGTACTTTCATGATAAATATTCAGAAAGTTTTTTGTAACCGAAATTTCTTTCGATTTTTATTTTTAAATGTTTAACATTCAAATTATTAAATTAAAATGCTTTGTAATGTCAACACAATGAAAAATTAGAACAATGGCAGGACTCGAACCTGCAACATCAGCATTCCGTGCCTTTTGCGTTTGCCAGTTTCGCCATATCACCGCTACTATACCCTGTGAATTTTTCAATGTGCTTCGTTTCGATTTTTTTTATTCGATTTTCTTTTTGTGTTTTTATACATTCAAATTAAATTTAAAATGCTATAATAAAATGCTATAATAATATAATACAAGACAAAGAAAAACTAAGGTAATGGCAGGACTCGAACCTGCAATATCAGCATTACGTGCCTTACTTTTGCCAGTTTCGCCACATTACCGCATTAGCGGTAACTGGCAAACGCAAGGTACGGAATGCTGATGTTGCAGGTTCGCCATTACCCTAATTTGTCTTTGTCTTGTCATTCATCATATAGCATTTTAAATTTAATTCAAGAATTAACTTCGGCTATCATCGGAAATCCTCACTCGAAACTCACGCTACTCCGCGAAATCAAGAAACGGTTTTAAGTTAATTGTTATTGCTATGGAACTCCACAAAGTAACGCCTGAATTAATAAATAGATTGCTTTCCAACAGAGCCATACTAAAAAAGTCGTATAAACTGAATTACTCTTCTTAATAACGCTATTTTCGCTAGCCTTGTTCTGTTTACAATGTTATCATGACTGATAAGGTAATAGTGATAGCGTTTAAAGCTTTATTTACTCCAGTTCCCCAGCAAACTGCGGTGAAATGTTTGTATGCACTTTCTTTCCGCAAGTCAACATCTTTTTTTTCTTATGAAATAGGAAGGCAAACAAGCCAGTGGTTCACCTGATGGTAAGTGATCACTACCGCCTATAGACCCGCAACACCAAGGAGATTGCAGATGCGTTGCCAACCCAGAGGGCTAAGATGGAAAACCTCTTGTGCCAGTAATTACACCGGCACTGGCTGTACATTATAATTGCAAGACCAAAAAAAAAACATGCGCCATTTATCAATTTTCTGGGATAGAAGAACTTTAGGTCTTTTAAATGGGTCTTTTTGAATGCTAGTAACATAATTACAGCTAAACAACTGAATGGATTTAGAACATTCATGTCAAATTAGAAAGAAAACTTGGTCAATGGTTCGGAGTGTCTCGTTGAATCACTTGTAGCTCAATTGGTAAAAGGAAGATCGTTGAAATTTAATGTTATGAAGGTTTAACGTTAAAAATAAAATAATAAAAGAAAAGACTAACTGAATCGATTGTAATAAAGTTTGGCATAGATGCCGTAGTACGTGAAAATTTCAAAATGGATATACGATAACATGCATCCCAGAAAATTGCGCGTTGTCTGAAGGGAAATTGAATTAATTAATTTTAGTTAAAGTGCCAATGTTTCACATATTCAGATTCAAATTCAAAATTCAAATCCATTTATTTGCCAGAAATCAAATACAGAATAAGATGGTAGGTACATTTATAAAAGAACATAAGAATTCTGCCGTTTATGAGTTATTCCTATCCAGTCAAGGTAACACCTGATGATGATGATGATGAACTCCTGTTATCCCTCAACAGGGACATAGGGCTCGTAGTAGGGACTTCCATGCGTTGCGGTCTTGTGCAGTAGCTTTTAGGTCTTGCCAGTTGTGACCAATTGAAGAGATTTCAAGGTAACACCTACTTTATTATAAATCATTAACTGTCGTTATAAACAGGACAATCGACCTCCCGAAAAGCGGCCATTTGCAAAATACCGTCGTTGACATCAAGTGTGTAAACACGAAGGCCGGTTTTGACACAAACTGACACAAGTGGTCTTGTCCTTGACACGTTATCTAACAGCTATTTATGTTCGCTCGGAGAAGCTATTCGCTTCTATCAATCTCATAACTGAGTGATAACTGATAACGATAACGCAACACGTTATTTTAGCTTAAAAAAAGTATTTTTTATGTTTACACCGATTATTATTTTGAATTTGTAAATGGAGGAAATTTGCAAAATAATATTATTGGCTTGGATTAAATTAGCAAGATAAATCGCTTGGCCTTTGAAAGCCAGTTTTTGATAATGCTTTGATAAGTGACAAATTTATTCAGAATTTCATTATCATTCCGCGACGAATGACACAAAACTATTAGTTTTATTATGTTTTTTGATAAATTTAGTTCCTTCAGCATGTATTTTAACAAAATTGGAACACTCAAACACCTTCAATAAGTTTAAATCATTATTTATAATTTTTTTACTTCAACGCGCCAACCACTACGTAATAAAAATAAAAAAAAACACTGCACTTCCCAAAAATACAACGCCAAACTCACCTTCCGTTTACGCGGAATTTTTAATACTTATCTCTATCTAAGAACAAATTCAAACAAAACAATAGCAAAAACAATATACTACGTTGGCACGTGAATTTGACACTTAGTAAAAACAATGCAATAGGGAGCAATTTGTTTGTGTGTAGTTGTCATTGCGGTGTGTGAGCACTGACTGAGTGAGCCAGCCTTGACTCGCGTTGCATGACATCATTCAGTTAAGGCGATCATGAACTCTTGAGAATCATTGTGCAATCAGTATTTGAGATCGACGTGACAGACCTTTTTAGCAAAGTGGCAATTAGCTACGAGAGAGCATTGACAGATAATTTGCAAACGGCTAGGTTCTATTTTTGACCGACTTCAAAAAGGGAGGTTTTGAATTGATTGCTACCTCAGAACTCCGTCATTTGTTTACCGATGAATTTTTTTTAAGGATTTACGTCTAGGTTGGTCCCATTTTTATCAAAAATTCAGTTCTGATAAAGGGATCCAAGGGGAATTGAGGGAAATCTTTGAATATTATAGTGGGCATAATTATGTAAGTATAGCAATTTTTAAATACTCATATTTATTTTTGTTTATATATGCACCCCCTTTTGAATAGAAGCAGTGTGTAGTTGATTTTTAATTTAAAAAGTTATTGGGTTTAAAACGACATTAATTTTAACCTGTTTTAAAAAAATCAGCTTATAATGCTTAATGCTGGAAATTCAAGGCTTCGTTTCTTATCAAATACATCTTGACAAATTTGAGACATATCTCATTTTGACTGTAATTAAATGCAACTTTTTTGGTCTTAATTAGAATTAGTTTAACATTTAAAGAACCCTGTTCTGAGGAGGAAATAATACTGTTTATGTCTAAACGAGTATTTTTGACAAATATATCCTCGTTAGTGGTTTCTGTACTATAAAAATTGTAAAACATTAAATTATCAACAAACCGGTTCTGTGAATTTTATTACAAAAATTACAATGACATTTTTATCGCTCTTTAACATAGTTTCTCCTTAACAACCGTCGAGTGCATTCACCTAGTTCAATGAAAGGAAATTGTGTTAAAAATAAAGTCGCTCGTCTCCAAAATAACAATTTATATACGTAGGTACCTATTTGTGTATTTAATTGAGATATAAAATATTTATTAGCGAAGTAAAATACTTCAATTATGTTTCTTTACCAACGTAAAAAAACAAACCATTTTGAAATACCTAAAAAATGTTAGTAATAGAGCGAATTTAACGCAGGTATTAATTGTCATTTTTTTGTTTAAAATATGTAGCTTAATTTTAAATATATTGTAGTCACTGAGATATTATAATTCTTGCAGTATTTTACATAGGTAAGTAAGTGTAATGTACCTACTAACAATTTTGTTTTATTTTTACAAATGGCAACACAGCGTTACACGAGAGAGGGGAATCCTAATTCATGTCACGAGGAAGTGACTCAAGTGTTGTTGAAACAATTGTGACAATGTAAATATGTATGTCCATGACATACCTACTCCACTATTTTGTATCAGTGCAACAAACTAGCTTTCATATAATTAGGGGATTCCCCTAAATAAAAATAAGTGGTAGAGTTGCGAAAGTACTCCGATCAAATCGGAGACATTCTAGAGAAAGGCCAGGTCAGGAGTACCCTTAACCAACGAGCATGCATGAAGAATGTTACGAGAGTAAGTGAAGCAAAAGTTGTATGTGAGGATCGCAGCAAGTGGAAAGCCGTGGTCTCTGCCTACCCCACCGGGAAACAGGCGTGACTTTATGTATGTAGAGTCCCACTGTGTAGCTAACTGATGCTTGCTTGTTGCGATATGCATACGTGCGTCCGTTTCTCATGATAAATTACTATTTAGCGACGCAGTGAGGGGTAAATTTAACTTAGGCGGTCATTTCAGGTCCATTTTACATCTACATCATCTATCATTAATCTAGTCTACACTAATATAATAAACAGGTAAGTAAACTTGTTTTATTTGTTTGTTTGTATGTTGGAGGTAATCTCTGGAACTACTGAACTGATTTCAAAAAAATCTGTCACAGATAGAAAGCTACACTATCCCCGACGGACATAGGCCACTAATGCCTCGCGGACGAAGTCGCGAGCGTCCGCTATTCTACACTAATATAATAAAGAGGTAAACTTTGTTTGTTTGTTTGTATGTAGGGGGTAATCTCTGGAACTACTGAACCGATTCCAAAAATTCTTTCACTATAGAAAGCTGCACTATCCCTGATGGATACTGGAACTCGCAGGCGTCCGCTAGTGTTGAATAATATAGAAAGTATTAATTCGCATATAAAATTTTATCAAAGTCAGTTTAATATTTTAAGTATAACCAAACCACGTCTCAAACGAACTGACACAGTCAGATAGACGGATGTAACCGACTCACTTTCGTATTTAGTATGACTTTGAATATGTAATCAAGTTTTAATCTAAGGTGACGTAAACTTTTATTACTGCAGGTACTGTCATTTATTAAATCTAATTTTGGTGTAATTTCTTTGGAATGCCATCATACAGTCATGCAACATTTTATGATAAACAAAACCACAGAGAAAAAGAACATAATGTTACATTTATCATGTTATATGATATCAGCGTGAATAGTAAAGATATATCCTTACGTAGATATAGGATATAGATTGTAATATATTAGGTATTTCAAGTATCTCACTAGATATTTATGGTTTCAATATATTGCAAGGCAATGCCCTAACTCAGGTATGGATATAGATAAGTTTTGATAACGTTATGTCACTGATAGATAACACCACATACCAAATGTTTACGTTTATAATATTACTAGCGGATGCGCGCGACTTCGTTTGCGTAAAATTAGTAGCCTATGTCCGTCAGGGATAGTGAAGCTTTCTATTATTGAAGGAATTTTTGGAATCGGTTCGAAATTAAAGTATTTATACGTGTGTCTTATTTGTAAAATAATTAATCAAATAATAAAAAATGCTACCCAAAGACACTATTCCACACGGACGAAGTCGCGGGCACAGCTAGTAATACTAACAATTCAGTATGCTTTCAATATAGTCTTCGCGAAAGTAAAAAAATAATGTCTAGGCGCCAACATTATTATGACGAACGTTACGTGATTATAAATTGTAATGAAGTTTTTTGTATATAATCATATTCAGAATTAATTACGCAGGCGTTCCGTTTGAAGCGCATGTGCTGTTCAAAATGATATTTTAAAAGAAAGAAATAAATATGATGAGATAACCTTAAGTTTAAATTTAAGCATATAACTTTTCTTTTATTAAACAATCCTTATACAATTACAAAAAAGAATATTTGGTTATTTATTTGTGCCCTAAGAATAATGAAAAGATTTAGGCGTTTAGACGTCAGGTGTATTGTATAGAGGCCAGACACGCGTAGATCGTGTAGATAGTGTGTTAAGTGATGTGATGGTTGTTAATAGTTGAGTCTATGATATAAGTTGTGATATGTGGAAACGGAGGAGGGTGGGTTTTATAAATAGTCGCACGGAAGCAACCGCTTTGTATGTGAGTAACAAAACTGCCACGGGGTGGCAAGGTTAAAATTTATCATGTCGGTTTACAGGGGCACAAAACAATCGAGCTAGGTTTCGAGCAATATTGCAGACTCGTTTTCTCCTTTTTTTAATATATAATGCATTAACATAAAACTTGCAATATGTCGTTTTAAGTAGTAAAAACCCCTGTCTTTATTGCCTCGCATGTCCGTCTGTCTGCATCTCTGTCTGCCTATTTATGTCATTGTCACTTTTTTTAAGTATCAAAGTCTCAAAGCTGCACTTTCATACTGAAATCGAACACGCGCATAGTAATGTGAAAGAATTTTAGCGTTATTTTATCACATGAAATTGTGCTAATCGATTTACACAGGCGTTGAGTAAGTATAGAACTATTGAAATATTAAAATATTAAATGATTTATAGTATAAATAAAGTATTGGACACAATACTTTATTCTCTTTTTGACAGTTCCTTGCTACTTACACCATAATTATAGTCTATCGCGTTTTGGAATAGGCTTTTTGGGGTAGGAAATAAAGAAGTAACGACAGCTGTCAAATTGAAAATAAATCCTTGGAAAGATTAGAAGAGGGTCGGATAGCCTAGTGGTTAGTGACCCTGACCATGAAGCTTGAGGTACCGGGTTCGATTCCCGGGAGAGGCAAATGTTTGTATGATGAATACGAATTTTTGTGCCCGAGTTGTGGTTGTTATTTGTATTTAAGTATATATTTATCTATATAAGTATGTATATCCGTTGTCTAGTACCCATAACACAAGCAGCTTTAGTTGCTTACTTTGGGACTAAGTCAATTGGTGTTAATTGTCCCAAGATATTTATTTATTTATTATAGTAATCACCATCACAATGTCAAGTACAATTCTTCTTACTCATGTTTGAAAGCTGTTTAAATGGTGGTATCATAAACTAAAAACTATCAAATTTCAACCCTAAAAATACCTTAAAAGAGCGTTTAGAAGTGGTAAAGTCGGTCTCACATAGCGGAAGTCTCCTAACTACCACTCCGGCTAAGTTGCAATGATGCCTAGCAGCCTGGGTAATATGCCACTCCTAAACGTTCCTTATTTGTATTGTAATAAAAACTATATAAAACACTAACCTCAAGATCATTCCTAGCGTGTTTCAGCTTCTCAAGATGCAGCCTCAGCGCATCGACGGTGGTCGCCGGTTCATCATTGACGTCATTCTTGTCCAACATCGCCGTGATTTTATCCACCAACTGACAAAAGTCTTTCCAAATCTCCAGGTCTTGTTCCAATTGTGCTTGACGACTCTTCGCTGAGTTCAACGTATTCTTCAACACTTGGTTGTGTTTTTGGTGTTCCTTTGAAAGTTCTTCCTGTTCCGTCGCTGCCAACGACGCCCAAATTTTATCGACGATGTCTTGCATTCGCTTCCCTATTAGATCCTTCATTTCAGGTTCAGAAGCGTTGAAAAATGATTTATGTTCCTCTAAGTCGGATTCTATATTCTCGAAATCAGTGCCGTTTTTACCCATATCTAAACGGATAGCTGCTTCGTTGACCCAGATGTTAAACTTCTCAACCAATTGTAAGTATTGTTGCCTGTGTTTCTTATTATCTTGCAGGTATTTTTCTCGGTTTGCTAATTCAGCTGGTAACGATGTTTGCAACGAGTTTGCTTCTGATACCATTTCTATTAGTGAGCTGGGGACGCCGTCATCATTTTTGATGATATCGGTGATTTTGGTGAGCTTGTCTAAATAAGATTGAATGCTCTTGGCTAGATTGGCATGTTCTACTAATTTCTTATCTACGCTAGCCACGTCTCTGTTGAGGAGTGGTCGTGAATGTACAGCAGCTTCGTTGTCATGAAGCCATTGGAGAATGTCTGAGAGATCTGATGCCAATTTTTTATGTTCAGCCGCTGCTCTCTCGTGCTCTTGACGTTTCGACTCTACAGTTCTTCTCAAAGCTAACAGCTGTTGTTTTAGTGATTGCAATAGTTCTGTTATATTATTCCTGTCAATAACAGTTCCTTCAGCTGCAATCTGCTGACCTTTATCTGTAGCAGTAGCTAACAAAGCTTCACATCCTTGAATCTTGACAATTATGTCATCATAACGTTTAATTTTGTCTTCTAAAGAGTCATTAGATTTTTCAATTTCAGTCGTGAGATCCGTGTACTTAACAATAAACTCGTTGATTTCTTTAATAAGAGCAAAGAACTGTTCTCGTAATAGTAAGAGTACTTTCAATTTAGATATTTGGTCTTCAATTGTACCCATCAAGTCATCTTGTTGAGTTAAAATATCTTGCAAATCATGCAGATTTCCTCCTTGCAACTCATTCAGCATTGCTTTATTCTTTTTGAGATCACCTAAAATAGATTCATAGGCTTGAATGATTGGTTGGACATCTTCTACTTTACTTCCGATTGGTTTGTTTAATGCTTTTAGCTTGTTCTGAATTTCAGCTAAGAATTCAAGAGCAGCAGCAATCTTAGCTGCAGCATCTTTGTATTCCTTGATGTGCTTTAACAGAATTTTCTTCCTATCATTTATTATGGCATTGATTCTAGCAAATCTGTCAGATAACACGTTAACTTGTTCTTTAAGTTGCAATTTATTTGAGTCTGAAAGAGTGTCCAAAATATCTTTAGACTTATCCTTAATTTTACTAATGTTCTTTTCAACATCTTCGGCTTCTTTACTCAGTTTTTCGAACTTAGCTAATTGTTCTTCTAAAACTTGTAAACTGGAGGTTCTAAGTTCAGGTGTGGCTGCTACTTCAGCCTCATTTAACCAGCTTTGGCATTTAGCGAGCTCGGATTCGAAGTCATTTCTTCCATGCATCAATTTGTTCAAAGCGGCTAATTTGTCGTCAATATCAACTTTAGCCGAATTGTATGACTTGTTCAAGTCTTCTAAAATTGCTTGTAGCTTTGCTCGTTCTTCTGGCGAGCAATCTTTAGACACAGCATTGCCCTGACGCATAACTTCACCAAGCGTGTCGTTGTTAAATTCAGACAGCTCATTTTGATGTTTCTTATGAATAGCAATTTCTTTCTCAACTTTAGCTGTTTCTAAAGGTACTGGACCACCAAGTTTCTTAACTTCAGCCAGTTTATTTTTGAGCCAATTTTTGGCTTTCTCAATATCATTCTCAAGTTTCCGCCTATCTTCATGGCATGGACCTAGTCTTTCAATTTCTTGTTTAATGAGTGAAGCCAATTGTTTTTGTTTAGATGATAGCTCAGCTAATTCTGACTCTAATTGCGCCTGTTCAGAAGGTTCAAGTTCAGACTGGATGTTGCTTACCTTCTTTTCTAGCGAGTCAATGATAGTTTTCTTGCCGTCTGTCTCTTTGAGTAGATTAGCAACCTTTTTCTGTCTCTCTTTAACAGATTTACTCTCATATCCTAATGGTTCGGGATGATGCATGTTGTCAATTTCCTTTTGCATCCAATCATTTTGTGCGTTCACTTCGCTCTTAGTTCCGTCAATGGCTTTGTACGTTATTTCAAGCATTTGTAATTTACGTTGGATGCGTTTGGCTATGTCATTGTATCGCCTCTCAACCGATTTCATCTGAAATAAAAGAATGCTTAGTTCATTGGGGTATAAATTGTAACGTCATCTCCATTAGTCAGTTATTCTGTCTTTACTCAAGCTCATCATATCTAAAAAGTATTAGTTATCTTTGACTATTTTTGACAGTTTATCTTATGATGTTAGTGTATCAAGTACCTACGTTATAGTCACTACTAAATAATCAGTCTGCTAACTCACCTGTTCCTCAACTTGTTGACTCTCCAGATTGCTGACGATGTTGATCACTTGAGAACCAACTGCTTTAATGTTATCGACTTTGCCTTTTCCTGATTGCTCAAACTCAGTTGTCAGATCCTTCAAAGCGCTCAGCTTTTGAGGACACGGGAGACCAGATCCCTTATCAGCTAAGCACATCTTCTTCAACACGGAGTCGAACCAATCGTGTATCTCTTGGCATTTGTTGCGGTAGTCATCAATTATGCCTTGGTTGCCCTTTTCCCGTGAAATAGCCTTGAGGATATCATCTTCTAGGTCGTCTAATTCTTCTTCTAGATTGATTTCATCTTCTAGTCCTAAAATAAGCATGCCAAATTAGATTTTGCTAGCTAACAAACAGGTAATTTATAGTTTGAAACAGATTTGATGGTAAATACTAATGATTAACTATTAAACTGTAAATCTATGATTTCACAAGCCTTTATAAATTCGTTTGATTTGTGCTCAAAAATCGTTAGCTCACTTTTTTGTCGCAGCATTTTACCAGTTAACTTTGTACGTCAAATTTACCTTAGTGTTTAAAATAATTTCAACGTATGAGTTAGCAAAGAACTGATTAAAATAATCTATTTAATTGTACATACCCTCAGTTGGTATTTCAGTCAACAGTCTGTTTCTCTTTTCACTCAACGACGCGAGCGCATCATTCATGGCAGCCATGTCTTGCTTAGCAGCTTCTGGGCGAAGTTTTGATGGATTCGCCAGCCAATCACGTGCCAGCGCCTTGTGTACATTTATCCAATCCTGGATCTCGATGACTTGCTTCATGGCTTCCTCCATGCCATGCACGGCGTCACCTAAAGTCTCGAGGTGGCTTTGTACCTAAGAGTGAACCATAAAAGTGAGGTTAGCGTGATTATTGCAGACGGTTCTTTTTTTATTGCGAGTGCTGTACAAGATGACATCAAATGACTTTTACACAGCGATAATGCTAAAACAGGAATCACTATTTTCAGATAGAAAGGAAACTTTGATTCTGGATTTCCTAAATCAAACATTCTGAAAAGTTTACACTATCCCTGTGCCATTTAAAAAGGCTGTGGTTTAGTAAGTCAACATTTTGAGAAATCAAAATAATGGTGTTATGTAATTGTTCAAAAATTCAACAAAGCTGCGTGCGATACACTACTGACTTTCATATACATTAAATCCAATTTCTTAATAGCTATCGGCAATCTTCGGGTTCTTAAGAAACACGAGTGACAAATATACTGTCAGACGAAAGAACGTGTGAGATGTACAGTCAGCGTCAACTATACCAGAGCGGGCAAGGTGGTCAAAAATATCTGAACACGTCCGAGCATATTTGACAATAGAGTCGAGTTCAGATATTTTTGACACCTTGCCCGCTCTGGTATATTTGACGCTGACTGTACGAAGATTGCCGAAAGCCATTATGACACTGGAAGTACTGTAATGTAAGAGGGAACAAGAACCGGCCTATAAATGAACTTTTTGGAGTAATTACAATAAAGTTTCTATTATCTGAATCATCATCAGTGGGCAAATATTGTCCAATGATAGACACGTAGCTGTTCTTCGTTCTAATTTCAAACGGGACGTTAATCGGTCTTTCTCTGGTCATTCTTCTACTAATGCTTAGGAATGGTAGTTAAAACGCCTTAAGAATAAGCCAGATAGATTTTACTTACTAATACTTTCTACTGCTCCTATTCACCATTTGAATGATGTTATTGTGGACATAGAATAATTTTTGCTACCTATTCAAAGTTGATGTTCATTTGCATTTATATCATGAACAATAAAGTTGCAATGCCAAGTAACGTTGCAAAGGTCAATTCCTTTTACAGGATACGAAAGCCAGTGTTGTATATGAAGCGTTACCTTTTGTTCGAAAGCCACAAGCTTTTCGGCGAATTCGGGCTCTTCTGCATTCTTTAGTAACACATCGATACGTTTCGATGCGCCTACTTCGCTCACGTGTTTCTATAACAAACCATGCATGACAACATCGACACACGCACACACACACAGTGCAAGTTAGTAGGTACAATGCTGATTCGGGTAAGACAAGTTGATTTAAATGAAATTTTGTTGTAATTTGAGAACGGAGATTTAGTAACACTTTTAGTAACACGTCTGCCAAATCACCAAGACTCCTTAAATATTTAACGTATTTTAAAAGACTCTTGGATTTCAATTTGTCAAATTCTCTTACCCAAGTCATTATAATCGTAAATTCAGTATCAAAAATTAATTTATTTATAGCGCTCTTTCCAGAAATAAGCTTGAAATATTTTCCTTATCAAACTTCCACCTCCTCGTCAGTCTTGAGCAAGGAAATTACTATTCTAAATACTGAATCGTCCACTGTGTTAATTGTGTCGTTTTATTCTCTTTGCATAAACATGACATATCTACAGGTGTAAATTATTTCTAGTGAACGTGAATCAGTCGTAGTGCTAACATAACACCATCCACATACGTGACTGAAATCTGAGTCAAGATCATTCAAAGTATTGCTTATGCATTCATAACGCGCCTAAAACTTTATGAACCGTCAAATTGTTAGTTACCTAACGCCTCAACGCGTCCTCATCTTATGGAAGTTATACACCTGGGCCCAATTTTATAAACACGATAGGGGAAGGGTGGCTGTGACAATTCGCCGTACATTACTGTGTTGACAAGTAACGCTGCAGACTTAACATCATAGTGGGCAAGCAATGTATAACGTATTGTCACTTTCACCTGTCATCTGTCGCGTTTATGAATTTGGGCCCTGGGGCCATTACCACAAAAGTCAAGTGCTATAATTAAACATATTTGCCACATTGTTGCATGAAAAACTCTACAATTATGTCAAATTGTAGCGGCTAATGTTCGCCGTTATGCTCGCATAAATGCTCAGGTGAATAACCTCCATCAGAATAATATTTTAACGAAGAATAATGTGGAAAAAATGGCAGACTTCACAATTATTCCACTTAGCTCTATAAAGAAATTTTACCTTACAACAGTTTTTATCTACATGATGTTTTATGAAATAACGAGGCCGGAGATAGAGGTGATGTTTTAGACAGTTAGAAGTAACACTTGCTAAGAATCATCTTGAATCAGTGAACCAGGTGCACAAAAGTACATTGCCAACGGAACCTAAGATAACTTAACTACACTAATTTACTTTAAGATTTTAGGTAGATACCTACTCTAACTACCAAACTTATTACTTAAACTTCTCAATAAAAGTGAAAGATCTTACGTCAAAATTACTCGTTGGTACTGTAATTTGTAGACCTGGTGAACTTTGGAATTTGTTAAACTTAAAAGCAAACTATCTAATTTCATTTCATTATCAATAACTCAGAGATTATGGGAGAAAAGCGAGCAATAATTTTCCATTCATAAACATTCTATAGCAATACCTACACAGGTTTTAGTTGATTCAAAACAGATAATCTCAAAGCTGTTTTCTTTTACAGTTTTAAATTAATATTAGTCATAAGACGCATGAACAAAAATTTACAAATGTATAAAAAGTAACATTAAAAATCACAAAAGACAACATTCAATACAAAATAAGAGCAAAAGAACAACGACTTTCATCCGCAAGCTTGACTCGTGTTTAGTAATCGGATGAAAATCGAGCTTCCGAAGTTTACTGGAGTCACAAAACTTAAGAAGGTTAGGTTTAAAACGAAGTTAAGACGTCAGAAGCGAGGACAGCCCCTGACGCTGCCAGTACCTGGTCGATCAGGTCTTCGAGCCGCGCTCGTACGTGGAGCTCTCTCGGCGGGATGGGCAGAGGCGCTGTGTCAGCCGGAGACGAAGGCCGCGATACTGACGCAGCTGCTGCCGAACACGCGGCCACGGCAGCTGATAGACGACTCTTTTCCGTTTGAAGGCGGTTGTGGAGAGCCTAAGTAACACACAATAGAAGTCAGTGAGAGAGAGCCAGAAAGATTTGCAGCTGCAGTTATACTGCTTTGCCGGAGCTTGCGGTTTGAAAGAGAACAAAAAGAGATAGAATTCTTGTGTGGTTTTTAATTCGCGGTGGAAAAATTGGGTGTTATAAGTTTGAAGAGTTTGTTGGTATGTATGTGTGGATTTTTGAAACCGATTTCAATGTAGTATTTCACTAGTTTTAGTCATTTTTGGTAAATAGTTCTTGTATACTTTGCAAAAACAAAAAGCTATGACGTTGAATTTGAATTTCTAAGTTAGACTAACACAGGTGTGGTCTCAATCTTGTAGCAAATGTATAATTTAGAATTTTAGTCTTAATAAAGAGACATGAGTTGTCTTTGTGATCAATATCCATGTAAAAGTGTACCCTTAGTAATAAAAAGAATTCTCACACAAAAAAAAGTGTATGTGAACTCACCCTGGCTTTATCGAGCAAGTCACGTCCGTGGGATAGACCGTCAACTGGTACATCCAACTCCGTAATAGCAGGCTCACACTCATCCAAGTTGTTCAAAATACTCTCTAAAGTATCTTCATATTCCTTGAACTTAGCAAGACCTTCCCTTAGACGACGCTCGATCTGTAACGCGGTAGCTAAGAGAGATTTGTGGCTATCGTTGACGTTTTTCAATTGTTTCCCAACTGTGTCACGAATAGAAGGTGTTGTGGCTTCGTAGCGCTCGATTTGAGCCCGCCCTTTGCCTTCTAGTTCGTCAAGTGTGGACCGATATTTCTGAATATCGTCCAGCAGAACAGCGTGTTGAGCTAGCTGCTCCTCAGTTTGTTCTCTATTGGCGATATATAAAGAGTTGTGCGCCATCAGTTGGAAAGAAATCTGCAGCAGCCATTTTTCCGTGTCCTGCAACGACTGATGGTACTGATTGTAGTCTTTGATTTCGGACTCTAGTTCAGCCTTCTTCGCAGCACATTTAGCCTTCAATGCGTTACATTTCTTCTCGATTTCTGTTACTGATTCTTTCGCAGCGGGTTTCTTAGCCCAAGTGCTAAGCTCAGCTGCTTCGCTCTTTAGCCTTTCAAGTTCAGGTTTTTTATTCTTGATTTCGTCTTCAATATGCTTATATTTTTCTAAAAGCGTCTTCATTTCGCCAAGTTCGCCACCTGTAGGTGGTACCTTTTCTAAGTTTTGCTGAGTGTCGTTTATCCATTGGTTCATCTTGTTTTTGGATTCTTCAAAGTCTTCCCATTTGCCAATAGCGGCCTTAAGTTGAGCAGTAATAGAATTCAGATCTATTTTTAATTGGTCCCAGCTCTCTTGCAGAACTTTTACATCATTGCGCAGGCCATCTTGTTCCTCTGGCGGGGTATTATTTAGCGCTTTTTTGAAGGCTTCTTGTAAAACAACAAGAAGATGATGACCTTCAGTCATACGGTTGCTCACTAGCTTAACAGTTTCTAATTTATCTTTAGTTGCATCAATATCGCCAACTCCGATGGAATCATGGACGGTTCCATGCGCTGTTTCCAACCACTGCTGTAACTCATTCTTTGCTTTAATGAATTCTGTATGATCTGAAAGATTCTTCTCGCCATTTGAAACTAAGCTCTGTATCTTGGTTAATAAGGTCGTGTATTCAGTTTGCAAATTGACAGTCTTGTCGCGAACCCAAGCACATGCACTAAGCTCCATCAGATTTTCGCACCTATCATTGAGCTCTTCCAAAACATGTTTGTTTCCTAAAGCTTCTGCTAATAGTTCCTGTAAAAACATCATTCATTTAGTTAATTCAAACAAATATTTCTTATGGAATAATTTGGTTCTTAAAATGACTAGTCTACAATAGACTTTGTAATCAGTCATGTTTCTAATTATAAGTACTTACGAAACAACAAGTTGAGTAACTTGCTGTTGAGTAAGATACTTCTTTATACTTACTCGGCATTTGTCAAGATGTTCAGGCGTGATTTTGTCGACCTTTTGCACCGATTTCAGCTTGTTATCAAATTCCTTTACCCATTTGCTCATCTTATCTGACGTCTCCAAGAAATCTGACCAAGCAGAGAGACATTTCTCCAATAACTTTTTCGTGTCTTTGCAAATCTGTTGCAAATTCTCCCATTCGATTTTCAACTGTTTGATTTCTTGGTTAATGTTATCTTTTCCTTCGTTTCCAGTTGTTTTCAGAACAGCATTGCTCAGTTCGACTGCTTTTTTTAGCAATGCTTCTCCTTTAGGTAAAGATTCAATAATTTTGTTGACGTTCTGTAGTTTTTTCTGCACTTCTTCTTTTTCACCATGGGAGTCAGAGCATTGTTGGATCTCCATTTTGCAGTTGCGTATCCAATCATAGAAGTTGTCGTACGACTCCTTGTATTGTATATGAGAGTTCACGAAGTCATCCAGTTTCTATAATAAACAAAAGAGGATAAAAAATACCCAAAGGAAACACCTTTAAGTTTAAAGTAAATGTTAAGTAAAAAGGTTATACATATATCGAGCGATCGTATGCTTGCCCAAATAACTACAATTAAGGGTAAACTCAAGAAAACCACTTTACTTACTGAAATCATATCATTGACAGTCTTCCTAATATTCTCATAGCGTTTCAGCGTGTCATCTATTTCTTTAGACTTCAGCGAGGCATCTTCTTGCAATTTTTCTTTTAGTCTCTTAACCAGATCACTGTGGGATTCAATGTCTCGGTTGAATGTCTTGAACTTTTCAAGTTTAGCTTTCTTCTCAGACAGATCGTTAAGAAGCGAGTCATCTGATTGTATCTTTTGGTCAATATCGTCTAGCCATTCCACCAGAAGTTTGTGAATCTGAAATAAAAATGGAATAGTACAAAATACACACACTGTAACGGAAACTGTAACAGATACAATAGATAATTCTATTGCAAAAAAATCCAACAATCGTACAGAGTCAGTGAAAGTGATAACTATTCATTTTGAGGCTTAGTCTTGTTGTTCCTAAAAATATACGTAATAAAAAGTAACTCACTTTAGATATGTCATCAAACTGAGAAGCTCTGCTCGTCAGCTTATTTCTCACATCTTGTAAATCAGCGATCAGTTTATCAAACTCCTGCTTCAGACTGTCCGTGTCTTCCTGTATTTTGGCTGCGCCAGCCTGTTCAGTGTTCATAATAACCTTCTCCTTCAATTCCAAGAGATACCTCAGCTTATTCTGGCCTTGTTCAAGGGATTGACGCAGTAGTTTGACTGTGTTGAGCTTGTTGTTGACTTCTTGCAATGTATGCGGTATTTCAGCGCACTGGTTTAGCTTCTCTCGTGTCCTGTCCAACCAGTCTTGGCATTCACCATAAAGTGCATTGTGTTGTTGATGTTCCTGTAAAATTGAATTCTATTCGTTACAAAGTTCTTACGAACTCTTTAATGTTGTGCGTGCATTGGTTTTGTGAAAATATTCGTCAAATAGTTACTCCATGTTCCTTTTCCCCCCAATTTGAATAAAAAAACGTTTAAATAATATTTACCTGGTAATGCACTTCCAGCCGTTTCATCACCTCCTTAGCTAAAGACAGTAGCGCATTGTACTTAGTGGTTAGTTGAGTGATTCCATTGGATACCCTGGTGTCTGAGCAGGTTTCCAGCAAGGTCTGTGCACGCACGTTTAGCTTGTCTAGCTCAATTTGCCAGTCAAACAGGGTTTGAAGATGACCCTAGAAAAGTGAAAAAGTGTTACTATGTCAACTAGAAGCATAATATATGGCTTCATCATACGTTTTAATAATTATAACTAGAGATTATCGTTTTTACGTCGAATGCGTTAATTGTATTCACTAAGCACAACACGTCATGAATAAAAAGGTTATTTTAATAATTTATGTCCATTGAAACGACGTTGTTTTAATAAATTTAAGCAAATATTTGCTTTATCATCATAAGTAGGCTGATTATGTAATAGATTTGTTTAAATATGAACTTACCTGGAACTCCTCGAGAACCACTTTCTTCTGCTCCAAGCTGTTTTGCAGATTATTAAACGATTGCACTAATTTCTCAGTCTTGGACAACCAGTCTAAGGCTTCCTTGTATTGCTCTTCGTATTCCGTCCATTTTACGATACCACCCTCAATCAAGGCTTTCGTGTTGTTTAGTTGTTCACTGGATATTAAAAAATGCACAAAAAGTAGAATGAAGTTAAGCTTTTAAAAGCAGGCCTATAATCACAAATGTTTTGTGAATAATAGACAAGGTTATACAAAGAACTTTTAGCTTAAAAGATAATAAAATATAAATAAAAGAAATGTCTTGTTTAAAAAAATCCATTTGATGGTAATTTATGATTAACCACACTTTAGTGTGAACACACTAAATTTAAGATCTAAATAAGTAATACTTACACGTAGGTATCGTATTCTTCTTGCATAAGTGCCACTTCTTCCTCAATTTCTTCTCTATCTTCATCATCAGCGAGCCCACATGATATCTCGCCCAGCTCTAAAGCCTTTTGGAGCTTTGCTTGACCCTCGGGTAATTCGCTTTCCAACACTTTAAGTTGTGATATCTTACTGCTTAATGATTCCTTGTCTCCGGTCGCATCAGAGCACTTTCCTAACCTTTCTTTGGCAGCTCTTATCCATTGGACAAAGTCTGAACCAGCATCAATAAACGCTTGGTGTTGCTCGACAGTTTCTCTCTGTTTTTCGTACAAATCTTTTGCTTGTTTGGACAGCGTTTCATATTTGCTGGTTATCTCAGACGCCGGAGCTTGTTGCATAAGTTCTGAAGCCTTAGAAGTTACAGACTGAATCATGGGTTCAAACGAAACGATATCTTGAACAATATTGTTTGTTTGACGAAGTGTGGCTTTCCTTTCACCGATACTGAGTCCAGCGGTAAGACCAGCCAGTCGGTCCTGACCTTTCTTGGACTTGGCGACTTTTTGCTCACACACTTCTTGTAATTTTGCTTCCCTATCGGAAATCCATTGTTGCAGCTGAGAGTAGCTAGAACTGTAATCAGCCCATTGGAGCATAGCAGTCTCGAGGTGAACCTTAGCTGTAGTCATCTTTTTCACAAGACGATCCCACTCATTCTGCAGTTCTTTAAGTTGCGTATTAATTTTATCTTTACCGTCAGACCTCGTATTTCTTAAAACCTTTTCTCCACTGTTGACTGTGGCATGAACTAGATTTTGACCTTCTTCTCTTCGTTTCAAGAGGTCTTCGATTTGTTCTAGACGTTTTTGCAAAGCATCCTTACTGCTGTTGCTGCCGGCATCGCTGCCACTACGCGTGATTTCCCACGCATCATCAATCCACTTCTTAGTTTTTACGTAATTATCATCATAGTTTTGATGTTGCTCATAGTTAGTCTCGACCTTCTTAAGTACATCATTAGCCATGTTCACCAGTACTTGGTACCTTGAATTAAGATGCCTTAATTGGTTGGTGACATACGTATCCAAATGGGATGATAACAGACCAGCAGCTGAAGCATTGAACTTGTCGATATCAGCTTTGCCCTTGTTCAATTGATCTACAATGTCTTTCACCTCATTGACTTGGGCGCCCTTTTCTTTCGCTGTACCAAGTAGCGCAAGTTTTTGATTTTTGATGTGAATTTCTTTTTGTTGAAGCCAATCTGATAATCTTTCATATTCATCTTTGTAATCACGCCATTGACTGACAGTATCCTCCAACTGGCTTTTCTGTCGCTTTATTTCGTTGAACAAATCATCAAAACTCTCTTTCAAAGCCTTCATTTCATTTTTAATCACTATTTGTCCATCAGGAGAGGTGCTAGCTAATAAAACTTCTCCTGTGTGTTGCAAATGTTCCAATAAAAGTTCTCCTTGAGCTTGTTTATTAATAAGAGCATCAAGAGGTGCCACCGAGTTCTCAATTGCTAGTTTATCACTCAAAGGCTTGGATTTCAAAGACGGTACCTTTTCTCTAGCTCTGCTAAGCCATTGAATAAGTTCATCATGAGCTTCCTTATACAGTCTGTGGTCTTTGTAGTGCTCTTCTCTATCTGCAAGCAACTTCTTAATTTTATCGTAAAGGTTATCAAATTTGTTTAGTGTCTCTTGAGCTTTAGAAGCCACTTGATTTTGCTGACCACTGGCAAGCATTTCAGCGGCCTTAGCTTTCAAAGTATCGACTTCCAGACGATCGCAACGAGCTTTTTCTTCAACTTCCTTAAGTTTTTCAAGTTGTGCTCTTTTGTCAGACATGGAAGATTCATAAGGTGTAAGTTCAGATAGCATGTTTTCCATCCAAATATTACTTTTTTCTATCAACTGAATTTGCTCTAAGAACCCAGCCCATTTCGTTACTGAGTCATCTAGAATGTTCTTTGTTTCAATCATTCTGGACAAAAGAGCCGACCATTGTTCTTGTAGAGCTACTAAAGAGTTGTTGATAGCATCGTGACCGGCTGGAGCAGTGTTAGCCATCACATTTTGAGCAAGTTCCACCAAAGACTGCACCTTTGTAAAACCTTCATCTTTGGCAAGTAAAAGGTTTTGAATCAGAACCAATTTTGTTTCTAAATCGTCTTGAGAACAAGAACTCAGATCAGCACAGAAGTCTAGTTTGTCTCTAAGCTCTTCTATCCATTGTGAGCATTCTGTGACATTGCTGGTAAATTCTTGGTGGGTTTTGACGTATTGCTGCCATCTATTTGTAAGATCTTTAACTTTCTGAGATAAGGTTTGGTACTTCACAGACAGATCTGAAATCTGTGAGCCACGAGGTCCTAGCACTCCTGTGTAGAGATTTTGAGCCTTTTCGGTTATATTATCAATTTCAAGTTCTTTAGCTCGTACTTCTCCTTGTAGCTCTTGGAACTTTTTAAATTGGTCTTGTTTCTCAGTTAACGTCGCTTTTAGGTCAACGGCGTGTATTTGGGTATCAGTATTTCTAATCCAAGCAAGACATTGATCCTTCATGTTTTCGTATTCGTTCCATTGTTGTATTTTATTCTCCAATGAGTCAATCGTCTTTGAAATGAATGATACTAAACCCTCCCATTCTTGATGTGAAGCGTCGATTTGATTTCTAATATTTGCTTGACCGCTGCTTATTGTTCCTGGCAGTACCTTTTCACCCAAGCTACGTATTTTATCAATACGGCTTTTTTCTTCCGGCAGAGTATGTTGTAACGATTTCAATTTCTCGCAATTACTACTCAATGCTACTCGTTCTAAGTTAACATCACCCCATAGCTGAGCTGTATTATGAGTGGCTTCTATCCATTCTTGTAAGTCCATTACAGCTTTAGTATATTGTTGGTGGTTGTTAACAATTGCTTCATACTGCTCAACGAAGGATTTGGCTCTAGATAAGATAGCACTATGTCTTTGTTGAAGTACATTAATTTCCTTTGTTATCTCTTTAGTTACATCGGGCAAGCTCTGTGCCCTCGCCTCTAAGTTTGCAATATCTTGTTGATGCGTAATAGCATCTTGTAGGCAAGCCCTGTAAACGTTGAGCTGATTTCGTTTTTCGTCTAACGTTGCCTTAAGTTCGATTTCTTTAGGCAGATTCTTTTCAGCTGTTGTGAGCCAATTTTGGACTGTCTTAAGATTGTCTTCAAACGAGGACCACTTGTTCAATTCGGAGTCTAAATCACGCTCAGCCTTAGTAATGTTGTCATATAAGTTATCGATGGCTTGTTGAATATCTTGTAGCTGTTGTTCTATCAATTCTTTACCTTCGGGTGACGTCGAAGAATACAATTTTTCACCCAATTCAAAGGTATTATTAACAAGAAGTGTTGCATTTCGACGTTGACTCAATAAATCATTTAGACTTTCGCGCTTAGCTTTAATACCTTCAGGAGTGTTAGATAAGTTTTTGTTGCACTGTTCAAACTTATATTGAGCAGCTTTTATCCAATCAGTGCATTGATTATATTTCTCTTGATACGCATTATGATCATTGACAGCTTGTTCGCATTTCTTTACTAATTCTTTGGCAGTGGATTGAACCGATTGGAATCTTGATGTCATCTGTTGTAAATTCATAGTGATTCTAGTATCATTGCAATTCTCTATCAAATCACTGAATTCATCGGTAAGTTTGTCAACATCGTTCTCGGTCTTCTTTAGATTTGCCAAAATAGCCTGAAAATAAATAATACGCTTAAAACACTATCATTCCCAATTAAGGTTTAGAAATTATGCTAATACTACAACAAGTACCATTAGTACCTGATAATTGTTAGAGATAAAATAATAATTTTAATAAAGGCGTGTTGTCAGACATAGGCACCGATACCACAGCCTCTACTAATTAGTAAATTGTAGTAAAACACCGATTTATGATCTAATTGGTGAAAATTTTAACTGAACCGGTAGTTGGACGTCTGTGCAATCCAAACCGATGTCATATAGGTATTTGACCAGTCCTGCATCTAACATCCACCTACAAACAGTTCACTTAAAACGATACACCGATAGAATAAAAGTAAATAGAGTAGTGACTACGTCAGTCTTTATAGTCGAATGACGGTAACCCGTGTTAGACTTTTGTGAAGTTAGATCTACTGAAAGTTAGACTATATTATCCTACAGTGCTTTAATTTATCTCCAACTCTTACTTGGTCCAACGCTTCGCCCAAAGTAATGACAGCGCTCAAATCATTTTCGTGATAATCAATCGCTTTACATAAGTCCTGTTCAAAATGTAATATTATAATCAAATCAAACACACTTTTGTACATATTTACAACGAAAATAAAAACTTACTTGGTATTTGTTGAGTTGGTCCACCTTTTCTTCTAAAGTTGCCTTCGGAGAGTAAGTCTTGAGACTCATCTCAGTGTCGCTGAGCCAGTGTTGCAGGCGATCGTTGGCGCTATCGAACTCTATCCATTGTTGGATCTTCTCTTCAATGCCTCGTTTGACGTCATGAACGGTTGCTGTGAACTTTTCCAAATCAGCTCTAAGCAACGCCAATTCTCTGGACATACCTTCTTTTCCTCTAGGCGATAACTTCGCACCATTGCTCTCAATCAAATCTTGTAAAATCTTTAGCTTGTTATTGCCTGTTGGTATAGCATCTAATAATTCTTGTATTTTAGCTAATTTACTTTGCAATGCTGCTTTGTTGCCAGTAAAATCTGACAACAAATGAAGACGATCCCATAAATGTTTTTGATAGTCTTGTAGTGATTTCTGCTGATCGGCAAATTGTTGATATATTTCAAAATTGCTCTCATGTTTATCGATAATTGCCGATAGTCTGCTTGTTAAAGCGTTGTAGCGGTCCCAGACTGACTTAATGATACCAGCCATTTCATCACTTTCACCTTTTCCTGAGTGTAAAGTAGCAGCTACACTTTTAGCCTTTTCTGTTACTGTTTCTATAACCCTCTTATGAGAGTAAATTTCCTGAAGGAGAGTTTTATTCTTCAGTAATTTAGACTTAATTTCTTGAGCGGAATTCAATACTGCTTTTTCTTCTCCATCTACGATCTTTTCTTTTTCGTCCAGCCATGAAAGCGTTTGTTGTAACACGTCTTGATAGCTTGACCATTGAAGTGTTTGAGATTCGTATTCCTTTTGCTGCTGCAAAATGGTATCATTCAATTTATCCCATCGTTCTCTAAGTGCTCTGATTTCAGAGCGGATATTCTCTCTACCATTTGCAGCTGTTTCAGGTAGAACTTTGTCACCTGCACTTGTTAGAATACCAATTTTGTGTTCCCCATTATCTCGTTCTAGCAAAAATACTTGTAGTTTACTACCTTTACTTTCAATGGTAAATTTGTCTTCTTTCGTAACCATTTGCGACAATTGCTCTTCCAAAGGTCTCAACCAGGCATCAAATTCGTTATGTAACTGAACATATTTCTTATGATCTGCTGCTAACTCACTCCAGTGGTTAACAATTTCTTTGGAAATAACGTGTAATTGTTGGTATCGACTGCTTACTTGGGTTACAAGAGGTTTGAGTCGCTCCACACCGCTCAGTTGTATGAGACTATGAGAGTCGTCTACAAAAGCATCAATTTCTTTCTCTTTAGCATTGATACTGTTACGTAAATCAACGCATCTTTGCAATTGTGCTTCTTTCTCTTCTAAAGTCGAGCATAAACTTTGATCACGACATTTGGATTCTTTATCTTTAAGCCATTCTGTAATAGACTCAATAGAAGAGTCAAATTTATTCCAAATATCTAAGGTATGCTTCAATTTTTGTTCTGAAACTCCAATACTATCAACTGAATTTCGTAGTTGGTCATGTAAATTATCAATTTCAGCTTTAATGGCCGCATTGCCCGGTTCCGAGGTACTCTTGCTAACTGAACTGAACACATTTCTTATTTCATCAAGTTTATTTGAGCCAATCTTCTCAATATCTTTTAATGCAACTGCAGACTGCAGTTTTCGTGTGATTTCAGGCTTCTCACCGGTAGCGTTTTCGATATCGAGTAATTTTTCTGATTGAGATCCCAGCCATTCTTTGTATTGCTGAATTAAGCGCACTAAGTCTTCATGTCGCTTAACGCAATCTTCCAAATTATCTTGAAGATTTTGAGATTTCGTCACAATATTTTGAAATAATTGTTTTATAGATTGTAGGTATACATTTAATGATGCGTCATGGGTTTGATCAACTAGTTGTTGAGCTTTGTCACACACTGACTCCACCAACTGCTGATGTGTCATAATTTCCTGGTGCATTATCTTATGGTTTTGTAGCTGTGCCTTTTTCTCTTCTAGTGATGCTTTTAATTCGGTGTGGCGTTGCATGGCTTTCTCAACGTCTTTCAACCATTTTGTCAGTTGCTCCTGGGCAAGAGAGAAGTCCGAAAATTGCAAAAGGCATTGGTCTAATTTATTGACAGTCTCTTGGAAACTGTCACCAAAGCTATCCCATAGTGTTCTGATCTTACGAATTTTCTGACGGATTACTTCACGGCCATCAGGACTAGTGTGTGTATAAAGCTTTTCTCCCAAGCTCAAAAACTCTTCAAAAGCAGGTGTCTTTTTGGTTCTAGTTTCATACAATTCCTTGGCTTTGTTTTGTTTTTCTTGTAGAACGGCGTAGTCTCCAACTATTTCGTTAAGATCTTGCAGTTCTCCAAGCATACCCATCAGCCAATTTTCCATGTCATTGTAATCGTTTTCAAATTCTTTATGTTCTGATACAAACACTTCATACTTGGAAATAGTTTCACTCACAAGATTCTTAAGAGTATGGTATCTTGTGGCTAGTTTAGATGTCTTTGTAGTGATATCAGATTCGCTGGCAACATTTTGAGAACTGCTTGATCTCGCTAAAGCAGAAAAGTCACCACTCCTCGATGCTAGCTCAGACTGCATTTCTTTCACTTTTAGTAAATGAGCAATTTTAGCTTCCAGTGTGCTTTTCAAACTTTGATCTCTTAGTTGGTTTTCTTTGACTTTAAGCCACTCTTCCAAGTCATCCAAAGTCTTCTGACTTTCATTCCACTGTTTCAATGTTTCTTTCAGCTTTTCATCTTGAGCCTTACATTGTGAGGCAAATTGATTCCACGTCGCACTAAGCTGTTCATATTCACTCATAAGTATCGGGTGTGCATTTGAACTTGTAGACTTTAGTACGGATGTCAAATGAGATTTCAATCCATCTAAATCGTTTTCAATGGTTTGTGCTTTTGATGTTAC
Organism: Ditula angustiorana; assembly: GCA_963691745.1. NCBI lineage: Eukaryota > Metazoa > Arthropoda > Insecta > Lepidoptera > Tortricidae > Ditula > Ditula angustiorana. Next base: position 14,750,749 of record OY829481.1, on the reverse strand, counting down.
CTTTTCTATAGCAGCAATCTTCGCATCCACGTCGTCTTTTTGGGATACCACTCCGTAATTCAACATGCTATTTTCAGCAACGATATGGTTAAGACGATCGCGGGTATCTTCAAATAATTGGACATATTTTTCATGTTCTGCAACGTGTGTTTCACAAACATTGATCCTATCTTGAAGCTCTTTGGCCATATTTTTGTACCTGTCAATTGTTTTTGCTAAACTTTTTTCCGCTTCATCATCAGGCATAAGTTTAATCTTTTCTGTCAACTGTGTAAGCATAGATTGATGTAATTCGACCTCTTGGTGTAGAATTTTGTTAGCGTGTAGTTGAGCCTTCTTTTCGGGTAAAGTTGCACACAATTTGGATTCTCCAAGCTCTTTTTCTTTATCACTAATCCATTTCTGTACTTGATTGAAAGTATCATCAAACGATGATCTTTTATTTATAGTTGTCTCAATATCCTTAATGACATTGTTCAGAGAATCAACTGAATCTTCGAAATAGTCTCTTAGAGCTCTGAGCTCATTCCTGACTAATTCGCGGTCTTCAGGCGTAATGCCACTGAATAGAGACTCACCTGATTCTATGGCGTTGTTTAGTAGCTTCTGTCCAATTTCCTTATTTTCATTGAGCTTCTTGACTTGCTCCAAATCGGTAGGAGAAGGTTTAGTATGTTTGCTCATTGCCGATAAATCTTTAATCTTATTATTAGCATCTTGAAGCCAGTTTTTAAATTCAGCAACAGATTTATTGTATTTACCTTTATTACCCTTTAAGTCTTTAAGTCTGACGAGATGATTATCCATAAATTTAGAAACAGTTTGGTATCTTGTTATTAAATGGCTGATGTATTGTAGCACACGTGAGTCTGGGTTTTGAGCCATAATGTTTTCGCCTATAGCAGTCAGTTTATTAACTTTATCTCCGTAATCCTTGATTTCTGCGTTTAAAGTTTCAATGTCAGCAATCTTACTATCTATTTCATCAAGAGTAAGAAGATTAGCCGCTTCTTGTCTGACTCTATTTTCCTTTTCTTTGAGCCACTCTGATATTTCCTCCAGCAGCGCTTCGTATTCTTGCCAAGCTTCAATATTTTCCCTAAGCTTGCCCTTTATTTGATCATAATTTGAAGTCAATACATCAAGGTTTTTCCTAGCTTTTTCTGTTTGTTGAGCAGCCTCTTGAGCGCAAGCAGGTTCAGCAACGACGTTAAGGATGTCACAGGCTTCTTTTAATTCTTTTACCTTTGCAGTACAGTCAACTAGACCATTTTCTACATCAATGAGGGCAGCGTTTTTCACTTCTAAATTATATTTGTCGCTTGCAGCATCAGGCATGCACCATCTGGTCTTGTCGTCTAAAATCTTAAGGTTTCTATTAAATATTGCCAGTTTGTCCGTGAAAAGTTTCTGCAAGAAGGTAAGTAGCGTCGTCTCAGTTTTGTTAGCATGTATCACTACACTTTCGAATCTTTTTTGAAGTCCACTTAACTCTTTAGGGACGAGAGATTCATAGAATCCTGGGTAATTTGCATTCATTTCAGATACATTTTGCGTTAAATTGTCAATCTCATCATTTAAGTCTTGCAACTTGACTTTGCAAGATTGGCATTTCTTCAAACGATCTAATATTTTTGCATTATCACCTGTCATATCATCACATTGAATTATATCATCTCTTATTTTGCCCACGCTATCAGATAAGCGCTTGATGTTATCTTTAAGTTTATTTTCTTTAGTTTCCAAAGATGACACGGCACCTTCAAGATTATTAGCTAGAGTTTGTAGAGCTTCAAATTCACTGTCTAAATATTCAATAATTGAAGAGACCTGCCCTATCGGAATGTTTTTATTTAGATTCGTTATCTGTTCACATTTGGCCTTAATGCTGTTTTTCAGGCCCAAGTATATTGGCAATTCTTCCTTATACTTTGTAAGGTGACTTTGACCGAATCTTATTTCCAAATTGTCACTTGCATTGGCCAAGTTTTGACCGGTCTCGCTCAGCCAGGTTATTACTTGATTTTTGGTATCGTCAATTTGTCTCCACACAATGAGCTGAGATTCTAAGTCTTGGATTCGTTTTATAATAGCATCGTTAGCTTTTTCCCACTGAGTTTGAGAATTCAAGAATGCTTCTTCTAGTGGACTTGTGTTAAACCCTCCTAACGTAGAAGCTTGTTTAAGAATTGACTGTTTAATGAGATCCATTTGATCTAGCAATCCCTTAGACCGTTTTAGAATTTCATATGCCTTTTTAGCTTTGTCCAAAGCGTGAGCAGTTTGAACATAATCCTGAGGTGCGTCTTTGCACTCGCCGTAAAGTTGATCAGCTCTGGTCATTTCTCTGTCAAAAGCAATAGTGAAGTTTTTCAACTCTTGTAGAGTAGATGAAAGTAGAATATATTTGTTCTTTGAGTCACGCATTGCATTAACAATTTGGTCCCAATTATTATCCGCTGCTGACAAAGCATTCTGGATGGTTCCCATGTTGGGTTGATCTTCTCTCATAAGATGTAGGCCTTCTTCTCTGAGTTCTTTCCTTACGGACTGTTTCTCTCTTAGTTCAGCATCTAATTTATCAAGCTCTTCAGTCATGTCTTGGATTGATGCTTCAGTTAATGGTACAGGTGTTTGTGCCATGTCGTTTAAAACAGACTGAACGTTATGAAGAACTTCACTCAAAGCATTGTGTTGAATATTAAATTTATCCCATCGAGCGCCTACTTTTTGCACTAAATCTCTCTTTGTTGTTACTTGGTTAAGCAAAGCATCTGCTTTTATTTCAATTTCTCTAACAAGACTTGTAGGCGATATTATTCTGCCTGAATTTTGATCAGTCACTTTAACCCTTGATGGCCCATCTAATAAAGCAACATTACTCTTCCATTCCGGTATTTTCGTAATGACATTGACTAGTTCTTGGCGTAGTACTTCGTAGCTCTCAGGTGTGAGCTTTGGTCCATCGATCTGATACTGAATGTGACCTAATTGTTGTTTATTATCTTCATACCAATTTAAAAGGTCAGACCATTTTTGTAGCACACCTTTGTTTTGTTGGATGTTGTTCTCAATTATTTGATAATGCTCTGCAATATTCGAATAGGTGTCACTTAACGAGCGTGATTCATCAGGATGTGACGCAAGAGTCATATTTTTAATCTCATTGTATATGTCTGTAAATTCGGGCGCTTTAGCCGCATGTTCCTGAAGCAACACATGCATGGACTGGAGTGCCGGCTCAACTTTATCCGCTGCTATCTGGTCATAACTTTCCGTCTTTCTTCTGAAATCAGTTATCCAGTTGTCAAATGTGTGTAATTTTGTCATAAATTCTTGCCGCACGATTATTTTGTCCGATAGTTCATTGACTCGGCCTCTGACTGTCTCGGCGAGGTTATTAGTACGCTGTTTGATGTTTGCAACATTGTTCTTTAGTAAGGTAGCTCCTTCAGGTTGTATACTGTGGCAAATGTTGTCACAAGTTTGAGACAAGCTAATAATCTTAGCCTGTTGTTGAGATATTTCATTTCCAAATGACTTAAGTTTGTTTAACTCGCGGTCTAATTTCTCAACTTGTGGAGAATCTACTGTAACGCTGCGGCTACTTATTAGTTTCTCACCATTTTCTATCCAAGTTTCTAATTTTTGTGCTTCACGTTCAAAGTTCTCCCAGTTAGTTACTAGTTTGTCTAATTTGTTATTCCATTGGTCAGCCTGATCGTGGATTACTGCCCACCTTGAGTGGATAGCGTCAACTTCATCAGGAGCGCTTGTCTTACCTGACAGTTGATGGCTAACGCTTGACAAAATCTGCAGATTCATCAGTTGCTTATCACAGTCAGTGAGCAAAGCTTTAGATTGTTGCTGCATTTGCTGCGCCTCTGATAATGTAGATGGCTTAGGAACGCTGCCTAGTTTTATTTCCGCTTCTTCAATCCATGGTTTGATTTCAACAACTCCTTTTTGGTACTTCTGCCAGCTCGCCAAATCATGTTCGACAACTTTCGTTTGGTGCTCTGTAGATCTTTGAAGATCGGCCATCATTTTCTCCAACAAAACAACTTCGCCTTTAAGTTTATTTGCGTCTTGGACTTTATGTTCCACAGCTAGTTTAGTGCCTTGTTCAGCTACACCTCTGATAACATCAAGTTTTTCAGCAATAACCTTTTGGAGCGCTTGAGATTTCACCACACGCTCTTCAGGAGTAATATTCTCAGATCGAATTTGAGAAATAAGTACTGGAGTTTCCTTTTTAATCCATTCACGGACATGTTCTAACTTGTGTTCAACCTTGACCCATTCCTCATTGAACTTCTCTAAATGTACGACTTTAGTTTGAACCTCATCTTGAACTCTGTCTAATTTTCTACCAATGGTCTCTAGATCTTTTTCAATCACTGGCTTAGGTTTGTTTGCGGTTAGCGTTTGCAATTCAGCGTAAGCGTGCTGTAGTTGCGGCAGTTTTTCCGATTTTGCTTTCGCTATATCAGCATTGAAAGTCTTCGTTTCTTGAAGCTCACGTGCGATGTTAGTCACACCTAACTCCAGGCCTGGATGAGCAACATAACTCTCAATCCTATCAAGATCAGACAGCAATTCTTCTTTCTGATATTCATAATTAGACCACACTTTCTGGGTATCACGCAATTTGTGTAGACGGTCATTCGAAGTTTCATAAGCGGTATTCCATCCGGTCTCAAGATTCCTCACGTCCTCTCTTACGAAGGCTGGGGCATTGGCATCCTTGATCAGCTCCTTACCACGTTGTAGCATCGACATGACAGAAGGCCGTTGACGGTCGAGCTTCTGTACTGCCGATTGTTGTTCGAGAACTAACTGTTCCACATGTTGCAAGGACTGCGGTTCTGGTTCTACCATTGCCTGTTCCTTCGCAGTTTCCAGAATGCAAATCACTTCGTGGACCTCTCGGCGATAAGTGTAACATCTGGTGTAGGTTTCAGTCTTGATCATAGTGATTTCAATGGTTGGGATGAGATTTTTGTAGCGAGCGATAAGATTTTCGAGCTTCACTTGTTCTTCCTGGGCTTCAGGCTCTGAGCAATGGTTGGTGAGCATGTCCAAAGTTTGAACAAGCCATTTCATGTCTTCGCGCTTCCTGTCGGCTTCGCGGCAAATGTTCTAAATAGAAAAATTCAATTGGTTATCTGTTTAATATTTATTTAATAAATTATTTAGGAACACCCTAATGCCAATATTTACCATCAATTCCTTCAACTGTAGAGGATGAGCAGCGTGTACAAAGAATTTTTAAAATACATTATCAATCATTATGACACATTTGAAATTTAGCATGGGCTTTTTGGTGAAGTTAAAGTGATCGTGAAGAAACCTGCACGCATCTATAAAGCAAATAAATGATGTGTGTAGAGTTCCCAGTCCACACTGCCTGAGCCTAAGCTCCTTTCATTGTGAGGGAAGGCCTGTGCCCAGGCGTTGGCCGTATAATATAGGCTGGAGAATATGATGACGACTTAAGCAATTTAATTTATATGATTTAAAAAAATGTTAACTGCTAAAAAGTATCCCCAATCCTTAACTTCTTGCCCCCAATTCAAAACGTTAATTTAACTTAATACTTAAATACAGCACTTGAAAATTTCTTTTCAATCAAACCAAAATGTAATTCTGTTAATGACCAGCATGTTTTGCACGATGGATAGGATATTTTATTATCTTTCAAGTATAACTACATTATCACTCACCTGGAATATAGTCTTCTCCTTTTCGAACGCCTCAGCAGAGTCCACTTCTCTCACAATACTATCCATTGTCTTATCGACGTGGTCCATCCATCGTTCCATTTCACGGAACTTTACCCTGTACGCGTCCCATTTCGCTGGGATCCTTTGCAGCTGCTGCCTGAAGTGTTCCACTCTATGAACAGTACTTTCCCATTGCTGCTCACATTTTCTGAGAGCTTCTTCAAGTGAGGTATCTTCAGTCTGTTGGGTGTAACTCATAGCTATCTTCTTCAGGTTTTGAAGACAATGTTCCACTTGCATGACCTTTCCTTGGTTGCGGAAGTATTCCTCGTTTCTGATAAGAATGCCGTCAGCATCGTCGCTTTGGTTGTAAGCCTGGATAAAAATATATTAGTCAGGTAGTAAGTAAGTAAGTATAGATGTAAACCGCGTTCTATGTACTACACGTTTCAAACGGGGTACGCGTAGAAGAGAGAAGATACAACAAGTAACACCATTTTCTTTATTGTTTTGTAAATAATTGAATGCTAGTACACTTTTAATGGCAGCTGAAGACACAAGTCATGGTGTGTTTAGTAAACTTAGGCACTTGTCGGTAGAAAGTGGTAGAATAGTGTTTTGCTATCCCCCAATAAAAGTGTACACATTGACTGATAGACATATCACAAACAAACTCCGGATTCCCTGTGCAGTGGGCCCAAAATCATCAAAATAAAACATAGGACGAGACACAATAGAGACAGAAAAAAGTGATAGTTTCAAAGTTATGTGGCTGGTGTGTCCCATGGTGACGTGTATAACTGTTTGCTGTCCTCATTACTAATGTGCTATAAAAATATTCTATTTTTTTTACTTTTTTTGTCTACTTAGTTTTTGTAAATAGGGATGTTGCTCAAAGAACGGTGCTTAAAATTGAATAATATTTTTGCATTGTGTGATAATTATGTGTTTTAGGTAAAATCAAAATATTTCTTCAAGTCCACAATTAATTAGGAAGAAATATTGAGAAATTAGAAAGAAAGCAATCGAAGGCCATTTTTATTCCATGAAGAGAGAGACACTCCACAACCCACAAAAATAACCCATTTTAGAAATATGCCCACCTCTGATTCATCTAAAGACGACACCACCTGTGAATAAGGATGGGCAAGTTGCAGAACGTTTTTAAAAAGTAGAGCATTTTCTCGGAAATTTCTGAGATTTTCTCACACTGAAAGTTTCATTTGCATATTTAGAGATTTTTTGACGACGCAGCGCTAGGGATAAGTAAGGGTAGTGCAAGTTGAAAAATATTCTCAAGAAGGAGAGAAACATTCTCCGAAATTTCTGAGAATTTCTCACCAATTTTAGACAATGTTCGTCAGTACTGTACCTGTGAATAATGTTTATTTAAGTTTTTTTAAACATACGGAGATTAAACCATTTTAAAACATTAGCTTTCGGTCGGTTATATTTTTAAATTTATTTTATTTATATTTATTAAATAATCTCTTAATTAACACTAAATTAATTACTCTAAGAAACTTAACATCCTTAAATCATTAATTTTAACGCCATATTTCATTACTATTTAATCGATAAGTTGTCAAGAAAGACAGTAGATTATCAGATCGCGACAAAGTATACAAGTTTAAATCAAGATAAAATCTCTTGCCTCCTCCTTACCTAGTCTTGCTACAACCATAAAACTAAATAATTTGTTTCAAATGCTTAATAAATTCGTGAAATATCACCGGAACGTTACCCAACCAAAGTCTTGCGTAGGCCTTTTTAAAAAACCAAACCAAATGGAATTAATCGGTCAGTACTAACCAAAACTTGATCTAACGGACTGTGAAAACCTTGCATTAAGGGCAGTATCAGTATTTGTTCCTCACCTGCTCCTCATAGACGATCTCTTTCTCGATGTCTTTGATGCAGTGCGCGAAGACGGCCTCGTCGAGCCGGAACTCGAGGCGCATGAGGTGGGGCGGCGCGCGCGCCAGCAGCTCGCGCCAGCGCCGCTGAAGCGCTTCCACCGTCGACACCACTTGTGGACGCTCAGCTTCGCTCACGAGCTGGAAAAGACGTGACTGTGACTTCTCTGCATAAAAAATTGACAAACCTATCCGCATGACATATCCAGAGATAGAGATATGATTAGCTGATGATAGTCTAGTCTTTTCAAGATTTCTTTGCGGCGTTCGGTAGTAAGCCATCAGCATGAAGTAGTTCCTTGTGACTATTTACCAGATTATCGGTATACTTATCAGCATGCCTACGTTTCACGTCCGAAGCCAAAACTGTTGTCGGCCATCAAGGCCTTCCGCTATCGCCTCTTGTTCTGCTACGACTCGCTGCATTCAACTAATATCACGTCTCGTGGCTTTCATCAGATTGTCAACCCACATTGTGTAGGGTCATTACTCCTTTTCCCATTATATTTTTAATAATCACTCACCTCGATAAGCTCCCTTCCAGACCGTACTAGTTCAGCCACAGCTCTTTCATCAGCTCCTTGGAAAAATCGTTTGTGGAAATCGACGGCTTGTTTAGAGTCGACCCGGTTATCGGCCAGCAGGGCCTCGGCCCGAGCCGCCCACTCTTCGACGGCACGCTTCTTGCTCTCAAAGTCTTCCCAGGCTCGCACAAGGCGTTGGAGCTCGGACTCGCGACGGGTGGCTTCAGATGAAACGTGAGCGAATCTGAAAAGAAAACAAGATTTGTATAGGAACACTCAAGAGCTATTAATACTATAAGTTCAAATACATTTTTCTATGCCAAAAGCCATATTACGGCAGCGGCAGTGACTGAACTTTTTCCAAAAGTAATGTTGGCAAAGTAATTCGAAAGAGCAATTTAAGTTCAATTATGAAATTACAGACGTTGGTAACAACCAAAATATTACACTAGTACATTCGATGTGCGATTGACGTCAATAAATCAGTTTTAATTTATGATTTTGACGACCTGTATGGCGCAGTGGCACATGTGTCTGCTTTCTGTGCAAGAGGTCCTGGGTTCAAATCCTGGTATGGGCAAATATTTGTGTGACGAATACGAATGTTTGTACCTGAGTCATGGATGTTATTTGTATTTAAGTATGTATTTATCTATATAAGTATGTATATCCGTTGTCTAGTAGCCATAGTACAAGCTTTGCTTAGTTTGGGACTAGGTCAATTGGTGTAAATTGTCCCAAGATATTTATTTATTTATTATTTTACAATTGTTCTACCTTTCTATTTTCATTTCGTCAACCGCACAAATGTAACAAACAATAGAGTTATAATTTTTCGTTAGTTCCAAATTTTCATGGTGCACTCTTCCAAGATTTGACATTCGGATGCTTGTACTTCCTGACTGACCTGTCATTGAGATCGCGCATCAGCCGCACTTGCTCCGTAACGTCAGCGCTGCGGTCCGAATCGGCAGCCTTCACGATGTTCTGGAACACCTTGTTCTTGCTCTCCAGCATGGAGCGGTAGTACGTGGTGCGCGAGAAGAACGAGCGGTGGACTTCGTAGCGCTCAGATATCACTTCACTGCAGAAAAATAAACTCAAATTTGAAGACGAGAACGAAGGTTGCAATTTTCTTATTTTGTGCTTAGGTAAGCACAAAATAAGATGGTAGGTACCATTCCTATTACACTTGTTAAACCTTAGAGACGCGCATTGTGAGTTGCACTTTCTAAGCATACACTAGATGGTTGCTTTGTCACAAACTTCAAAGGATCATCATAGTCATTATCATTGTCAACTAAAAGACTGCAAGATAGTCGGTGAAATTAATTGCATTAGAGGAATTTTATCTTAGCCAATCTTAGTCTATCTTGGTAACGCATCTGCAGTATCTTTGGTATGAGCGGTGGTGATCGCTTACCATCCGATGACCCACTTGCTCCTTTTCCTTCCAGTGGTATACAAAGATACGTCTATAATAGTCCTGTATAGTCTACAACAAAATATTGAGCTGTACACGCTTTGTCTCCTAGCACGCAGTCGCAACTCAAGAACTTTCCTATCTCAATGTAACAGCGTTGCACGCAGATGGCCTATTTTTTTTTAAATGAAGAAGGAAGGCAAACAAGCAAGTGGGTCACCAGATGGTAAGTGATCATCATCGCCTATAGGCACCCGCAACACCAACAAGATTGCAGATGCGTTGCCAACCCAGAGGGCTAAGATGGGATACCTCATGTGCCAGTAATTGCACCGGCTGTCTTGGTCTCCACGCCGGAACACAACAGTGTAAGCACTGCTGCTTAGCGGCAGGATTAACAAGCAAGATGGTGGTAGCGATCCGGACGAACCTTGCAAATGGTCCTACCACCAGCAAACAAACAAACAATATTTTAGCAAATCCTTATCACTTACCGTCTGGTCTCCACAGTGTTCCTGAGCGCGTCATCAGCCTTGTCGAGCCATTGGCCAATCTCCCGCTGGCCGCTCTCCAAGGACTCGTGCTGCACGAGCAGCTGGCGGTACTGGTGCAGCTTGACGGGCACAGTCGCGCGCACGCGCACCAGCGCCTCCTTCTGCTGCTTGAGGGCCGCCATGTTGGCTTCCACCTCGTCACGGGGTAGCTCAGCAATCGCGTTTTGGAAGGTTCTATAAGTAAATGCAAGCAAGAGAAGTTGGTGAGGTTTTATGGGTTTACATGATAGTGGAATAATTAAGTTAAGCGTCCAAGGGAAAAAATGGACAAAACTGCAAATAATTTTAAAGCTATTCAAGTTGTCCAACCTTATGATAGCGAAGAAACCTAATGAAACCAGTTCGCAGCGTAATCGACAATATTTAAGTGTGTGTGTAGCAGTAACAGTTAGGTACTGCAGCAAATTGCTTTAGCTAGTAATATTTTTAACATAAAATAATATTTTTAATATTTTTAGCTAGTAATACTTGAAGATTATAAATATAGCATGTATATATATATTTATACGTCTTACATGTCACTATATTCGACCATCAGCCAACATCACAGTTACTAAAGATCAGTGAAATCGAATGACATTTTTTGGAATAGTTAAACGAGTAGTATTTGTTGCTCGTACACAAATATATCGCCGAAACGTTTGCACGTCACAATCGTACGAGCGCGACAGCAATATATTAGAACGCGAGAAGCAGAAACAAGTGTTGACAGGTTATTGTAAGAAATTACTCTTGCTCGGCGAGCGCACTTTTGAAATGTAGAATTCGTCACTTTTGCACCCTAACAATGTAATGAGTTGTTAAAGCAACAAACTTTGACATTCTTTGTCGGTACGGTAACCGAAAAGTAGACTAACCGGCTGATGGTCTTAAACAGCTCCTCGTGCTGCTCGATCTCAGCATTCAGCTGCAACAGCTGGTCGATGTAGGCCTGGATGTCGGCGGTGGCGGCGCGCGGCGCCCGCGCCAGCAACGAGTCGGCGCCGCGCAGCCACGCGTCCAGCGCCGCCGCGCCCGAAGCCAGCTCGCGCCGGTGTCGGAGCGCATCGCCGCCGCGGACGTATCTGTACCAGCACGTACATTTCACTTAAAACTAATTTTAACACAGAACGTTATATTATTTAGGGAAAGATTTTCTTATTATTATTATAAGCTCACGCCTGTTTCCCTTTGGGGTAGGCAGAGACCACAGAACGCCATTTGCCCGGGTCCTGGCATACTTTCCTCGCTTCCTCCACACACATTCCTCTCTTCATACATGCTCGGCGGTTCCGGGTACTTCTGATTTGACCAGTCTTCAGGACATCACAAATTTGGTCGACAAAAGTACGCCGAGGCCGCCCTCGAGTCACTCGCCCCAATACATCTCCTTTGTAAATTTGCTTGATTTGATTTTCTTAAGTAATATTTTAAAATACTCCCAGACATTAGGAACTGTCTAGTAACTATGTGAGGTATTTTCCTTCCTTACACATATCGGAGGATTAGTGTGGTTTTAACGAATCCCATTTTGATCGCACGTAATTCTGGACGGTCCCATAATTTCTGCATTTAAGTTAGAATAGTATTTTATGCAACTGCTATATAATGAGAGGCCTTATAACACGAGTGTGTTTTTATGCATAATAGGATCACACGAGTGTTTTAAGGCCTAATTATATACAGTTGCATACATTACTTTATCTACACACATATCATAACTGCAAAAAACCAACAAACCAGTGACATCAAGTAATGGCGGCCATTCGATCTATCCGTCAAGAAGAACGTTTTTTTTTAACCATAGACAAACGAATGAAGTCCCTATTGTCATGTCACACGAGACCAAATGTCGTGCGTTTAAATTAAAAAATCATACTTAGTTGACGTTTCGTATCGATAACTGTTTTAATATCTATGGATACTAGAATAGAGACCAACTTGAATTTTGACAGCTGTTCCAAATTTAAATTCATAACGTCAGAGATATCGGTAATGTGATCACCAATAACCACAGACTACTAAGAGATACTACCCAATAAAGAACAGATTTACCTACTACCACAGACAAGAAAATTCTTATAATAACATTGGTTGTAATAATGTTGGTCATTTTCTATGGTTTTCGAACGCGTTATTGAGCATTTATGGTATGTGCGTAGATAAAATAGAAATACTTACCGTTCAGCTTCTTCCCAAACTCGCTCCCATCTTTCAGTAATCTCAATATATTTGCGCTTCACTTCTGACGCTATGTCTTCAGATGAGGTCGCAGCTAGGAACCCAGCGGCGTCACCCAACAGTTGGTGTCTCTCCTTCCACACGGTAAGGTCTTGGAAGAACTCGAGCCTTTCATCTTCGGAGACGCGAAGCATATGCTGCGCCTTGTCCAGCCAAGTAGTGAAGTCATCACTCAAGGTATTCCACCTTTCCCAATGGGCTATCACTTCTTCGAGCACGCTCCGGGCACACCTCACCTCCGAAGCAACTCTTCTCCACGATTCCGAAACTTCTCTCAGAAACGCATCGATCTCTCTAGCTTCAGTCCTATCTACTTGACACACTCTCTTGTATTCCTCCGCTACTTCTTTTATATCTACGTACGCTCTGTCAAACTCTTGGAAAATTTTATTTTTGGTCACAAAATTATCATAATCATCTAATAAGGCACGAACGTGATCAATGCGGCCGTATTTACCGGTCCATGTGGCTAGCTTAGCCTTGGTCAGTTCTGTGAAAGCTACTATGCAGCATTTGTGCTCTAAATACTTTAATCTCGCTTTTCTCTGTGGGGCTCTCCGACTCACTGTCTCCAGCCGTTCTTTCATTTCCTGGAGTCGTTCGCCGGGGATGCGTGCGGCGTCTGGAGATCTTAGTGCCGCTTCAAACCGATCAACAACTTCAGGGAGGCTGGCAAAGAATGAGCTGTGTTCCTCCAGCTTCTCGCTGATGATAGCTGCCGTTCTTTCGTCTAGGTTAGTAGGTATTTCATCAAAGAATAGAAGGTACTCAGCTCTGGCCAGCCATTCGCCAATCATACTGAAGTCTCCTGGTAAATCTGAGTCCAAGAGCCAAAGCCATCTTCTGTGTAGTCTTTCCAGCTCAATCCAGAGCGAGACGAGCTCGCGCCATGATTTAGGTGCGATAGCCACAAGGCTCTGTGTGTACATGAGTTTTTCGAGTTTCTGGTAGACAGGTTCGCGAGCAAGCCTGTCGTTTTCGGCGCGGACGTAGTCCTCGTAGTTTCGCGAGAGAGTTCGCGTGTCGTAGTGCCTTTGAATGATGGTGACGCGTTCCGTCAACCACATTCTAAGAGATTCGTACTCCTCTTGTACTGCCGCTACAGCATCCGGTCCTGTAGTCTGTGGAAGAAAGTATTATCATGAAATGAAAGAACAACGGCGAAAGTACTACTTTAAAAAAATACGTCGAAATGTTCAAAGAACATCAATTATTCTTTTGAAATGTCCAATGAATTCAGTGTAAACGTTGTTTGAACTTATAATTTTAAGTAGATAGGTGATTTTGACCCTAACTGCACAATTAGTTGTTATTTGTAAGGCCTTACCTTAGGTTCAGGATATTTGTGCAAAAACTGTGCCACGTATGTCATAATGGATCTTTCATCTGGCTTCTCCACATCCACATCCTCGGCATCCAGAAGTCTGGCGATGCCAAGTTCACTCTCCGCCACGTCAAAGGCGTGCTCCAAGCGCTGTCTGTTCGTCTTCCTCTTCATTTCGGCGAGATTGATCAGGTTAGCTTTGATAGCGTCGATGATAGCAAGGAAAGCCACACCATCGCGCCATGAGGGACCGAAGTCGGAAACTTGTATGTTTGAATCCCTGAAAAGATGATGATATTGATGTATTAATTATATCCTTGATTTTGAAATATATGAGATGGGAGATTTTATTAGCGCACCGACAACTAAACAAAATATTGGATCTAGAAGATATGCTGGCCTCTACACCTTCAAGTTAACTGCTACTCAAATAATCAGCTTTTATGGTATTGTGATTGATCGCCGATGCTCCAGGGGGAAAAAAATTGCTACCATCAATCGTAACGGCCATCTACAATGCACTGTCCTATATTAATGGACTAAGTATCTTATTCTACTCCCTTATAGTTGTTTGTTAATCAACAGATCCCAAGGTCCCTTTGAGATGTGCAGTAATACATCACAAGGTGGCTATCTTTTCTGGCGTACAATTATCTTCTACTACATTAGAGTTGTGCATCATCAGATCACTAGTTGGCTGTCTGTCTATTCTACTGTACAATGTTTCTCTACTCCTTCAAATTTGACCATCAACAAATCTCATGGTGGCCGTCTCTTCTGTTGTGCCATATTTATACTCACTTAGGCAGAGCGTTAGCGACCCATTGCAGCAGAGTTTTCTTGGCCCCCTGCTTCCAGCGGTCTTCGGCGCGGTGTGTGGGCGTGGCGGCGCCCGACTCCTGCGACATGACGGAAGCGCAACGCGATCCGCCGAGGTACTCCAGCGCACGGCTGTTCTCCTCGATCTATGGACAACGGAAGGTTCAGAGGGGAGGAGCAAGTGTACATTATAGATTTAAAACCTAAAACAAAATGTAGGTGATCTTTTTTAGGGTTCCGTACCCAAAGGGTAAAACGGGACCCTATTACTAAGACTCCGCTGTCCGTCCGTGTATCTCAAGAACCGTGATAGATAGACAGTTGAAATTTTTACAGATGATGATTTTTGTTGCCGCTATAACAACAAATATTAAAAAACAGAATATAATAAACATTTAAGGGGCTCCCATTCAACAGACGTGGTTTTTTTGTCGTTTTTATACCATTCCTGCGTATTCCATTCATGCATGTTATAATTTCATGTTTGGATCTTTCAGACTTTCAAAAAAAAAAAAATTGTTTAAAAAACCTTCAGACACCTAGACAGACAAAATGTCGACATATCAACTCAACAGCAGAAAAGTTTTGAATATAGTATGTAACCATTATTTTAAAGAGAGACAAACAGCATGCAGGTCAACGCAGCGACCCCGAGAATCGCTAATCCATTGCCGGCATTTAGGCCCGCTTGGGTCTCCGCCATAGGCGAATAGATAATAATTAATTCATCAGTATCCCCGCTTCCCCCATCGTTTATGATACTCCTTTCATCCACTCAAAGGTTAACTGGAAGGTTCCTTAGCAGGGATTCTCAACCAGTATGAGCATCCCCAGTGGGGGGCAAAGAGTAATTAATCTAAGGGCGGGGGGCGAAGCGATGGGCAGCCTCTTGCAAAAAAATATTTTTCCTTGTATTGTTAAGACTTAACAAGAAAGGGGTGTAGTAATAGTATTTTATGCAACTGCTATATAATGAGAGGCCTTAAAACACGAGTGTGGTTTTATGAAACGAGCGTCAGCGAGTTTCATAATAGAATCACACGAGTGTTTTAAGGCCTAATTATATACAGTTGCACACATTACTTTATCTACACACATATCATAACTGCAAAAAACCGTAACAGCAAAAAACCAACAAACGAGTGTCAAACAAGTATGGCGGCAATTCGTTCTATCCGTCAAGACGAACTTTTTTTTAAATCATAGACAAAAGAATGAAGTCCCTATTGTCATCTCACTCGAGATCAAATGTCGTGCGTTTAAATTAAAAAATCATACTGAGTTGACGTTTCGTATCGATAACTGTTTTAATAGCTATGGATACTAGAATAGAGACCAACTTGAATTTTGACAGCTGTTCCAAATTTAAACTCATAACGTCACGAGATATCGGTAATGTGATCACCAATAAACACAGACTACTAAGAGATACTACCCAATAAAGAACAGATTACCTACTACCACAGACAAGAAAATTCTTATAATAACATTGGTTGTAATAATGCTGGTCATTTTCTATGGTTTTTGAACGCGTTATTAAGCATTTATGATATGTATGTAGATAAAAGGACTTAAAGGGATAGTTCGCTTTTATATATCACTGAATCTCTTTTTGTGATTTATATTTTAGTTCAATCAGCTCTAAAAATATGTACAGCCATAGCGTCAAAAAATATATACACCGACCTTATGTTTAGTGGCGTAAAGGTGTACAGATATTTTTTACCAAGAGGTAACGTATATATATTTGTGATGCTGACCGTACAATCAGTGCCGGATTAAGCCAGCGCGGGGCCTGTAGCAAATTCTGACAAGGGGCCCTTTGTTTGCTTTAGGTTCTCAAGTTTTTTTATTACGGTCAGACAGGCGCTGGAATGCGGGGCCCCCAAATTCGCGGGGCCCGTAGCATTTGCTACTATTGCTACGTGGCTAATACATACATACTGTCCTATAAACAATGAATTGTATTGTTGGGATCCCTAACATCACTTACATGGTCCGAAGTATTAACTCTATTGCAGTTTTGCACTTCACTTATTCCAGCTTTTATTTAAGTTGCAACGTAATTATAAAACAGCTTTTTAAATATAAATGTGCAAAGCAATTATTCATCTAAGTCTAAGACTACCTCATTCACAGAAGATCTCTACTACTGTGCCTCAGTCAAAGCAAGGCCAGAGAACAAGGTTCTACGTCTCAAATTACGAGTAATCAAAAATGAGCCTTGTTTTAAAACCGGAGCGTTAGTTTTTGAATAAATATAAAGATATGTTGCAAGTCAGCTGTCAAGCATAGAGTTTCAGTTCCGATAGGTGGCCTGACATGTATTGGCTAAATACTGGAGTATCGAATGTCCTTATGTCATACTAGCTTCTGCCCGCGGCTTCGCCCGCGTGGACTACAGAAAACAAATGTCTTTTTTTTTAATCTAAAAATCTATAAGTGTTCTCACTCCCTCTCAAATTTACACCGCCATTTCACCCCTTTCGAATGTACCAAGTCCAAATACCCAAAACAAACAAAAATTTTGAAGTTCCTTATTATTATTATTATAAACTCACGCCTGTTTACCTTTGGGGTAGACAAAGACCACAGAACGCCGTTTGCCACGGTCCTGGCATACTTCCCTCGCCTCCTCCACACACATTCCTCTCTTCATACATGCTCGGCGGTTCCGGGTACTTCTGATTTGACCTGTCTTCAGCACATCACAAATTTGGTCGACAAAAGTACGCCGAGGCCGCCCTTGACCCACTCGCCCCGTTACATCGTACACGAGGCATTTCACCAGTGAATCCCCTATTTTCAATCCACAGTCACTCCCTTTCAAGCAAGCCAAGCAGTCGTCCAAGAATAGATTGAACAGCCACGGCGACGCTACACAGCCCTGTCTGACTCCCATGGAGATGTCAAACCAGTCTGAGTAGGCGCCATTAATTGAATTTGAATTTTATATATATAGATTAATATGTTGAGGTAACATAACTGTGTTGCATCAAAAGTAACAGCACTCTACGGTCAAGTAAAAGTTCGACCACACCGCTGCTTAAGAGGAGTGTGAACCCAGCCCAAAAAAGCGCTCCCCATACAAACGGCGATAACGTTTTCCACCCTCTAAATCTTAACCTATGGCCTATGGCAATGATTAGAGATAGGTTTGTATGTTTTGATTTTTTTAATATTCTTCATAGATTTGACAATATTTGCATTTGAGGAGTTTCATGCAAGCAAAAAAGCGTCAATATTTTTTAAACTAAGCAGAATATTAAAAAAATCGAAACATACAAACCTATCTCTAATCATTGTTCTAATCATAATTCTAGGGCATAATGACAATATACAAAAAAACATGGCTATAGGTTAAGGTTTAGAGGGTGGAAAACGTTATCGCCGTTTATATGGAGAGCGCTGGGTCACACTCCTCTTAAAATACGGAGACGGTACAAAATCGCAGTGACGCATCGTATCCGTATCGTTTTTATCGCATGCCCCCACACCGCTGCTCAAAACACGCAGACCGTACGCGTACGGGATCCCAGTGACATGCCGTAAACGTCACGAATTCACCTCATGCTCTCCATGTAACTATATCTTGCGATTTTGGCGCAGCTCAATTTGCGGTGCGTCTGCGTGTTTTGAGCAGCGCGGTGTGGGGACATTTTTTTCTTTTTTATGATATAGGTAGGCAAACAAGCAAGTGGGTCAACTGATGGTAAGTGATCACCACCGCCTATAGACACCGGCAACACCAAAGAGATTGCAGATGCGTTGCCAACTCAGAGGGCGAAGATGGAATACCTCTTGTGCCAGTAATTACACCGGCTGTCTTGCTCTCCACGCCGGAACACAACAGTGCAAACTCTTTCTAACATAAAACTACCCTGAGACTTGGACACATTAAAAAAAACGGATCACTCATGTATTTTTACGTCGAGAAATGCCCGACATGTTTCGGACCAGTCCGTGGTCCTTAATCATGAGCCCCCGCGGCGGTGGCTCAAGTGCAAGCACTGTTGCTTAGCGGCAGGATTAGCGAGCAAGATGGTGGTAGCGATCCAGACGGATCTTGTACAAGGTCCTACCACCCGCAAAGATTTGAGCAGATTGCATCGATACTATCTCTACATTTGACCATACCACCATTTGACCATTTATTGTTCAACTAACTAAACATAAATATGTGAAAATATAGCTACACAAAGTAACGACGTAGTACAGTCAGCTGCAGAAATAACTGATCATTTTAGTACCTTGTCTCTGTCAGTAATGTGATAAATTTGAACAACTCTTATTTCATACGTACCACGACGAGATTCTTAAGTGTTTATCTACTTTTGAGGCTGACTGTACTACGAGTAGGTATAGAATACCAGCGTGAAGTAGCTATTTAAATACCTTTGAAATTAATATTTAGACGCAAAATAAACTGAACGATCTGTAGACTGAACTGGAAAATAAAGTTTGCATAACGCTATCACTCCACTTCATCATGTTTGTCGAATATTCGCGAAAACGTTACAGATGCATATTTTCTTCTTTCCGCAAATGGGGGGGCAGGTACATGAAGGAAAACGGCAACAAAAGAAGATTTAAAATATTGCTTTCCATGCTCCTTTTCGATTCGGCAGCATCGTTGTATTCATCTCTATAATAAATAATAAAAATATATAAATATTTAAAAATATAATTTAAAAAAAAGATTTGATTTGATAATGTGAAGTTTTATTTTAATTTATTGCGTTTAAGTGCTGAGGCTCCGACATGACCGCTTAAATGGAATTTATATGTCTGTGCGTCAGTATTCTTAAGTCACTAGTCTGAGAAAGCTGCAGGGTTAAATTCAACTTGGGCCGTTGAAAGGCTTGTACAACATAACGTCTCTATGAGCACACTTCGTTTAGAAAAAGATATAATAGTACATTACACACCTAGGTCGGTAAAGTTAAGAATGTCTCCGAGTCGAAGGCGAGAGCGACAAACGCTTTTTTGGGGTTCACCTCAGCGATGCCAAGATAATAGCTGATCCATTGCCGACCTTTAGGGGCCCCCAGTCTCTCACTACCTGTACTAAACGTTGTAGCAAGCTAATACTTTACGCTGGTATTGTGTGCTTCTATATCATTAACTATAGTGTAGAAATGAGAGACTACTATTTGTAGTGCGTTAGAGAATAAGTGAAAGGACCCAGGTCATTTTATGCGTTCATCGAAATTTGTCAAAAATGAGAGATTTTTAAGGTATTTGACAGTAGGAGTGTGATTTCCTAAGTGCATCACAGACGAGCTCGACGCTGCGGCAGCGTCCTGTCTTGCTCTACCGCACTAGCACGAGTGAGCGAGACAAAGCGATTCCTCGACGACGATCTCGACTCTACTGCGCTAAGAGCAGCTAAGAGAATAAGGGGGCTGCGGGATAATGCTCGCGTCAGTAAAGATGAAGTAATACTCGAAATATCCAAAAAAATTTGTCAGATCCCTTCAAAATCTGTCATTTTTTGACACATCTAGAATGCGAGATGAGCGCCAAATTGGGGCCTGTTTTTGACATAAGCATCTCGAATTTAACTTCATCTCTACTGACGCGACAATCGGCCCGCAGCTCAAAGCAAGGTCAAACGCATTCTGTATTAACCTTAGAGAAGGCCCTTCGACTTGTTCCCAAAACATACATAACTAAAGTCTATTCATCTTCACTTGACTTAAGTGTAAACAACATTCTAAACTAAAATTTCGGTTTTTGCAATCAAAATATTGTTTATTCTTTGAATAAAACATTACAAAGCATTTTATTAAAGTTTAGGTTTGCTTTTATGAAATAGGAAGGCGAACAAGTGAGTCACCTAATGGTAAGCGATCACCACCGCTAATAAGCACCCGCAATATCAAGATGATTGCAGATGCGTTACCAACCCAGAGCTAAGACGGATTACCTCTTGTGCCAGTAATTGTATCGGCTGTGTTGCTTTCCACGCCGAAACAACAGTGCAAGCAGCCAGCACTGCTGCTTTGCGGCAGAATTAGCGAGCAAGATGGTGGTAGCGATCCGGACGGACCTTGCACAAGGTCCTACCATCCGCAAAAGGCGAGGCGATAACGATGTTTAGGTGACAAATAGTGAAATTTTAGTTTAGAATGTTGTTTACTTCTCAAGACTAGGATGAACAGACTTAATGCTACAAGCAATGCATACCCACCTTTGGTCCGCGATCCTGTGGGTCCAATGTACTGAGTGAAGCTTGCGCAAACAAAATATGTTCAAGCCAATTAAAATGAGAACATGTCGTTACAACACTCAAGAGATACAGCATATCATATAAAGCATAAAACTATAGTAATAATTTAAATGCTTTATTCATCTGAGATGACATAGAGAGCTTTTAGAATATCACCTTTATATGAAAACTTATAATGCCTGTTTTTATTGGCTGGATGGAGAGGACGCCTTTGCCTAAAGACGTGCCGATGGACTTTAAAAGTATAAAGGTAGGTACAATACTACCTTAGTCAGTTGTGTACCTACATAGGTTTAGATTTTAAATAAGTTTCTAAGCTATTTTAATTTTAGGCAGTCACTATATTTTATCAGTGCGTTCGCGTAAGAACTGACGTCCAACAAGTATGTAGCTGAATATTTGGCGTCAGTATAACCCGATTCCCGTAGCCTTACAATTTTTTTAAATCCTAATGATAACCCTACTCATCCGTCATTCTTTCCTCTTTCTCATCCCAGCCTCACTAAAGTGAAATTTCACGCCACGCCACTGTATACAAAGCTATCATTGTGAGAGGAAGCTCATACCGACCAATGAGCAGTGGCGTAGCTTGGTGACCATAGGGCCTGATGCAAAACATAAATTTGGGATATTAGTCAAGTTATATGAATAGGTATGTAATTTTAGTGGTCGGAAAATATTAGCGAGTAGGCCAGCTACAGTTAGCGAGATCCTGGCCAGGGCCCCCCTGAGCTTGAGGGCCCTAGGGCACGGCAATTCCTAGCCTCTGGGTAGCCAACCAAGTTAGAGATGTTACTTTTTATGGTTTTCCTGTATCTCCGTTGGTAAGCTAAATATAGGTAAAACTCATTTTTCATGATTTTGACTGACTGATCTCTTTTTGAAACGGCGCATTTCTGCTCGAAACATCTAAGGGGTGTTTACGTACAAAGATGCTATTGTACTATGCTGTATCATTTTTGATATTCATGAGTTTATTTATTCCGATTTTAAATGGCCAATTAGTGCATTTAATTAAATATTTATGTAATTAGTAACGCTTTGAACAAAATTATCTGATAACTGTCACTGTTATTCGGCAGTAGTCGGATAATTTTATTAAAACTAAGGTGTTGTACCATGTAATTGCCTGCAATAAAAAACAAATTACACATTTTGCACAGTTGAAAAGCACAATTAAATCTGTTTTGTTGTTTACAATAACTACAAAGTTTCTGTGTTCAGACTACGACAATAAAATCTATGTCCTGTGCCAATTACCTATAATAAATTATAAGTAGTTAGGTACACTTGATACAAGTGGAAAGAAAAGGTCCAATAAAATATATTGTGGGTGCAACAAAAAATCATTAAATATAAACAACAGTTACCAATTTTTTTACGTAATTTAAACATCTAAAAAATCATGTAACCATTCTAAGATGTTTGACATAAGAC
Source organism: Ditula angustiorana (assembly GCA_963691745.1). Lineage (NCBI taxonomy): Eukaryota > Metazoa > Arthropoda > Insecta > Lepidoptera > Tortricidae > Ditula > Ditula angustiorana. The sequence goes on along the minus strand of OY829481.1, from coordinate 14,728,574 downwards.
CTTTCCAATGTAAGTTTTCGATAAAAAAAATCAAACGCATTTCCCTTTTTCATTAATTTGTGTAAATTGTCACATCGTTTTCTTTTAAATTGATATTAAAACCAAAGATCCAAATGCTTTTGAGACATTTTTTTGACGAAAAACTTAATTAACTTAATTGCATTGCATCTGATTTAGCTTTTTTTAAGTTCACGTCACTTCATCTCACGCTCACCTGGAAGTACAGAATGATGGTCCAAATCAAGCCAAGTACAACAGCAGGTCTTCCATCGACGAGGTCTGCCGCGTTGATGTTCACTAGCTTGATACGCTTGCCAGCCAGAAACCGCAATGCCGTGTTCGCATTGGACAAAAAGTGCGGGCGGCGGAGAACGCGGCCGCGTTCCATTGGCTGAAATTAAATATGAGCATTAGTCTGGCGTGGCTTAAGAGACTGTATCGATAATGATGGTTTCTACGATAGGGTAGAATGATTAATGTTTTTACAGTAACTTTTACACTAACAGAACTGATTTAGTGTTACTTTTACAAGGTTGAGTGTATGAACCAAAGTTCTAGTTTTATAACTAATCTAATATAAGTATAAATAAAAAGAATGGGTAATGTAGAGCAACGAATACAGCGTTTATTTTTGTATTATCAGTTTTTTGAGTAGGTTTTTTTTTTACTTTGAAATAATTTAGGCAGAAAGCGTTAGAAAGGAATGATAATACAAAATAAATGCTGTTTTAACTGCCGTACGTTTGTCATTTCTATTGATTTATACTCTAAACAAAAATTTTACGTATCTCTGCGTAGTGTTTTTTAGATTAATTATTTTAATTTTAACTTCGCAAAGTCATTTTTCAACACTCTTATACCTGTTTCCATGTAGGTGCCTGTAACCAAGACCAGTTGAAAACTAAAAATAAAGTTTTGACTTTGGCTTCAACTTTGACTTTGACTTTGACTTAACTCACCAGCTTCTCCCCCGACAGCACTTCGAGCAGTGCCAACAGCTTGGTGCCATCGCGCAGGTCGTGTATTAGATCATCGATGCGCAGTGGCGGTATGCGCTGTAACAACGATATGATTCAGTTTTTACCACAGTTTTTTTTTATGAACTAAAAAGGAAAACAAGCAAGAGGGTCACCTGATGGTAAGTGATCACCCCCGCCTATAGACACCCGTAACACCAAGAAGATTGCAGATGCATTGCCAACCCAGAGGACTAAGATGGAATACCTCTTGTGCCAGTAATTGCACCGGCTGTCTTGCTTTCCCCGCCAGAACACAACAGTGCAAGCACTGCTGCTTAGCGGCAGGATTAGCGAGCAAGATGGTGGTAGCGATCCGGACGGACCTTGCACAAGGTCCTACCACGTGCACAACCCCGCAGATTTTAAATACATATAAATCTTTATTATTATCTGATGATGATGATAATGATGATTTCCTGTAATCCCTCAACAGGGACAAAGGGCTCGTAGTAGGGACGGAAGTCCCTACTGACGGACGGACGGAAGACCCGATATGTAGTATGTACAGGCAAGAAATTCAAACACCTACCTCCGTAGAACCTAGTCAAAGAGACATACGCATGACATTTGTATGACATAGCGTGGCATTTAACGCGTTGCGTCATTGCGAGAGGGTTCTAAGGTGGTAAGGTGGGTCATTTGAGGATCATTTCATCCTTATTATAGATACATTTATTCCAGACGGGGACATATTTGTGGTATTTTGTTTTTTTACATACATTACATTACAAAATTAGTAAAATAATTAAAAAAATGTGTAGTATCTGTTTTTAAAATATTTTGCAAAGGGAAAGGGGCGCAGTTTGGATACGAGCCCTGGGCGCCATTTTACGTCGCTACGCCCCTGACTGTACATACTAAAATCCTACACCGTTTTAAAATTAATGTCACGTGTTTTGTTTCAGTAGTACTAATTGGGTTTTTGTGAGATAGTCGTAAGTATAAAACTTTTTTTTTAGCTCTTAAAGATAACACTTAACAAAATGAAATATTACCTTCGACAAATGTGAATTGATCCAATTGACGAATGTCTTCTTTTGCACTCTTTCCTGTTCATCTGTAACAAAGAAAATGTATTTATTAATATTAGATTAAAATCGCCTCGCGTCGTCAAGACTGCCGTCTAGATTAAAAGTTGGCCGCAACTTCCATCCCAACATGCAGCAGTTTAGCATTCCCCAAAAAACATCCATCCCCTATTTCACCATCTTAGGGGTAGATAAACAAACTGGAACAAATTGACTCTACAAACCCGAAGCCCCCAAAATAGCCTTAGCTTTAACTATAAGTACTATAACCTAAACTATGTCCATCTCCAGGTGTCCCACTATCTCTGTACAAAATTTCATCCAAACCGGTGCAGCCATTTAAACGTAAAAGGCCTGACAGACTTTCGCACTTATAATGTTAGTTTAGATCAGCGTTCTTTTTTATCTGTAAGTCGGGACCCCCTTGGGGGTCACACTTGCCGACTGACACCTGCTAGAAGGCGTGATCGCAAGAAAAAATCGCGCGAGCAGAGTGCGTCCGCCGCTCGCCGCGTTTTTGCGGTCATAGGTGGTCGCAGGATTTTTTTTGCAAAAAAGGGATCATGTATTCATAAATATTGAAAAACACTCATTTAGATGAATGGATCCAAACAGAACCCTGATCTTTATTAAGTTGTTTGTATTGTACTATGTATTGAATGATGTTGTGTTATGTATTAAACGATGAATCACTTTCTAAGCTGCCAATAGTTCTGCCAAGTTCAGTGCACCATTTACCCATAACGGACATCTGCCAAATATCACGGCGGTCTATTTCGAGTTTATGAGTTCATAGACTTTTAATACCAACTAAAATTAGATGATAATTTTATAAAGGGAAGTTTTATTTAGTTGGAAGCCTGAGGATTAGCGGGGCATCACGTTAAAGTTAATTTATTTACGTTGAATCTTTTCCGCGTTGGATACGTGAATACCACGTATTGCATGTTGCGTTCCGCCGTAGTCTGTGTAGCGTATAGCCGATGTGTGTGAGCAAATGCTCGTATATTTGTAAGATTCTGCTGTTACTGTCAGAAACTTGTAGTCGCGCGTAAACACTTACTCTTTTCACTGACTGTTCTTAATGTTTTCACTGACATTTAGAGATTTTCCTAAAGACTATTTTTATGTACAATACATTACAATTCTATCTGTGCGAAGCCGCGGATCGCTAGTTGTATAGTCGACCAAGAAATTGCTTGACCACTTTTCGAACATATTACAAAGGGATAAGGTTCGAAAATGGTCAAGCAATTACTTGATCGACTATACATCAAACACGCTACACAACATTACAATCAAAATAGAATAGTACAAAGGGATCTTTTGCAGCTAACTTACATACACAACAATGGTAAGAAAGAGAGCTCATGGCTAATAACAGGCCCCAGGGTGCTGTTTCATCCTTACGTAGTAGAAAACAAAGTCGCTATTCCTGTCTGTCCTCACATTCGACCGGTTAGTCGTGCTAAACCACGCATCGGATTTTGATACGGATTTTACTGTCATTAAGAAATTTTTAACAGAAGGTCTTTATATAATTAATAGATTCAGGCGTTACTTTGCGGAGGTCCATATCAACAAACTGGAACAAATTACCTTGCTACTCCGCGAAACCAGTGCCGGGCTCGTGCAAAAAAGCTGCGTCTGTGCGACACATATATGTTCATGCAAAAACCCACCCTCCTCCGCTTCCACACGAAACAACATATATCACACAGACTCAACTACACACCACCACCACTAAACACTAAAACTACACGATCGACGCGCGTTTCGCCTCTATACGAGGCATCATCAAGATCGAACAGTACGACCGTTCGCTACTTGAACGAATGGCGTACTGACAAACTAAAACATTTTTCTTTAATCCCGCCTACCGCCAACATTTTTGCACTAAAGAAGAAGAAGAAGGTTTTTTAGAAGGTCTTTATGTTTTATCGCGTTAAAGTCCCGACAACGTTATAAATAGGTCTTTATGTAGGTTTAAATTCGAATTAAAAAATTCGCGGCTGTCCACTATATGTAGAAAACGTGTCCTCAGTTTTCTCAGACACATTATGCAGTCTTCGAAGCATTGCCTTGAGAAGCAAATCATCTTGGGCCAAATGGAAGGCAGACGTGGTCGCGATCCTCAGCAGTGACGGCCCGATGAAGAAGAGAGAGACTTTCGAATGCTATAGCAAATTGTACCTCCGGGTCGATAGTTATTCCACAATTTGCGTCCAAGTTTTTGGAACACATCCTTTGGCGAACTGTGTGATCAATACGATGCCTGAAACCGATCATTCCTTCAGGAGCCGCGGGTCACGCAGCTCAGGCGTCACGCAGGCGGCACGGCCAGACACGGCCCGACGGACCATCTTTCATGAGCCGAGGGTTGCCAGTTTCATAAATAAATAAAAAACGCTTCCGTTTTCCGGATGCTAGCTAAGTACAGTAGGGGAAATATATTCACATACCACCTAGAACCCTATCGCAATGATGCAACGCGTTAAACGCCAGGCTATGTCATACAAATGAACGCCTATGTCTCTTCGACTAGGTTCTACGGTGGTACGTGTTTCAATTTCCTTGACTGTACATTGCGTTGCGTTGATTTTGACCGAAGAAGTAAGTTACTTTCCGTTGTTTTCGTAGACGGGTATGGGACACTCCGAAATTAACACACGTTGGCGATGTAAGTATTGTTAATAAGTGGATTTTCGTAAATATATTCCGTGTGGTTTTCAATAAAGAGTATTTTTTTGTCTTGTAAGTCGCTAATTCTAATATCGACAGTATAAATTTCAGATGTCGTAAAGGACATATCGATACCGGACATCTCAAATGGCGTAAAGGACAAAAATGCGAAAATGGGTTTTATATCTCATCATAATAATAGATACAGTTTTTTTTCCCTATCGAATGGTATGTCCTTTACGCCAATTGAGATTTCCGATATCGATATCTGTTAATGTCCCTTACGACATTTAAGATAGCAAACAGATATTCTGTTTTATCCAAATCGCTTTTACAGTATACTGATAGGATCGGCTGTTGTATACAATTGTAGACAGTTCGTTGATAGACACTTAAATAATTTTAATCCCTATCGTCGCAGAATTGAGGAACTTTTTAATAATAAGGGGTTTCATACATAGTTTATCGTAGTACAGATCGTGTCTAAGGAAATAATTTATGAACTCGAGAGAAGATTTTCGATTGCAACGGCTAGCTGTAATGAACCTAATGGTTGGTCTAAAATTAAGTTTTTTGCTATTATATTCATTGTTGGCAACCCTTTGTGGGCTCTTAATGATTTTTCAACTTCCCTCGATAACGTCGCGTGCAAGATAACACAATGAACTTAAGCCATTTTCCGAAGCTTTGTTTATTTTATAACATCCGCAAGATTTGCATCACTGGCTTTGTTAAGTTAACAATGCAATACATTAACTCTCTATTGATCACCGCATCACATGAAAACGTGCAATTTGGACAAAATACACAAGGCAAAAAATAGGCGGTCTTGTCGCTTTCAGCGATCTCTTCCAGACAACCGTTAGAAAGAAGAGATGAGAGCAGATGGTGCAATGACATACGAGCGTTACTTACATACAACGGGCATGACTACAATTTTCCGATTCTCGAAATTGAAAGAACTCTTTTCAAAAGCAGAAAAAAATTATTACAAATCACCAATTGCTTGAAATATCGCGAATAGAAAACGGTGTACCGCAAGCTCCGCGAAAACGCTCTTCACAAAACGTCTACAAAGGTATGACGTCACGCCTAGGAATACAATTTTGTTAGAACCAAAAATGTTTTTTCTATAATTTTCGAATTTAAATCGCTATAGCCCCCAGAACATACAACTCCTTACATAACCGACCTGTGCCCTCGCGTATCCCTGGAGAGCCGTGCTATATACTCATCCGGTTAAACAGCTACAGCATCATATTTAGAGGGGGGTGGGGTCATGCTACCTAGCCTTAATACCTAATTCATATATGCATTGGGGACCTAAATTAACATTATCCGAAAAGTAATTGCCTGGTTTATTAATGCTTCCATCATCAACACTCGTTTAAAGTGTTTTAGTTAGCGAGTTAAACACGCTATGCGAAGTTTCACACGCGCTGGTAATTATTCCTGACGTTAGTTACTGCTGTTTGGAGAGCCATAAAACTATGAAGGTATGCCCAGACAAACTGAAGGAACAAATTGGCTACCCAGCGAACAGGAAACGCAACAGGAGTTCAGGTCAGGCACAATGTCAGCTCATATGTGTACCGGAGCGTTCGTTTGAATTTTCAAATGTTTTGTTTTGTTTTGTATGGCACTGTGTAGTATGTGTAATTGTTTACCTCAAAGTTGCGTTAGCAATTTGTCGAATTTGTCACGCGTCTCAATGAGTCAGTAAAATCTTAGCTGCAGTGACAAGATCTTACCTAATTAGAGGCGTATAACAGCATCATAATTAATCAGATTGCACGCTAGTGTGATGGCAAAATGTTACTTCTTGGGGTGAAGATGAAGAGTTTTAACCTTTCTTTACAATTACAACCATATCTCCAACCAACCAAAATAGGTATGTATGTAAAATAAGTTAAGCACAAAAAGTTTTCTCAGTTGAAAGTAGCATACCTTTTAAACAATGTAGATGTGTACACGAAGAAAGGAAAGTTAACGACCGCTCATAATTTCCTCTCGCAGCGAAAGAAGCATGGACGGAAACAAACAATGTGACTTATTACCCATTGTCTGGACTCCAGAGCCTACTGAACGTGATTTAAGACAAATTACGCATCTGAGCAACGTTGCTATAAAATAAACTGTCGGCGCTATGAAAAACTTGTGTTATACTAAACAAGTACACAAAAGTTGTTGTGTTTTGATTGTGTTGTTTTATACTAGCTATTTATTGCTCGTAACTTCGTCAAAACCATGCATTTTTTGGGAATAAAAGTATTTTTTTTTTATGAAATAGGAGGGAAAACAAGCAAGTGGGTCACCTGATGGTAAGTGTACACCACCGCCTATAAACACCCGCAACATCGAAGAGATTGCAGATGCGTTGCCAACCAAGAGGGCTAAGATGGGCGAAGATTATATATGTGTTAATCCAGGATATAAGCTATCTTCGTTTTAAATTTTATCCAGATCCGTTAAGCTGTTTTATCGTGAAGAAGTGACAAATGTGTCACACGCAAACTTTCAGCATTTTACTCGCAGAGGGTGGAGTACGTGCCTTTTGTATGGTGAGCGCTTTTTCGCGAATCTATAAGAATATCAGCAAACCACTGCACTGGGGCCACCTCAATTAAGTTCCCGCGTAAGTTAATGAATACAAGTTATACGATAGACAGGGTGGCATACAGTACGACGCTTAGTATACCTATACGCCGATTTGTTCGAAGTAAAACTTCTGTACCAGTGGCCCGTTTCACTAAGCTACAAGTTACAATTTTACAAGTCTAAACCGGCAACATAGGCCAATAATGACCAATGGCAATGGGCATAATGATCAATGTTGGCAGACTTGTAAAATTGTAACTTGTAGCTTCGTGAAACGGGCCACTGTTGGTACTATTATTTATTCTGTGGCTTGGTACACAATCTTTGTAAGTCTGATACTGACTCATGAGTCTCATGACGAATAACAGTCATGACTTTAAACAGCAATTCGTAGTTTAACAAGTCACACAATGAAAACAATTCTTTGGAAACATTTTAGTGTTTAGACGTGATGGAATTTATGGAGAGCCTGGGTTGATATTATCTTGGAAACTTAGAGTCAAAAATATCTTAATTTTGGGCCATTTTAAAACCTTGTTGCACTGATTAATTGCTGTAATTACCTAAGTACTATGAGTTTATTCTTGTTTTACCTACACTAATTTCATCGAATCTTTCGTTTCACCTAATTTTACTTCAACGAAAGGTTACTTTTGCAATATATTTTTTATTTCTGTTATGGACAAAACACAATAATCAACACGATGGGTATATGACACATGAAGTACAATTCGACACTAGAAATCTGAAATGTCGTAAGGGACATGTCCCTTAATGTCCCTTACGACATCCAAATCCATTCAGTAGTTTTTACTTACATGAAAGAGTAACAAACATCCATCCTTACTTACAAACTTTCGCGTTTATAATATTACTAGGATTGTATTTTAAAGAAAATGAAAATGAAAATGAAAAATTTATTTTTGCAAGTAGGCCATATAGGCTCTTTTATATGTCTGAATCTACTAGCGCTTCGGAAACTGGAAGAATGTGCTGAGAAGAAACGCCACAAGAAACTCAGCAGTTTATCTTTTTTTTTTAAGATTAAGTTTTTTACTCTCGACATAATATGGGGTGGTCTATATTTGTACCTTTTGTAGCTTCGCATAGGGAATTCGATCCCGGGATTCGTAGTATGGCCAAATCCCAAGATCCCGGGATTTGGCTTTACAACGACTCCCGGGATCGAATTCCCTGTTCGCATATTTGGCATCTTATATTCGGCGAGCCCTTCCAATTGCGGGCTCATTGAATTGACCCCTATTGCGAAGTAACTCGATGTAATTGGTGTGACAAGCTAACAAGTGTTCAACAAAACATATGACGTAGCACGATACGTACTCCAAAACTTCAGTAGGTACCATTACCACGAGTTTCTATCGAAAATTCCTATTACGCTACTACAGTCGATAGCGGTTAAATACACTCCCATTCATCAGTGAAAGAGTTAACCATAGTCGATACGGTATTTTTCGATGACGTGTCAAATTCGTGAGTCATGGTACCAACATTCTACGGCATCAGCTATATAATTTTGGTCACTAGCGCTTCGATTTCGATAGGTAATTTACCGTTGGAATCATACTAGCGATTTTTAGTTCTCTAAGTGAGCGTTAGAGGCGCTGCACAATTCCCCATACAAATAGTTTACGCCGTCACTAGCGAGTACGGTTACGGCTAGATGCCCTGTACTCATGGTAAAACTTCAAAATACAGCGATCAAAGGATTTCTAATATTTTTTCCCCATCCCATCCTCCCACCACCAGGCCCCAACTTCATAAACGCGATAGGCGACAAGTGACAGTGACGATTCGCCGTACATTACTGTGTCGACAACTAACGCTACAGATTTCCAGACTTAACATCATAGTGGGCAAGCAATCTATACTGAATTGTCACTGTCACCTGTCGCGTTTATGAAATTAGGCCTTGATAGCTGCTAACTTTTATCGCTGACACAAAAATGAAGCAAAATACTGTTTTTTGACATATTTAGATTTAAAGGTACAATTAACAAAAATAGGCAATAATAACATTCGTCATTTTCATTTCACAAAAAATATGGCCTATGTCACCCAGACTACAATTACGAACCGATTGACACCTCATTCATCAAAATCGGCTAAGTCGTTTAGGCACTACAGTGGAACATACGTAAATACAAACATACATACATAGGCTGCTAAAAACATAACCCTTCCTTTTGGCTTTGCCGTAGTCGGGTAAAAATACGTTTCAGAAAGAAACAATAAATTATGGTAAATGAGTTGTATTGGATTGGAAAAGATAATAACTTTATACAGACTAAAATAAGCTTAGTTTACATAAATATCTTATACATATAGAGAAATATATACTTAAATATATATAACATTCACGACTCGGGTACAAACATTCGTAATCATCATACAAGCATTTGCCTCTCCCGGGAATCGAACTCGAAACCACAAGCTTTGAGGTCAGGGCCACTAACCACTAGGCTATCCGATCGTCAAATACAACAAACAAATGACCACCAAATTCATAAACAAGTCACGTAAAGTGTTGTTAATTGCCGTGACGCACAAGGGCAGAAAGGGGAGCATTTCTGGCGCCACATAAATAAAAAATGTCTAGACTCCAGACGCATCGGCATGACTTCATGCTTTTAGGCTTCAGCGCTACATTAAGTAGAGGGGCTGGAATAGAACCCCATAGTACCATTTTATTGCGCTTTATTTTTTACTAGTAACCCGCCTTCATACGATGATTTTTTTTTATTGTAGCATGAATGTCTCAAATCGTAGTCCTCGCGAGAGGTACGGGCGACTACGATTGCTTAGCAAGTAAAATGAATAAATGCATCATAAGGGTTATAATGAAGATCGAAGGGTCCATCGGCCCGTCGACGACTCAGGTCGGCAGTTCGAACCATCACCAAAAGTCATCTAGAATCATACGATATACATAAATCATCATACGATGACTTGATAAAAAAACATTGAATTTTCTCTACAATATGTAAGTAAAATACACAAAAACCACCGTAAAAAATACGAAATTCCAGTCAAAATCCTGTGAAAACAGAATAAAAATCCACCACGTGGCTTAGAAGTATTAAGAGGAAACACAAGGGCCGTTTTTCCATACAAACGTCGTCCCCTGTTTCCTCTCTGGATAATGCCAATAGAGCAATATTTTTTTTTCCAAAAAATCGATGGCCACTATTATGCATGTCCCTATGTTTTCCTTTTTCAATGAATTAATTATTAAAAGAGATATGAACATTCAAAAACTTAAAAAATTGGCCAGATTTTCGGCTGCGTTCATACATTCAGAAAACAAATTTTACTACATTATTAAAAAAAGGAAAAAATAGGAACACTGCCAAAGCCTTTCTTTAATTTTTAATGAAAAATAGTTAAATCGGTTAAGTTTTGGAGAAGGAATCAGGGGTCTACGAATCGTTGATTTTGTGTACTTTAAATAGGTATTTTCAGTCCAAATCCCCTCTGCGGGGGGAGGCTTGATAGATGGAGGCAGCAATAGATTTTACAAATACCTATTTTTCAATTCTCTTGGCCTTGAGGTTTCCTCTTAAGCGGCCGAAGGAAGATACGACAAAGACAAACAGAACGAATAGAGACTTTGTCTTGTACTATCTAAAAAAGAAGATAAAAGATTATGCACCATATAAATGATTTTATACGCACGAACTTTCTTTTGTTTAAGCTCTTGTCAATCGAATCGGCTAATTATTTTGTACTAAAAGTAAACATAAACCCGAAAAGTTTTTGGAATCATAGATTTTTTAAATATAATGCAATAAGTCTTTATTTATCACCACAAAACAACATGAAGAGGTACAAGTCAAGGAACTTAATTCCCTACCCATTTCGTTAAAATGTCGTCTGACATTCGCAATGCATTAAGGTCGATATGCCAAACTAACGTCTTGCTCTATAGCTCTTATGGTGACAGTTTGCTATATGCTATTGAACCTTAGATGGGTTGGAAATTAAATTCCTTGACTGTACAATTTAGAGAAAATACACAAGGCACACGATAGGCCTGTCTTATTGCTTTAAGAGCTCTCTCCCAGACAAACGTCAGAAAGAAGAGGTGAAAAACATAACAGATACGAGCAGGCTAAAGATTTTTTTAAAGTGTCATACCTACGAGTACGCTGAGTTTTTTTGTTCGTTCCTTAGAACGAAGTTGAACCTGACACGAATGTGCGTAGGTCACTTTTTTATTATACGTGCTGATGGATATATCTGTCATAGGGGCTTAACCTATGGTGACAGATATATCCGCCATTAGAACTGGAAAGGTTTGCAAAATAGAGAAAACTAGCAAAAAGTAAGCAAACAAACATAACTACCTAATTAAAAATCCGTTAACGCTCGCACTTGACCGACATTTTTAACTGCGGTCTATTGGCAATGGACGCGATGACGTCACCCCATTGACGGCGCGCAAGCGCCAATGTCAGCCTATTGTAAAAAGACCAGACTTACAAGACCTATGGCTGCATTCTCTTAGAAGGTCATCAAGGGTCTTCATATACTGGAGAATTTTGCCATGTTACCGTGATTACCATTCAATAATGAGCTATTCCTTCCTATACCTATCAAGCTTTCAGGGGTCTTTGCATAATGGTAGACGCATCACCAAATAAGAATGAACTCTCCTTCTGTTTAACATTTGAAGGATGAAGAGGTTTAGAAGTTTGGTGTTTAACCAGGATGTAGATGGTATTTGTTAGAATGAAATGAATGGTGTTTTTAATGAATTTAAAGTCTCAAATAATACCTGTAGCGTATGAATTATCGACATTGTAGAAGCCATCAATCTACACTTACAAAAAAGTTCCGTTACTGACTGACAGCTGACTGACAACAGATCATAAACCGCTGTAGATAGAAACAAAATTTTGAACTTTTGTTTCTAGGGGGTGTGGCAGGGTGTGGTATTGTGCAAAGGATTTTTGGAAAATCCACTATCCAAGGGGCGGATTAGTATGAGAGTTTCAAATACCTAACAAACGAAGTCGCTTACAAAAGCTAGCAACATAACAAACAGGGACAGCGATACAGGCAAATATAGTATAAAATATACGAAAATATTTTTTCCATTTAGAAAATTACATACAAACATACATGTAGGTATCGTATGTAGCACCGAAACCCTAGCCTAGCGAAGGTCACGTCGCACTGTCACCCAATTTTGACAGCTCGCGAGTTGACACTAAAGCCCACAAGTGTGTCAAGGCCAGCAGACGTAAACAAGCGGATATGTTTCTTTATTTTTATCGCCGACGGTATACAAGTTATAAAATATAACTGAGGAAGAACTTCAGGAAATAACTAAGTAACTTTACCAACACATCCTACGTAAGTCTGTAACCGAGAGCAATAGTTGACCCCCAATTTTGACGTTCGTCAAGAATCAGGATTCATCTCACCATGGATATAATGTTAAATACTTAAGTTTTTTGGTTAATAAAATTGTTTTTTTTTGTTGATGTTACTTTTTTATTGAACTGTCATTGGATCTACATACGTATACCAAATTTGGAAAGAATTTGTCAACGGGAAGTGAGTAAAAATTGGCTTTTGAAAATTCATAGGTTTTTTTTAAACCGGTGGTAAATTTTCTTAATACATTAATAAATGCTTCCCGTAAGCCTTATTGTAATAAAGATATTTTGACTTAGTAACTTTATAAATCGAAACACAGAAAATAATATTTTAAGATGTTTCACTCATAAAGGTCAGACACGATTCGTGCATTCTTCACTTATCAAAAGCGTGGTAAAGTAAATAAGAGACTGGTCTAAAAATCCACAGCAAACAAACACCAGTGTAGTACACACACAACAAACAGTACGAGCACATAAATATGGCTCGTGTTCTCGCAACCTCCGTTCTGATAAAAAATCCTTTTTTTTTCATAAATTTAGACCCCACTTATCTATATTCTGTCAACCACTAATGATGTTTCTTCTAGCAGGTCATACATTTTGACTTTTTCTACACTGCGGTTTGTGTACCTGTATAACTCACACACCGCAGTGTACTAAATATTCAAAGTAAACAAAATCTTCCACAAAAAAAATGTCCAACGACAACGGGAAATATTGCCAAGAAATACATCAGCGGATACACAGTACAACGGACATTGTCATTTATCATAGTCCTCGTTTAACTTTTATAAAACCTCCACCAATTACGTTATGAGCCATTGTCGTACTGCAGTCTTCTGTGCACTGTGCCGCGACCGCAAAATGATCTAATGCAACCTTGGCCGTTATATCAACGTTGTATTACTGGTGCCAGACCTGACGCACTTGCGAAGCTACAAGTGTATCGGCGCGCCCCTTTTACGGGGCCGCGGCATTTGAGTAGTCGCGCGTGCAAATAATTACGGGTCCTAAGAAATAAAGAAAGATATACCTATTGGCTGTGTACAGTTTGAGAACAGTACTCAGCCGAAAAATGCTGTATAGTTATTTGTTAAATTCGAAGATCATTTTTTTTCTTTATCATCTTTTACATTTATTGCACAAAAAATATAGAATGTACAAAAGGCGCACTTAGTGCCTCAAGGCATTCTCTGCCAGTCAACCTTTGGGCATAAATAGAAAAGTTGTGGGCGGTGCAAATAGACAACGAGTAATAGAAACACAATGTTATAGCATAAAGTTGCTATCCGTTCGTGTCTGTCTTAAAACTAGTATGTTCGGCTTCTCCCTTTAAACCTCGCAACGGATTTTGATACAGTTCTCTGTCATTTAGACAATTTTCTCGGAAGGTTCTTATGTAAATTACATCCCGATTGTACCCATGCCAAAAAATAGATAGTGGGTATTGATGGGCATGCAACTGGAAATAAATTTAAATGATAATTAGAGATGCAACGGATATCCGGTTGCTATCCGGTATCCGGCCTATCCGGCCATTATTTTACTATCCGGCCGAATACCGGATAGTTGCGCACTATCCGGCCGGATACCGAATAGTGATTCTGTTTGGTTTGTTTGGTGATTTAACTTTGAAAAATGGTTAGTATACAAGAAAATAACAACAAATTATCAATATTCGTTTATTAGTATTACCTTTAACGTACAATTTAATTAAACTTATCTATTCAGCAAATTATAAGAAAGCTCAAAGTCACGCAACGAGCTATGGAGAGGGCTATGCTTGGAGTTTCTCTGCGTGATCGAATCAGAAATGAGGAGATCCGCAGACGAACGAAAGTAACCGACGTATCCCAGCGGATTAGCAAGTTGAAGTGGCAGTGGGCAGGGCACATAGCACGGAGAACTGATGGCCGGTGGGGTCGAAAAGTTCTCGAATGGCGGCCGCGTATTGGCAAGCGCAGCGTAGGACGACCAGCCACAAGATGGTCTGATGCCCTCATACAGGTGGCAGGAAAGCGCTGGTTGCATGCTGCTTCCAACCGGTCACTTTATGGAGGAGGCCTATGTTCAGCGGTGGACTTCTTGTGGCCGAGATGATGAGTCAGCAAAATAGGCGGGCGCACGTGTACTGCATACGAACGAAATAGTGCCGTACACTGACCTAATGAAACTCGTTTCTTGCCTAGAAAACGGTCCGCGGGAACCTACAATACGTAACAGGTTGAAACCTGCACGACGCGCCCGCCGCCAAACTAAAATGTAGGTATCGTTTGGCTGGCCGAATATTCGGCGGCCGGATACCGGATATTCGGCCGGTGATCAGGCCGAATATCCGGTATCCGGTATCCGGCCAAACAACTATCCGTTGCATCTCTAATGATAATGATAACACAAAGAAAAAATATGGATACGGCAGGACTCGAACCTGCAACATTCGTGCTGCAGTATTCCGTGATTTACGTTGCGTTTCATTGAAAAATTTGCAGGGTATAATAGTTGGTAATGTGGCAAAACTGGAAAACGCAAGGCACAGAATGCTGATGTTGCAGGTTCGAGTCCTGCCGTAACCCTACTTTTTCTTTGTGTTACATCTACATTATCATTTAAATTTATTTCCAGTTGCATGCCCATCAATACCTTCTATCTATTTTCATTCTCCTCTCCTTCTATAAATTTATTGAATGTTTAAAAAAATAAAAATAAAAAATCAGAAGTAAATTTCGATCACGAAAACATGCAACTGGAGTCAAAATATCTCCTACAAGTTGTCCTCATTTGATAACAATCGACAAGATGTCAACAAGATTGAAAAATTAAATTAACCTACTGTTTTTACACTTGCCATTTTTTATTTATTTACCAGTACAGCCGTGCATTTATTTCCGGTTGCTTTTTGTTCGTAGAGTTTTTGTAGAAACAACCTTGCCTTCTAGCCCTGACGGGTTAATGAACTTTAGTTGTCTCAGTTGTTTATAAACATTCTGTTAATCACTATTAAGCTAGTAAATAAAACGGCTCACTCACGTATTTCTAAGTCGATAAATGCCCGACGTTTTATCATCGCGCCACCGCCGCGGGGGCTCATGATTAGGAACCACGGACTAGTCCGAAACATGTCGGGCATTTGTCGACGTAAAAATACGTTTGTGATCCGTTTTATTAATACGTCCGAGTCTCACGGTAGTTTTATGTTAAAAATTAAGCTAGTTGTACCTCACTCTCACCGATACCGGCGTGAAGTAGTAGCTTACTACTACGTTGCGTACAGTGAGTAAAAAATAAAAATGAAAATGAAAAATTTATTTTGCAAGTAGGCCATTTAGGCTCTTTTACATGTCTGAATCTACTAGCGCTTCGGAAAATGGAAGATACTACTAAGAAGAAACGCCGCAAGAAACTCAGCCGTTCATTTTTTCTTTTTTTTTTCTTCTCTATTCAAAACAGATTACAGGGCAATATACATAATTATCACAATAGTACATGACATACACACATAGGTACACAAAAAAAAAGATAACAATAAATAGCACAGCAAGCTTTAAGCATACCGAACGAACTGGCACTAGTTAAGAATGAACAGGAGATGTATAGGGTCCCCAGATCAAAGAAATTAGATTGGGATGTATATGGTCCCTGAAATAATAATAGATCCGAATAGTAGATCCCGAGACTATAACCCTAATCCCAATAGAATGGTTATCCATGGACTTCACATCACTTTTGCCAAATTTAATGTAAGGTCAACGTTGCGCCAACTATATTCAATGTTACAATTAACTCGAAGCCTGTTTCTTTGACCGTAAAATTATAGTGATTATACAAGGGAAACCCCGCAAGATCATGTTTAGTACATTAACCCAATTATAAGGTAATATACTATTATTGGGTGAGGTTGCTTAAAACAGAAGGTCATTGGCAATAGAGCTGATGGAACGTAGTCTAAAGTTGCTGATAGATAAAGCAAGCACTGCTTAGCGGCTGGATTAGCGAGCAAGATGGTGGTAGCGATCCGGACGAACATCGCGCATGATCCCACCACCCGCAAAGTTGGGAGTCAAAGTCAAGTCAAAACAATTTTTATTCAGATTAGGCTTACAGGTAGCACTTAATTAAAGTCAGAAAATTAACCACTGGTTAGAAAAAACTCTGATGAGAAGATACCAGCAAGAAACTAACGAGGTGTAATGTTTTAAATAAATCAAAATTTCAATGTTTTTAACACATTTTTAAGTCTTAAATATTTAACACAGTAGGTGTAAACTATTTGGAGCCAGGGATCGCCAATGCAGGGCGAATCATTTCTAGACATCCCTGTCCGAGATAGTAGTCATTGATTTTATAATACGCCCGAGATTTTAATCTCTCCTTAACAACAGATTTGAATTTTGTATCATTGAGTAGTATTTATGCGTCCGTGTTAAAAAGCTTCGTGAGCGTGGTTTGGCGTCGCTACACATCTAATCTTACATAGAATGAAGTGTAAAGAGATAATTTATCCAACGCTTCTACGTAATTATATCGTTAATTATATTTATAACGTTATCGGGACTTTAACGCGATAAAAGTATATTGTTAATTTACCTCGACGTTTCGGCCATGTTTCAACGGCTGTGGTCACGAGTAGACTGTCTACTCGTGACAAAACGTCGAGGTAAATTAACAGTATATTATCGCATTAAAGTCCCGATAACGTTATAAATATGTGTGAAAATCGCGAAACTTTAATAGTATTTTATGCAACTGCTATATAATGAGAGGCCTTAAAACACGAGTGTGGTTTTATGAAACGAGCGTCAGGCCTTCTAATTATTAGCTACTCTAATAATTAATTAATTATTAGCTATTGTCAACATTTGGAGTATATTCAAGTGTTTCTATTGAATGTCAAGCTTTTGTAAACAAATGCAGTCATATCATTCGGTACTTCAAGTAGCTATCTTTTGTTTATATATAGCAGTTAAGCAACTGACATATGCGATTAGGCAATTATTTATAACTAATTTTAGGCTGTTTTTTGTCTTAATTAACATTACGATTTTGTAATTCGTCGATGTTTTAAGAGGCGATAAGATACTTGCCGATTTTCCAAATTAACGACATACTTTTATTTTCATGAAATAGGAAGGCAAACAAGCAAGTGAGTCACCTGATGGTAAGTGACCACCACCGCCTGTAGATACCCGCAACACCAAGGAGATTGCAGATGCGTTGCCGACCCAGAGGACTTAGATAGAACACCTCTTTGATTGCACCGGCTGTCTTGCCGGAACACAATAGTGCAAGCACTGCTGCTTAGCGGCAGGATTAGCAAGATGGTGGATGGTGGAAACATTATGAAAAGTTCACGAAAAGAACAATGTCTAGTCACTTTTTTATGTGATTTTAACAATGATACTATAATGAATGGAGGTACAGTGTCATACTAAATGACAGCAGAAAAACGGACCGACATGAGAATACAGGTTGACGCCAATGTTACAAATGCAAATTGTTAGTTTACCATTTATAGTCATTGGATTTACAACTTTACGTCTAAGAGCATAAAATAATAATTTAGTGATTCGTTGCAAATAGGTTTTTTACAAAATAATAATATTGACAGCAGCGCCTTCGGTCCGACAGACTGACAGCGCGAACGATTGTCGATTTGTTGTACTTTTGTTCGACTTTTGATGCGGCCATATTTTAAACGCTGACTAGAAAACCATTACTTATAGGTCAGTGGGTTTTAATTTCAAAATGTAGAGCTCGCAATGAACTACCAGTGTCTGACTTGACAGAAAAAAAAAAGCTATTTAATCGGATGAATCCTTTTTTAAGGCTCAGTATCGATTCTATCGATTGTATTGGTTATAAAAGCAATACTATCGATAATAGCAATAGTATTAGTTAATCGATACTTTCAATAGTATCGACATTATCGATACTATCAACAAAACTATCGCTAGTTCGATAAATTGATGCAACGCTTTAGGGTCCCGCTATCTGTTAGAGCTATGTCGGTTACCTTATGTGGTACCTTCTATAATTAATTCAAAGTCAAAATATTTTATTCAGATTAGGCTTACACGTAGCACTTATGAATGTCAAAAAATTTACCACCGGTTCGGAAAAACCTCTGATGAGAAGATACCGGCAAGAAACTCAACGAGGTGTAATTTTTTAAATAAATCAAAATTACAATGTTATTTTACATCTCAAATATTCAAAATTTTTACAATTTAACAATTTAACACGGCAGGTGTACAATCTTTGGAGCCAGGGATCGCCAATACAGATCGGGATCATTTCCAAACATCCTTGTCCAAGATATAGTCATTGATTTTATAATACGCCCGAGAAATTAATGTCTTCTTGACAATAATTTTATTTATTATACAGTTAAGTACATAAATTATATTAGATTGCCGATCTGCGTGACCCACAATATCCTATACGAGTAAGGCTACGCAAGAGCACGTCATATTGTATGTTAATTCTGTAAAGTAGGCTAAACATGTCGATACAAAAAGTGGTACGATTTAGAATGGCTATAAACTCTTGGCCAACTAAGATCATTATCACAGACCCCATAATGAACTAGTACGTAGTACTATTATCTATTATGTGGTAGTACTAAGGGTGGTTGTTAAAGACCGAGCTAAAGTTGTAGTTTAAACTACGTTAGTGTGGAACAGAAAGTAGAGTTCGATTTATAGATACCACCTTAAGAGTCTCTGAGGTAAACTGCGAATAGACAGACGGTCTGATGGACGAATATGACGGCCCCTAAAATATATTTCAAAAATACTATTAACTCCTAAATTTCATGAATAACTTTAAAAAATAGTTGATAAATGTTTATATAAATACTAGTTTTTCATCCATATATTCGAATAATTTTTAGTTTTATGTAGTAGATTACAGGAAATATAAAACGATCTTTTAAATTGGCATAGTTTTCGGAATTTTTACTCAAACAAATTTAGTTTTGCGGATCGATTTCTATTCGTTCGTACAGTCAAAAAACATAAAGTTTTGTCAACTTGCACGCTATTGTAATGTGACAGGAATAAGGTGTAATAATGATTTATTCTTCTTGAACAACATTATCATATTGTCGTATATAGAATACGGAAACCCTTCGATGCGTAAACACAACTCTCACTTAGCCGTGTGAAGTTACTGGCGCAAGAGGTACGGTCAAGGAATTAAATTTCCAACCCACCTAAGGTTCAAGAGCATATAGCAAACTGTCACCATAAGAGCTATAGAGCAAGACATTAGTTTGACATGTCGACCTTAATGCATTGCGAATGTCAGACGACATTTCAACGAAATGGGTAGGGAATTAAATTCCTTGACTGTACCTCTTAGCCCTCTGGGGTGTTTCGCTGTTTCCTTGGTGTTATGGGTCGAAAAGTGGTCAAGCAATTTCTTGGTCGACTATACTGACCAGCGGCTGAGGAGATAAGATGTTTTTAGGGTTCCGTACCCAACGGGTAAAACGGGACCCTTTTACTAAGACTCCGCTGTCCGTCCGTCTGTCACCAGTCTGTATCTTATGAACCGTGATAGTTAAGCGGTGGAAATTTTCACAGGTGATGTATTTCTGTTGCCGCTATAACAACAAAGACTAAAAAACAGAAAATATTCAAGGGGGCTCCCATAAAACAGACATCATTTCGACAGTGGAAATCTCAAATGTCGTAAGGGACATTAAGGGACATGTCCTTTACGACATTTCAGATTTCTAGTGTCGATTTTTTTGCCGTGTTTATAGATAATGGTACGGAACCCTTTGAACGCCAGTCCGACTCGCGCTTGGCCGGTTTTTTCGCTCTTCAATCATGATCCCAAAACATGTTTTTTTTAAATTGACATTATTTCTTGTAACAAGGCTACCTACTGCCCGGTGGGTGACGAGATAACGCGTGTCAACATGGCGTCATGCTCCTTGTGTCATCTCTATTTTAAACTGATCGAGAACTCGTTTGCTATTTGTTAGGTATGTTGATATGGGTCTAGGTAGTTTGAAGGCACAGAATAAATAAAGTACAGAAACTTCTCTTTTACGACCGCGATTAAACGATTCCAACTTTATTCGCCAGGCGGCGCGAGTCAAAAGGAATGCGCCGCCCGCGCCCGCCTTCGTCCCGCTACTCCCGGCGACACATTAGGGTTGCGCGGCATTCGTTTTCAATTACACTGACACGGCGAGGACGAGCGAGCGAGCACGCGGCAAGCCGATAGCCTACTGCAATTTGCCTATGCCATCGGCAAGGCGGTAGAGCGTACCTACAGTGCGGAGTGGAACCCCCCTGTTGACGGTATGAGAATATTCTACAAATCGTGATATAATCAAAAACCGGACTAAATGTCAGGTCATGCTCAGTGTAGGGTTCCGTCGTGATGATTACAACCGATTAAAAAGACAGACTCAAGCTTTTTAGGGTTCTGTACCGTATTGGTACGCAATATGTTGAGGGGATGTGAGGGAGGTTATCTCTGTCTTACTTGTACAAATGCCAAAAATTGCTTTCTCACTTGCTTAGGATGTCTAGCATTCATCTACATTTTTTGTTTTCAATGTTCTAAAGTGCGAGACTAATAAAATTTGCATAATTATTCATTGTCATTGTTTGGCGTCGGACCAAACTTCACGTCAGTCTGTCTTGTTGTACGTATAATAAAAACAGTCTAACATGGCATAGCGCTTCTAATTAAACAAAAAATATCCTTTTGTATGAGAAAAATCTGTCTGAAAACTCCTAATTAAGTGGCATTTGGTTTCTGTTGTCCCTAATTTTCCAATTAAATAAATATGCTAATTTATTCACATTAGGTATATCCAACTCCTTAGCGAAAAAAACACCAAACGCAAACGACGTTATCTATACGTAAACCATAAAGCGAAAAAACCACCATAAATAAATGTGAGTAAAATGCTATCAACAGACTTTTAGTCAAAAAATGTTCTAAGAAAATGACTGGATTGGACTGTGTTGCATAGACCTGACAACCACTTGTCCAAACAATTGCCTGGCCCCCAATTCTGGCGCTCATCGAGATTCATCTGACGTTCGAGATGTGTCAAAATATTGACTTTGAAGGGATTTGACAGCTCTTTTTGGCTTATCTCGAGTGTGACTTCATCTCTACTGACGTGAGAATTGCCCCGCTGGAGGCAGACCTAGAAGTGAAGAGAGTGGCAGAGAAGGCCGAGCCGCTCTTGCACTACCCGAAGACGACCAATAGAGAGAAGCTTCAACTTGTCTCAACTGGAGAGAGAGGGAGTAGCCGCGCAAAATCGGAAGCAAGAGGTATCTGCTAGAAGCATATCATCAGTACCCTGACCATGAGTGCATTTAGACGCGTAGCGCTGGGTTTTGAGGTTTCAAAAATACTAATGTTAGCTTTTTTTCGTATATAGTTTCTTGACCATTTACTTAACCTAATACATGAGTTTGTGTCAGTTTAGGGTTGTGCATAAGTAGTAATTCAGGTTTTTGTCTTTTCTAACAATATCGGATGAAAAGAAAATTAGAGATGAAAATTTTACTTTCATGATGATGACGAAGTTGTAACCGACGTACATGAGCCTTTTGTGTCATCTCTGTCAATGGAAATACAGTTATTTAGCCACTACCTAAGATGTCGCCTTAGTAGCTCTAAAAGAATATTACAATTGGTCAAATAAGTGTTAGATGTTTTAGGTCAATGATATCTGTTGTACAAAGTATTCTGTGTCGAATTCACCCATGGTATTTCTAGCTACTTATTTTTTTTTGTAAAACACCCTGTAAAAGTCACAAAAGAAAATTCAAGTTATTAGAGTTTATGTCTTTATTATTATTACGGTGTAACGAAACACTATTCACAATTTGTGTCGTTTTTATTCATGAAATCTTATTATTAAGATACAGTTGAAAGACGAAAACTTTTTAGCGCGAAGGACGGAGAAAGCATACACGCGCGGGGAGCGGGGGGCGGGGTGCGGCGAGGCCGCGTGCCTGCTGTTTGTTTACATTCGATTGCGAGTCGCGACAAGTGCGAAGTGCAATGTGGCCGCGTTGTGAATTAAATATGAAGCTGCGAAATACTAAAATGGAAGTGGAAAGTAATAAATGTGTTATATGTGGGCTCATACTGGACGTAAATATTGTGATCGTTAAAGAAAAGGAACATTAAAGTTCATTGACTCGAGCGTTGCTAGCGATGACGGAAAAGTAGACTGTTTTAAGGACCGTGCCGAAATTTTAACTACTTAAGTTCGCTTTACAAATGAGACTGATTAACGACACTTTATAATAAATAATTAAAAATTAAAGTATTAGGTTACAAATAATATTATTACAAATTGTTACAAGTACAAGGTATTACAAATAATAATCTCCTAAGGCTGATACAAATTTGTACCTATATTACTAATCAGGTAGGTATCTTATTCAAATATTAAGTTGTTTTTTATTAATAAATCTATTAAAGCTGGTAAAAAATTGTACATTAGTAGTTAAGAATATAAAAATAATGAAAATGATTGTAATGTCAAATTTATTGGCATAAATAGTGAAGATATTAAAATATGTGATACACGACATATTAAGATTATGTATAATTATGTAAATATTAATACTTTATGAAAATGCCCTAAAACTTTATAGGTTTTTTTGACATTGTCATAGATAGTATGTGATTGTTTTGTGTAATTTAAAAGGAGTGTTCAAGACTAAAAGTGATTTTAGAAGAAATTATTAGCAATGACGGCCTCTAATTTTTATGCTCATTACCGACAAGTATGAACACAAAGAATAAGTGTAACAATGTCTGACTTTCAAAATTCAGAAAAAAATGGGAATGAAAGTGATCCCATAAAAACTACAATTATGACAATTAACAATTATTACGGCGGCGACGGTGGTAAAATTATATTATGTGTAAAAGAATTGAAGTGTTTGTAACACGGACCTAAAAAAAATTTCTTATGTAACAACAAATTATAACTTTTAAGGCTTACGATTATTTTGTGCTTTATATATTATTATAAAAATAAAAATATTGTATTATGATCCACAAATTGTTTTTACCTCTTACCACTGTTAATACCTTGAAAACAACGATTGGCACATTTAAGCCTTTGTTCCCAACGAGTCACAACCTCAACTGTCACACTGTGACTCGTTGGAAATATTTTTGCAAAAAAAATCCCAACCTGTCACACTGTTACTAGATGGGACAGTATTTGATATTTATTCTCAACGAGTCACACCCACTGTGACTCGTTGGGAATACTTTTTGCTACAAAAAATCCCAACCAGTCACACTGTTACTAGATGGGTCATTTTTTATATTTGTTCTCAACGAGTCACACCCGCAAGTGTCACGTTGTGACTCGTTGGGAACAATTCTTGCTGTAAAAATCCCAACCACGCTGTTACTAGATGGGTTAATATTTCATATTTGTTCCCAACGAGTCACAGCCGCAACTGTCACACTGTAACTATAGAAAGGTATCTTAGTATCGAATTTCCAATCAATTATCACTGTTATTCGATCAGACAGTTAATTTTATTTGTTTCTAACAATCATATAAGTTTGGTGATGAAATAAGACTGAAATGACAGTACTCACCTAACGTAACCTATTTTCCTAGCAGCAATTCCTTTCTAACCTAACCTACTTTTTGTAGGAGTCGCAGTTCTAACCCAACCTAACCTAATTTTCTGGTAGCAATTTATTTCTGTTGGGATCGTAGTTCTAACCTAACCTAACCTACTTTACTGGTAGCAGTTCGTATCTGTTGGGGACGCGGTTCAAACCTAACCTTACCTACTTTTCTGGTAGCAGTTCGTTTCTGTTGGTGATGCGGTTCAAACCTAACCTAACGTACTTTTCTGGTAACAGTTCGTCGTTGTTTGATTTGTCTTTTCATAGTCTACTATTAGGTAATGATTTATTGTAGCAAAAAGTGTTCCTAACGAGTCACAGTGTGACAGTTGCGGGTATGACTCCTTGGGAA
The DNA here is from genome assembly GCA_963691745.1 of Ditula angustiorana. Lineage (NCBI taxonomy): Eukaryota > Metazoa > Arthropoda > Insecta > Lepidoptera > Tortricidae > Ditula > Ditula angustiorana. Next base: position 14,703,841 of record OY829481.1, on the reverse strand, counting down.
CAAATATAAAAAATGTCCCATCTAGTAACAGTGTGACTGGTTGGGATTTTTTGCAGCAAGAATTGTTCCCAACGAGTCACAGTGTGACAGTTGCGGGTGTGACTCGTTGGGAATAAATACTAAATGTTGTTCCATCTAGTAACACTGTGACTACTTGGGATGTTTTGAAGAAAAGAGTATTATTGTAATCGAAATTATTTATTTTTTAATTTTTTCGATTTTCTTTTTGTATTTTTTTTACACATTCAAATTAAATTTAAAATGCTACAAATAAAAATTAGGGTAATGGCAGGATACCCTAATTTTTCTTTGTGTTGACATTCATTATATACATATAGCATTTTAAATTTAATTTGAAAAGAGTATTCCCAACGAGTCAGAATGGGTGTGACTCGTTGGGAATAAATATTAAATACTGTCCCATCTAGTAACAGTGTGACTGGTTGGTATTTTTTTTAGTCAAAATATTCCCAACGAGTCACAGTGTGACAGTTGAGAGTGTGACTCGATGGGAACAAACCAACATATCAAAAAGCGGTATATGTAAAAAACTACCAAAAAACTGAAGAGCAGAGAATAACATATTAATAAAACGGATTACTCACGTTTTATTAATATGTCCGAGTCTCACGGTAGTTATATGTTAAAAAAAGCAGAGAATAATCCGTTACATACATCTTCATCCGATTTCCGATTCTATCATGAAATTGTATGAATAAACTTTTATTGCTAGATCGTTAATCGGATATAGATGTACTTAACAGACTATTGTTTGTTTTTTAGTTGTTTTTGATGTCAGTTTTTTTATGGTAATCGAAATCAATTTTTTTTTTTCGATTTTTCTTTATGTATTTTTTTTACATTCAAATCAAATTTAAAATGCTATATAATGAATGACAACACAAAGAAAAATTAGGGTAATGGCAGGATTCGAACCTGCAACATCAGCATTCTGTGCCTTGCGTATTCCAGTTTCCGCCACATTACCGCTGCCATACCCTGCGAATTTTTCAATGTGTTTCGTCTTTACGGTCATTACATTATTGTTTTTTTTTTCTTTGGGAAAACTACCCTCGATGTCATCTATGAGAAACTTAATCAAGTTATCTAATTCAACTTGGTCATTTATTTATTAATGTGGCGGAAACTGGAATACGCAAGGCACGGAATGCTGATGTTGCAGGTTCGAATCCTGCCATTACCTTAATTTTTCTTTGTGTTGTCATTCATTATTTAGCATTTTAAATTTAATTTCAGTTTTTTTCTCGCTTTTTAGTGGGTCGGTTTATTTATTTAAGTTACAATTGCATATTTAATGTAAATTGCTCACCACCTTTTACAAAATATTGCTTTTCCCAATGCTGGGGCGATAATTGTTGAGGAGTTCTCCTGGTACCTCAACATCAGCTCCACTTTACCATATGCCTTGCAACGAGCTTAAACTGCTAAGCAACTATATTTAAAAAACCGTATTGCCACTTGTGAAATACTTATTATTGAGTAGTTCCGGTGACCGTCTGTGGTCTTTATCATCAATTCCACTTCACCAAATGGTGTTTTCTGAGAGCAAAAGCACAAGTTACTATCTAAAATATCCAAATCGCTACAGGTGTGCATACCATTTTAGAAGAGTTCCCTCGATTCCCCCAAGATTCCATCATCAGATCCAAACTTGGTGGCAGTGAGACCAATTTGGAAGTATACTCTTTCAAATAAAGAAAGAATTTGTCAAATCGGTCTAGCCGTCTTCGAGTAATCCGTGAACATACATAAACTTCCTCCTTTTTTTGAAGTCGGTTAAAAAGGGAATGTAATTCAGCACATTACATTATCGCTTCGCGAAGAAATCATGCCAACCCGAACGAAGGCGCCGCGCGTGTTCGTTTGTAAATAGTAAGTATAGTACCCGATCGAGACGGACCGAATGTCGCGCCGCACGCGCCCCGCTGCCGGTTGCCGCCACCTCTCGCTCGCTCCTACTCGCTTCGACCGCTGACTTTTTTGTTTTTATTTTCATTAATATATCATGCAAGAAAATGACACAAATTCACAGTGTCGATCTTTTATGCATTTATGATATTGGATATGTAAACTCTAATAATTGTAATATTCTTTTTAAGTATTTATAGCTTGGAGAAGCAAAAAAATCTGAAATATTAAAAGTTCGTGTTTTAATTTGGCACAAATTTATTTAATAGAGATATTTAAGTGATCTGAGGTATATGGTACTAGTTTTTGGAATTGTAATTTTTTTTGTCGAAGTTTTTAATGTACTGACCCCAAGTCAGTTTTCGCTGGACGAAGATGACACAAACTAGGTTTGTACACTAGACAGGCTATTTAAAATACAAAACCATTAAATCTTTGAACTCTAAATCAATTTTGTCAGTTTTGATTTGAATTGTTTATATCCACTACAAATAATCAAATTTCTAAAAATGCACAACCGGGATGTGACACAAAAACGCAAATATATTTTGTTTATATGCAAATGTATCCACAGACAAGATTTTATCAAACATTAGAATTCTTGAAGGTTTTGCCCTCAAAATAATTCAGCGCTACGGGTCTAATTACTATCAAGCCGTAACCGTACTCGCTAGCGACGGCGTAAACTATTTGTATGGGGAATTGTACAGCGCCTCTAGCGCTCACTTAGAGAACTAAAAATCGTTAGTATGACTCCAACGGTAAATTACCTATCGTAATCTAACCGCTAGTGACTAAAGTTTTGTAGCTGTTGCCGTAGAATATTGGTACCATGAGTCACAAATTTGACACATGTCATCGAAAAATACCGTATCGACTATGGTTAACTCTTTCACTGACAAATGGGAGCGTATTTAACCGCTATCGACTGTAGTAACGTAATATGAATTTTCGATAAAAACTCATGGTAATAATGGTACTGTGCACGGTGTGCTACAACCACGAAGCTTCTCGATACGCGTTAACTCGCTACGTAACTCAGTGCGTCTCTGTCTTAGGGCCAGCGCGCACGAGCAACTTTTGTTTCCGCAACTATTTTGTCATACTAACCCGTAGACTTGATGTAAGAGACAAAATAGTTGCGGAAACAAAAGTTGCTCGTGCGCGCTGGCCCTTACAGGGCTAGTTAGAGAGACGCAATGAGTTACGTAGCGAGTTAACGTGTATTGAGAAGATTCGTGCCAGGTTAGCGTTGCGGCAATATATCGAACTATCGATAGAATTGTTAATAGTATCGCGACTTCGAAATATATATAGTCACAATATCGATAGGCCTATCGATAGTATCGATAGTCATCAAATCCAATACTACCGAAAGGCATCAATGCTATCGATGCCATCGATAGTATCGATAGTATTGATAGGCCTATCGATATTGTGACTATTTTTCGAGGTCAACTATCGATAGTTCAGCAACGCTATCCTAGGTGCACTGTGGCACTAACATGCTCAGCCAAGTTTAGTTTATCGGAGTTTATCTCTATGTACGTCCCTTTCTTAAGACCCTAGTTTGACAAAGACGCAGGGAGGGTTAAATTAAACCTAACCCGGTCATATTAGAGCCACTGATAAGGGACAATAGGCTTACATCATCATCATTTGTCAAAAATATTTCAAGTATTTGAACATGTCGGTGAGTGCTAAATGCAGATACATGTTTTTCAACCAGTTTTACAAGCGCTAGCGATTAAGTAAGATGTCGATATATGATTTATGAGATGATAAAAGTAAGTGGAGACTCATTAAAAAAGGCCAACATATAACTGACGGACAAGAGTGCGAAGTTATTATATATTTCGGGTTCCCAGTCTTGAACATAAGATGTATTTTTTGAAAAGATATTTTTTTTTATGATTTTATATTTAATCTTAATGGGATGACCGAAATAACTAGAAAAAGATGGCAACAGGGGCGTAGCTACCGCCGTATCAATGATACAGGGTCCCCGAGCTACAGGGGCCCCGCCTTGTAGAACCATAAAATCTTTACCGAAATTAGGGCTTTGCCGCAGTCAGGTAGAAGGGCCTCGAACAGTCTTGATACAGTGCCTGTCCAGGTCAAGCTACGCACTGGATGGCAAGACTCGTTTTATTGCTATGCACATAGTTGGATAGAGATTGAAAAAGCGAACATCTAAAAACGGCGGTCGGCAACTGTTAAACTGGATTCACAATCAAAAATTACGAGCTAACAGCTACAACTCAGGAATCGACCAATCAGAGAAAGCCATTGCCGCCTTTTTGTTTTTTATATCGCTCATAATTTCTGATTGTGAATCCGAAATTACCAGCTCACTTGGTTTAGACCCCCTGTAGTTCACGACCTCCGGATTGGAAAACACTGCGTACGCTAACAGAATGTCACCTAGTCTATACATACAAGTATAAGAAAGCTTGTATAGCTCGGCGCCATTTGTTAAATTCATCCAAATAGATTCATATCTCTCCATTTTGCCTTCCACAATCGCTCTCCACATCTGACCTTTATACAAACGGCCCTTCAAAAACCGGGCGTTACTGGCATGATAAACTTAGTGAATAAACGAATAAAATACCAGTGACAACGTCGATCAAGAGGGTGTGGCGTCTGACGTTTTTATTTTTTTATAGCTGGACCCTAGCGACACCGACCCAACAGCCACGGCGGCCGTTGCGCAAGCGGTGATCTCATCCTGGTCACGGCTACAGACCATAGTGAAATTGATAGTGTTTTTTTTGTACGTGCGTTAGTTCTTTTTACAGACTTAATATGTATTAGTTTAGTTCCACTAAGCTTTTTTTCTTTGTTAATACTTAGTGTAAATTTGCTACAAAAAATAGTGTTTGCTCTCACAATTTTCTCTATATCCTAGCTTTTTTAGAAATGATTCTTAAAATACCTTGCAACATTTTTCGATTAGGGCGCACAATGTTTTTTACTTAGTATAAAACAGTCGTTATACCTTCCTGTCTATGCTCCAATCTTCGACCGGTAAATCCTTCTAAACCACGCAACGGACTTTGATACAGTTTTCACTGTTATTTAGAAAAAAAAATACGGATAGTATTTATGTAAGTACAGTAGGGGATATATTCACGTACCACCTTAGAACCCTGTCGTAATGACGCGACGCGTTAAACGCCAGGCAATGTCAATCAAATGTCATGTGTATGTCTCTTCGACTAGGTTGTACGGTGTTACGTGTTTCAATTTCCTTGACTGTACATTTATTTTACCCGGCGGCGGGTAGCTCGTTATCACTTACCATCAGGTGACCCACTTGCTCGTTTGCCTTCCTATGTTGTATAAAAAAAGAGTTTCAGGGAATAAATAATTCATTAAGAATTTTAAGGGAAAATATAACATCCAAAACTCAGGTACAATAATTAATATTCATCATACAGACATTTCCCTTCACGGGCATCGAACCCGGAACCTCTAGCTTCATAGTCAGGGATACTGAGAACTCAGCAATCCAGTCTTTAGGGGAGACCAGGGATGGTTGGCCAAATTTCAGCTTAAGCGTTCATATTTTTGTTTCTTTAGGGTATATTGTTATAAAAAGTAAATCAAGTAATAGACAAACTATTAAGCTTTGGAATAAAGTGGCAAAAAGCTCGCAATCAACTACGATATAATGAACAAGCTTGATCTTATAGAATGGAGAAAACGAGTCCTGGAGTGGGATTTTTGAAGCCCACCGGGTGACTAAAGCTCACCAAAATGGCCGAATCTCTATGAAAAACGGCTATTTTGGTGAGCTTCAGTTACCCGGTGAGATTCAAATTAAAGTTTTGAATCTCACCAGGTGATTAAAGTTCACTAAAATGGCCGCATTTCTATGAAAAACGTCCATTTTGGCGAGCTTTAGTCATCCGGTGAGATTTAAAAATCGCACTCCTAGGGTAGGTTGACTTGCCACTTGGGGGACCTATGACGTTATTAGACTAATGCTTGTTTTTTTTAATAACAAAACCGTTTAATTAAGAGTTAATAGAATGCTAAATAATCAGTCATTAGTTCTATAAACGGTTCTGCTGCCTACGTAATGTTGTGGACAACAAAAACCAAATGAGCCGACGCGGAACCTCCAAGGTCAAGGTCGCGATGCAGCTTCCATGGGAATTTTGATCAAAACGAGTACAAAAGGTCACAGCGCACTACGTCCTTGACCTCCATCTGCTTTGTGGCATGAAAGCGCCAGTTTAATTTATTTCTATGTTAAATTTTTGTAACCGAAATTTCTGTTAGATTTTTTATTTTTAATGTTAAACGTTCAGAGGAGGTCCATTTCAACAAACTGGAACAAATTACCTTGCTACGCCGCGAAACCAGTGCCATGCTCGTCCAAGTCAGCTGCGTCTGTGCGACATATATAATTCATGCAAAAACCCACCCTCCTCCGCTTCCACACGAAACAATATATATCACACAGACTCAACTACACACCACCACCACTAAACACTAAACAACGCGATCGACGCACGTTTCGCCTCTGTACGAGGCATCATCTGGATCTAACAGTACGACCGTTCGCTAAAAAACCGTGCCTTGCGTTTGCCAGTTTCTCAACATTAAAATAAATTTTATTACGAAATGACAATGTGCTGACGTTACTCTCCCATTGAATATGCCAATCGCAGTTTGATAATACTAGTAACATTTTCGTGATCCCACTGTACCTACAGTGCAAAAAGCAATCTTGCTGTTTGTCCAACATTTAACATTATCGTGCTAATTCGTGATTTGCAAGTCAAGGTCTTATCTTTACAGTTTCTTGGAAGATCATGTTTGCTTCGTTAGTGCAAGTTTGTCTGAAACGGGCGAGGTTGTTACCAAATCGATTCTAAAGGGGAATGACAATTTGTGTATGGCTGTGAGTAACAAAATTATTTGTTTCCATCTATGTATTGTATAAGAATAATTTTCAATTCATCAATCAGTTTGGCTTACATAGATTGTCTATATTTTAACTGAAATCCAGCTGCGAAAATACAGTTGTTCTGCAGTGAACATGACTGCTGATTGATAACGCAGTCTTCTCTTTTTAAGCTTATAGTTCTAGCGACTGCAAACTAACTGCATGGTATGACTGCAGCAGACTGTACAGTCGGATAGCAGGTTTGGTGCAGGCATATTAACTGCAGAACAGCTGCATCAAAACTGCAATTTTGGAGCTGTGATGTCTATTTTGTTAGACGGAAAACTACCGATTGAGGACATCACTAATATTGGAACGTTTGAGTGACATCCCTATTGTGTTTTGACGTTTAGATATTGCCAGCAATCATGTGTTCGTTATTATTGTGCTCTCGATGTTATTAATTTATTTAAAATTGAAGTAAATATCGTTGAAGGACGTTTGTTATTTATTATTATTAAAATTGTTTAATGGCATAAATACCGCAAATTACTATAGTTTCCATCTGCTATTATAATCGTATTATTTTAATAATTTTATTTTTATTTTATCAAGCAAATAATTTACACAGTATTACAGTAAAAAACTAAGGCACTGAGTAAATAAAATCGTACAAAATATTATGCGAGACATTAAATATAAACAGAAATAGAAATATTATTATTACAAATTAACACTGTTACAACGAAAGATAGAAAGAGAAAAAAACATTATAAAATTAAAAGAAAACAATACTAGATTGTACCTTTTATCTATTTCCAGCAATGTATTATGTAAAATAGTTCAATTTGTTAGATAACATAAAAGTCGCGGCCCGTAGAAGGCTGAATGACATCAGTAGCGCCGGCGCAGGATTCTAATTACTTAGCACTATCGATTGTTATTGGATTGCCAAGATTGTCTAACGGCGAAGAACTATTGTAAACTCGAACAATTTATACAATTTATATCGCTTGTATTGCAACGAATTTAATTCCCGACTTTTCGATCTCTTTAGTCTCATGTTCACGGGCAGTCTGTCAAAAACAGTTGGAAATACAAACTACCTAATTGGAAAAAAAGGTATAAAAAAACTAGGAACGAAATCGTTCCAATCAATGCAATTAGACTTCTGACTCTGATATCTCCCGAAAAGAATGAGCCGGAAGAAATTCAGCACTTAACCTTTATTTCAACCAAAAATTTACAACCAGGCATAACAAGAAAAAGTAAAAACGAAAATCAAGTTAGATTGCTTAGAAAATTAAAATTATTAAAAACTATGCGAAGGTAAGTACTAAATTGCCTTAAGATATTTGGGCCAAAATTCTTTTTGATGCCTATAAAAGTGTCCCTTGTACATTTTAACGCATATTTCTTACTTATTCTGATATTCTTAAAAGAACATTTTATCTTTAAATTCAGAATGACATACGCATACCCGAATGATGACTGTTATAGAAATATTTGGGCTCAGAATAAGAAAAAAACTATTATTTGGTAACGCAGTGGACACTATTTTTGAGGGGGCGTGGGGACTGGTAACGCAGTGGTAATTTGGGTACCAAATGAAACTTTTCTGTAATAAAAAATCCCAGGATGGTGGGAAATTTATAATAGAAATTGGGGCCCGGTTGAGAACTAACGTAATATGTAATATAATATTTCGAGACGTACAATTTTGTAAAAGTGTTTATACATGTTCATCTTTATTTTAGGCACTAAAAAGAATTTTGGCCCATTTGTTTATTTGTATATGTTTCTTGCCCAAGCAGGTTGGCAAAAGCCAAGCATTGGATTATACGATATCAAAAACCACATCAACCTTGTTTTTACAGTAATTAATCCTTATACGGGAGGGAAATGCAGTTTCTCTTAAGTTCACTTTTCTCTGCGCATACGCGTTTTATTCCTGCATTCCTTAACAGTATTTGCTTTCCAATATCTTTTGTACACTTGTAAGTAATACCTGTCAAATTCCTATGTTCACTAAATTAAAATAAAGCTTCGGGCATATAAGATACTAGCTTTTGCCCGCGACTTCGTCCGCGTAGATTGTTTTATTGAATCAAGCAAACGTGCACCCAACATGCAATCTGCAATATTTCCTGGACAAATTAATGAGAATTAGTTGCTCTGCTGCTCATGACGTCACGGCGGTGTATAACTCACTTATCGCTATCCAGTGGGAACTATGCATTTTTACGGGATAAAAAGTATCCTATGTGTCAATCCAGGTTATAAACTATGTGTATGCCAAATTTCATCCAAATCCATGCAGTAGTTTTTACGTGAAAGAGTAACAAACATCCATCCATACTTACAAACTTTCGCGTTTATAATATTAGTAGGATGGGATATGATTAAGGTCTTGAATTGGTTTTATAAAGGTTCCGAAAATAATCAGTGAGTCAACCGCTGATCAGTGGTTTGATTTTTGACTTTCGAGCGCTCCATTTGTTACATCAGCACCCTTAGGGCTATTACCAGCGGTTAATAAACTCTGTTCTTACTATGTTGCTAAATAACAAAACATTCTCAACATCAGCCTATAAACATCTCTGGATGAGTTTATCTCAGCACGGACGGCAGCCGTGAACCGAGACCTGCGGTTATCAGCTACTTGATACTTCTATTATGACAAACTTGACTGCTACAGCAACTAGCAAGACTAACGACAAACTTGATTGCTACAGCAAGATTGACTCCTTTATTCATAAACGCTGCGCAAACCTACGTTAGTTAAAATGTGTCATGTCTTAATCTGTCATTGTGATTGCCCTCGAATGAAAGGAACAAAACATTTATTTGTTAAGAGGAGTGTGAACCTAGCCCCAAAAGGCACTCCTCATACAAACGGCGATAACGTTTTCCACCCTCTAGCTTAACCTATGGCAATGATTTTTTGGTCTGTTGTCATTATGCCTTAGAACTAGGTTCGTATGTTTTCATTTTTTTAATATTTTTGATATATTTGACAGTATTTGCACTTTAGGAGTTTGATACAAAATAAAAAGCGTCAATATTTTTTAAAATATAAAAAAAAGGTTAAGATTTAAAGGGCAGAAAACGTTATCGCCGTTTGTACGCGGGGTTCACACTCCTCTTAAAAATGATGGATATTTTTGAAATAAGGAGGGAAGGCTTTTAGTATTTAACAGACTACCGGCAACGCTTATATGCGTTTTTGGCATCCAGCGGCCCTAACATGACTCATTTTTGTTTATGTCGTGGCTTTGTTACCGTGGGCAAGAAACTAAGTATAACTTGCGTGAGTAATGTAGCAGAAATGTGACGACCGGAGAGCCTAGTTGTTAGTGACCATGACTACGAAGCTCGAGGTTGTGAGTTCGATTCCCACAAAAGGCAAATGTTTGTAAGATGATGTTGCGACCTTTTATCCCTAGGGACATATGGCCCTCAGAAGCCCTGTTTGTATGATGATTGATGAATATGAATGTTTGTACCTGTTATAATTTAAGTATGTATTTATTTATATAATGGAACGGATAACTATCTGTTGCCTAGTAGGTACCCATCGTACAAGCTTGCTTCGTTTAGGACTTCATCAATTGGTGCAAATTGTCCCAAAATATTAATTTACTTACTGATATAGCCTATTGTGACCACATTCTACAGCGCTCAGAATTCAGATTGGTTGATTGTGTGCGAACGTGCGAACCGTACTACCGTCGACATGAGTAGAGTCCAGCCCAATTTCATAAACGGAATCGGTGACAGTGATAATTCGTTATACATTGCTTGCCCAGTATGATCTTAAGTTTGTAAGTCTGTAGCGTTACTTAAAGACACAGTAGTGTACAGTAGGGGAAATATATTCACGTACCACCTTAGAATCCTATCGAAATACGCGACGCGTTAAACGCCAGGCTATGTCATACAAATGTCATGCGTATGTCTCTTCGACTAGGTTCTACGGTGGTACGTGTTTCAATTTCCTTGACTGTACGGCAAATTGTCACTATCACCTGTCGCCTGTTGAGTTTTTTTTTTATGAAATAGGAAGGCAAACAAGTAAGTGGGTAACCTGATGGTAAGTGTACACCACCGCCTATAAACACCCGCAACATCGAAAAGATTGCAGATGCGTTGCCAACCCAGAACCCAGTAATCACACCGGCTGTCTTGCTCTCTACGCCGGAACACAACAGTGCCAGCACTGCTGCTTAGCGGCAGGATTAGCGAGCAAGATGGTGGTAGCAATCCGGACGGACCTTGCACAAGGTCCTACCACCCGCTAGTTGAGTTTATGCAATTGGGCCCTGAATTAAGCAATTTAGCCCAACGCCGGGGAATGACATCACCCTCAGCCGCATTGTACAGGTCACGCGGCATGTTTATGCATTGTTAAGCTGAACATGTACTGTAATATAAATAGACATTACTGAGAATGCATGCGAAAGTGTTGGGTACATTTCACTGCCTAATCTAGACATACGTAATCTTTACAATATAAAGTAAAGTCGCTATTTTTGTGAGCCCTTAGTGTAAGTTTTTTTTAAATTGATTTTTTTTTTCGATTTTTTTTTACATTCAAATTAAATCACTAAGAAAAATTTTGGTAATGGCAGGACTCGAACCTGCAACATCAGCATTCCGTGCCTTGCGTTTGCCAGTTTCGCAACATTACCGCTGTCATAAAGACGAAACACACTGAAAAATTCGCAGGGTATTTTTAGTATTTTTAGTAACAAATCGCACCCGTCTAAAGCCGGGGCGGGTCGTTAGTGAGTTATAAACTTATAAATTGCGCACACGCATCTAGAACAGGCATGAAAAATTCAAGAACACATTATCAATTTTGAAATTCCGTGCCGTGAAAATTACGTTTTATAGCAAATCGGATATTTTGCTAGATAAAACTTTAGTGAGGATCAACGGAATTTTATCTTTATAACAATTTTCATAGAAGTTACTTAAAATTATGTCAACTGAAAATAATTATGATTCAGAAACGGGAAGGAATGTTATCTATAATTTGTGTGCACTTTGTAAAATTAAACATGGTACGTAAGTACCGACAGCAAGCAAACAGACACACTAAATCATTATCTAGTAAGTCATTGGGATTTGTTTATATCCCAGACCCAAAGTATTCGTAACACAAATTTACATGAAAGTGCAGATTTCCTCACGATATTTTCCTTCACCGCAAAAGCGTTATGGTTACGAAGCATACTTAGGTATACATGGCAACCGCTGGGGATCGAACTTGGTATACACTACGAGTTCACCCCCTTAACCACTAGGCCCCTAACGCTATCCATCTGAAAATATTACTATTTTCATGAAATAAATGCCTAGATAACAGGAAATATACAAAAAATCTGAACCTCGCGTTTTTATACTTTAACACATCAAAATGTGTCAGCGGAGTGAAAATATAGAGCCCTTAGTGAAAGTTTCCTTTCGAAAAAAAACTCGAACGCGTTAGATTTAACTTCTAAATTCTATGGAAACATTTTGTTGCAAATACGCGCCGCAAGAGGCGCTGTCTTTGGTTCCATAGTAATTGAGAAATTAACTCTAACGCAATCTTGCCGTTTATTGTAATAAAAACTTACACTAGACGCTCAGAACAACACTTGTACAAACACAATGGCGGGTCTTCAACCAAACCACTCACGTTTATCTTTAATTACGTAATAAATAAATAATAAAAGATAAACTTTTGTTGACCGTACTTGAGTTATCAGCTGTGAAATTTGATAAGATTGAGAGTGATTTTATAAACGACCTTCAAAGGCAGGAAATTATAATGTCGACAGTCGGGAAAAGCAAACCTAAGTTGCCCACGAGTACTATAAAAACTCTATAGTAGTTGTTCATGTAGTCTTTACCACTTTTATACAGCTTATTATATCGCTATAATCTGTACTCTCACTGCACCGCGGCGAGATAACGATCGTCGAAATTTAAATCCCTGTCCATAATAAACGCCGGATTTAGGTATTACATAGTTGTTTATCCTCGCCCAAGGTCACTTTGACATTAGTCTATACTAGTTTGTACAAGTACAGCCGGCAGCAAACGTTGGTGAACACTCGACAAGGCCAAAAAGACTCAAAAAGTCTTTTGATTTGGTTATATTTTAGCTTTTACCCACAGAGTCACTCACGTCATATTATTACTGATTTGAAGTCTCTATGTCCAGCGGTCTGGGCTGTGCGCTGATATATCAGTCAGTCAGTTAGTCAGTCAGTCAGGACTTTGAATTTTATATATAGATGTACCTATTTTACGGGATAATAAGTATTCTTTGTTTTTAGGTCTGCCTGCCAAATTTCATCTAAATCCATGAAGAATATTAAAATAATCAAAACATACATACCTAGTTCTAAGGCGTAATAACAAATACCAAAAATCATTGCCATAGGTTAAGGTTTAGAGGGTGGAAAACATTATCGCCGTTCGTATGGGGAGTACTTTTTGGGGCTGGGTTCATACTACTCTTAAGAGGAGTGTGAACCCAGTGCGAAAAAGCGCCCTCCATACAAACGGCGATAACATTTTCCACCCTCTAAACCTTAATCTATGGCAATGATTTTTTGGTATGTTGTCATTATGCGTTGGATCTAGGTTTGTATGTTTTGATTTTTTCAATATTCTTCATAGATTTGACAATATTTGCATTTTAGGAGTTTCAAACAAAACATAAAAGCGTCAATATTTTTTAAACTATTAAGAATATTAAAAAAACTAAAACATACAAACCTAGTTCTAGAGCATAATGACAACATACAAAAAAGTCATGGCTATAGGTTAAGGTTTAGAGGGTGGAAAACGTTATCGCCGTTTGTATGGAGAGCGCTGGGTTCACACTCCTCTTAACAATGCAATACAATATATCATTTATACGATTAGTACTTAATAACCGTCAATTCGGCGACGTATGACTCAGTTTCGCAGTGTCCATCATCCGTCCCCGCAAACGCCGGAAAACGACACCTTTCGGCCACAATGTTTGTTTTGTAAATGTCGATAGATGCTTGGTCGGTTTTGTTAATAGAGTAGTAAGTTAATCTTTTAACTGACTTCAAAAAAAGGGGACCTTAATTTGTCGGGATCTTTTTTGACCTCTTCGATTGTGTAAAAACATTTGCTTCTGACTGTAGCTAAGCTAGCTAGCTTATGTTTATTGATTAACTAATAGTAAACAGTGAAAAACTTTGACCTTGACTTTTAATTCCAGACTATTATGCATTAGGAGATTTATTTTAATTTTAACACGATTATGAGAATAGTTTCTTATATGTTATCGCGTTTAAAAACCAGTTTAACGGTTAATAATATCGCATATTATGTCAACATTCTACCCGCTAAGCAGCAGTGCTTGCACTGTTGTGTTCCGGCGTGGAGAGCAAGACAGCCGGTGCAATTACTGGCACAAGAGGTGTTCCATCTTAGCCCTCTGGGTTGGCAACCCATCTGTAATGTCTCTGGTGTTGCGGGTTATTAACGGTGGTGATCAGTTACCCTCAGGTGACCCATTAGCTCATACCTTACTATTTTACAAATATTTTCTTTTGTTTTAGGTATTTTTTAATTTTTAAATGTTAACCTGGTTGTCATTTCAGCCTGCCCGCAAACATGAGACCTTTTTAAATCGGTTTGAAATTTCGTTTCGTTTTTTTAGTATTTCGTTGCAATTATACGCGATAGAAACCGTTAAAAATGTTCTGTTATTTCAGCGATTGTAACATTAATTTGTATGTAATAAAACTAATGAACGTGACTTAAAAATTATTTTATCGTTATTCCGTCGCATTGACCAATTAATTTTTGCAAACAATGTAACCTTAAACCGGTTTTTACAATAATTTCCAATACAAAAACGAGTGGCGCAGTGCAATGCAGTCTCTTACTTTTAAGAAAAGAAGAACTGGTTTTAAGACATTTTACAAGCTTTTATAGATTCAAAATTATTTCTATAATTTCTAATTTAAGCGGTTTAAAGAACAGAAATAAGTTAACTTGGGAACTGTCGAACATAGCTTCCTTCACTAAGCACAGCTAGTTTTTTTATGGAAATACGCGAGGTAAACAAGCATGTGGATGACCTGATGGGAAATGATTACCGCCGCCTACGGGATCCAGTGATCTCAAGAGAATCACTGATTCGTTGCCGGCCTTGAGGTCCCTAGTGGCCCTCCGGAGCCCTCCTCTCTAATTGAGTGTGGTATACCAAACGCAATAACAAGCTACTACTACACGCTGATATTCTGTGAAAATGTGATACTACCTCGATCGTGCTGGCCGGTTCGTACTGCAATTAGCAACACCTAAAGTATGAAAAACAGCTGAGCTAAGAACAATATTGCAAATACTCTCAATTTTTTTATACGACATAGGAAGGCCAACAAGCAAGTGGGTCACCTGATGGTAAGTGATCACCCCCGCCCATAGACAACAGCAACACCAAGGAGATTGCAGATGCGTTGCCATCCCAGAGGGCTACGATGGAATACCTCTTGTGCCAGTAATTTCACCGGCTGTCTTACTCTCCACGCCGGAACACAACAGTGCAACCACTGCTGCTTAGCGGCAGGATTAGCGAGCAAGATGGTGGTAACGATCCGGACAAACCTTGCACAAGGTCCTACCACCCGCAAAAACAAACACCCAAATCGATTCATTGGTTTCTTAGCTAGATGCAAAGCAAACAGTCTCACTTCGACAACTATTGTTATGTTGTTATGGTTATCAGTTACTTATAATGTAACAAATCTAATATCCAATGTTTTGACTACAGGTCGTAAAATCATTCAATTTTTTCAGTTTTCTCTCTTGCGTTGATGGTTAAAATTATATTTTTAGCAGTTAATTAAAGTAGCAATTATTCCCATTAAAGTTTATGACCAATGAGGCACTTAGGATGACGTCGACGTTTTCTGTTCTGACATCACCGCCTAGTAAACATGTTACGTATAAATTAATACCGCAAGTGAGTCTGTAACAAATACCTACTTAACTACTCATTCGATCATTGCCAAGGGCATTCTTACTACTAATAAGAATATTATTATTCAATGTATTCTTATAGCCGGTAAAATTATTGGCACAAAGTTATTCCATCTAAGCCCTATGGGTTGGCAAAGCATTTGTGATCTCCTTGGTGTTGCGGCTACGGACGGTAGTCATTACTTACTATCAGGTGACCTACTTGCTCGTATGCCTAACAATTTTATAAAAAAGAAGTCATATTTGTCATGAGAAAAACATCAAAAGACTGGATTGAAAGAATCTCAAAACAATTCGCAAATAAAAAGGAAAGGAGGAGCGACACTTGTGACACCCCGTGTTTACATTTTTTCAAGGTTAGTTTGCGGCTTCTAATTGGATCAAATAAGTCTCCAATTTTTAAAGTAATCGACTGGTCTTTTAGTAACACCACGGTTTATTGTTTTGAGCTGGTCTAACACTTTGAAATTCCCCTAAAACCGATATTTTTTCTCTAATTTTAATCATTTATGTTACACAGTTAAAAACATGCTTTGCTCTACATTTGCTATCTGAGCACCTGGAAATCTAGTTTATACTTTAATATCTCTAAACGCTCCGATATAATATTTGAAGCTGACTGTACGTATTAAGTATTGGATCACTAACGAATCAAGACTAAAGTTATATATTTTGTTAATTTCTGATTTGACTGGTAATTACTACGGTAAACGTCTAAAAATCAGGAATAAAAACAGACTATAGACATGTTTCGGAATAGTCTATGAGGCCCTTATTCGTGACCTCAAGACCTGACGATGTGGCCTGAAGATGACCATAACTTGATAAAAACTCGACAACACATCTGTAATCAACTTGAATATGTCTAAATCTCACTGTAGTTTCTATTTAACATCCTACCTCGAATTTGTGCGATGTGGGAGTCATACTCCGACTTGCTCCTCACGTACTCCACTCTCGGCGCCGTGTGGAGCGTCTGGTGCCTGTACTCAGAGTACCACTCCAGCGGGGACTCCGGTCTCTCTTCACTGAGGACATGGTGCTCCGTCACAGTCCTCTTCACCACCCTCTCGAACTTAAACGTCACTTCATGTTCCCTCGCCTCCTCAGCCGCTTCGACATGCCTCAACTTGTAATCAGGGAACTGCGTATCATAAGTTCTCGTAGGCGATTCTGTATCGCGCGTATGTTTTAATTTCACCTCGATTTTCGGCGATTCCGTGTGCCGTTTGCGTTGTTCTATTCTCCTTTCTATGTCGTCGACGTCGATCGCAGCGTCGACGGTGTCGGCTGTTTGCCCTGTCCAGACTTTTTCGTAGTATTTGACGCGGTCGCGGAGGTTGCTTTGCGACGGGGAGTCGCGGCCGTCCGCCATGGCAACATGACCTCACCGCTCGGAGGTTCGCTCGATACTGAGGACTAAGGAGGCTCGGCAGTGTGGAGGTTCGGGCGCAGGCGTTGTTACCACGTGTAGACGGCTCGCAGACAGCTTTCGGGTGCTTTGGTAACGTTCGAGTTTAAACCTCTCAAGTTACAGTCAGATGCTCTTTTAGGTGACGTAAAACTAGGTTAAGTCGCAGGAAAATAGCTTAAATGCCTACAATAACTGATAGTGTTTTTAAAACGCACTAAGTATAATTACGAAAAATCTTGAAGTAATTTAAAATTATGAACTAGTAGCAAATCAGGCTTATCTTCGAAGTGCAATTATCGTAATCAGCCGCGAACTTGTTCGTCTCAGTGATGTAACGGAGATAAGAAACCGAGGTCACACACAAAAACATCTATTTCGATTAATTTAAAACTCCTAAATGGTAGTGGAATATTACTAATAAGCATTACTATTAACTAACAATTATTATTATAAGTTGGTACTGTAGCATAATTAGCAAACGCAAGGCACGGAATGCTCAGGTTGCAGGTTCGAGTCCTGTCATTACCCTAATTTTTATTCTTTGTGTTGTCATTATAAGTACATAGCATTTTAATTTAATAATATTACCTAGCCTATTAGTAACTATAAATTACCCAGTGCAACTGTAAGCATATTTAATGGTGGTGCCGGCCCGGGGTAGTACCACATTTTTACAATGCAACACGCTGGCATGAAGTAGCTTTCTACTGCGTTTGAAGAAGTTCAGAGACCCACGGTGGGAAGTAAAGGTTGGTAACGGTTCAGCGCCTCTCTTGAGGTTGTTGGTTCCCATGGGCGGCAGGTCTCTTTCCATCAGGCCACCTACACGCTAGTTTGCTTTCCATTTCCATAAAAAAAAAATCTCAAAATGTTGTTACCTTTTTTATTTGTTACCTCATTATGCCAAATAAACGAATTTTTAATTAAAATTTCCTTAACAAATTAAACCCGTTAACTCTAACTCAGAAATGCTATTTACTTTACCGTGCACGTGCAAAATAGGTGCCTTTGCGAAATATAAATTTTTCATGCATAAACCCACCTTCCTCCGCTTCCACACCAAACAACATATATAACACAGACTCAACTATACACCACTACGAAATACTAAAACAACACGATCGACGCGCATTTCTTCTACTGCTCTACTTCTCTCGCTAAATCAGAATAAATTAAAGTACTTAACCTTCTATTTTTATCGGTTTTGTAATCATTGAATGTTGCCGTTTTCGTGACAGGAGACAATAAAACCTGATACCGGTTAATGCAAAGTGAACAACTGGGGTAAAAAAGGGGGATGGTTTCATGGGGTCGCATTGATAAGTAGGTCGACTTTATTGAATGACGTGCATGCAATATTGCCCAAGTTTATATTTTATATTTATATTTATTGAATAATCCACACACAGTACAAAACCAAAACACTTTTTTTTATGAAATAGGAAGGCAAACAAGCAAGAGGGTCACCTGATGGTATGTGATCACCACCGCCTATAGACACCCGCAACACCAAAGAGATTGCAGATGCGTTGCCAACCCAGAGGGCTAAGATGGAATACCTCTTGTGCCAGTAATTACACCGACTGTCTTGCTCTCCGCGCCGGAACACAACAGTACAAGCACTGCTGCTTAGCGAACAACATGGTGGTAGTGATCCGCAATTAAATTAAATTACTTTATTGCAAGCTTTCATTAAATTAAAAAGCCATAACACTACAGTTTCCTATCGTGCCTTCAGTTACATAGTCATATGCGACGATTGACCCAATTTGCCTTTTAGCTTCGATGTTATTCGAGTCACGAAACCTGATACGAAAATGTCATTGTTTTAATCTTGATGCAAATACAATGATTGTATACCTGCAAACACATAACATACGCACATCTTTATACAGTGTAAACCTTCTTTATATTTTTATCTCTATGTAGTATAAAACAAAGTAGCTATTCGTCTGTCTGTCGTTAAAACTCCTAGTATCTTCGGCCTAACGGATTTTAATAAGGCTTTCACTATCATTTAGAGATTTTTTTAACGCACCGTTTTATGTACATTATCCTTATTAAGTTTTCATATAGGGGAGAAAACTCGATGTTTGTTAATCAAGTCAAAAATCGATTTTCTATATTAGCAAACTGCGCCCATATAATTGTACGAAATATGCAAACCAAATCTCTACATTTAGGTCTGTTTTACCTGATTGATTTTCTACCTACTAGAGGCCCCATTTTATTTTATCCTTTCCTCTCTCTATCTAACTAGTGGCATAAGAAATGGACACATTATAGAGATCAATTAAACTTGGCCGGTCTTGAGGTGCAATTTTTAAATCTCACCAGGATTGCGATTTTTTAATCTCACTGTGCGACTAAAGCTCATCAAAATGGCTATTTTTCATAGAGATTCGACCATTTTGGTGAGCTTTAGTCACCTGGTGAGATCCAAAAATTGCACCTAAGGTGACTAAAGCTCACCAAAATGGTCGAATCTCTATGAAAAATAGCCATTTTGATGAGCTTTAGTCGCACAGTGAGATTAAAAAATCGCAATCCTGTCAGAGCCACAGGGCGGCTATAAGGTTAGGCCTCAAGTAGAAAGTAAAAACTACAAAAAAAAAATTTTTTTCTCATCCTCTTTTATAATTATATTTTTGGTGCAGTTAAGATTTCAAAATAAATATGCTTGACTTCGCTATTCCACTTTAATGCATGTATTTTTGACACGTTTTTCCTTTCGTTTATTACATGTTTTTTCTTATAAATAAATGTATTTCTAAACTATAATATGTATGACATCACCTAATACTGCTCTTCAGTGTTCCCCAATCTTAAATCTAGCGAATAATGGGAACCATTCGTCTTCTAAGATAATCACTGACAATACATAAAGATCCACCTACACATTAAATTCGGTTTAACGTCTCAAAAATAATCTAGGACCGTAAATCATACATTTTGGCGCACACTTTTATATTCTTGCTAAACGATACCAGTGGCCTTTGTAAGTTGTAAATCATAAAGGCGGGCTTCCACTAGACCTATGCAAAGAATCCACCAATGCGAACACTTCAATCTCTTATCCTTATAGGCTATTATCCTTCAGCCGCCATCGCAACTCATTTCCAAAACGGTCTAAGATAAATTCTTCGTTCGTAACTGATACATCATCATCTCAGCCCACAGCAATCCACTGCTGGACGTAGGCCTCTGCCAAGGCACGTCACAAAGGCTATTCTGCGTCAGTAGAGTTGAAATCACATTCGAAATATGTCACAAAGAACTGTCAGACACCTTCAAAATCTGTCATTTTGTAACACATCTCGAATGTGAGGTGTATCTCGATGAACTCAGGAATTGGGGGCCTGTCCCCTGCTTTACACATTCATTCGCCTCTCGCCAGCCCGTATAGCTCGTCTCGCCATTTGACTGGAGTGCGGAGTAACTGATTGTGGACTAATAATCAAAACTATTCTATCGCAACCAGTGGCGTATAAAGAATAATCATCTTGCGAAATTCAGTTCCGATGGCAGCCGAAGGGAGCCTAATGATCTCTGTCGTCGATCTAGTCACTTTTTTAAAGTTTAATAGTCACACTAGTAAGCTTTATAGTATCGCGATGTCCGTCTATCAGTATGTCTCCGTCACTTGTTGAAAACAATCAAAGTTACAAGGCCGTTTGTACACAAACAAATATCTATTTTTATACTATATTATACGAGTTTTGATCCGCGGCTTCGCAATGATATTATTTTATATGCATTTTACGGGATATTATTTTATATGCATCTTTCGGTATTGGTTTTATTCCAAATCATAGTCTATTATTTGTCTGTCAAATATTTATTCAAACCTGTCCAGCTGTAAATGCGTAATTGAGGAATAAACATCATAAATCATAACTCTGTCATTCATAATATTAGTAGCATTGTATTTTAGTTGGAAGTTAAACAAGCTTCTAAGAATTCATCAAATTTTAATTCAAACGCTACGAATTTCACAGTGCGTAGCTGTCAAATACCCCTTTATTGTTACAAAAATCAGCTGGCTCTCCTGTCCCTCTCTTATACACAGCGTTGCACACTATAGCTGTCACTTCACACGTCAGAGGCCGAAGCCCTCTCGCCCTTGACTGCCAAATTAGGGCACTGCGCAACAGACGGTGACCCGATTCGGACCCTTCCTAATTTCGGTCAAATTAATTGCTGTCTGCACTGACACCGTCTTAAGAGGAGTGTGAACCCAGCGCACTCCATACAAACGGCGATAACGTTTTCCACCCCCTAAACCTTAACCTATTGCCATAATTTTTGGTATGTTGTCATTATGCCTTAGAACTAGGTTTGTATGTTTTAATTTTCTATTTATTCTTCATAGATTTGACAATATTTGCATTTTAGGAGCTTCATACAAAACACCAAAGAGTCAATATTTTTGAAACTATTAAGAAGGCTTGAAATAAAATTGCGTTTATTATAATAAAAAGAGCTTTTATCTACACATATATCATAAATGCTCTATAATGCGTTCAGAAACCGTAGGCAATGACCAGCATTATAACAACCAATATTATTATGAGAATTTTTCTAATTTGTTTCTATATTTGTTCAAATTCATTTTTTATTACATTATTTTAATGTGTACAGTCTATAGATAATTAATAGGTAGCTAGTAGCAATGCAGGTCATTGCCCTATGGCTTCTGAACCCATCATAGAGTACTTATAATATGTGTGTAGATAAAGTAATGTATGCAACTGTACATAATTAGGTCTTAAAACACTCGTGTGATCCTATTATGAAACTCGCTGACGCTCGTTTCATAAATTCACACTCGTGTTTTAAGACCCCTCATTATGCAACAGTTGCATAAAATACTATTAAATGATTACTCCTATTACAAAGCTTGTTTATTTTTTATCAGGGTTCCACTTAGTATAACTTGAAACAAAACAAACATTTTTACAATTTCGTAACTTTAAATTGCTGTAAACCTGATAATCTTTGCATTATCAACATTCTTGTATTGATTCTTGATCTACAACAATATTACACTTTCATGCACATTGGTTTGATCTACCCAATTCTAATAGCCATTAATAATATTAATATTGACATTTAATTTATTTTTATTGTAATTTTCTTATCAGTGACATTATATTATTGGACCTTATTAGCAAGCTGCATGCCATACTCCACCCTATTTGTATGCCACTAGGCAAAACATAGTGAAACTTTTACAATTATACGACCTTTGCACACTTACCTATGTTTTACAAATAAACGATTCTTATTCTTATTCTTATTATTTTATTCAAGCCAACAGCAACTGCTTAGATCGTGTGTCACATATATATGGCAATGCGCAAAAACACATACGTACGTGTATTACAATATGTACATACAGATATACTAATACAGAAAGCAGTTCTACCTTGACCGAGCGTGCGCAGATAGAGCCTGCATGTTGCAAACAGACTCTGACTCTACACGGCTCTACATGCTCTAACTAAAATCTAACTTTAAGGCATTTCCAACTTTTATAAATGTATTACTAACATGTACTTATATGAACTTCTTAATGAAATAAACAAATTGAATTGAATTGATCTTAAAACATTGTAATCGAAATTTTTTATTTTAAATTTTTCTTTTTGTATTTTTTTTTACATTCAAATTAAATTTTAAATGAGCGGTAATGTGGCGGAAACTGGAATACGCAAGGCACGGAATGCTGATGTTGCAGGTTCGAATCCTGCCATTACCCTATTTTTTCTTTGTGTTGTCATTCATTATATAGCATTTTGATCTTAAAACGCAAAAAGGGTAACTTGGTAATCATTTTTATAGACAAAAAAACGTAGGAGGTTTTCAAGGCAACCTGTATTGTCGTTTTTACAATATCATAGCCTTTTTATCAGAAATACATACATCTACATTATAATAATATACAAGACATCTTGCTCGCTAATCCTGAAGCTAAGCAGCAGTGCTTGCACTGGTGTGTTCCGGCTTGGAGAGCAAGACGTCCGGTGCAATTACTGGCACAAAAGGTATTCCATCTTAACCCTCTGGGTTGGCAGTGCATCTGCAATCTCATTGGTGTTGCGAGTGTTTATAGGCGGTGGCGATCACTTACCATCAGGTGAGCCACTTATTTGTTTGCCTTTCTATTTCATAAAAAAAGACATGATTAGTAATGTAGTTTGTTTGGAATTCAACTTTAATCTATCTTAAAGCATTGGTACAAGACAACCAACATTAAATAATTAATAGATTCAGGCGTTACTTTGCGGAGGTCCATATCAACAAACTGGAACAAATTACCTTGCTACTCCGCGAAACCACTTCGGGTACTTCGGGTTTCGCGGAGTAGCAAGGTAATTTGTTCCAATTTGTTGACAACCAACATTTTCGTCCCTGAATTGTGTTCCTAAACATAGAGCATTCTTCTATTATCTTAAAATAAAATCCCTTGAAAATAAAAAAAGATAGACAAACGTGAATTGCTGTTTATGCTTCAGCATATTATATTTTTATCGTCCACTCGATACCCACTGCAGCTAACCTAATAGGTATTTTGTTTTGTCGACGCGATATAAAATTGCAACCCACTAAGCCGGCCGCTTCGGGTCACTGAACTTGTTTCACCAAAATACCTTATACTCTTAAAATAGTCTAACCTAAACCTTATCATCAGCAACTTAAGAGTGTTGTGGAGCGATTGGTAAAGTTTATCTGGAGGTTTATGGTAATGTGGTGCATTTCTGTATGTAGCCGACGTATGTAGAAAAACAATGATAGAAAATTTCGCAAGTTAAGTGAAAATGTTTCTTAAACCAATACCGTAAGGTCTTTGGTGAGTGTATCACTGTGGTTTTAAGCACAGTTTAGATAATGCATGCTAAACAAGATTGCTGCTAATAAAATGCAATTAAGTTTATAAGGATTTCTTGAAGTAAGGTTAAATAAACAGAAACTTGTACATTTTTTTTTTATACAACATAGGAAGGCAAACAAGGAAGTGGGTCACCTGATGGTAAGTGATCACCACCGCCTATAGACACCTGCAACAACAAAAAGAGTGCAGATGCGTTGCCAACCCAGAGGGCTAAGATGGAATACCTCTTGTGCCAGTAATTACACCGGCTGTCTTGCTCTCCCGGAACACAACAGTGCAAGCACTGCTGCTTAGCGGCAGGATTAGCGAGCAAGACGGTGGTAGCGATCCGGACGGACCTTGCACAAGGTCCTACCACCCGCAAAAACACCAATTTACAACCAACCAATTTACACCAATTTACCTAGTCTCAAACGAAGCAAAGCTTGTACTTATAGGTAATTACACATTTAAATAATACACACAACAAATAAATTATTGTAATCGATATTTCATTCGATTTTTATTTTTAACATAAAACTACCATGAGACTTGGACATATTAATAAAACGGATCACTCACGTATTTTTACGTCGAGAAATGCCCGACATGTTTCGGACCAGTCCGTGGTCCTTAATCACTTTCATTTTTTTTTACTTTAAATTTGTAACATTTTAATGCTTTGTAATGACAACACAAAGAAAAATTAGGGTAATGACAGGACTCCAACCTGCAACCTCATAACACATAATTTTGCACAACTTCATATTCATCATACAAACATTTGCCCCTTGTTGGATCCGAACCCGCAATCTCTAGCGTCATTGTCAGGGCCACTAACTTCTAGGCTATCCCGTAGTCGAACTGCATGCTTCGTGTTACTTTAAACAGTTATCCGAAATGGCAAAGATCTTTAACCTGCAAATGTAATCTGCACGTCATACAATGAATTATTTATTCAATAACTTGCGTTCAAACACATGCAAATACAAATACCTATATTCAAATAATATGTACGAGTATAGTATAATCTACATACAAATAACAAGAAAAAAATAAAAATGATTCGTGGTAAAACGATGATTTTCATTAAATTAAATTCATGACGTCGATCGAGACTTTAACGAGATAAAATTATTGTTAATTTACCTCGAGTTTCGGCCATAAAGATGTGGTTGAAACGTCGAGTAGGAGAAGACGTAGTGGACCTAGGTTTAAGGTTTTCTATGTAGTGTGTCTTATGATTGCAATAAATAAATAATTATTGTAAGGATTTTATCACGTTAAAGTCCCAATTGAGGTTATAAATATGAGTGAAAATCGATAAAGTTTAAAACAAGTCTACATTAAATTTGTAATAAAATCCATTTGATTAAATTTAATTTCAATATACATATTTTGTTCAAATTTGAGTAGCCAGGCTGTGAAGGACAAGCAGGCCTCTTTCGTTTTGTTTCTGTATATTTATATTACTGGCCTGTGTAAGACCTCGTGACAGCAGCCCAGCTCGAAGAGTTTTTGCAGTCAGTCGTTCGCCATCCGCTGAGGCTGCTGCCACGAGGTCCACCCATATTGTACATACATTTAGTTCATTAAATTAGCATTATTCATAATTTTTCATTTCTTATTTATTATACAGTCCACAGGAATTCCTCACACAGGCTGTCTATCTATTACTCAAACATCCCACATAAGCTGACAGACATTCAAACAAACAACTTGGAATAAGAATATCACAAAGACGATATCTTAATTATACTTAACTGTGCATCCGGTGACAAGTTCCCCTGAAACTTGAGATCCAATTTTTCTTAAGAAAGATTAATACTGAAATGTATACATGTATTTAAAATCATGTTTTTTCCCAGATTAAAGGCCCAAGTAGCAAACAAGCGCTATAAAAACTGTATAGAAATGATACTCTTTATACAGCTGATATACAGCTTGTACGCTACTTGGGGGGACTGTGAGTGAACCCAGCCTCAAAAAGCGATATCCATACAAACGATGATGACGTTTTCCACCTTCTAAACCTTAACCTATAGGCAAGGTTTTTTGGTACATCGTCATTATGCCTGAGAACTAGGTTTATATGTTTTGGTTTTTTCAATATTCTTTATAATCATAAATTTGACAATATTTTAAGAGTTTCATACAAAACAAAGAAGCGTTAATATTTTAAAACAAGTCTGACTATAGTCGCAAAACATCAATGCAAAAAAAATCGTTTTTGGCTACTAAAAACGAGTGGTGGAATGCAAGAGAGATCTTTGCCGAGCGAGACACAAAGTCTAAAAAAAAATTTTTTTAATGCAAAATATCTAACAGGATAAAACCAAGTTCCATCTAAGATGACCGTACAGCCTTGCATTGGAAGCCTCGCTATAAATAGCGAATGGCGCGCGCTATATCTTCACGCCTACACAACTACACTGGTGTATCCAGAATAAGAGTAGCAAGTAACCGGTCAAACCAGACGGAACTTAACCTCCATTGTTGGGACACACGAGACAGGACACGCTCGGAGGAATTTTAGGATCTTAAGAATGTCTGGAGAAGGCATCTAGACTGGACTCTACAACTTAATCTACCGCTCCTTCACAGGTGAGCAGACATAATAGTAGTTTATGCAACTGCTATATAATGACAGGCCTTAAAACACGAGTGTGGTTTTATGCATAATAGGATCACACGAGTAAATAGAGACCCACTTGAATTTTGACAGCTGTTCCAAATTTAAACTCATAACGTTACAGAAATCGGTATGTAATGACCATTAAAGTTCAGATTTACCTACTACCGCTGACAAGAAATTTCTCATAATAAAATTGGTTGTAATAATGCTGGTCATTTCCTACGGTTTCTGAACGCATTATAGAGCAATTATGATAATATGTGTGTAGACAAACAACTTTTTTAAATACTTTTATTATACCCGAATATTTGTCATGCCATAATCTTACTTTTTTTATACAACATAGAAGGCAAATGAACAAGTGGGTTACCTGATGGATAATCATCACCACCGTCTATAAACACTCGCAACACCAAGGATAATGCAGATGCGTTGCCAACCCAGAGGGCTGAAATGGAATACGTCTTGTGCCAGTAATTTGACCGGGTCTTCACGCCGGTCGGTACACAACAGTGCAAGCACTGCTGCTTGGCAGATTAGCGAGCAAGATGGTGGTAGCGATCCGGGCGGACCTTGCACAAGGTCCTACCACCCGCAAACTCCATCCATTGACATTCGCCCATTGCCTTATTTCTGAACAAATCCTCCTGCATGTCTAACATTTCATTATTTATTCCTGCGCGATCAGGTTTCAATAATTGAACGTGACTTTACGCACACGGTTAATTTCATCTCAAGGGAAACAACGCAATTTATCGACTCACTGTGTAAACAGTCTAAACATACAAAGTTGAGTGAATTTCCTTGGAATAGTAATAAATTACAATGTAAGTGAAGTCACAAAACATTGAGGAATATTAAGTTTTTTTTATACAACATAGGAAGGCAAACGAGCAAGTGGGTCACCTGATGGTAAGTGATCACCACCGCCCATAGACACCCGCAACACCACGGATATTGCAGATGCGTTGCCAACCCAGAGAGTTAAGATGGAATACCTCTTGTGCCAGTAATTTCACCGGCCGACTGTTTTCTAATCTGAATAATTTAGCCTATTATATTTATTGCAAGGATCTTAAAACCATGATAATAATGCACTGGGTAATTTTTTTGTCGTAGTATTCCTTCCGTTTACAAGATTTCAATTTTGGTTTCGTTATATTATGCAGCAATAAAGTACAAGATAAAAAAGCTTATCCCAAAAATTACATTTGTGAAAAATCTAAGCATAGTCGACCAATAAAGTGCTTGACCACTTTTCGACCTTATAACAGAGAGATAAAGCTCAAAAGTGGGCAAGCAATTACTTGGTTGACTATACTTTAGTAATTTCTTGTTCGTTAATTTTAAGTGTTGGCACAGAATAAATAATACCACAAGTATTATAGTACAGAAGTTATACTTCGAACAAAAAGGTATTCAGGTATGAAAAACATCCTACTGTATACCTCTCTATAGTATAGCTCGTATTCATGCGCACGTGCGGCATCTCAATTGTGCCGGCCCCAATGCTGTGGTCCGCACTGGGGCCAGCACAATTGAGATGCCGCACGAGATGTAGTCTTGTAGTTCTGCTGTTTTAAAGAGAATAAGAACAATTCGACAAAACTATCACTGTTTTTAAATAGTACTTTCTTATGTTTTGGCGACTTGTAGACATTGAAATAAAACAATTTAAACGGTTTATATCGCGTGTATTGTAACGAATCTAATTCCCGACGTTTCGAGCCCTTTGCAAGTCTCATGTTCACGGACAGACTGACAAAAAAAACTTAGGATATAAACTACTCAATTTTGAAAAATAATTGAAAAACTTAAAAAACTAAATATGAAATCGTTCCAATTAACGCAATAAGACTACAGACTCTACCAGCGCTTCGGAAGTGGCATCTGCTGAGATGAATGCGCCGCAAGAAACTCAGCATTAAGGCTTCTTCAACCAAATAATTTAAAAAAGAACCACAAATTAAAGGGTTGTGAAGAGTTCGAAACCTCGGGAATTAGATTAGTTACAATACACGCGATATAAACCGTTTAAATTGTTCTATTTCAATATCACAGTTTTGCCTTGTTCTTTAAATGATCTTCTATTCATATAACTCCTACGTATAAAATAGTTAAGCAGTAGGTTTATTATTATATTATGAAACAGGATAACTTAATGATCTAAGCAGTGCATTGCTTGCACAGTCAGAGATGAGATCATGCGCAGGCGCCGAGGTTACGCTATAAAAGGACCAGTGACCTCGACCTTCCCGGGTACAGATTATAAATATAGCATTTACTAGAAAAGGTGACCATAAAAGCTGGTAGCTTCGACCGTACTGTACAACACATATGCTTCGATTTCATTTGCATATTAGAACGGTTTCGCTTGCAATGCTAGAATAATCTTAAAAAAAGTTGAGGTAGGTGAACAAACTGGACCCTGAAACACCATGGAATCGTATCAAATTCGCATAAAAAGTAAATAAGTAAATGTCTTCATGTCAACATGAAACCTGATAAGGACTCAAAATGTCAGGAATTAGATTCTTTACAATACACGCGATAAAAACCGTAATAATTGTTATGTCCTTATAAGTCGCAAAAACATAAGAAATTATTTTTTTATTTCTTTATACTGTGTAAATCTACGGTGTAAATAAACTCTGTATCAAACTTGATCACTGTCCATCTGTCAGTCAGATAAACGCGATTCGAGCAGAAATATCACCACAAAACGAAGTCCACGCCGGCCGCTGGCGCTTCGTCAACCTATTTATGTTCTTCCGCGTTAAATACTTCAAATACCAATGCATTGGAATGCTTTTCTTTTAGAAAGAAATAGATACAAGAACATATTTCAGGTGAGTTAACTTTTTAAGTTCCGTATCATCATCATTCATCATCATTCTCCTAGCGATTCTTCCAGTTTCTTTTTTCGGAAACTGACCAAAATCACAGATTTTCAGGTCAGGTTTAACGCAGGGGCGACTGCTATGTGACCTTTTCTGACCTTCTTTACTCTTTAAGTGGAAAGTGAGGTAGAACTAAAGTATCAAGGAATCATTTATTTATATGTACTTATGTGCTGGTTTCTTCACGATTTTTTCCTCCGTCGTACGAGCGTTAGTTACTACTGATATTTAGGTAATACGGACAGCCGAACGAACGGTCGCAATTGATTCATAATGGTTCCTTTTTTACCTTTTTTACTTTATAAATTTTTAAATATTTAAGATGTAAAATAACATTGTAAGTTTGATTTATTAAAAAATTACACCTCGATGATTTTCTTTCCGGTATCTTCTCATCATAAGTTTTTCCGAACCGGTAGTAAATTTTATGACATTCCTAAATGCTACTTGTAAACCTAATCTGAATTAAAATATTTTGACTTTGACTTTGACTTACCATTTTGAATTTGAACCTCAATTTATATAATTGCAAAATTAAGAGTTTCGTCATTGACGACTTTAAGTTAGTTAGAAAACCTTAAGTCTGATTCCTAGAGTTACCACTTCATGCAACTATGTGTTTTCAGTATCGGGCTCCCAAGAAAGTCTAGCTCAATTTTCGACACTCAAGTAGAGGCGTGTCAGGTCAATGTCCGTCTTCTGGGAAATGCCTAAAGTGTCCAAAATAAGCGGGAGATGGCACAAGAATGCGGCCGCGGCGATGACTGACGGACGGGACTGAATGTTGGACACTTTGAGCAATGTGTAGAACACGGGATTGCAACGTTTTTAGCAATTTACGTTGAGTTGAAAATTAATAGTAAAGACACATATCATTGCAAGTTATAACCTCCTTATTCATAAAAAGTTAACTTTTTAAGCTAACAAATGTTTTGTCCTTTTCATTTGAGGGCAAACGTCACAGATAAAGGCATAAAACTTGTTAACTAACAAACGTTTACGAAGCGTTTATGAATAAGGGAGTAAGTTTATAAGGCTAGCAAAGATGAATGCTACAAAATAACAATAGGTGAACATTTTAAGTTGAGTATTAGGTAGAATCAAAGCGGAGTTCCTCACTATATTGTGTGTGCTCGGTGTTGTTATTATTGTTGTTTTTTGATAATTGTGGTAAATATACAGGAAAAGAGTAAATAAGGCGTGCAAAAAGCGATGTTATTATATTTAACAAACGCATCTTATAAATGAGTTCGCTGTATATTTGCGTCGAGTAAAAGGCAAGCGAAACAAACAGGTAAAATGTCTTGTATTCATGCGAGGTAGTCTGTCCAAATTTTGGTCTTTAAGTCGCAATAGCCAAGATTTCTTTTAGTTACTTTAATAAAGCTGACTACGTATAAGTAATAAACTGTATGCTTCATCTGCAAATTGTGTGTACTTAAAAAAAATATCTGGTATAAAGACAGACGCCAATGTCATAAAGCGTTTTGTGCAAGCATTTTGCTCAATAAGGGAATTATTTCTTTTTAAACGTTTTTCGATTTTTCTTTTTGTATTTTTTTTACATTCAAATTAAATTTAAAATGCTATATAATGAATGACAACACAAAGAAAAATTAGGGTAATGGCAGGGTTCGAACCTGCAACATCAGCATTCCGTGCCTTGCGTATTCCAGTTTCCGCCACATTACCGCTGCCATACCCTGCGAATTTTTCAATGTGTTTCGTCTTTACGGTCATTACATTATTGATATTTTTTCTTTTGGTAAACTACCCTGGGTGTCATCTATGAGAAACTTAATCAAGTTATCTCATTCAACTTGGTCATTTATAGACGGTTTATATCGTAAAGACGAAACACATTGAAAAATTCGCAAGGTATGGCAGCGATAATGTGGCGGAAACTGGAATACGCAAGGCACGGAATGCTGATGTTGCAGGTTCGAACTCTGCCATTACCCTAATTTTTCTTTGTGTTGTCATTCATTATATAGCATTTTAAATTTAATTTGAATGTTAAATGTACATTAATAAATACTCTGAGTAGCATCGTGCTTTTATCAAGGTCGTGCATGCCCTCTAGG
The DNA here is from genome assembly GCA_963691745.1 of Ditula angustiorana. Classification (NCBI taxonomy): domain Eukaryota; kingdom Metazoa; phylum Arthropoda; class Insecta; order Lepidoptera; family Tortricidae; genus Ditula; species Ditula angustiorana. The sequence continues at coordinate 14,672,084 of OY829481.1, read as the reverse complement.
AAACTACTGTAGTACAAAACTTTAGTAACATAGCAACAAATAGTATATAAGTAGCTAGGAAGCTATGCTATCCGTTGCTATGCTCAATTAATTGATATGCAAATGATGTGCCGAAGAAAATAAGTTAACGTAAGAAATTCCCGATGTCATTTTTGAGAATTTTCTGCAACTTATCCATCCCTCGTACCATGTTGTAGAGACGAAAGATTTTCAAAATTTCAAAACTTTCAAAGTCAGGTTTTTCCGAGAATATTCCCATCTTTTTGAAAAGTTTCTGCAATTTGTCCATCCCTACACAGTTGCGTGTCTAGGGATGCAGCAGTTGCAGAAAGTTCTTAAAGGTGGGAACGGGATCAGATGATTTATTCCGTGGAATATAATGTCATTAACACAAGTTTTAGCAGACGTTGTGACGTCTCTAGCAACCGTCTCGCTCGGCCGGAAATAGACTCGGCCCACGTACGGCCCGCTGGTTATCGCTGTTATAGCCCACATATATATAGCCAGCCCTCTTTCAGTACGGTTTACTATGACTTTTTGAATAAGTTAAAAAAAGATGTTTCTGTAAGCAAGCTTAAAACACAGGAATGCGGCAACGTGGGTTAGGAATTGAATAACAACGCAGCAAATTTTAAAAAGGTCGATTTTCTTTCAGTGTTCTTATAAGCGCTTTAAAACCGCTTTTAATAATATTTCAATACAAAGTATTATAAGTATTTTAATTGAAATACTATAGTAGTAATTATAGGTATTTAAATTTAATTCGGTTAGTAATTTGAATTGAAATATTGTCTTCGTTGTAATTCGTACGTTGTTCGTTGTATTGGCTTCGAAAAAAGTTAAACGTCTGCTCAAAATAATGTGTGTACGTCTGCAAAGATAGGGTTCGGTGGAACAACTAAAATTAAAACCAAAATGGTTTATTGTATTGGTTTATATATAGGATAAATAACAGTTGTTAAAATATAGTAATTTTCGCTAGAGCCCTCGGTATTACGGTGCCCAATATTTGCCTTAAAATACTATGTTAACAAATATACTTCACGGATTAATTTATATGTATTACACACAAAAAAAAATAATTATAACGTAGAATGTCCTTAAAAATTTAACTTGGGCAGTAATGTTGGAACCACAGGCAATATTCCCAGGAATCGCATATTATTCTTGCAGCTTATTTCTTAGCTTTACTTTTTTGCTCGATAATAATAGTACTTTATTCATGTAGCTTTTACTGCAAATTTGAATCTAACCTCTACCTGTCTTCACGTCAGGTTTTTACAGCTACTAAGAATAAACATCAATAAAAGCATTGATATACAGTCTGCTGTCCTGACATATTCTGATATGGTTGTAAACACGAATGAAATGTCAAATATCTTTTGATTTACATTCACGATGCAACGGAAGTAAATTCTTGGTTAGATGGAGGGATTAAAACTAAGGTTGGCCAATTTTTTTTTTTTACACAACATAGGAAGGCAAACAAGCAAGTGGGTCACCTGATGGTAAGTGATCACCACCGCCTATAGACACCTGCAACAACCAAAGAGAGTGCAGATGCGTTGCCAACCCAGAGGGCTAAGATGGAATACCTCTTGTGCCAGTAATTACACCGGCTGTCTTGCTCTCCACGCCGGAACACAACAGTGCAAGCACTGCTGCTTAGCGGCAGGATTAGCGAGCAAGATGGTGGTAGCGATCCAGACGGACCTTGCACAAGGTCCTACCACCCGCAAACCCGCCCGCATTTCTTGGTCCTTTAACAATTAACGTTACAGACTTACAGATTTAACATCACAGTGGGCAAGGAATGTATACCAAATTTTCACTGTCACCTGTCGCCTGTAGCGTTTACAAAATTGGGTCCAAATGGCGCTGTATACGCCTGTCATGTCACTTTTGCTAAAAATTTGCACTGTAAATAATCCCAGCCGTTTTTTGATAAAAAGCATTTTACTTTTATTACGCAAATATATATTTTGTTCCGCTAAGGCCCAAACTCAAAAGGGATAGTACCACACTCTCTCTAAATACCGGCATGAAGCAGCTTGCTACCGCGTTTTTGGATGAGTGAGGATCTGGAGGCCCACGTGAGGGGGAGGGAGATGTTGGGGACTTAAAGGCGAGCAAAGAACCTTGGGATCCCTAGTCCCTTTGGGAGGCGGGGATCGCTTAGTTTCCCTTCAAATGACTGCAAGCTTGTTGCTCGTTAAATACTAGAGAGCAGGTTAAAAAAAATTGTCATATAACATGGTATTCCATATTAATAAAACGGATCATTCATGTATTTTTACGTCGAAAAATGCCCGACATGTTTCGGACCAGTCCGTGGTCCTTAATCATGAGCCCCCGCGGCGGTGGCGCGACAACGACCGCCGCGGGGGCTCATGATTAAGGACCACGGACTGGTCCGAAACATGTCGGGCATTTCTCGACGTAAAAATACGTTTTGCGGGTGGTAGGACCTTGTGCAAGGTCCGTCCGGATAGCTACCACCATCTTGCTCGCTAATCCTGCCGCTAAGCAGCAGTGCTTGCACTGTTGTGTTCCGGCGTGGAGAGCAAGACAGCCGGTGTAATTACTGGCACAAGAGGTATTCCATCTTAGCCCTCTGGGTTGGCAACGCATCTACACTCTCTTTGTTGTTGCAGGTGTCTATAGGCGGTGGTGATCACTTACCATCAGGTGATCAGGCTTGTTTGCCTTCCTATGTTGTATAAAAAAAAAAAATACGTGAGTGATCCGTTTTTTATTAATATGTCCGAGTCTCACGGTAGTTTTATGTTAAAAATGGTACCTATTCCATCTTTATTATCGCTCGGCTTTTACAGTATTCTAGATCTTTGCACAGTATAAACTAAGGTTACTAACCGTTCCTATCTGTCCTCTTACCTTCAGCCGCTTACTGCTTCTAAATCACGCAACGGATTTTAATGCGGTTGTAACTTTTTTTTTGAAGTTTTTTTATGTACATTACATCCTAGTACCCGTGAGAAGCCGGGACGGCACGCTAGTACAGTACCCGGCCTAAAAGATTGCACATCGGTCTTTGGAAAGAGACATTTGGCTGTTTACGAAGATTTCCGAACTCTGGCGACCGTCCATCAATCATCGTATTAATTGCCGAAATTTGCCGAGTCTCTTTCCAAAGACCGATGTGCAATCTTTTTGGCCGGGTACTGTAGATAATAATCAAGAATCAAACAATAAACGTGACACGTAATTTATATTAGGATGTGTGCAAAGTTAAAACTCTCTAATTTGAGACATAGGGACGATTTAGTTGTGAGTTGAGAGAACTGTTGGTGGTATTGAGATGTGGTGCAGGAGAAGACCAGAAGATGAGGTAGATACAGACAATGATGAATGAAGAGGTATTTTTGAGAGTAAAAGAGAACTTAACAATATTAATCACAATGAAAACCACGAGAGGAAAAATAATCGGGCACCTCGTACAACACGATATGATAACTTAATTGCGAATGCTATAGAAGGGTCGAACGAAGGAGAGAGAGTAAGGGGAAACCTAGAAGTCATATTGATCAAGTGAATAAAAAGGTTCGTGTTGTGTCGTACAGTAAGGTCAAAGAGAGCTGGCTATCGATAGGGAAGCAGAGAGAGCACTACACTGACAAGATCAATAGTCTTAAATTTAAGATTCAATTCAGTTATAATCTGCGTACAAAACACATTTTTAATGGTTTTTCCGTCGATATTTCTCAAGCTGAGAGTGTTTATCATTTCTCATGCGAATATACGACATTACGTATGCGTACTAATTCTGGATGACCCGGTTGTGAGCTATGAATGAACAGGCTTCTGGGAATTGATATTGTAACGCAACGCTTCTGAATGCTAGCTATGCTGGACTACTTTACTGGTTGGATTAGCGATGGTAGAAACATCTGCTGAAAATTGCGAATTAACTAGCTGATATTGTTTGTTTGTTGAAAGTCTATATGGTACTATTTAGGATCCCGTCAATGCCTCGTACAGAAGTGAAACGCGCGTCGACGATGTAGTTTAAGTGTATAGTGGTGGCGGTTTTTGTTGAATCTGTGTGATATATGTTGTTTCATGTGGAAGCGGAGAAGGGGTTTTGCATTTAAAAAAAAATGTCACATGGACTCAGCTGTTTTGTGCAGCACTAATTTTACCGAGTAGCAAAGTAATTTATTCCAGTTTGTAGTCTGTATAACGTACTTGAAAGGCATTTGGAACTTTAAAAAAACCATACATTTTAATTTAACTTACTTTCGCCAAACTGCAGGACGGTTTATTGGCGAATATTACTTTACTTTTATCATCATCATCAGCCTATTTCAGTCCACTGCAGGACAGATAATCCTTTCCCAAGGTATGCTATCTTTATCTATCTTTAGCCGTCTTTATATTTGAGCTATTTTTCGATATGGAAAGGAAGAAGAACCTTCTGCTACTATAAAATCTTCTAATCAGGACCGTCGTTCTGAAGTGCAAACCAGCTAGACAATACAATTTGTATACAATACTAGTTGACGCGCGCGACTTCGTTCGCGTGAAATTAAAGCCTATGTCCATCAGGAACAGTGTAGCTTTTTATTAGTGAAAGAATTTTTGGACGATTCCAGAGATTACCTCCTACATACAAACAAACAAACAAATAAAGTCTATCTCTTTATTATATTAGTGTAGAAAGTGTAGATGAAATGATCACTAGCTGTCTGATGATCTCAACCAATCAGCGGCCGGACTCGTCCGATCCGGCAGAGATGTGACAATGGAACAAGTTTTTTAAATACATAAATAAAAGAACAGAAAACAAAACACACATAACAAACAGAACAAACAAACAGAACAAACAGAACAAACACACAGAACAGACAGAACAAAGTCAGACAGGCCAGCGATCCATTTGATGAAAGGTACTGTCGCCTATGAGATATTTGGCGAATGAGCATATTGCAATGGCAATACCGAGATAGGCGTTCAACAACCTCACGCCCATAGCAGAAAGATCTCGAGAATATTTGCGAACATGAATCCGTCAATCTCATTATCTGATTGGCGGAACTTGACTGAACTAGTGCAAAGAAACATTGGACCTGTGGGCGAGTTTTTGCAGTAATGCTAACAAGATGCAGTTGCTATTCAGTCCTGAGTCCGCGTTCAAGCAAAAGCCAACGTCGCAATGCAGTTATACCAGCGGTTTGATTTTGATTTTCGAGCGCTCGACATTCACCAATCGCGAGCCATTTAAATACGCGAACGTATATTTTAGCAAGCATTCATTGGTGCGCGGCTGGCGAGCGTCGAAAGTCGAAAATCACCCCATAACTGATAAAAATAGCTATGGAGTAGCTCTAATTTTTTTAGTAAATTCGCTCATCGAAAACAATTTAGTTAAACAGCCAACATGGCGTGACGGTTGCGAACTATGCCAATTTATTTAAAAATAGCTACAGTTACGGATTTTTCAGTATCCAGGGCAAGGAACGCCACGCAACACAGCGAGTGTTGCGCGGGTTAGTTCTATTTCAATATGGATTCCATTAGTACGACAAATGTTTAGATATTGGTTTACATTTCTGACGAGTTCCTTCGCCAGCAAATATCACAGCGAATGATTCGTTTTCGTCGCGATGAGCTTGCTTCCGATTGTCTTGAATTATTTTCAATTTCTTGTAATAATACCTACTATTGCAAATGGATAAGATACCGTTCGACACTTATAAAATAATAAGCGACTAGTCCCGACATCGCATTGCAATTTATCCATGAAAACTTAATCAATAGGGATGTCTCCTGGGTTAAAACAACAAGATTCTAATTAGTCCGTCAGTTAGATTATAGAAAAATACTCGATACGTATTTTTTTATTTGTCCATACGAATAATATTGACAAAGATACAGCACATTCAAATTCAGGAGTAGGGGCTCGTGACGTCACTCGATTCGTAAAAATTTTACGATATAATGACGTAGCGCGAACTTTCGCCGCTCTGTAACTTTGTTATTTTAAGTTTTAGAAGCAAAAGAAAAAATACGTATCTACTATTTTCTGGCGTTCTAAAAGATGGACTAATTATTATTTTTTTGTCAACATCCCAATTGTAAGAAGATAAAAACTTGCTGTAGAAATCTCTTAACTGTGAAAATCGCATCAGTATTCGTTTGTAGTTTAGAATGAGTAGGTGGGCCAAAATTCTTTTTAGTGCCTAAAAAAAAATTGAAAATGTATTAGCACTTTTACAAAATTGTAGACGTCTCGAAATATTTTCCTAGTTATATTACGTTAGTTCTCAACCAGGCCCCAATTTTTATTATAAATTTTCCCACCATCCTGGGTTTTTTATTACAGAAAATTCTCATTTGGTACCCAAATTACCACTGCGTTACCAGTCCCCATGACTCCTCAAGAATAGTGTCCACTGCGTTACCAAACAATAGTTTTTTTCTTATTCTGACCCCAAATATTTTTATAACAGTCATCATTCGGGTATGCGTATGTCATTCCGAATTTAAAGATAACCTATTATTTTAAGAATATCAGGATAAATAAAAAATATGCGTTAAAATGTACAAGGGACATTTTTATAGGCATCAAAAAGAATTTTGGCCCAGGTGGCCGTGGATACGAGAACATAGAGACTTTGTTTTATGCTATGAAAATACAAAAATATCCCGAACTTTTGATAAGTATGTTTTGCAAAATGGTTATCAAAAAAAATTTAACTTTTGAACAAGTCAAATTCATATATCGCCAATTATACTGACCATCAGGTAACCCAATTGCTTGTTTACCTTCCTATTTCATAAAAAAAATGGCCCAAACTCATTGTTAGAAAATTTTCGAATACATCCTATTTTAACTATAGTTTATAGTGTGTAATAAGTTATGCCAACAAGCTCAACATACAACAAAGCTCGGTCGCAAACAGACACATCAATCTTACGCATTTCAGGCCGTATCACTTACATTATTACACACAGCGCTATCACATGTGATGCAGCTGATTTCAATCTGTACGTCACACGCCCCCGGTTTGCGTCAGACAACTCAGCGAGATTTACTGATGGAAAATTACTAATATTTTCATTTAATACGATGCTTTAAATTTGAAATTAAAAGCGTTGCGATTTTTATTATTTGTTATTATTATTATTATAAAATAGGAAGGCAAACAAGCAAGTGGGTCACCTGATGGTAAGTGATCACCACCGCCTATAGACTCCCGCAACACCAAAGCGGTCGCAGATGCGTTGCCAACCCAAAGGGCTAAGATGGAATACCTCTTGTGCCATTATTATTGCACCGGCTGTCTTGCTCTCCACGGCAGAAAACAACAGTGCAAGCACTGCTGCTTAGCGGCAGAGTTAGAGAGCAAAATGGTGGTAGCGATCCGGACAGATCTTGCACGAGGTCTCTACTACTCGCAAATCCGCAAATTTTCCTTTAAAAGTTACGCATACCTAAAAAGCAGCATGCTTTATCATTTGCAGCCTTTACAGAAAAAGAATTAGCATTAAGCTGTGTACAGACTGGTGCCATGTAACACGTAACGTAGCATGCAATGATTTTAGCATGTTAGATTGTAACAGTCTGTACGCAGCCTTACTATACCAGGGTTTCGGAAAATGGCGTTTGCTGTGAAGTAAGGGTGCGAGGTCCCCAGTAATCGTGGCAGTAATAATTATTCAACCAAAAGTATTAAATCATACAACAACTCGGTTTCTGTACATACTTAGTATAAAACATAGTCGCTATACGTTCTTGTGTATATCCTCATCGTGTCTTCGGCAGCTTACGCCAGGGGGGTTCCACTCCGCACCGTAGGCGCGCCCGCCGCACCACCCATGGCATAGGTTAATCGCAGTAGGCTGCCGGCTTGCCGCGCGCGCGCCCGCTCTCTCTGTGTCGCGCGAGATAGTATTATTATTGTAAGCAGCCCAGCCCTAGCGGTGCGCCAGGGCATTGCGGGTGGAAGGCGGGCGCGGGCGGCTCCTTCCTTTTGACATATGCCGCTTGGCGAATGTTTATGAAGTAATACGAACTTTTTGTTCCTGATCATAAAGTTGGAATTCGTTTAATGGAGGTCAAAAAAGAGAAGTTTCTGTACGTTAGTAATATTATTTATTTTGTGCTTATGCCTTCTAAACCACGCAACTTATTTTGATACGGTTTTCACTGTCATCTGGTCATGTTTAGTAGTAAGTTTTCTGTAGTAACTTGCAGACGGGAGATTCCGGGGCGGGTCACTACTATGTAGTAGGCACAACTGCCAGCCACACTTTGCGGGTGGTAGGGCCTTGGGCAAGGTCCGTCCAGATCGCTACCACCATCTTGCTCGTTGCTGCTAAGCAGCAGTGCTTGCACTGTTGTGTTCCAGCGTGGAGGGCAAGACAGCCAATGCAATTACTGGCACAAGAGGTATTCATCACTTACCATCAAGTGACTCACTTGCTTGTTTGCCTTCCTATTTCATGAAAAAAAAACTTAAAGGATAACCTAATAATCTTTATCATCTAGGAACATAGCCATACTGATCGCCAAAACTCGTATTGTCTACATCTACATCTACACTAGTCTACACTAATATAGTTAAGAGGTAAACTTTGTTTGTTAGTTTGTTTGTATGTAGGGGGTAATCTCTGGAACTACTGAACGGATTTCAGAAATTCTTTCACAGATAGAAAGCTACACTATTCCTGACGGACATAGGCAACTAATTTTACGTGAACGAAGTCGCGCGCGTCCGCTAGTGTTTAATATAGACATTAGTAGCCATCACACGGCTGCATAATTCAACGCTCTATGCGACTTCGTCTAATAAGTGTCATTGCCTAAGTCAAAAATGTTGTACTAGTGTACCGAGAGATGGCGATGTAACGTTTAGTCCGATTTCTGAATGGCGCTATCGAGATTAGGGAATTCGATCCCGGGATTCGTAGTATGGTCAATCCCAGGATCCCGATTGAGCCCTACAACGAATCCCGGGATCGAATTCCCTGAACGAGATTTGTTTTGTTTTCATATGATGGCATCACTGCGTGACAAATTTGTAATCATTTTTACGCACATGAAGCTCACTTGTTATTACTGAATTTCATTCAACTTTGAGACCCTGGTACGCTATCGTACACTCATAGCGATTCACTGAGAGATAAATTAAACTTGGGTGGTCACAATTAGGGCCAAAGATACTAAAACTTAAAATATAATACGCTTTCTTTCTATTCTCGTATCACTGCCCCACAACTTTAATTAGGGATTGAGTGGGAACCTCTAGGCCATAGCAAAGTCAACCGCATCGTGTAGCAAATAGCGTCTTTGACGAAGGCCTTTCCCTCGTTCTCAAACTGTAAGTGAGCACTTCCCGTATTTTCATCCGGTTAACGAAATAATTTGAACTCAACACCGCTTTCGGGAATCGGCTATTTCAGGAAGATCCGCTCGCCCTTAAGAATCTTAAGATTGTTTATTTGAATAACAACTCCGGTGTTTAACGTTGAAATCTTGTTCGGATTTGAATTAAGAGAGATTATTTTTAAGAATGCCAACATGACAGCTTAAGAGACCAGAGAAGTAACTATTAATTTGCTATTATATCTAAAAATAAATACTACAGCTGTTGCTTTTACAATTCAATAAAATAATTATTTATTGATCACCAGCGGCCCTAACATGACAGCCACTTTATCTGTTTTTAACACTCCCATCGTGGATAAACTAGCCTTATCCCCGGTGGCTAACATGACCGCACGTGTCACGGTGTTAAACACTCTTTTGACAGGTGTTAGGGTTAGTTTATCCTTTTGCCTAACATGACCGGCCACGTTCGGTGATAAACCTAGCGTCATTTTGACAGTTAATCGAGATAAAACGGGTTACTTTATCTGGGTCGTCGAAGGTGGGTATAAGATATTTTATTTAATTTAAACAGTGTCTTTACTTTGTAATATTAGATTTTATCATCACAAAAGGTTATTAATTCAGTGGGATAGTTACCAAACTGTTGTATTACGTGTAATAATTGACCAATGTTTTTGTGGAATGTGACGAGCACACTTCTTTACTTACTCTATTGAGCCGTGTGTGACCCCGTGATAATAGCAAATAAATAAATGATAAAAACGATACTACAGTGATTTGTTTATTTTATGGAAAAGACAGACGCATGCCAGTCACCTTATGGGAAGTGATCACTCCCGCTAATGGTAACCACCAACCCTGCAGTCGCTAATCCGTTGTCAACGTTTAGCCGCCCACCCTGTCGCTGGGCCTTCGGATCATCATTAATCGCACGAAACGAAATGTATACTACTTCATGTCGGTATTCTGTCTAAGCAAGGTACTGTAAGGACCTTTAGGTTTCCTTACAGCCTCTTCCAGAGCTGACCACGGCAACAAGAGTGGCAGTTTGTAGTAGAAGAAGAAAAGGGACTTATTTTTAGATTGACATGCAATGTATGAATTGGAATATAAACTAGAATAAATTATAAAGTTCTTAAACTTATGCGCTAGCTTGTTATTTTGAAGCCCTAGGTACCTCACGTCCCTATAGTACTACCCCAGTCAAGTCTGCTCATTGGTACTGAAATAAGCACACTGTAATAATTAATAATAATTGCCACCCACGTTTATAACTTTTATAAGGTTTGAGTTTGTAAAGAGTGTTTCAGTTTCAATTCATGATACAGAAAATTGCAGTTTGGGCTTGCAAAGGTTGATTTATTTAAAATAATATACAACTGCATAGCCATAAAATATGTTTATTAAAAAGTACAATACAGCGAAGTGGTTGTGTATTAGGCTATGATAATAAGTTTTATTATTTGTCGTAGGTGTGAGGTACTAATAATTCGAGGTACGCCGGCGCCTTGGTGCATATCTGAAAATGAAACAAATTGGTTACTATTTTGATTTACAGGTGATTTAGAATATGCTCTAGAACTGTTAATGCTTTGATTTTAAGAGTGGCTCAAGCTAAATGTGCTATACTAATAAATAATTGTTTCATTTACTTGTTTACTTTATTCTATCTTATTATTTGATATGAGCACAGAATAAAGAGGGTTAAAGAGACCTCATACATGGAGACATACTACATAAAATCAACAACATTGAAGACAACAACCAAGGTATAGTATATCATAATATTGAAGCCCTCATTTCCCATTTATGTTTTTGATAACCTCTGCCTGGAGAAGGAATAAGAAAAATATGTTTATTATTAGGGATACATAGAGTATTGGGAGGCTTAGTGCATAGAGGTAGACCCGTTATCGTGAGTTCGTGAGGTACCGAGTTCGTACCTCAGCGTTAGCCATGTATGTACCAATGAGTTTTTGCACCATTGTGCAACGCCTGAAACAATAATTTTAATAATCAATTATCTAGTCAATGTTATCAAGTTAACTGCATACAGTCATGCACACATTTATTGATGAAGGTTGTCGACGATCTTCGGATGATTTTAGTTGCCATTTGGGTCCTGCAACCATGGTTCCAGTTTGTCATTTTACCAAACTACCTGTTATTCGCCATAAATTCTGGAGCAGGTAAAATAAATAGAAAATATATTTACAGAATTATATAATACTTACACCTGTTTTTCTTTCGGCGGCATTTCGGCAACTTCGGTTTATTTCAGGCTTTTGCTTTCCTTTTGTTTACTAAAATTGTAACAGGTCTTCATGTCTGATCGCTGTCAATTTCAAAATTTTCAACTGTCAAGTGTCAAATTTAGTTGATTTTCGTTCGGAAACTACAGATGCAAATCGTCCAGGACTGTTTTTAAAGCTAGCTATGTATGTTTAAGGAAATCTATGCATGGTTGTTTCTGTCACATTGCGAAAATGAACGAATGAACTGAATTATTAAACAATATTTTCATTACTGTAGTAACACAGTTTTATCTTTTTTAACACCGTCTTAACCCTGGTGTTAATTTTATCTGTGTGGTCAGTCATGTTAGCGTTTGAGTTAAGATATGGCGGGGTTTAAAATTTTATCTCTCGGGGTTAGTTTAACACCTGGTCTATAATGTTAGGCCCGCAGAACACGACACGAAAAGCTACAATTTAGATAAAATACATAAGGCATATAGTAGGCGGTCTTATCGTTTTAAGCGATTTCTTCCAGACAACCGATAGCACGATGAGATAAAGTACAGAACAATAAAAGCACGTGGTGTAATAACATGGCAACAAAGCGATCTAGAAAAACAGACGAGTAAAAATCCATAAAATACGAAATACTGACATAAAACGTAAGGTTGACAATATAGGTAATTGGTTCCAGCAATTAATATTTGGAAAAGGACAAAGCCGACAAGTTATCTGGGCATCTAGATAAGGATACTCTGTTAGCGCCAACGCTAGTCGACACAACAACATGTATGTACTTGACGTAAGGCGGCGAAAGCAAACGTCAAAATGTGTCGATTCTCAATGTCAAACCCATAAATTCTGTCTTTTCCGCTAGGTTGCCGCTAACAGAATCTCGCGTTGTCTAGACACCCTAAACTTTTTTCAAATTTTCCAAAATTGCATATTTTCCATGTATACAATTTCCGAGAATATTCCCACCTTTTTGAGAACTTTCAGCAACTTTCCAATTACTAATCTAACACCCGTGATAATAAAGAACCGTGTTGACAAGTTCACAAACCGGTTATATTATTTATTATTACAATTACAACTATTGTAATACTTATGTTTGAGCTTGGGTGTGTGAATATGTGTGTGTGTTTGTGTGTGCGTGTGAGTGTTTGTAACAGTTCTTCGTTACGTTATTTGAAGAAGTAACTTGGGCTGTCATTGGAAATGCCATAGTAAATACAATTAAGCAAAGTACATTATTCCCTTAAGATACAAGGTTAAGTATCCTTTGATGGTCCAAAGAGGTAATATAGTATAAAGTCGATCTACGTCAATTAATGCCGAGTGGCAAATTTTAAGTAATCGTACTGTACGAAAATTGTCTCTCTTTTTAATTTTTATGTAAGATTTGAACAGAAATTACATCCATAGAAACAATGTCAGCTCAATAGTGTCTGTAGGAAGAAAATCTACGATAAGTCTCAGTAAATTTTAGAAAAACCTTGGCACGGTTGCAAAACAATAAACAGCTACAAAAAATGCACGGATTCTCTTTATTTTTACGTGTTCCTCGGGTCAGTAACACTTTGTTAAACAACTGCAACATGCATTCAGTGATTAAAAATTCAATTCACACAGGTTAACAACTTTCCCAAACTCCTATCACACAAGCTATGTTACTGCAAAGACGGCCTTGCCACGGTTGCGTACAGTTCATATTTCGATATAGCACGAATGCATCAAAGCACTTGCGAATGTTGGTTGAAATGTGATTTTTTTTCGCTCAATGGATTCTTCAGGAAGCTTGGCCGAAAGCCAGGAGACGGGCGTTTTAAAGGGGAGGGGGGATACCACGATGCCAATCAGACTAACTGTTACTGTGTGCACTGCAGAGTTTAGGCAATCATACATATTAAATGTTAGATAATTGTTGACAAATGTTCCAATTTGGACGACTTGGCGCCAAACCCCTATTTAATATAGCTGACGGGTGACATGTGACAACTTTCGGCATACATCGGCTAACTCAAAGAGTTATTGTATTGCTTGGCCTAAATAGTGGAAATGTAATGTACCTGTCACCTTGTCACCTTACAATGTTAGTTTGGTGAAATTGGAACCAGGAGGTCTTACGTTGGTTATCAAACAAGGCCAAGGAAAAAGCGACAGAATCGGAATTGTGATGGGAGCTAGCCTAACAAATGCCAATTATTGAGTTAGTCTTAATATATCCCAATTCGGAGTCCAGGTAATATAAAAAACATAGAAGCAGCCAAAAGGGATTCCGTATCAATTACGGCTTAGCTAATTGGTCCGGTCTGCCCTTGGCAAGTACCTAACTAATATAAGTGATGTAAAATGTATGAGATGAAATATCGATTTAGTCTCTGAACTAAACAACAGGCTCTTGTTGAAACCCATAAAACCTACATTAAAGACGACAATATCGGTATTCAAAACACCACTACTGACCCATTTTCTTAAAAAGTGATCTTGAAAACAATCTCTCGCTGGATCTATAAAACAATCTGGATATTTTCAAACCCAATGTGAATGTTACGATGGTTACGGTAATAGTAGCAGTGAAAAATAGAATTATTTCGCAACAGGAACATCGCGATCCGTTCAAGGTGCATGATCTCACGTTCAAACAAACACGGATACATTATACTTGTTTATTTTGGACGAACAAATGGGTCATACTGGGTGATTCATTGTTGGCGATATGACTGCCAGAGAAAGGGAAAGTGCTATCTATAATCAACAACAAGTTAATAAAGAAAATAAACAAAATTTACAATCAGTGGTCTTTCAACAACCTATGACATATTTATGTCCAAAATACCGTAGTGATACACCTGTGTGTGATACCAGTGATAACTTATGGTATTGAGACGTGGTCACTAAGTAAAGGCCTTAGATGAACACCCAAGAACTTTCAAGGTCGGCAGCGCACTTGCTAGCCTTCTGATGTTGCAAATGTCTTATAGGTGGCGGTATCCACCTTCCATCTAGTAGACCGTCTACCTTCCGTTCTTGTCTGTCGTTCCTTTCATATAAAAAAACTCAAGGTCACTCAAAAGGCAATGGCAATGCTCGGAGTTTCTTTCCGTAATGGAATAAGAAACGAGGAGAACCGTACAAGAACCGAAGCAGCTGATGTAGCCCTGAAAATTGCTAGACTTAACTAGCAGTGGGTGGCGCACATTGCTCGCAGAACGGATGGTCGATGGAGCCAAAAAAGTTCACGAGTGGCCTTCGCGTACCAGAAGACTCAACTTGGGCCGACCCACCATAAGATAGACCGACAATTCCTAATGTTTTGTCATTACAACTTCGTTTCAGACTTTCGATAATATTAATCACATATATTTACTTAGAGAGCGAAATACGAACTCACATCAATTCTACTTCAAAGAAAACAAATCACAAGGGCGGGCGTCTCATTGTAAGATTTAATGGCCTTTGATCCGACACTATCACACCAAACAGATCCCTTTTCTTTTATCTGTAGCTGTGCCTATGCAGATTAGTGTTACACTATTAAACACTGGTTTATTTTGGCAAAAAAAATTAAAGGGCCAAATTTTCGTAACCCCAATGTCTATGCAAAAGTTATCATGTACATCGCTTTTGCGAAAGCGTTCGCTTTCCAACCAAAAAAATTTGCTCAATATCGCTCCATTTGCTAGAAATAGCACGGTGTCTGCAGAATCTGCGCTTGGCCTAAATTGCAACTGACCGATTTACCCAAGACTCGCTGTCTAGTTTCAAACGGGACCAAATTACTGACGTTCTATCAAGATGTGTCCAGGTTTCTCACAGAGGAATATATTTTCTAACGACTTCTCGTATCACGCAAATAAAAGCCGAGGAAGTTCATGGTTTGACATACCACCTTTCTAGAAAGGCAAAAAGTTCAAACCCGAGCTTGTCTTGTCTGTTTTTTTAGGAATTTTACTATGAAATTAAATTTGAAATTTTACATGTGCTTTCCGGTGAGTACACCTACAAGAAATTTATGATTATTTGAGTACTTCGTAATCAGCAATGAGCCTGCATGAGAACTGACGTATACACCCTAGAGATGATGATATATTGAACATTAATCAACTAACAAGATCGGCATTTCATACTAACTATCAAGCTTACAACAGTTACAACTTTAGACAGCTATCTGAAGCTGTTTTTGCTGTATCTGAAGTTGTTTTGGATATTGTACATCATCTTTTCCGGCTGGTGTAGCTAGATAAACTCAAGGATCCCAATTAAGAGCATGCGCCGGACGTATTCAGTTCAGTCCCCTTTAAGCGTTATGATCTTGACACCCGCATCAACAAAACGATTTTCGGAGCACAGATCAGTGTTATTGATACGAATGAGCATGGTGCAATCCATTGCTTGTTGGAAAACACTTTGAACTTTTGACTAATGATCAATTTTTAAGCGTAGGTGGGAATACACAAGAGATAAAGGAGTCAGCATATGTTAATGAGTTCACGAAGAATAACTCAGCTACTTAACTTTATTCTCCAAACTAATACAATCTTGCTAGTCCAGGACGAGAAAAAGACGTCAACAAATAAAAATATAGTTGACTGGTTGGTCGGCGGCCAAGAGTGTTAATTTCGGGGGCGGCTGCGCGGACGCCGCGTCAATCAACCAATATGACATGATCGAGGTGGACGGCACATTACTGTTCAAACGTCTTATTAATTAAAATATGCTTTTGATATTTTAATAATTCCGAATGAAGTCTCAAGAGTTTGAATGTCACATGTACAGCTGTGATCAGTTTTGCTCATAGACGCCCTAAATCTTAGAGTTAGCTCGTTTCACTGACGTAATCTTCCCCGACTTCTGAAAACATGGCTATTTTTTGACTGATAAAGGACTATTTACACGGTGCGAGTTTCCGCATCCGAGCATCATTACATTGCGGGCTTCGATCGATTGATCGACGACGTCATACCTCAGTAGCCTGCAATGTAAGGCAACTTACATGCGAGAATTCGTACCGTGTAAACGGCCCTTAAGAGAGTAAAGCTCTAAATTTCAAAGAATTTCTTCAGATAAGTCCCTCCGCGGATGTGCACAAAACTTGAGATATTCCCTTAGTTCTAATTCGTTTTATTTAGATTTATAATAGCGCAGGGTCCAGTCATGGAAGGTCTATGTCCAGCTGTGGACGCACTTATAATGATGATGATGGGAGTTCATGAGCCTCAGCGGCCGTGGCCTGACGATGACTCATGAGTAGGAGCGTCCCCCTACGTCGCGCGGGTGCACGGAGCGGGTGCACGAATATCCAACAAATACTATGAACCCGCACCCGCACTCGCACCGAGCGAGCTTGCGACCGCTCTCATACTATTTTTCAATAGGCGTGCACCCGCTCCGTGCGCCTCCACGGCTTAGCGGAGGCCTTAAGGACCATGGACTGCTCCGAAATATATCGAGCGATAACTCGACTTTAAATACGTGAGTGATTCGTGTATTGAAATAAAATTGTAGTTTTTCAAGTACATCAAGAAACAGCTACCAAAAAAATACCTTACTTTTCTAAACAATTTCAGAACTCAAAATAACAGTAGTCGGTTACAAAGCTATTAATTTGATTAGCTTTTTAATTGTCAGTTCAAATAATGCATTAAACAATTATCCGGTCCACCAATGTTTGTATCTCTGCCAATGTTGTGATCGTGTCGTCGAGACAACTTCAGACGATTAAAGCGGCTGAGTAGCGTTGCTAGTAAAACTGCTACTGTAGCGGAATTCCTCTATAAATTTAAGTGTTTTGGGTGATTATTTTCTTAGTTTACGACTAGGTTTATGGTTAACCTTAGACGAGTAATAACTACTGTTCAGAACTATTTTTTAAAGCTTGTCGTTATACCGTTGGTTATAACTCGTAATTGATACTCCAAGGTAATAAATTCAACATTGACCCTCCAATGTCGTAAGAAATTTTCTGTCAATAGTAATACAGAGTGTGCTACTAAATTGCACGTTATCAAGTAGCTTATTCAACCAGACATAGGCGAATGCTTCAACCCAATATTTGTTAATATTCATTTCATTCGTACTAAGAGGTGCCACTCATTTATCGTTATGTCAGCAGCTTAGGATTGGAACTCCTTGCTTACAGTTATTTTTCTTGAATGCTACAACCTGGCAGCGTTTAAATAAATCTGCTGTTGTCTGTACCTCTTAACATTCATTAATCTTCATTGAATTGTTGAATCACAGCAAAGGCACGTCGGAATTAACAACGAATTCGACGATACGATTTCGTTTTACTGCAGTTCAACTGGGCATAAAAACATCGTCCACATACACATTTATGAGCTCGGGAATAATCGATTTTACAAAGGAATCGATTAGGTTAGCTACAGAACGTTTTTAACAGCGTTGTTTGTTTGACACAGCGATAAAACTGCTTTACTATGTTTTAATTTTCATTGGCGACGTAGAAAATTTAAAAGAGAAAATTAACCAGTTGGTCTTCATAGCACCATTATTAGAATGACAGTGGTTTACTTATCGTCTCTTTCTTAGTATATTATTGGAAGCAATTGCAGTTTTCTCATAATGGTAAACTTATATTGACGATAACTACTGTATAACGCGACATGCAATAATAATGTCGATGACATTGATGGCATATACACAAACTCGAGGATAATTTGGTGTCGAGTTGAAACGGTCGACCTTGTAACGAATGAACCTCAAGTTGGCACCGGAAGAACTCCACAGATCGTAAATATAATCTTACCTTGTAATAACTGAATTGTAAGCTGATACTCTGCTAGCTTCTCATCAACATAGCCCTCCTGCGATTGACTGGCGATGATCTCGGCAGTAGAAGGTCCTCTTTCTTCCTCCTCTTCATAGATCATCGGACGGGGCGGTGGAGGAGGCTCCAACGGCACTCCCGCGTAGTCGTACTCCCGGACCGGCTCATACGGAGACGAATAGTAGTACTCCGGACTCTGACCCAACGTCGGAGACATGGGATAAGGAGAGATTGAGAAATGGGAGCTTGGAGATGGAGAATGAGGTCGGAAGGGAGAATGCAGAGGCCGAAATGGCTTCGGAGACGGTTGGACTGGTGGAGGCGAGACCAACGCTGTTGAGTGACGAGGGCCAGAGATTAAGGGGGGTGGGCTGGGGGCCCATGGCGAGGGGGGGCGGTAGTGGAGCGGGGACGGAGGGCCCGGGGGACGCGCGCGCCCGTGCCCCGGCGGCGGTTGCGACATCTCGCGGATTGAGTCGTGTCAACCCGGTGTCACGCCGATATCTGCATCGCTGAAACAAGAGATTTTGGGTTAGGATGATGTTTTAGTCATTTTAAGAACAAGGAAAGACATCCAATCTATCTCATTAGAATCCGGTTGATGCGTTGGGCTTCTTTAATTAGTAAGATATTGCGACGCGAAAGAAGACGACTATTTAAATTAATGCCTGGCCGGCCTTGATTGACAAAGTTCAAATTATAGATAGAGCTACTTTTAATCAGCGCAAACGGTTCCAAATAATCTTCGATGTTACCATGGCATCTCGAAATAATCGGCTAAGAAGAACTCATCAGTACAAGTAAGTTTCTTGCTCATTTACTTAATCTCCAGGACGATCTTTTTTTTCAATTGGACCTGTACTGCTGGCTTCAGACGGCTTCGCAAGCTTACTGAAAACGCCAATAGTAACACCAAAGTCCAGCTTATTATCGTGTTTGTTTCTCGCTTGGGATAATTAAATATTAAGAAGAAGTAAATAAGAGGTTAATTAATAGCCTCAAATTTCATGCCTAAAGCTATACCATAACTTCTACCTGACTTGGAAACAGAAACGTGCGTTTCAAAACCATAAACATAACGAAATATGTTTGTAGCAGTAGATGGCTTGTAAACGGTCGCGTGTGGTTATTTTTGGATGCTTCTACAGCCGAAGGGGTTATAGATGCCTTTGGATCAAACTGATATTTAGAACAGATGCCCTGTTATGTTTATTAGGTATTAAACGCTTTAGGGGTCCTTTTTAGGATGCGTTAAGTAACGGTGATTGCCGGTGTGAGTTGGCGTGGATGGAATCTTTCGCAGAAATAAGATCAAGAGAGGCCACATCGACAGAGAAAATGTTAACATTTTCTCTGTCGATTGCGGGGGCATTTTAGTATCATTTTATCAATTATTGGGTTAGTGTAAAAGACTGGGGCCGTTACTATTTATCGATAGGTTCATGAGTTTTAATATTCGCACGATGATGCACATTGAATTCGAATTAATTTGATCGACTGTACGTCCTTGCTTTTATCCTAGGCCTTTACTATACGCAGTCTATGTTTAGACTTTAGAATAGAAATAGTATAGCATAGAAAGAGTAATAAAATTAAAAGCGATAGTTTAGTAGCTGATTTCTTTACTTTAAGTGGCTATACAACGTGCCAAAAAGAGAAGACTACATGCTCTAAACCTCCTCTTCAATTGACACCTTGTACAACAATGAAACGTCAAAATAGTTACCTTTGGTGTACATTAAGGTAGTACAATCTACGTTATTCTTGCTAATTTACAGGTTTTACTACCTTGACGTACACCAAAGATAACCATTTTGACAGTTTTGGGTGTGTACGCTTGACATGTATCCATGCTTAAATTCTTCATCAAAGTCTTAAACGCACTTAGCCTCTTTGAGATCGCAATACACTCGTAACATAACAACACACTCACACTTTAAACTGAACAAGTCCATCAAATTAGTTTAAACATAATTGTGTATGAATAGTCACATGTTTCATGACATCTAAGTGTTTAAAAACAATGTCAGTTTTCATTTTACACACAGTTTCAACTGACAGTTAAAACTGTCAGTGTAACTGTGTGTATTCTGCATAAACTCCATGTAATAAAGCTGTCAAATGATTGCATCTCAGAAAAAAACATCCCAAACCTATTACGTAAGGCACTTATGTTTTTTTTTTCAACAAAACACCAGCTAATAATGTTACTAATAAGCGGTTTGATAAATTTCATAATATCATCAAGGAGATTAAATATTTTTTTGATAAATTTTATTTTAAACATTTTAAAATATATCCCTTGACGTAGCGATACGCTTGCACTGCTATGATATTTTGAAAGACATAACTGTTTTATTAATTATGTTGGCTACAGGCCAATGTCAAAGGAACTAAAAATATACAATGTTCTAGTAGCAACTTGTTCGATTTAGGGAAAGTTTGGGGTCAAGGGAACTTATGGAAGGAGTTTTAACACTTCTTTTGCCTCTTGAAGCCCAACGACATGAAAGGACAAGTTTTGAACTGGTACAACTTAAATTTGTTCGCACTTTTTTACACGTCCACTATTCTTGGCTTCAAGAGGCAAAATAAATGTTAAAGCTTTTAACATAGGTAGGTAATCTAACCAGATTATCTATGTTAAAAGATGACAATACCTAAGCATCATCAATCATCACCGTATTTGTACAAGCTTTATTCACATAATAAAATAACAATACAGTAGAAGTTTCATTCTGATTTATATTAACAAGAATTTTTGCTTCTAAACGAGCAGGTAACTTTATGTTCTCTTTACTAATGTACTCCCAAACTTTCCAAAAAAATGATACTTTAAAAATGCAAAATTTCCACGAATATTTCCAATTTTTTGAGAACTCTCTATTACTTGTACATCGCTATATAATGTGCTGGCGGAAACTTTACAAAATTAAGAAACTTTCTATATAAAAGGATCCGAGAATATTCCCATCTTTTTGAAAACCTTTCGCTACTTGTCCATTGTTATGATGCGCCGGTGGAAACTTTCCAAAAAAAGCTTTTTTCAAACAGATCATACTGAAATAACATGGTCTATGTGTGATATCTACGTTGGCAACTTTAATTTATTTTAAAATAGCACTTTAGTATTACAAACTTACCAAGATTGCTTACATGTCTAATACTGGATAAAACAAGGTATAGTTTCTTTACATTTGGTAAGGTTTTGCTAGCCCCCCCCCCCCCCCCCCCGTTCTACATAGTCCACATTTAGAGCTCACGCAACCAACAACAGTAAAAACGTTATCTGCGCGTACGCCGGTATACCAAGTCAACTAGGTAATGCATATACATAGCTCAGGAACGAGTGAAAATGAAAAGAATTTGCAAGTAGACCACATAGGGTCTTTAACCGACTTGAACGATAAGTCAGAGTCTATCAGCACTTCGGAAAATGGAAAATCCTGCTGAGAAGAAGTGCAACCAGAAACTCAACCGCCAATCCTTTTATTTCTTCTCTTAACAAAACAAAAACAGTGGAAAGCCCCAGTAGAAATAGCTATTTGCTGCATAATATTCGGATTTGTTTTTTGCTTGAGTAAACCGTTCATTATGTGAGATAAAGATATTCAACTTGCATAACGCTGATGTTTACATAAGCATTGGAACAATACTCTTCCCTTCGCACATCTCGCTACTAATGATTTCATCATCATGACACAATAATCACTACAGTCAACAACCCCTTTTAGTGATGACAATGTGGCCAACGGCCAAACAACTTTTGGTGAAAAAACTGGTGTTTGGACAATGCACCCATCCTGGCTACCCTCCAACCGTGCCAGCGTGAGGTTACGTAACCCAGGATTATGGATGCCAAGTGTCTTGGCGATGTGATGGAGCACATGATGGTAGGTAATGGCTTTAGCCACAGAATAAATAATAGTACTAACGTACAGAAACTTCTCTTTTTCGACCACCATTAAACGAATTCCAACTTTATGATCAGGCACAAAAGGTTCGTATTACTTCATAAACATTCGCCAGGCGGCATGCGTCAATAGGCGCCGCCCGCGGCCGCCTTCCACCCGCAATGCCCTGGCGCACCGCTAGGGTTGGGCTGCTTACTGTAATACTATCAACGCGCGACACAGAGTGAGCGGGCGCGCGCGGCAAGACGGCAACCTACTGCGATTAACCTATGCCATAGGTCATGCGGCGAGCGAACCCCCCCTGCTTTGGCTTTGGAGAATAATATAGAATTGGCGCCCAGCTCTCTAATAGGTGTGCAATGATTACGTGCGCACTAAAAAAGTGTAAACATACATAACTAGATTAATTAGCTTTGTAGACTTGTTTGATTGAATCAAGCAAACGTGTACCCAACATGCAATCTGCAATATTTCCTGGACAAATTAATGGGAATTAGTTGCTGCACATAACGTCACGGCGGCGTATAACTCACTTATCGCTATTCCACGGGAACTGTGCATTTTTACGTGATAAAAAGTATTGTGTGTGTTAATCCAAGTTATAAACTATGTGTGTGCCAAATTTCATCCAAATCCATTCGGTACTTTTTACGTGAAAGAGTAATAAACATCCATCCATACTTACAAAGTTTCGCGTTAATAATATTGTAGTAGGATTAAGAGTTAATGACTACAGCGCTTCATTTCATCATTAATTGAAAATAACAACACTGTTAGCAGCAGATATAATACAGTGGAAAACTTATTTCTTATTTTTTTGACCTCTTTTAGTGTCCAGTTTCCAGTTATTGCTAGGTAGGTAATCTTCAAGCAGTTTTACTGTAATTTCTTAGGTTATTTTTGTGTTCGAAATGCACTTCAGATTTTTTTTAAACATTCAAATAAATTAAAATTATAATGACAACACAAAAAAAAATCAGGGCAATAATAAAAATCGGGAATAAATTTCGATTACGAAAATTAAACAACAAATGGCGTCATCTCTCGTCAGCTAACGGGCATTCATAAATTACCAAGTTGAATAAGAACTTAATTAGGTTTCTAATAGATGACACCGCGGGTAGTTATACCCTAAAAAAATCAATAATGCAATGACCGTAAAAACGAGGAACATTGAAAAATTTGCAGGGTATGGTAGTTGGTAATGTGGCGAAACTGGCAAACGCAAGGCACGGAATGCTGATGTTGCAGGTTCGAGTCCTGCAATTACCCTGGTTTTTCTTTGTGTTGTCTTTATCATTTAAAAAAAATCGCAGGATATATCGACTAAATTTTGACCTTTCGAATGTCATCAGTCATCATTCTACAATAAATGTAATAACGTATCTATCTGTATACAGTTTACTAGTGTTTTGTGTAGAAATATCCTAAGAAAAAAAAATTAATACGGTTTTCACTGATATTTAGAGAATTTTCCACGGATTTTTTTTATGTACAGTTGGGGAAATATATTCACGTATCACCTTAGAACCCTATGGCAATGACGCGACGCGTTAAACGCCAGGCTATGTCATACAGATGTCATGCGTATGTATCTTCGACTAGGTTCTACGGTGGTACGTGTTTCAATTTCCTTGACTGTCCATACAATAAGTACATCCTAATTATATCCGTGCAAAGCCGGAGCGGGTCACGAGTGTTATATAATTAATAGTATTGTAGGTACAGTAGGGGAAGTATATTCACGTACCACCTTAGAACCCTATCGCAATGACGCTACGCGTTAAACGCCAGGCTATGTCATACAAATGTCATGCGTATGTCTCTTCGACTAGGTTCTACGGTGGTACGCGTTTCAATTTCCTTGACTGTACACAGTTCTGTTTATGGTACAAAATACCTTATTGGTTTAGAGCATGTAGTCTTCTCTTTTTGGCACGATGTATAGCCGCTTAAAGTAAAGAAATCAGCTACTAAACTATCGCTTTTAATTTTATTACTCTTTCTATGCTATACTATTTCTATTCTAAAGTCTAAACATAGACTGCGTATAGTAAAGGCCTAGGATAGAAGCAAAGACGTACAGTAGATCAAATTAATTCGAATTCAATGTGCATCATCGTCCGAATATTAAAACTCATGAACCTTTCGATAAATAGTAACGGCCCCAGTCTTTTACACTAACTCAATAATTGGTGAAATGATACTATAATGCCCCCGCAACATTTAACATTTTCTCTGTCGATGTGGCCTCTCTTGATCTTATTTCTGCGAAAGATTCCATCTACGCCAACTCACACCGGCAATCACCGTTACTTAACGCATTCTAAAAAGGACCCCTAAAGCGTTTAATATTTAATAAACATAACAGGGCATCTGTTCTAAATATCACTTAGCCCAGTTTCCTAACCAGTTGTTTTTTCCATAATAACCAACTTATCGGTCTATTTCAGCGTCCATCAGTTTGTTTCTACATGCGATGCCCACGCGCACCGCCTACACCCATTTGCAAACATTTTTATTGTGTCTGACGGACCGCCGAAGATTTCGTGTCATTTCTCTGTATTATGCCATTACTGTCATGAATGATGGTCACATAGGAATAGATGTTGCGTGTCATTTTGTTGGCGGTTCCCATACACTTAGTACATTCTATCATATAGACGTACAAAGCCCAGCGGATTAGCAAGTTGAAGTGGCAGTGGGCAGGGCACATAGCACGGAGAACTGATGGCCGATGGGGTCGAAAAGTTCTCGAATGGCGGCCGCGTATTGGCAAGCGCAGCGTAGGACGACCAGCCACAAGATGGTCCGATGACCTCGTACAGGTGGCAGGAAGACGCTAGTTGCATGCTGCTTCCAACCGGTCACTTTGGAAATCCATGGAGGAGGCCTATGTCCAACAGTGGACTTCTTGTGGCTGAGATGATGATGATGATGAGATGTACAAAGGTCTCATTGACGCGTTTCCGTTTTCTTTACAACATCTACAGTGACTGATTGTGAGACTGTGTGTACAATGTATGTTGTCTGATGAATGATGATATTTTTATCATAATGTAAAATGAAAAAATACTTAAAACAAAAAATAACAGCCCCAACAAATAAGGCACCATTGAGCAGTTCCACGACTCGCTACTAGACCCAAGTAACTGACCTAACCTGAGGGTTACTAATAATATTTTATGCTCCCTTTTTTAAACAGTCAAGAGGTGGGTGGGTCCCGAATTTCGCAGTTTTTTTTGGTGGGTCGAAGTCCAGTAAACTTTGAGAACCACTGTTCTAAGTTGTAGTAATAGAAATTCCTGACAAAACTTTCATCTACCTGCACTAAAAAAAGGGAAGAGATACTGTGATAACTAGTGACCTTGTTTATATGTTTTGACGGCCTGATAGCCTAGTGGTTAGTGACCCTGACCATGAAGCTTGAGGTACCGGGTTCGATTCCCGGGAGGGGCAAATGTTTGTATAATGAATACGAATGTTTGTGCCCGAGTCGTGGATGTTATATGAATTTAAGTATATATTTATCTATATAAGCATGTATATCCGTTGTCTAGTACCCATAACACAAGCAGCTTCAGTTGCTTACTTTGGGACTAAGTCAATTGGTGTTAATTGTCCCAAGATGTTTGTTTATATGTAGTCAAATTTAATTTAAATTAGAAATACAATCTGTGGATGAGATGATGAACTATTTACTTGATGATTCATTTACAAATCATGGATTTGATAAGATATCTGTAACACTAGTTCGGTAGTAACTTTTTTATGTCAAACTGCTCTACTGACTTTTTTTTGTGAATTTCACTTTCGTTCGTGTTGTCACTGATTCTAGGTTAGTTTAGTTTTAAGAATCTCAAGGGTCCCACTGAAAATCAGCGTCTCGGTTTTACCGAGGCAGTATGCTGAGTGGGGCCCTTTTTGTTTCTATTCAACACAAACGTTGCTGTTTGTTATAATTGTACTCTGTGTGTTGTGTGTATGTGCGTGTTTAGTGTTGAATAGTCTTAAATAATGTTTCTCTTTCTTTCTTTCTAGCTGTGGACAGCAATCTCCATGTTTCTTTATTCCCTGCCTTCAGGAGGTCAAAGAGAAGGCAGGGAATAGAGAATCATGGGCATTGCTCGGACGATGAGAGAGTATAGTTCTATGATTTAGAGAGTGTACAGGTAGAGCTGTTCACAGGTAGGGCAGTTGCCCCTAAACTATTTACTATTATTATTTATGTATATTTATTTAAAATCTTAGGTTAGGTTTTTACAATATTTCTATAAAAAGTAATAAAACAATATCAATACAAAATATACAAACATTATAAAAACCTAACCTAGAGTGCCGCCGGCAGCGGGGCAGGGCTCAAGCTACCGGTGGTTAGGGCTGCAGAGTGACTATTATTATTATTATTATAAGCTCACGCCTGTTTCCCTTTGGGGTAGGCAGAGACCACAGAACGCCATTTGTTCCGGTCCTGGTATGCTTCCCTCGCTTCCTCCACACACATTCCTCTCTTCATACATGCTCGGCAGTTACGGGTACTTCTAATTCTGCCTGTCTTTAGGACGTTGCTAATTTGGCCAACGAACTATTTACTGTGTACTGAAATTGTTTTTTCAGTGAAACGAGCCTTTATAAAAGGCAGTTTAAAATAACGTTGATACCAATATCTGTCTAAGGAGCAGTTCAATAAGCTTGACTGGATTTAAAATCTATGAATCAGGTTAGGAATAGTTGAGTCTGTATGATATTTGTTGTTTCGTGTGGAAGCGGAGGCGGAGAGGAGGGTGGGTTTTTGCATGAACATATATTATATGTCGCACAAGCGCAGCTAACTTGCACGAGCATTGCACTGGTTTCGCGGAGTAGCAAGATATTTTTTTTTGCTTTTCTTTCTTTCTTTCTATATTTCGTCTTCGCTAAAAATGTGTCCACGTTTCTAGTTTCCACACTCGGCTTAACTGGCTTTCAATCCTATTTTTGTTAGGTTGTCTGGAAGAGATCGCATAAAGGGATACACCGGCGGAATAATTAAGGTTAGCTGTGTTGATGGAATGTAGTTTTAATTTTAGACCGCTAAGATAAGACCGCTTATCTTGATAATTTTATTTATTACCTTTTCTGTACCTTTCTGTGATGTGCATAAACAATGTTTGTTTTAATTGTTACGTCTAATAATAGTGTTGATCGTGAATCTTAGAATAAATTTAGATGTTATCCGTCTAAATTACGATACAAGTAATTTTAGATCTTTAAATCGACCATTTAGTCTAAATGCGAGAGCTATTAGCGCGTTGCACAACAAACTTTCGCTTTTATTTTTAGTGAAACACAGTATACTAAATTTCTATTACCATCCAACCCTTCCTAATGAACACTCCTACGTAAACACTACATCACTCGCGCACTAAATCATAGATAACAGAAGACAAGGTTATTTTTTGAGCTAAATCCGTCGATTATCCGCTGGAGTTGCAGCTCAAAAATAGACAATCGATGGCTCGAGAAGAGTGACGTTTAAATAGTAAAAATGTTTAGATATTGACGTTGTTTAGGAGAGGTGGGAGGTGGGAAGTTGATACCATTATTATACAAAACGCCATTTTTGTTCGAAGTAAAACTTCTCTACCTGTTCTATTATTTATTCTGTGCCCACGCAAACAAAGTATTAGTTTTTTGTGTACGGTAGTGTGTAAGGTATTTATTGTTTTTTTTTTTGTTCTATACTTCTTATGTATGTTAGTCTGTAAGGTATTTTGTATGGACCTTTGTATGCCATGGTTTCTATGTTATTATTAAAGTCGGTAGCAAAAGTGCCGTATGAAAGTTATAAACCTCACTATTTCATGCTGGTAGAAGCACGCCGAGCGAAAACTAATCATAAAGGTTTTACGATTATGCCCTTTTGGAAAATAACTTCTATTGTCACTGGTTTTACGTCCACATGCCTATGCCTCTAAACCATATGTGGTTTACTCCTCACGGAGAAAGCTTCGGCCAATTCTGAAGTGGTCCCTAGACGGTCCAAATTGCTTGACGATCAGCTGTATTTTGCGTGCTTGTCAAGCAATTTTGACCGTTTAGAACGAAGATTGCTTGACAAGCAAACTACGTTATTGCTGATTAGGATTGCCACCTTTTTTTAGGGCGAATAAAGTATTTTTTCATTTTCAAAAATAAAGTACATGTCATAAAAAAAGAGTACCTATTTATAATTTTTTTTTCCTTTATTTGTCCGTAACGAGCCATTAACGGTGTATAATAATCAGTGCGCGTGGTAGGACCTTGTGCAAGGTCCGTCCGGATTGCTACCACCATCTTGCTCGCTAATCCTGCCGCTAAGCAGCAGTGCTTGCACTGTTGTGTTCCGGCGTGGAGAGCAAGACAGCCGGTGTAGTTACTGGCACAAGAGGTATTCCATCTTGGCCCTCTGGGTTGGCAACGCATCTGCACTCTCTTTGTTGTTGCAGGTGTCTATAGGCGGTGGTGATCACTTACCATCAGGTGACCCACTTACTTGTTTTCCTTCCTATGTTGTATAAAAAAAAGTTTTACGTACATAGAGTATTTAAGCGTACTTTATTGGTGTCGTAGATTATAAAATACGCCTACGTGGAAAAGAGGATCGTTTCGCCTCTATACGAGGCATCATCAAGATCTAACAGTACGACCGTTCGCTACTAGAACGAATGGCGTACTGACAAACTAAAACGTTTTTCTTTAATCCCACCTATCGCCAACATATATATGTCGCACAGACGCAGCTATTTTGCACGAGCCCGGCACTGGTTTCGCGGACTAGCAAGGTAATTTCTTCCAGTTTGCACACATGAATTGTTAAAATGGTTTCCTCTGGTGTACATTAAGCTAATCATTTAAAGATTTCACTACCTTGACGCACACCAAAGGTACCCATTTTGACAGTTCCGTGTGTATATTCGACCAAGGAATTGCTTGACCACTTTTCAACCCTATTACAAAGGGACAAGGTTCAAAAGTGGTCAAGCAATTACTTGGTCGACTACATACGCTTGCCATGTTTTAGTTATTCATCCTAGAGTGCGGATGCTTGTCAAGCAATTTTGATCGTCTAGGAACCTCTTGAAGGGAATTTAAGCAGTCATAAAGGGTTTCTAGCGCACTGTCTTTAGAAATCATGGCCTCAATCTCCCTTAGAATATACTGTGACAGGCTCGGAGTATTTACAGAACGCTGGAAATATAAACATAATTTATATTAACAGCGTTGTAATTTAGGAACGTTTGGTATAAATAAAATCTGATTCACCAGAATTATGTGCATGAGTGGCAGTGTTTTTAACACAAATGTCTTTATTTAGGTAGTTAATTTATTAACTTGAAATTGAATACACATTTTTATACTAAAACGGGTTTTATCACGCTAAAACATGATTTCTTTACCATTTTGTGTGATTAAAAGTAGTAAACTAGTATGTGTAAGAATCGCGTTTTTTATTAAAACAAATAACTGCATACAATTTTATTCGTACAGTCAAGGAATTAAATTTCCAACCCACCTATGGTTCAATAGCATATAGCAAACTGTCACCATAAGAGCTTTAGAACAAGACGTTAGTTTGACATATCGACCTTAATGCATTGCGAATGTCAGACGACATTTCAACGAAATGGGTAGGGAATTAAATTCCTTGACTGTACATAAGCTTAAAAACTCGATATTCACAGACACCATTATATTCATTACTTATAAAATTTTGTTTACATTACGTATTATAGTAGACCAATTTGCTTGACGACTTTTGAACCTTATCGCATTATACGAGTAATACGGTCGAAAATTGGTCAAGCAATTTCTTAGTCGACTATACCATACTAACTGGTCTTAGCATTTGTTTAAAGAGAAAAACCAAGAGGCTTACGTCGGGTTCCATAGAAGTCTGTAGGATCAAATACCAGACCGATTTTTAACTTAACCAACCTAAATTTGATTTCATTGGTCTTTACAAAACCCAGCCTTAAGTAACTCTATAACTTAGGAAAATTCCTGAATCATATGAAAACCTTATAAAAACCTCTAACAAAACTCAAACGTATCGCGTGGTGATCATGTATGTATGTATGTATGACTCTTTATTGTACTAAACACATAAAATAACAGATAACAGGACAAAACAGATGTACAAAGGCGAACTTATCCCTTTAAGGGATCTCTTCCAGTTAACCTTTACCTTTTGATCATCACTTTGATGCCAAATTATTACATTCCTAATCATTCCGTTCATCACTAAATTTATACAATGATGCGATTTGCATTGATCCGTTTCATCAGTCCAAATTTCATCATCATATATTATGATCAGACAGCATTCAGATATATCATTCGTGACACGCACAGCAAGTGCGCTTGCGCCGGTTGGAACGCCGCCATACGAGCATTCGGCGAAATTAAAGAATTACCTTCGGACGTTAAAAATAAGACGTTCCCAACGTCACGTCACGTGGGGAAGGTTGGTGATTTTTGCGAGTTTTTTCACTCAATTTCACGCGCAGGGCGTTGCCCGTTTGGTTTGATGACAAGAAGGGAATGCAAATCCGGTTATTCCCTCTAAAAAAACCGGTTTTAACCGATTATTCCTTATATAAAATAACCGGATTTGCATACAAGCTACTGTGTAGGGGCAACTGATCCTGAACCTGTGGACAGCTGTACCAGTGGACACTAGTTCTCTAAATCTAAGTGCTATATTCTCTCATCGTTGGAGCAATTGACATGCTTCTCTATTCCCTGCCTTCTCTTTGGCCTCCTGAAGGCAGGGAATAGAGAAAAATGGGGATTTATCGGACGATGAGAGAGTTAGAGCGCTAGTAGATTCAGACATGTAAAAGAGCCTATATGGCCTACTTGCAAAATAAATTTTTCATTTTCATTTTCATTTTCATTATAGCTCTAAGATTGTGCCAAAAAGACACGACTACATACTCTAAACCTTCTCTTTAATTCACAGCCTGTACATAAATGAAACATCAAAATTGTTACCTTTGGTGTATAGTCGACCATGTAATTGCTTGACCACTTTTGAACCTTATCCCTTTGTAATACGGTCGAAAAGTGATCAAGCAATTTCTTGGTCGACTATACATTACGGTAGTACAATCTACGTTTTTCTTCTAAATTTACAGGTTTTATTACTATCTTGACACTCACCAAAGGTAACCATTTTGATAGTTTTGGGTGTGTACGCTTGACATATCCTGAGGCTATACATGGATATATATATATATATATAGGGCTTTAGTTCTTCATCCAATATAGGTACAATGGAGAAACATCGCTCTCCCTTGTAGCGGCAGTTAGGTAGCAAATATTACGAATTTCAAAACAAAAACTTTTTAATTCGCCTAATTTTTAAGTCATCGGCTCTTGTAAACAAAAAACAAAGAGTGTACACGAGCGAATCGCGAACAAAAGCCAGCCACGTGACGTTTTCACAGCGAAAAAACTTCGTAACCGCAGCCTTATAGCTGACTACCTCACTGAGTTCAATTGCCGAAATTTTCAACAGAAATTTGGAATAATGTCTCGACTTTCATGCTAATAAAAGTTAAAGAGTTAAGGAAAAATCAAAAAGTACCGAATCCTTTATTTGTATCGCGAAAGCACGCGACGTTCCAGATGTCTCAACTCGAATAAATCATAATAAATTATAAGGAAATCGTCGAACCAGTTGATGGATTTCTTTGGTAGGTACTGTAAGGAGCAACGTAGTGATTATATTCTGTTTAGCATGTATTTAAACATAATTTTCACTACTATTACCACATAGTTTATTATACACAGTACATACTGATTCCGGTCCAGCACGTTTAATCCAAAAATGCGAAGGGTCTGACTGAAAATCAGCGCTGTAGTGCATTAACCCTCTACAGCATAATGCTGAGTCAAGCCCCTTTTTGACATCACCACTATAATAATAATAAAATGTAATTTTTAGTTTTACTAAATTTTTGTCTCTGTATTATTTTGATGTCAAATAAAACTGTGTCTATGTCTATGTCTATTTCTTCTATAAAATCCGTAAGATTAAATTGTTACAGCAAATTCAAGAACTGAGCACGATTTTCGACGCTACTAACTGAAATTTGATCCTGCGGGTCTAAAGGTAACGCCTAGCTTAAGTATACGAATTTAAATAGTTTCACAGTAATAAATAATTAATTTTATTTGGTTAAATAACTTTTTTAACAAGCCAAACAAAACAAACTTTTTAACAATCCTAGCCATTTTGCGGCACTAAAGGACTGTTTTTATACGCAATTGTGACTTTGAAAGTTCGAGTTAATTTTTTTTAATAATGATACGAGTAGGCAGTACACTTTATGTGTTAACCAACTTTCACGCATTTAACGTACTATTATTTAAAATTAGCAACGTGGACTTCCAAAAATAAAACACAGTGCCTTACAAAACAGTGATTTACTGTCGGAAAACCATTGGAATTGATAAAAAGTCACACTATTTAGCATGTTAGTACAACTGCGAATATTTCGAAATCTCTACCTCATATGGAGCGATTCACCTAACTCTAAGTCGCTGATACAATACAGATGTATCAGCTTAAAATTGATTAATATTCATTTATTATTTGATAACAAAATGGTACATAATTTTTACAAAACACTTCGCTACTCCATAAATTCCATACTCAATTAGTACGCTTCTCAAGTGGCGATGTGCTAACTACGTTCACGTCTACCTCTGTATTTTCCTCTACAATTTTTAAACCTATTGTATCTTTTGACAAAATAACTATAAATTATTAAATAGCAAATAAACGAAACGCTCCGTTATTTTGTCAACCGTTTCGGAGTCAGTACTTTTCCTTATAAGAAATTGTTGTTTGGCAGCTATAGGGAAGCGTGGCACGCCACCATATCATCAACATACCATAAAATCCAGGAGCGAGGCAGGAACATGGGATATTGGTGCATCGCGTGACTCCCCAAGGGAAGGCTTTGTGAGGAAATTCATATACAAGTCATTTTGATAGTACAGTGAAACCATTACGTGACTGTGAAACTTTTTTACAATAAATATCACGAGTTTTTTGACAATAGGGATGATTCTTTAAGGGCATGAACCCCAGGCATCCATTCTTTAATCGACGTCAAGGCGCGATGTTCTTGTCATGTCCCAATAAATAAAACAGCAAATTAATTGCCTACAGGTACCACAGTTCTCTTTTAGTCTAAGATCCAAACTTACATCGACCTTCACCGAGCTGGTAATAGAATGAAACATATTTTATAACAAATATAGTATATTAGAAAATATATTAAAAATGGGTTGCCTAAAAAAATCATGGACAGACTATTTTTAAATATAAAAAAAAAAAAAAAATTAATTGTTGTAAAACTTAAATATTTATGTATTTATTTTATTGATGTAATATTGTTTAATATTTTAGTATTATATTTAAGATATTTGTTTTTTATGTATTTAATTAATATTTTTTTTGCAGCTCAAATGTCAGTTGCTCCAAAATAACGGTCACTGTTTACTACGGTATCGCTGTCATTCTCTGTCGTGTAAATAGCGAGCATGCGCACTGTCTTGTTTTAATATACTTTCTAATATACTAAATTTGTTATAAAAAATAATCAAAAATAGTCGGTCCGGGTTTTTTTTAGGCAACCCATTTTTAATATATTTTCTAATATACCAAATTTGTTATAAAATATGTTTCATTCTATTATCAGCTCGGCGGAGGTCGATGTAAGTTCGGATCTTCTACTATTTGACAGTCCTCTGCCCTGTACACACATACATAAAATCACGCCCGTTTCCCAGAGGGGTAGGTAGAGACCACGGATTTCCATTTGCTACGATCCTGACATAATATAACTTTCGCTTCATTTACTCTCATGACATTCTTCATGCATGCTCGTCGGTTTAGGGTACTCCTGACCTGGCCTTTCTGCAGAATGTCTCCGATTTGGTCAGAGTACGTTCGCCGAGGTCTTCCCCTTCCCATTTTTCCATCCACTCTCCCTTCATACAGCCTTCGTCAAATGTACACTTCTATTTTGTCAGCTTTCTCAAAATGTCTGCGATTTAAAATGTGTACAATCTCAGGAAGTCGTCTATTCATAACTATTCACTTTTTTATAAAGGCTATCGTTTTTTGGAATGCCGAAATTGTAAGAAGGCGGATATTTTGAGGTTGCATACATTTTGAGAATAAACACTTTCTGAAAAGTGAACATTATGCGAAAACTGTCATTCTTGGAGACAGACCAACAGACAAGACAAGACAAGACAAATACTCTTTATTGAAAACCACACGGAAAATAGTTAACAAACAATACTTAAAAAACAATTTATAAAGTAAACAATTGGCGGACATTATGCAAAAGATATGCTGACATTATGGAAAAGCCGACACTTTGTGAAAAATACATTTTAGGAAAATGGACATTTCAAGCCTGTGCCCGCTTACGAAATGAAATGTTCATGGTTTAAACAACACAAGAACGTGGTTTAAAGGATGTTGCATGTATATTGCTGACCAATACACAGAATGGATTTCCCGGATCGGTAAACCGAGTAGCGACCACTCGTGCTAGCTGTACTCACAATAAGTAAACAGCACCCTAGAATAGATAATGGTCCAAGGTCAAAACCTACTGTCCGGTTTCAAAGCTTTTCTCTACATACAAATGTACGTGGAAACGGTCCAGACGTGGCATAAACACAAAATACTAGGACGAGGGTCTAGTAAGTACAGCCTCTGAATAGCTGAACTTTTTAGTACCTTGTCGCTGTCAGTAATTTGACAAATTCGAGCAACTCTCACTTCATACGTTACTACGACAAAATTCTTAAGTGTTAGGTACTTTTGAGGCTGTCTGTGCATCTGATCGTATACATATCGATTCTCCTAATGTTTTTCGCATAATGCTCGTTTCATATAATTAAAATTATACTAATAGTGAACAAGATAGCTAGCAAGACACGCCGCGATTCGCTTTGCCGCTCAGTGCATCTCTAACTAACAAGCACGCGTGCTAGCTATTCCCATAGGTCAAGTTGTCTGAATTGAATAAATAATTATGATTATTCAAGGTGTTTAGACAAGGTGATATGCTGTCGTCAAAGCGAGTAGAAAAAGTAAAGATATGGACTTGACATAACATAGCGAATGCAAACGTCAAACTGCGTCGATCGTCAATGTCAAACCCATAAATACGGTCGTTTCTACTAGCGTTAACGCTAACAGGATGGCACCACTGATGCAGGGGGTTCCACTCCGCACTGTAGGTACGCTAGGCCGCCTTGCCTACGGAGTAGGCAAATAGCAGCACGTTATCGGCTCGCCACTCAGCCTCGCCCCTACTGTGTCAGTGTAATTGAAAACAAATACAGAACAAGCCTAACGTGTCGCCATAGAGTTGCGAGGGAGAAGGCGGACGCGCGCGGCGCGTTCCTTTTGACGCGAGCTGCCTGGCGAATGTGTATGAAGTAATACGAACTTCTGCGTCTCAATAGAGTTGGAATTCGTTTAATCGCGGTAGTAAAAGAGAAGTTTCTGTACGTACGTTAGTATTATTATTTTTTCTGTGACGATATTCAATATACTAAACTAATTGTCTGCATAGAAAAATATACTAGTTCCTTATTTTTCTGTACTCAAATTTAAACCGTTTACCGTGCCCATTGATTTACGGCTTACTCTGAGATGCATCAAGATGTTTCTAGTTTGAGCTGTAAAATATTAATAACTCCCACTGTATTACTATTTATATTTCATTCCGTCACGTTTACTAGCTCAGAAGCATAACGTGGAGCGATGGAAATCATTGAGTAATATAATAAAAGTTTATATTAATCAGAGGGACCCAAATAGCACAAAAGCTGTATAAAGGCTATATAGCAGCCGTATAAAGGTACAGCTGCTATATAGCTACTATAATAGGTAAGAGTGAATAGGCATCTTCTGGGTGAGCGTGCTACATCTTCGACCTCATGTTCATATTGTTCATTTACTATCAGGTGAGATTGAGGCCAAACGCAAACCAACAAACTGGAACAAATTACCTTGCTACTCCGCGAAACCGCGATCGTGTAGTTTTAGTGTTTAGTGGTGGTGGTGTGTAGTTGAGTCTGTGTGATATAGGTATGTTGTTTCGTGTGGAAGCGGAGGAGGGTGGGTTTTTGCATGAGCATATATGTGTCGCACAGACGCGGCTATTTTGCACGAGCCCGGCACTGGTTTCGCGGAGTAGCAAGGTAATTTGTTCCAGTTTGTTGATATGGACCTCCGCAAAGTAACGCCTGAATCTATTAATTATCCAAACGCAAACCCTTTTTTTTATGAAATCGCTGATTTTCTGCTAGCCTTAAGACTGGCATAGAGATAAGGGTTAGCCATCAGTGGCCTTAGGGACCCTGCAAGACTACGACTCCAAGACCCTCACTAACCATATGAAACGCAATAGCAAATGCTTCACGCCAGTGTTCTGTAAGAGCGTGCTACTACCTTGGTCGAGCCGGCCCAGTCATACCATAATCAGGACTAACGTTGCTCTACCACTGTATTTTCACATATAATTGTGTTATTTTTTAATTTTATTCTATATTATTAATTGGTCATTTTTATATTTGTAAACATATATATTTTTTAAATCATTTAATCTTGAAATGTAAATGACATTCTCTAGGCTTATTTCTATACTTAAATTTTTTGTTATATTTTTTTCAATTCATTTATTATTATTCTTGTTGTTCTTTTAATTATCTGGACGATCATTTTGTGAATTCCATATATTTTGACATATTTTGGCATTATATTTTATGCAATTTTCAATAAGAAATAAAAATATCTAATCTGTTTGTTGTATTTTATAATGCTTAATAAAAGTCATCCAAGCTTGAACCGAGAAGTATACAAGTGGTATAAAAGCTGTATACAACGTTTCTCTAGCCTATGGACCACAACTAACACTAGACTCACTAGATTTGTAGAAAATATATATTTCTTTTGCCCCTAATTTAAAAAAAACATATGTGTCATAGCATTCCTGAGAAGTAGTTTTACACCGATGTTTTTATTTGTAACAGAAATTTCTTTCAATTTATTTTACATTCTAATTATTAAATTTAAATGCAATAATAACTCGATGATTATTCTTTGTCCATAGATTAGGGACACTTTGTTTAAAATACTATTAAAACAATGTAACTAACCCTTTTTTTCAAATCTCAAAACAGTATCTTAATTTTTTTTATATGAAATAGGAAGGCAAACAAGCAAGTGGGTCATCTGAAAGTAAGTGATTACCACCGCCTAGGAGACTGCAG
This sequence comes from Ditula angustiorana, assembly GCA_963691745.1. Taxonomy (NCBI): domain Eukaryota; kingdom Metazoa; phylum Arthropoda; class Insecta; order Lepidoptera; family Tortricidae; genus Ditula; species Ditula angustiorana. The sequence goes on along the minus strand of OY829481.1, from coordinate 14,634,452 downwards.
ATGCGTTCCCAACCCAGCCGGCTAAGATGGAATGCCTCTTGTGCCAGTAATTGCACAAGGCAATCTTATCCAGTAGCTGTATAAAGGGCTTTTAACGGCTTCTATACAGCCTACATACAGGTTAGTATGCTACATGAGTGGTAGCTTTGATACCACATAAAATGTTCTATATGTATTTGATTTACTAGCTGTGCCCGCAACTTCGTTTACGTGGAATAGTGTCTTTGGGTAGCATTTTTAATTATTTAGGCTAATTATTTTACAAAAAAGACACATAGGTACGTATAACTTTGAATGTCATATTTATTTATATCGAATCAACAGCCTAAAAATAAGTTTCATGCTTCTAGCTCACAAAATGACGATACTTCCATACAACTTTTCATCCCCCCTTTCAACCCCTTACAACCTTTTTTTCGCATTAAAAAGTAGTCCATATCCTTTCTCAGGCTCTAGACTATCTGTGTACCAAATTTCATTTAAGTCGGTTCGGAAGTTTTGGTGTGAAAGCGCGACAGACAGACAGACAGAGTTACTTTCGCATTTAGGATGTCATAATTCATAACACGAGATAGCACTAGCGTCATTAATTCTCTGAATTAGGTTAATCCATAGCAACGTACTAATCTATCTGAATACACGTAACGATCAAACTAAACCATTACAACTTATAAACGGTAAATCCATCACTTGAGTACAAACATTCAAATTCATCAAACAAATATTTGCCCTATCGCGATTCGAACCTGTAACCTCTAGCTTCGTAGTCAGGGCCGCTAACCAATAGGCTATTCAGTCGATAAAATATTGTAACTAGTTTGTAATGTTTACAAAGCTAACGTAATTGGAAGCATCTTTACCAGCCGTGTCAACTTTGCCTCCCCCTACTACAGACCGCACTATGGATATCAGACACTATTTTTAATACTATTCAATCCAAGACTGACCTCGTAAGAGAATGTGTGGAATAGCAATATAAGTATTCAAATTCTAACACAGTTTTTTGGTGTGGCAAAGTTGCAACATTTAAGGTAAAGTTGTCACGGGCGCGGTACCCTAATCTCTAAAGACCGAAGCTTTCCTAACTTATTCAACGTCGTTAGTTAAACATAAAACCCTATCTATGGTTTCATTTCAAGTTCAAAATCACTTTTTTAGATTTTCGATTTAACAATGCAGTCTAGCTCTTTGGTCTGGCTAGATCAATAAGCCAGCCTCCGCAGTATGTGAGATTCCAGACCAAACGCAATGCGGAAAAAATGCAAAAAAAACTAGCTTACACAATATTTTTTTATGTTTTAGCGATCTGTAGACTTGGAATAAAACAATTAAAACGGTTTATATCGAGGTAATACACGCTATATAAACCGTTTTATTTGTTTGATTAGTTAAAAATTACTGAAAAACTACCTAAAACAAGTCAAACGTATAAGTAATACTGATAGACATTTACAAAGCTGCTGTTCTGCTTTAATCTACACTAATATTATAAAGAGGAAAGATTTGTACTTATTTTTGTATGTTTGTATGTTTGTAATGAATAGGCTCAAAAAGTACTGGGCCGATTTAAAAAATTCTTTCACCAATAGAATGCTACATTCTTCCAATTTGACATAGGCTACATTTCATTTTGAAAAAAATTAGGGATCTTTGGTAAAATTTGAACAATGTAACCGAAGGTGTAGAAAAATGAGTCTTAAAATTGATTGTACCCGTGCGAAGCCGGGGCGGGTCGCTAGTACATAATAACTAACTACCTATACCTAGGTTAAAAAAAGTCAAAAGCACATTTTTGTGGATATATCAAAGTTGTCTAAATCCCAAACATTTGATACAACATTTTGAAGTTTTGTTTAACTGCCAAATTCTATATAATTCTTTAACATTTTTCAGGTATTCAGGCAAGGTTGATATGGCACTACACATTTGAGGTTATGAAAATCTCCGGCTCCCAGCATGCATTTAAACAAATAGTCCAACGATTACGTTGTTTCTGTCAAACAGTATTTAATCGTCAGAAGCGATAAGATTCAACAATGAAAAATTTAACTACAACATCTACTAAAGCGGAAAAGTCACCGGAAAAGCATACTGGAAGGCGGACATGTTGAAACTTAATCCGTTCCATGAATCTTTAACCGCAAAGCGTTACAAATAAATAAAAAAAACTTGGTTACCGGTAACAAACAACAAAACACAACACTGTCACTGCACGGTTAAAATTCAAACTCGGTTTGAATCCACTTCACTCTCGAATGTAACGTCCCGTACAGTTATGTTACCGCGATTCGGAACGTCGCAGCGGCAGTCGGAGGTGGACTGAGACGGGCGGGCGGCTCGGCTTCGTTCGACTCCTTTCGGCTTTTAATTTTAGAATTTGGCTCTCTCCCCGGTTTTATATAGCAGTGAGTACATCGTATAAACCGTATCCGAGATGCGGTCGCCGCCTGTTTATATATAGGAATTACAGCTTTTATTGAGGATTGTGAATTTTTGCATGCGGCAGTCGGACGGGCGGGGCGCACAGAGACTTATTAGGACATCTAGCTGCTTAGACCTAATAAACTTCTCAGAACAAAATGGGGCACTCTGATTTCTCAGTAAAATTTTAAAGAGAAAATAACTGTGTTTTCTAACAAAGTAGAGTTTTATTTCGTTAATTTAATGTGTAAACAATTAATAAAACCTTATTTTAGAGGGATCTGCTGCAGATAATGAGTCAGTTTTCTTTTTGCAAAAAAGGGCAGTTACAGCAATTTATAATATGGATACTCAGGAGTCATGAAAGGAATTTAACAGGGAAATAGACATCTTAACCGCTATCGCTAACGCTGATCGTCATTTTTTTCCCCTGATGGTAAGTGATCATCAGTGCCAATAGGTACCCGCAACACCAAGGAGATTGCAGATGCGTGGCCAAACCGAAGGGTTAAGATAGAATACCTCTTGTGCCAGTAATTTCACCGGCTGTCTTGCTCTTTACACCATAGCATAACAGTACAAGCACTGCTGCTTAGCAGCTGGGTCAGCGAGCAAGATGCTGGACGGACCTTGCACAAGGTCCTACCACCTACACCCACATAGGGATAAATTAAACTTGCGCAGTCATGTTAGGCCCACGGGGATACGGAGGTCAGATGGCAGTCACTCCAATGTAATAACTTGACCTGCCATAATCTGCGGACATTATCAAAGCGTACCCCGAATCAAAAAAACCGGTCAAGTGCAAGTCGGACTATCGCGCCAAGGGTTCCGTACGAACCCACTCACTTGGTTGGAAATAACACCGCGTGCACCGCTCTGAAACAAACAGCACCGTTTAAGGGTCTCCCCACACCAATCGACGCGGAATCGGCTTTAGCCGATCAAAAAACGCAATAAGAGAGGCAATAGGAGCAAAGTAGATGTCAATCGGCTCGGCCGACGTCATTGCCGAGCCGATTGACATCAAGGGGCCTAGCACGCTAGCTTTTGTCGATGACATAAAGCATTTATTCCGTTCTAACCATGCAGTATGCGTGTGCTAGAGAGGCTGCTTCGCTATTATTACGTAGATAAAGCGTTTTTTGATCGGCTTAAGCCGATTCCGGGCCGATTGGTTTAGGAAGACCCTAAAAATGGCGTCCGAATCAAATCCTTATAAAAATGGTAGGCCGATGTCTAATCGATTGCAAGGAGGCAGTTACCTCGTTGGAACGAGAAACAGCGTCATCTGTGCGCCCCATTTGAGTTAGCACATGACAGTTGGTTTCCTTCGTTCTAATACTTCTAAACTAGATGGCGCTAGGACTCGCTATAATGCAACACATTATTTTTGTGACGTAGCTACTAATTTACGGTTTTCGGCTTTTTTCTTTATTTGTACTGTAAGACCTTGCTTCATGTCAAATTTCATGATTCTTTGGCAAAGGGAAGTACCCTACAGGTTTTCGAATTTGCAAATGTATGAAATATGCGGCATAAACGGCCGTATCTTTTGATTGCGTTGACTTAGAAGTCCTTTAGATTTGAGCGGTAAAAAAATCAAACTCCTAAGACCTAAATATTTTATATTAATTTTGTTAGAAAAATGATCTTGACAGACAAACAGACAGACAGGCGGACAACAAAGTGATAATTAACTTATAACCACGCAATAAAAACATTTTGATTTTGAATCTTTTGGTTTTTTGATTATATAAGGGTTTTGTTTTTCCTTTTGAAGTACGGAACCCTAAAAAACGGGAACAAGAGCTAAAAGAATGATGATTGCTTTTAACCCATGCATTCCTTTAAAGCGACAGAGTTCTTTACGACATCACCATTAAATTCTTACTTAATTGAACATGCATTTCCGCGTCCAAGGTTTCTCGTTTGATCTCGCAGTGAAGTTAATTTAAACTAGACGTTTCTAATTATCAATCGAACTAGTTTTCTTTAACATGCAGCAGTTTAAGGTTAGATTTAATTTAACCCTTCAACCGCCGACTACATTTTCATCGGACATGCCCGTGTCGCCCAGGGCCGCACCGACCCCCACAGCGCCTGTGTGCGAAACCTATGAAGCGCCTCTTTTTTTCACGAATCTTAATGTTTCAACTTATTTCTTATTTGTTAATTAGTAAATTTCGATAGCGGCGCTCCTATTGTCTTGGCGCTTGTGTGCGCCGCACACTTCGCACACAGGGGCGGCGCGGCCCTGGTGTCGCCATGTATACAAAAACTATATGTTTGCACAAGAAATTTGCAGCGAAAGACTGCAGCGAAATGAGCTGCATCTTAGATTAATAACGCCCAAATTGATAGTCTTTAACAAAACTTCACGTCAAAAGTGTCGCCAGAAAGCGATTGATGTGAGCGTGAACGGCTTGTGTTGACGTCCGCTGTCACACACACTAATGTGCCCGTAATATTGCAAGTAAAATACGAATATCAGTTCCCCCAGAAGTTGGGGGATTTTTGTAACATTTTACGAACTAAAGGTATTATGTTCTATCTAGAACAAAATAATTGTTTATTTATTTAAAATGATAATTCTCCTCTACACCTCCTAAGGAACACATGTTTTAATTTTCATGTTTCTACCTTCAACACTTTAACTTTTAGGCTGTGTGTCTTAAATTTCAAACAATGACGGTTAAAAGGTTAATCAATACAGAAAGTGCTCCTGTTTTTTTAAATTAATTATACGGCAAAATCCAGCTGCAAAGTGCCTTCAACTAATCGTTTTTTTTATGAAATAGGAAGGCAAACAAGCTAGTGGGTCACCTGATGATAAGTGATCACCACCGCCTATAGACACCCGCAACACCAAGAAGATTGCAGATGCGTTGCCAACCCAGAGGGCTCCATCCATATTACTGGCTCTTGTGCCAGTAATTATACTATACCGGCTGTCTTGCTGTCCACACCGCATTACTCAGTTTTGTAACTGAGTCTTGGATGTTATATGTATTTAAGTATCTATTTATCTATATCAGTCTTTTTATCCGTTGTCTAATAGGTACCCATAACACAAGCAGCTTTAGTTGCTTACTTTAGGACGAGTTCAATTGGTGTTAACTGTCCCAAGATATTTATAATTTTTATTTTTAAACAAACGATGTTTCGATTTTCATTTGCCTGCAGTAACTAACATGACCGGTGAAGTTTTGTTTATTTATCTCAGTATCTCTATATCCAACCCTTTTTTATAACACTAGTACGTTTACCCAATTTGTATGATCCTACACTGGATCTGTTCTCACAGGTCTGTTCACAGAGTACCTTTTTAATATACTGAGATAGAGACATCACTTCCACGGTTAGATTATTTAAAGCATAGCGACATCTAGTGGTCTGAACCAGTCAACGGCCACGTTAGTGTACCTACTGGTTCGCTTATTGAGGGAATATTTGAAATGAGCACTGTTATTGTTATCGGATGAACATCAGTGCTCATTTCAAATGCCAAGAACTGAAAAAGATATTGAGACACAATAATACAAAACACTTCAGTGATTGTTTTTATTTTTTATGTTTTTTATAAAAAACATAACACATCTTCTGCATTAAATCATTTGCATCAAAATCAGTCCTTATCCCTTTAATTATTTTATTAGAGTCATTACACCAAGTAAATAGGAATAAATTTAAAGAGATATCTTCAAATTTATCAATTAAATCATTTTTATGATTGTCGCACTTTATAAAATCATAATTCGTGACAACTGTTAACACTGTTTTTATGTATGATTTTAAGTTTTCTTTTTCACAATCTTTCCTTCTGATCAGAGTCCATAAGCAAGCTGGTTCGTCGAAAATAATCACAAGGAAAATTGAAATCGCACCATAACAGAATAAACGCAAAAAACGAATGTTTTGACATTTTGAAGTGCTGTTTTTTTTTCTAAAACGTTCCGTCGCATAATATGGTGTGTAGCGTTTTAGAGCTAGGGTGGTGCTAAATATGAAATTAAAAAATGTTAATCTCTATCTAAATGTCCTGTCTAACTTGTTCCAATTTGTTGCATAATGATACTATTTTTCAGCCATTAAAGTAATGATTTGTCGTCGCCAATTATTTATAGCGTATAATGAAACGATCAAATTCATAAGTTGGGTAATTGTGGCCAGCTTTGAAAATGCACTGGTTGCCAGTATAGAATATAATGAATAGTATATTATTTAAGTGTTCCTTTCACCATAACGTTAATTACTGACAAGGCCTCAAATTAAATAACCCCGTTTCATTCAAAATTATTTTCATTCATTATTGTTATTGAAAACAGTGTCATCTAGCGGTGTGAACCGTAATGTTTTTGTGTTATAACACGGCAAATTTTAATATCATGAAGTATAACATAAAACGAACATTTAGATAGCCATTTTAAATGGTGGTATTTATAGTTGGCTTTTTTGTTCTAAGTTTTAACACCATGGGTCTGTTTTTACTTTATATTATTTTAAAAGTAGATTGAGCTGTATTTTTGTTGCAATGTCTTTTGATAGTTTAACAGGTTTCATCTACATATTTATTATCTCTTCTATGGACACTATGAGTATTTGTCAATGTTTTAAATGTATCTATGAATCTGTACTATAATTGGTAAATTAAACGAACTTACCTGAAGTGAAGTTCTATTTCAATTTTACGATCTTCACCATCATGGAACACTATGCAGCAATACGGAGTGTTGCTCCAAGGATCACAACATATAAAGTAGTTAAAAAAGTAACTTGAACAGCTCGCCTCATCGGTGACAGATATCTCCTTCCTCTCTTCACTCTCAGTTAAAAGCCAATCACGAACAACCCTAAACTTAGGGGCAAAAATAAGAGAAACATATAGGGGTCAGGGTGGGTTGTTCCATGATGGTGAAGATCGTAAAATTGAAATAGAACTTCACTTCAGGTAAGTTCGTTTAATTTACCAATTTTACTCTTTCACCATCATGGAACACTATGCAGATGTTAAAAGCTAGGGTTGAGAGTGTAATACCCGAAAAAATAAACAACACATCATTAAAAGAAATAAGTAATGTTTTATTTATGTTTAAAACTCAATTATAAGAGTAACAGCTAATATTACAACTTAAAATCTCTTAGCTTCTGTAACACAACAATAATTGTATGCAAATTTCTGCACTTTTATTCCTAATAAATATAGTAATCGTTAATCAACATAACAGTCCTATTATCAGTCTTTTACAGTACTACAGATAATATTGCTTATGACATTAGTGTTTTCTAACAGTGGTCTATTATAAAATTTGGCAAAGGTCCCTGAATTAAGAGACCAGCCTGCACATTTCCTTATAGCATCTACTGTCATACCAGCCCTCAAGGCTGCAGAGGTAGAGGCATGTCTAGTACTATGGGGAGAGAAAATGTTTGTGTCTATGCCGGCCTCTTGCATGGTACATCTTATCCATCTGCCTATAGTCTGAGTAGAAGCTTTTTTGTATGGCTTCTTGTAAGTAATAATTAGATCTCGAATATCTTTCCTGTTAGCTTTTGTTAGGTTTATGTAAGAAAGAACAGCTCTAGCAGGACAGATTTCTGGCTTTAGGTTATAGTATGGCAACTTAAGAATTGGTGGTTCGGAACCATGCCTAGATGTTTTAATTAAGTCTAATATATTTATCGTGATACCAATGTCAGTACGAGTAATATTGTCTAGTTTTATCGACGACAGGGTTTGTATTCTGTGTCCTGTAGTTAAGGCTAAAAGAGTCACTAATTTCCTTGTGATTTTTTCAATATTTAGTGAATCGTTGGGGAACCAGGTAGATAACAGATTAAGAACTGTACTGGGGTCCCAAGTGTTAGAATATTTAGGCTTAATCGGTCTTGTCTTAAAGACTCCTTTGAAAAATCTTTTTATCCTGTCATCTGAGCCGACCTTTGGCCCTATAAGTAACGAAAGAGCTGACCTAAAGCTATTCAGTGTACCATAGGATGCCCCAGAGTTAAAACGTTGGGTTAAGAATGTTATAATAAATGGAACTGAACCCTCATATGGTAAAATTTGGTGCATGGAGCAAAAAACCCACCAGAGCTGCAAACCTGTATTATATTGCTTAACTGTACTAGGCGCTAAGGAGGACAGCATTATATTCAGGGATGAGTGTGGCACGCCTCTCCGCTTTAGTGCCTCGCTGAGAGCAGCCCTGCAGCCAGGGTAAGAGTCTGATGCAACGGGTGATGATCTCTGAAATAGGATGATAATAACCTTTTATTCGGTTGAAATATGAGTGGTTGAGATTGTAGTAGAGATGAAAATAGGGGAAACCAGGGCTGTGATTTCCAATAAGGTACGACTACAATACCTGTAGCTTTGTCAACTTTGATTTTTTGTAGTACTCTCAATACTAAATTAAAAGGTGGGAAGGCATAAAAGAAATATTTCGTCCATTTAACAGTAAATGCATCTACTGCTATAGCATCAGGGTCTTTTTTCCAACTGATAAAACATTGGCATTTTTTGTTAGCCCGAGAGGCAAAAAGATCAATGTCTGGTTCCCCAAACTCTGTAATTATTTCCTGAAACGCCTTGTTTGACAATTCCCACTCTATTGTCTGCTTCCTTGACTCATGATCGGCATCTACGTTTTCTTTCGTGTTTATATAAGATGCGAACAGAAAAATGTTCCTTTCCTCACACCACTGCCATATTTGACGGGTAATATCATTTAAATGTGGGTATTGGATGCCCCCCATCCTATTTATGTATGACACTGCCGTGGTATTATCTATCCTTATAAGTATATCACAATTAGTCAAATCACTAGTCAAGCATTTCAGACCAAAGAAAGCTGCCTTTAGTTCTAGGAAGTTAATATGACATTTTTGTTCCTCTTTTGTCCATAAACCTGCTGATTTTTTAGTATCACACACAGCTCCCCAGCCAGAGCGGGACGCGTCAGTAAATAGCTCCGTAGCGTAAGTATATTGCCTTATGGGGTTACTAGATGTGGTTAGTGCACTGAGCCACCAATTGAACTCCGATTGTAGGTATTCTGGTAAATGCATATAGGCATCATAATTACCCTTATGATGTTTAAGCGCTAAAAATTTTTCTCTTTCTAGCAATTTTGTGTACATAAGCCCATATTTTATACCTGGACAAGCGGAGTTCAACAGTCCTAAGAGCTGTGAAAATTCCCTGATTTTACAAATTTTTTTATTTTTAAATGATTTTACAACTTGTGATATGAGAATTATTTTCGACGCTGGTAATGACAAAGTCATATTTTCTGAATTTATCATAAATCCAAGATATTTACAATCTTTAGATGGGAAAAAACAACTTTTATCTGTATTAATGACAAACCCTAAACATTGTAATAACTCACAAATTTCACGAATATTTTCATAGCAGGTTGTGTAGTCCTCACTAAAACAAATTATGTCATCAAGATAGATTGATATGATAATATTCCGTTCTCTTAAGTAAGAGACTACTGGTTTTAATATTTTTGTAAACACGTATGGTGCTGTGCAAAGTCCGAATGGGAGTGCATTAAATTGATAAAGCTTGTTATCAAATTCAAACCTCAAAAATTTTTTACTACTATCTGCAATCTTAACAGAGAAATAAGCTTCCTTTAAATCTATTGTCGCCATATAGCAGTCTTTGGTTATTAACTTACAAACGGTTCTTAAATCCTCTAACTGGAAATGTTGAACATTTACAAACTTATTAAAATGTTTGAGGTTTAAAATAAATCTGTTTTCTCCATTTTGTTTTGGAATAATAAAAATTGGCGACAAGAATTGGTCTTCTTGGTAGGTACATTCAGAGATTGCTACCAATCTTTCTAATTTAAAAATCTCCATCCTTAAGTTTTGAAATTCGCTACTGGACCTATGGTGTTTGCAATCCAGTTTGTTTCTAACAGGTTCCATACTAATGAATGGGATGTCATAACCCATTACCCATGATAAAATGACATGATCATTGGTAAGTAATTCCCAATTATGGTAATAATGTGCTAAGCTACCTGCATGTACCTCTGTTAGCGACGTCGCGATCTCGATGGCTGCGGCCTGTGAGCTGGACGACGGTGCTGCTGCTGATGCTGGTACTGGTGTTGGTACTGCGGCTGGTTCCGAGGCCCGCCTCTTGTCTTGGTGTCCTTCTGTCTCGGAGGTGTCTTCTGAGACGGGCCCTTCCAGTTTAAATTCGGCTTGTTTGGAATGAATTTTGGAGGCTGTTTTTTGCCTGCTCCGCTATTTTGCAATAATGATCCATTTCGTTCTATGGCTTTAGCTGCCTTCAGGCGTTCTCCGAGATTCTCGCCAAATAAGTAGGTATCCACTGGGATATTGGTAACTGCCTGTTTTACACAGCTCTGCACAGAGCTTAAAGCAAGATGTCTTCTGACAATATTGTCATAGTGGTACATATTGCACAAGATCTTGGCGGAATTGTTAATGCCTTCAATTAAATTGATGCTGTTTATATTCCCCTTCATTATGTCTGTAAGCATGGTGCCCAAGCAAGATAGAATTTTTCCAATAAGATTCTGTCTGTACTCAAATTTTTTATCACGCTTAATCATATTTTCAGAAATTGCTGCGACTAGCTCTGAATTGAGCTTAGGAGCTATGGCCATGGGGAAATTACCTGGTGTCAGGTATTTGTTGATCAACTTTGTCCAATTTTCTTTTGAAATCCCTGTCTTAATTATGTTTGACCATCTATCTACAACTTCCTGCCTTATGTCCTCTCCTTTCTGTTCTAAGATCTTCCCTTCATCGCCAAGAGCAAGTAAAAACTCCTCAGGGAGAGTCTCGACTGGTGCTTGAACTTCTGTAATTATCATAAATAAAAAAAATAAATAAAGATTACATACAGGCAGATGTTAGATGGATATACCCCTGGCCAATGTTGGTCTTAGTCTGCCCTGTAACGAGTCAGCTCTAGAAATGTAATAAACAAGACCAATAAATATCATGAAATAACATGATGACCCTGGAAATGCATAGAAAAAAATCCATGCAGGCTGGTTTGCATAACCTCAGCCATTACCGGTCAGGTCTGGCCTCTTTGTGGAACCAGCTCTATAATTTAATGACCGTTATACCATGTCATAGGTTCAATTGCTTAGCGACTTGCTTACTGTGAACAATTATTTGTTGAAACATCATATTATTAGGTATAAGATTGTCCTGAACCCAGGTGCGTAAAGAAGCATGGTAACAACAGGGCTTTGAAAGCAAATTAATATTGCTAGGATTTGTCGAGCAAAATTATATTATACTGGGGACAAATAAGTAGGGGAAAAAAGATTTCACACACCAGACTCTTCAGCAATCTCTTGGCTAGGGCCTGCTTCGGTTTCTACATCTGGTGTTTCTGACGGTGTTGAATTCACCGTCTCTTGATTCTTAAGTTTTTGGATCTTTCTCTCGTATCTTCTAATTTTCTTCAAAACCTCGTCCTCCGAAGGATCCGAACAAGTTTGATTTCTTTTCATTTTTCTAGGTAATTGTGAACTTCACTTAAAACACACACGCGGAGAAAATACGCGAAAAACATAGACAACAAAAACAACAACCACAACGGTCATAAACGGTTTTAATCCGTAAAGGCGCCAAAATTGCGGAATTTTCTTATCTATATAGAAATGTCACAGACAAATGTAAACAAAAACATAACCCTTGCCATTTTGCATGTTCGATAATCTGTTAGTATAGCAAACTAACTGAGCGGTCACATAAAAAGGTACTCCAATTTGAATAAAAAATAAAAAAAGGACATTACCTGTATCAGTAGGCATTTCGATACCTAAAAACATTGGTCTGTAACCTTACTGTTCCCAGAAGCGCCGAGTTGCTCTTGTGTCGAATTCATGTCGCAAACACTTGTTAATTCATGTGTACACTTCTTAATCAAAACAAAAAACCTAATAAACTACTTATACACTTCCAAAATACGCAAAAACAACTAAATTAGTTATAATTTGGAAATGCGTTGTGGCCCTTGGACACAACGTCCATAGAGTGGAGAGAGGAAGGAGATATCTGTCACCGATGAGGCGAGCTGTTCAAGTTACTTTTTTAACTACTTTATATGTTGTGATCCTTGGAGCAACACTCCGTATTGCTGCATAGTGTTCCATGATGGTGAAAGAGTAAAATGTAAATAAGACTAGTTTGTGTTCTTAAAAAAAAATGTCTCGACGGTTAAAGGGTTAATTCCTTCATGGTGTTAGAAGCATACCTATGTGGCAGAGTTAAAAATATTTTCTCGGACAAACCTCGCTAGAAATTAGTAAGTAATTTGTATATACGTAAGATGCAACGACGGGCAAGGTTAATTTGATTAGTGTTTTGATAATTATTTGAGTCGGTGCAGTTGATTCATTCGTAGGTATTTTTCGATTTCGAGGCCCCAATTCTGACGCTCACCGAGACTCGTCTCACCGTCGTCAGTATAATTGTCAACATCAGCTCTTTTTTATGACATATCTCGAATGTGACTTCATTAGGGTGCCCAACCTTGTGTGCTCGTTTTTCAGTAACGACAAGTGATCTAAAATGACAGGATTTAAAGAAAAATTTCGGGACAGCGTGTTTATGGTATGCCGTATGGCATTTATAATATGGTATGCCATGTATGGCCCTGTATTTTAATTATAGTAATTGTAAGAAAACTCTTCAACAAGCTCTCCAAACTATGTCCTATGAAGATACAGAAATTTTTTTGTAACCGAAATTTCTTTCGATTTTTATTTTAAATGTTTTTAACATTCAAATTATTAAATTAAAATTGTAATGACAACACAAAGAAAAAAATCGAAAGAAATTTCGGTTACAAAAAATTTAATAACAAACGGCGCCATCTCTCGTCAGCTGACGGTAGCTGTAAAGGTACCCAGTTGAATATGATAACTTGTTAAAAAGTTTCATATAGATGACACCGAGGGTAGTTGTACCCTTAAAATCAATAATGTAATGACCGTAAGACGAAGCACATTGAAAAATTCGCAGGGTAGGGCAGCGGCAGTGTGGCGAAACTGGAAAACGCAAGGCACGGAATGCTGATGTTGCAGGTTCAAGTCCTGCCATTGCCCTAATTTTTCTTTGTGTTGTCATTACAATTTTAATACAGAAAATTTGTTTGTTGTGTTAAAGTAATTAATAGTTGTATTTTATTATAAGTTAATAATAGTATTTTATGCAACTGCTATATAATGAGAGGCCTTAAAACACGAGTGTGGTTTTATGAAACGAGCGTCAGCGAGTTTCATAATAGGAGCAAATGCACCTACATTGCGGAGTGGAACCCCCCTGACTAGATTAAGATTTTGCTTGTTACTAATACTCTATGGATACTTAGTTTGTCCGAAATAAATACATTTGATTTGATTTGATTAGCTACTCGTTCCGCGGAGCAATTCTCGATTTAAGCGAGATTCATCTCGCACGAAAACAACTGTCAAATCCCTTAGAAATCTGACATTTTTGACGTAGCTCGCACGTGAGATGTATCTCGCACGTGAGATGCATCTCGCATGATCCGAGAATTGGGGTCCTGAAGTAGAATAAATGTGTGCACCCTTAGGGGCCTACACGGAGAAAGTGCTCGTATGCGAGTTGCATTCTATTGCGCGGCTCGATCAATCGATCGACCACATCCCACCTCGGTAGCCCGCAATGTAATACGACCCGCATACGAGAACTCGCCCCATATAAATGGCCTTTAATGCAACTCGCATACGTGAAATCGTACCATGTAAATGGGCCATTATGATTAAAGAGTTTTCTGTTTAATAAAGTAAAACAGTTCGACTCGCATACGACCGGTTTTGTTACTTAAAATGTTTTCGAGTAATCGAATTATTCCAGGAAGTATTACGGAATTATTCCGAATACTTTTGAAGTTTTCCAACTATCTATATCACGGATTATTTATCTGCGCATGTGCCTTGTGCCCGATACTTACGCATTTTTTCGCCACCATACATTTTACTGCGGGTCCGGATAGCTACCACCATCTTGCTCGCTAATCCTGCCGCTAAGCAGCAGTGCTTGCAGTGTTGTGTTCCAGCGAGGAGAGCAACACAGCCGGTGCAATTACTGGCACAAGAGGTATTCCATCTTAGCCCTCTGGGTTGGCAACGCATCTGCAATCTCCTTGGTGTTGCGGGTGTCTATAGGCGGTGGTGATCACTTACCACCAGGTGACCCACTTGCTTGTTTGCCTTCCTATTTTATAAAAAAGAATATAGGTAGGTACTAGTCTCAGATAAGTAGGTAATTCAGTCGTTTTAGATACGAATTTTATACTATGTACAAATATCAAAAGATACCTCAGTACAAAGTTCATTAAACAACTGGATCTACTAGTATCTGTGATATCACGCTGGTATCATTGTTTCATTGTTTCGTTGTAGATTGACTGTTGTCTGCAAGTTAGTCCTACTTCGCTTGCCGTGACTAAAAACGTTACACGAATTAACCAGTCATTCATTCAACATCAGCTAAACACGGTTGAATAGTTACAAAAAGTACCTATAAAGTTGATCGTTCACCAGTGGGATAGGTAGACTGTGTATCTATACATATACATCCGTACAGAGTAAGTCCGTTCTTAGTAAATTTAAGTAATTAACTTTCATTTTAATACCCTTACGCGACAGGTATTAAATACTATTCGTAACATCGTCTTAAGCATAGTTTTGCACTTTAGCCAAGTCTTTAGATGTAGTTAACTTTTTAGGTTAGTTAGTTTCCGTTTAATAATCATTTATTTTAATTTTTATATTAATAAAATAATGCTGCGACTTCTCACAATAATTGACAAATTTCATTTTTATTATGTCACGTCATCTTCAACAGCAACAGCACAAGATGTCAAAAGAATCCGGTGACGTCTTATTCGACGATGTAAACAACGCCGGTGTTGCCACACTCAACCGGCCAAAATCCCTTAACGCGTTGAATTTGTCTATGGTCAACGAACTTCTACCGAAACTACGAGAATGGGAGAGAAGCAAAACTTGTGTGATTATTAAGGGAGCTGGGGGCAAAGCTTTTTGTGCCGGAGGTGATATATTGGCTTTACACTCCGTCACAAAGAATGACGGAGCGTTTCCATTCGCCTTAGTGGAATACAATCTAGACTATCTAATAGGGAAATTTAGAATTCCCTACATAGCGCTTATTAATGGGGTCGCGATGGGTGGAGGCCTGGGAGTGTCGGTACACGGCTGGTACCGGGTCGCGACCGAAGCTGCTGTGGTCGCGATGCCCGAGACGAAAATTGGTTTGTTGCCAGATGTCGGCGGCACACACTTCTTACCCCGTTTAAAATACCACTTAGGATTTTACATGGGGCTGACCGGTAAGTTTGCTATCACATCTCTTCTCTATCAGTTCAAAGATATTATCCGCAACGAAATATTTTCCATGTGTTTTAGGGCATAGATTCAAAGGCAGAGACGCAGTAATAACTGGAATAGCGACGCACTTTGTTCCCAGCAGTCGACTGGCGGAACTAGAAACTCAGCTTACTCTATGTTCCAATGAAACTGAAATACAGCGGTGTCTGGACTCGTTCAGCGAACCGCCCGGAGAGTTCTCTCTGGCTGCTGAAATCAAACATATCGACTATTGCTTTTCGGCTCGCTCTGTGGAGGAGATTATGCAAAGACTTTCGAAAGTTAACAATGAATGGTCCAAGGAGACTTTGAAGGTAACTTTTACTGATTATTTTATTGGTATAAGCTGTTGCACAGGACCGTAGCTAGGGTGAGGCACGGGAAGGGAGCAATGCCCTACTTTAAAAACCGGCCAAGTGCGAATCGGAATCTTGCAGTATGGGCTTCCGTAGTTCTCTTCCCCCCTTTGTGTAACGCCCTACCTTAAATTCAACTCCAGCTACGGCACTGGTTACTTCTAATTTGTAACTCTAAATACCACCTCTTCACCAGACACTAGCCCACATGTGTCCGACCATGCTGAAGGTGACACTGCGCGCACTGCACCGCGGGAAGCAGCAGGACCTGGGCCAGTGCCTCCAGATGGAGTACCGTGTAACCTCCCGGTGCACAGGCTCCCATAACTTACGAGAAGGTCAGTAGAGCGTTTACACCTGACGCTAGTTAGAAACAACTATGAGCTATATGTGTAAGGTTTTATATTCTAAACTATTAAAAAAGCTAGAAAAAAATCTCAGTTTCAGCAGAAATACATTCGATCAAATTTATTGAAGCACGATACAGTTGGCAAATAAAGTTTCGGATTTTAAGGGAGTAAGTTATAATGGTACAGCCAGATTCTCAGAATATTGGTGTATATAATAGTAGTTTGCTACACGTTTTGTGCGATGAGTTATGAAATCCAAAAGCGTAATAATGGAGGGATCAAAGAGCTGGCAAAACGAATCAGAAACTCTTGCGTTTACTGATACTCATGGGTGATCACTTTCCGATTTCCATTGGGTGAATCTTTTTTTCATAAAAAAGATGAGAGATTACTTCTGGCTGACTCACTAAACGGGAGACCATTGATTCACCAAGTTAATCAACTAATCTGCTGATCGCCTTAAATGATATTTAAAAATTTTAATAACAAGTCACTGGTCGCCTTGGGTTAACGGTGTCAAACAGACAACAAACTTTAGTAAATGTCCCAATTTTCTCGATCTGGATCCCAATTCTCGGTTCATGCGAGATGCATCTCACGTGCGAGATCCGTCAAAAAGTGACAGACTTCCAAGGGAATTGACCGTTGTCTTCGTGCGAGATACATCTCGCATAAACCGAAAATAGCCCCGATGTTTTTATACGTTTTGGAATAACACATGTAACGTGTAATGTTGCCTATTGTATTTCAAGCTAGCAATTGCAAAGAATAGAATAGAATAGAACCATTTAGTTCAGGCTGGATAGGCCCATAGAAAAAATACCTTAAAGACTTGAAAAGACTTTAAAACATTCATATTTATAAAACAAATCATTCATAGTCGAGTGCGAATAATGCGATATAATAATAATATTGCTGCCATTGTTTTTGAATTTTTGTTTTAATAGGTGTGCGAGCACTCCTCATAGATAGAGATAACAACCCGCAGTGGCGCCCAGCGACGCTCGTCGAAGTCACCGACGCGGAAGTAGAAAGCTACTTCGAACGTCTCCCAGAAAACCGGGAACTCAAGTTCTTCGATTCTAAACTTTAACTTCTTTCATTAATATAATGTAACAACTATAAAACCAAAAAAATGTTTTTTCTCTTTCTTTCTAAGCCCAAGGTCACGCTCGGTTTAGTGAGCGTTTGTAAATGACAGCTAGATTTATCTTTAAGGTTCCGGAATTGCAGTGTTTGGTTTGGGTATGAAGCATAATATATTCCTTTCACATGTTAACTCGTTAGAAAAAGATATAATGCTTTTTATGTCAGAGACAAAAAGTTAGCAGATTCGCATGAAAGCGGTGTAGCACATTGGCTTCGATGCAACGAATTGAATAGTTTTACTTTGTTCAGTCAGAAAATGTATGTTTTGTTTATCACATTATTGTAATACGTGATTAAGACTGAACCTGAATTATACTGATCCACTAGCCACTGAAAGCAATATTTCACCACTAAATGGGGGGGTCAAAACCATTAATATTAGTGGAAAATCCACTGTTTGCAACACTGACTGCAGTCGGGCGCTATCGGTCGGAAGTCGGAACTTGGTCAGACTAAACGTTCGGCTTGGCGGACTGGTTGGTGTAGGTACCCAGCGTAGGCTGTGAGCAATTTCCACGGATCAACCGTAATAAACTGAAATAACTTCAGAAGAACAAAACAAGATTCCAATCACATTCCAATGACATGCCAATACAATGGATGTCATTTTGTACTAGCAACACCGACTCCAAACGTCAACGTCAAATAGTAAAACAAACATTTTTTGTTGATTTATTTATTCCTCAATGTGATTGAATATTAATGAAACCAAAAGTATTAATAGATCTGTGTATAGTAAAATATGTTTTTCTGACATCTGTTTAGCTATTTTGTCAGTTTTCCTTCAGTTGAAGGTTATTTTAGACAAAGATCTCGCGTCGGAAATGTTGAATCCTGACTTCAATGACTATCAGTTGACTTCGATCATTACTGAGTGTTGTGGGGGAGGAGCTGTGGTTTATTCGGCCCTCTACAAGCCTAGCAAGCAACATGTTGCCGTCAAAAGGTATTTTGTTGACAAAAGCAAGGAGAATGCCAACTTGATACAGGTACAGGTTTACTTTTCAAATGTTTTCAAGTTAGTTTATTAGTCTTAAAGCCGTTCTTTGACCTCTAGAGAAGTATTGCCATCGTTTTTGAAATAACATCGCAGTTTTTATTGAGAATTCAGTAGGTATTAGTTAATACAATATGGATTAGAGTATGGATCGTCTGTATTTGCTAATTTAACTTAGTTTAAACAAACGCAAAGACAAACAAAGGGCTTATTGTTGTGTAAACATTGTTGGCCTTTCAAAATGTGCTGTAAGGTTCAAAATAATGGCCAAACTCATACTAAAGCAGGCTTACTAGGGATGTCCTGTTATACTAATAGGTTACAAATGGTTCTCATTTGTTCATTCTTAATTGCATAATATATGAAGGTGGTATTGTGTTGGTATGTCATTATACAGTATTTATCTGCAATCAAGCTTATAGTGGTGTTTGATGATTTAAAAATACTCCACAATTTAATAAGTACATCAAAATGTTAACAGTGTTACATTGTCAGATTTTTAAATTAGATACAACATTAAGGGTAGAGTTTGGCATTTAATTTGCCAACTGTTTGTAAGTTTATTGTGAAACAATAAAAAACTTTCAGGGGTCCACAGTGTTTTCTTATTGCCTCCAAAACACCAGCTTGTTTATCTTCATCCTAGTATGAAACAAAATCACTATCCGTTCCTGTCTGTCTTTATCATATCTTTAGCTGCTTCATCATTCAAAACTCTACACCATTGCGACAGGGGAAATCTCAAATGTCTTGAAAAACATGTCCCTTACGACATTTCAGATTTCTAGTATCTATATTTTGACATGGTTGTCACTGTTATTTAGAGAATTGGGATTGGTCGCTAGTTTTTTAATAAACAAAATAAATTAATTGTTTTAAACTTTCGCGACTTTCACACATATTTATAACATTATCGTGACTTTAGCGCGATAAAAATATATTGTTGATTTACCTCGACGTTTCGGCCATGTTTCAATTATTACGGGAGGTCACGACAAATTTGGCAACGATCACCAATATGGCTGATCGGAAGCTCACAAGATAAAGGGCAACTCCGTGATGCCAAATATGTCGGTCTGCCTGCGCTAAGTGGTTGCGTTATCGAAATATGGCGCCTGCAAAACCAGTTATTGTTCCCAAAAAAAAACGATAAGTAAAATGGCTGAATAAAGTACAGAAAGGAAGTACCGGTTGCACTCATGTGAATTCTGCTAAAACTGAACAAATATTTGGTCGCGTTTCGAAGTTCAGCTCGTTTAAAGACCCTTGATCGTTGCCAAAAAAAAACGATAACGGAAATGGCTGAATATGATGTGGTATAAAGTATCAGTATGTACGAGCTTAATGCACCAAAACTGAAAAAATCTTTGGTCGCGTTTCGTAGTTATGAAGCGGTCTAGGTTACAATATCTCATACATTGTTGGAGTATTTTTTCAAAAGCATTGGATAAATCAAGTTCAAACATATTTTTGGGGAATAAGCACAGTGTCAAAAACATCCTCCTACACTTCTTTAGCAAACCTACCCTCCTCCGGTTAGGGGTAAGTAAGATCTGGTATCCAAATAGAAGACAAGTCCTTCCTCATCTACCGAAGCTTTTCCTTTTTGAAATGTCACCTCTAGTCTTGCTTTGATGTTCAGTGCCGTTCATAGAATTTTTAGACAGGGTAGACGTTTAAGTGACGGTTTAACTTGCGTTTGGTTTTCATTAATTTCAAATCAGGTGTATAAAAGCCATTTACTATCAAGTGTAACTAACTGTTCGGAAAATTTCGGTAATTGTTGACGCTCAAGCTGAGAAAGACACTGTTTACTCTGTGCTATTGTATGCGTTATTTATATCATTGTGTGCTACTTATCTATAGGAATGCACACTAATCTGTATCCGCATGGTTGCGCGGCACGCATGTATACATTTTACCGGAATAGTTTGTGTCTTTCCCGTTAAGCGCACAGTGGCGCTTTTGCAACGCGATGCGAAGTGGCGTCGTTGAGCGGCAGGTAAGATACCGATGATACGCCAACAAATGGAGCTTGTTTATACTTTTAGAAGTTTCTTTATTGATAACAGGAATATTAGACGTAAGGATCAAATAAAATCAGTTTATATTTAGCAGATTGGCAGGGTGCTTTTATGTCTATTATTGAATTTAAGCTGTAGTATGTATTTTTTTAATGTTTCGTCATACTCGTACATAGGCTATTATTATATCAGTCTGCCACTAAACACGAGATCTGAAAAGGGCTCAAAGCTTTGGGGATGAAACTAGTTGCAAATCCATCATCATCATCATGAATCAAAAGAAACGCAGCATTTGAAAAATAAACTCACTTTAGAACTATAAACGAAGCCTTTTTCTAATTATTATCATCAAACCTCGATTTGACGGTAGCAATTATGTAATGATGTCGTTACGTTCATTAGAACGTAACTACAACTGTTAAGTTTAAGGGTTGTTTTTCGTTAAATGTCGATGTGGATGAAAAAGAAATGAATAGGATCCAGCCCCTCTAGCACACTAGCGTTTATCGCTGACATAAAACATTCGTCCCTTTTGCACACGCATACTGCTTAGAACGGGATAAATGCTTTATGTCATCGATAAAAGCTAGCGTGCTAGGCCCCCAGAAACTGATAAGATTCAGCAGGTGAGAAAGAATTTGTCTTCCATTTGGATACCAGATCTTACTTACCCCTAACCGGAGGAGGGTAGGTTTGCTAAAGAAGTGTAGGAGGATGTTTTTGACACTGTGCTTATTCCCCAAAAATATGTTTGAACTTGATTTATCCAATGCTTTTGAAAAAATACTCCAACAATGTATGAGATATTGTAACCTAGACCGCTTCATAACTACGAAACGCGACCAAAGATTTTTTCAGTTTTGGTGCATTAAGCTCGTACATACTGATACTTTATACCACGTCATATTCAGCCATTTCCGTTATCGTTTTTTTTTGGCAACGATCAAGGGTCTTTAAACGAGCTGAACTTCGAAACGCGACCAAATATTTGTTCAGTTTTAGCAGAATTCACATGAGTGCAACCGGTACTTCCTTTCTGTACTTTATTCAGCCATTTTACTTATCGTTTTTTTTTGGGAACAATAACTGGTTTTGCAGGCGCCATATTTCGATAACGCAACCACTTAGCGCAGGCAGACCGACATATTTGGCATCACGGAGTTGCCCTTTATCTTGTGAGCTTCCGATCAGCCATATTGGTGATCGTTGCCAAATTTGTCGTGACCTCCTAGTCTAAATGGCCGTGGTCACGAGTAGACGGTTTTTATCGCGCTAAAGTCCCGATAATGTTATAAATATGAACAAAATAAATTTCCAGCAAGACATCTTGACCCGGAAAGAGCTTCAGCACCAGAACATCCTCCCGTACCTCACGAGCTTCGTGCACGGCCGAGAGCTGTACGTGGTATCCCCACTTATGACCCTGGGCTCGTGCAGAGATGTCCTGGACCGGTATTTCCACGAGGGCTTGCCGGAGCTGGCCTGTGCCATCATACTGAGAGACGTTCTGTGTGCGCTGCAGTATTTGCATAAGCAATTGTATATCCATAGGTGAATGTTTTAATCTTAACGGTAGAGAATAACTCTGTAATCTGTGCATAATAAAAGAATTCCGTTATTAACTGACTGGCAGATAATGCACAGTCTAAACTGTTGAAGATAGTATCTTGAAACTTGAAACATGAATCAAAATAAAAGACGGTTGCTAAAATAATCATCAATAACCGCTTTGTTGCTGGCCTTGGGGCTAGATGGCAGTCGCTCCACCGTAATCAACTGACCTGCCAAATCGATTTTGTAATGATTAGTGTCAGATTTGTAATTAAATTGAAGCGGTTGAATATTCACCCAGTCGATCGTTCGGCCAATAGCAGTAAAGTGGTGTCGGCAGGAGTGTGCGCGCGCGCCACGTGTTGCTGAGCGGCTGCGGCGGCGCGCGGCTGTCGGGGCTGCGCAGCGCCGCGTCGCTTATGCTGCGCGGGCGCCGCGCGCGCGCGCTGCACGCGCTGCCGCCGCCGGACCACGACAACGCCAACCTCATGTGGCTCAGCCCCGAGCTGCTCGAGCAGGTCGGTGTCGGCTCGCTGGAGCTGCTGTTGTGACCGAATCGTTGCTTTCACGATAAAAATAGTAGTTTATGCGACTGCTATATAATGAAAGGCCTTAAAACACGAGTGCGGTTTGATTGACGATCTTCAGCGAGTTTCATAATGGGATCACACGAGTGTTTTAAGGCCTAATTATATACAGTTGCATACGATACTTTATCTATACACATATCATAACAGCAAAAAACCGTAACAGAAAAAACCAACAAACGAATGACAACAGTAATGGTGGCAATTCGATCCTCCGTATAGAAGAACGTTTTTTTTAAATCATAGACAACTGAATGACGTCCCTATTCTCATGTCATTCGAGATCAAATGTCGTGCGATTTTGGATTGACGTTTCGTATCGATAACCGTTTTAATATCTATGGATATTAGAATAGAGACTTTAGAGAATTTTGACAGCTGTTCCAAATTTAAATTCATAACCTTAAAAAAATAAAAAAAACGTTAGAGATATTAACGTGATGACCATCCAAGTACAGATTTCCCTACTACCACAGACAAGAGAATTCTTAAAATAACTTTGGTCGGAATAATGCTGGTTCTTTCCTACGGTCTCCGAACGTATCATATAGCGTGTAGATAAAGGTGATTCTGATGCGGTCCAGAACCTGAAGGGCTACGACGAGCGCTCGGACATCTACTCGCTGGGCGTGCTGTGCTGCGAGCTGGGCAACGGCGCCGTGCCGTTCGCGGAGGTGCCCACGGCGCTCATGTTCACGGAGAAGGTGCGCGGCGCGCGGCCGCGCCTGCTGGACTGCTCCACGCTGCCGCCGCCCGCCCGGGACGAGGACATGACCAGTGAGTCTTTATCGCTTTTGCCCCGCTTTTGCTCAGAATACGTGACAGCACAAACGGCCTCTCGAAGATGATAGCTGTGAGAAATGAGTGCTTTATAATGCAACACTAGCAGCAGTATTTGCAGTGCTTGCACCGTTGTGTTCCGGCGTGGAGAGCAAGACAGCCGGTGTGATTACTGGCACAAGAGGTGTTCCATCTTAGCCCTCTGGGTTGGCAACGCATCTGCACTCTCTTTGTTGTTGCAGGTGTCTATAGGCCGTGGTGATCACTTACCATCAGGTGGCCCACTTGCTTGTTTGCCTTCCTATGTTGTATAAAAAAAAATATATAAATAAAATATATACGCTCAAAGGCGGCATAAAGCGTGGGCGGTGTGGGCCACCGCCCACGGTCTCGCGGTACAGAGCGCCTCGCGGTTCGCAGCCGAAAATAAATTAGAAAAACTATGGAAAATCCAAAAGTACACGACACAAGGTTTTTCTTGTAATAAATTCTTCTTGCACCATCAGAGGGCCTCGCATAATGTACCTTGCCCACATTAAGTTTATGTTTCACGCCGCCACTGGCAACACTTAATTAAGAATACCCTGTCACTTCTAAAATATGAATACTAACATAGTCATAGCACATTATTATTACTAATACTTTTATGGATCTAATTGTCTGAATAAATGAAATTTTACTTACTTTAGGGTCCCGTTGTTAATGAGGAACCCTTATTCTCCTGCCGTCCACGTCAATTTCTCAGTCCCAAATGCACGATTTATTTGAGTCAAGTGGCCTCCCCTGCCAGCTAAATGGTTGTTCCTTAACTGTAAATATTCCACGACTTATAAAACAACCCTAACCGAACCTATAGGGTTCTACATGATGGTCCAGAAACAAATACTAAATCGTTTACAGTTTCAGAAAAAAGTGCATTTTGCCAAATGATCAGTTTGTATAGTGATTGGTCACGGTTTTGCTTTTAATGGATGAGCAGCTGCAGTAAGGGTCTTCTAGCTGATATGATGATGATGCTGACCACCATCATCACCATCATCATCAATGGTGAAATGTGTTGCAGGCATGTACGCTGGCGACAGCGGCGTCGGCGACGGCGCGGAGGCGAGCGCGGCGCTGCGCCAGCTGTACTGTGGCCGCAAGCTGTCAGACAGCTTCCACCAGCTCAGCGAGGCCGCGCTGCAGAGGTGAATGAATGAGTCTGGATCATAACTACGTAGGAAGGCCACTCCTGGGCGTAGGGAGGCCACTTCTGAGCGTAGGGAGGGCATTCTTGGACGTAGGTAGGTCACTATTGGTCTTTGGGAGGTGACTACTGGTCGTTGGGAGGTCACTACTGGTCGCTGGGAGGTCACACCTGGGCGTGGGGAGGCCACTCCTGGACGCAGAGTCACGCCTGGCCGTACACAGGCCACTTTCGGACGTTGTGAGGCGACTTCTGGGTGTAGGGAGGCTACTACTGAACGTAGGGAGGCCACTCCTGGACTTAGGGAGGACACTTGGACGTAAGGTCAATCCTGGGCGTAGGGAAGCCACTTCCCGACGTAAAGAGGCCACTTCTGGATGTGGGGAGGCGACTTCTGGACGTAGGGAAGCCACTTCTAAATGTAAGGAAGCTACTCCTGGATGTGAGGTCATTTTTGAGCATAGGGAGGTCACTCCTGGATGTAGCGAGGCCACTCCCTGACGTAGAGAGACTACTCCTGGACGTGGGGAGGCGACTACTGGACGTAAGGAGGCCACTCCTGGACGAAGGGAGGCCACTGAACTGATCAGATACTTGAGTGCTTACGTGAAGTGACGTAAGAGCTCGTTCCTCTCGCCGCAGGGACCCGGAGCAGCGGCCGGCGGCGTGGCAGCTGCTGGGGCACCCGTTCTTTAAGCAGATCCGCAAGGCCGACCACCTGCCAAGCCTCATCGGCCGCGTCAAGCCCATCAAACCTGACCCGGGTGCGTACACTCAGCCTCGGAAGTAGCTAAACACTTTAGAACCTTCTCGTAGTAACGTATGAAATGAGAGTTGCTCGAATTTGCCACATTACTGACAGCGACAAGGGACTAAAATGTTAAGCTACTTCTGTACCGACTGGGCTTGTAAAAACCATGTAAAAACCATGTTGTTTTTAGTGCAAGATAAGCAAGTGGGTCACCTGATGGTAAGTGATCACCACTGCCCATAAAACACCCGCAACACCAAGGAGATTGCAGATGCGTTGCCAACCCAGAGAGCTAAGATGGAACACCTCTTGTGCAGTAATTGCACCGGCTGTCTTGCTCTCCACGCCGGAACACAGCAGCGCAAGCACTGCTGCTTAGTGCCAGGATTAGGGAGTAAGAGGGTGGTAGCGATCCGGACGAACCTTGCATTAGGTCCTACCACCCGGAAACTAGTTAGTTACACATAAAATGCGGGTAATAACGGTTAACTATCCGACTGCGGCTTATTTTTGATGTCTCTTCAAGTCATTTAACGTAAAACAATTAAACGCAACTTAAATATTATTTAATAATACAAAGTAATACAATAAAAAACCAGCCAAGTGCGAGTCGTACGTACACTCGAAAAACATAACCCTCCCTTCTGGCGGCTGTCGGGAAAAATGTGGTTAATGAAGCATAAATAACGAAATATGCATTTAAGACAACAACAAACATTCTTTAATATACACCACTTAAAAAAAACAGAGAAATAAATTAGTAACAAATATAATAAGCGGTCTTATTGCTTAAGATAGACCTCTTCCAGATAACCGGTTTAATACTAGTGATTTTTAATAGTTTTAAAAAATCACTATAAAGTCAAAGTCAAAGTCAAAATGTTTTATTCAGATTATGCTTACAGGTAGCACTTATGAATGTCAAAAAATTTACCACCGGTTCGGAAAAACCTCTGATGAGAAGATACCGGCAAGAAACTCAACGAGGTGTAATTTTTTAAATAAATCAAAATTACAATGTTATTTTACATCTCAAATATTTAAAAAAAATACAATTTAACACAGCAGGTGTACAATCTTTGGAGCCAGGGATCGCCAGAACAAATCGGGATCATTTCCAAACATCCTTGTCCAAGATATAGTCATTGATTTTATAATACGCCCGAGAAATAAATGTCTTCTTGACCATAGATTTAAATTTATACTTACTATGACTATTTAAAAATGTTCAAATCTTATCTTTTTCAGACGACATGTCCGCTCTCCTTCTTCAAGAGAAGATATCCGAAATGGAAATAGAGAAGACGACTGAATGGGACTTCTAGACAATACCGGTGGCTCTCTGGCCACCCCGCCTCGAAATATAACCGTGAATGTTCAATTATTAGTGTGGTAAAGACGTATTGAAATGCCTTATTTGTTCCTTGCCTGGTGTGAGTTGTAGGTTAAGTTTTCTTCAAGATATCATTAATGGGTACAAAGCAGCAATTTTCCATACAAACGACATCACTGTTTTTTTATGTTTTTTTTATGAAATAGGAAGGCAAACAAGCAAGTGGGTCACCTGATGGTAAGTTTACACCACCTCTAGACACCCGCAACATCGAAGAGATTGCAGATGCGTGGCGGCCAACCCAGAGGGCTAAGATGGAATACTTCTTGTGCCAGTAATTACACCGGCTGTCTTGCTCTCCACGCCGGAACACAACAGTGCAAGCACTGCTGCTTAGCGGCAGGATTAGCGAGCAAGATGGTGGTAGCGATCCGGACGGACCTTGCACAAGGTCCTACCACGCGCAAATCTGTGTGAATTTTGTGACAATACTTTAGGATATGTTAGAGATGTTCATCGTGGGTTTTTATTTTTGTGCTATTTTATTTAATTTGGGATGTATGATGTACTCCAAAAATTCCTAATTTTTTTTGAAGTATGTTATGAGAGTAAGTGAAGTTTGTATGTCAGGATCGTAACAAGTAGAAATCCGTGGTCTCTGCCTACCCCACCGGGAAATAGGCGTAACTTTATGTATGTATGTAATATATAGTATGTTTAAAAAAAAATTGATTTTGGTCAAAATTGGCGTTTAGCTCTGGTGTCCAGATTTGCTTTATATCCACGTCAAAGGACAGCGTGCAAGGGCCAGTAGCCTCTATTATCAGTCGCGCCTCTATGGGATGCAGTTTTTAAGAACTACTCAATTTCATCATCATCATCATTCATCCCAGCCACAAAAGTCCACTGTTGAACATATGCCTCAATGGATTTCTAAAGTGACCATTTGGAAGCGGCATGCAACCAGCGCCTTCCTGCCACCTGTACGAGGTCATCGGACCATCTTGTGGCTGGTCGTCCTACGCTGCGCTTGCCAATACGCGGCCGCCATTCGAGAACTTTTCGACCCCATCGGCCATCAGTTCTCAGTGCTATGTACCCTGCCCATTACCACTTCAACTTGCTAATCCGCAACTCAGTTTAATTGTTTTCAACTTTCGCGATTTTCACACATACTTTGACAGGAGTTAAGGGGTAATATATTGGTCATTTATTTATCTCGATATTTCAGCTGTATTCAGTTTAGTTGTCATTATAGGCTACTTCGATGTTGCCAGCTCGGTTTGAGAATTAGTTCCTAATCATCCGCCATTTTAGGTTAGTTTTATACAGGGTTCCTCTCATAGCTCACAACAGGGTCAAAATCAGAAGTAAGTTTGCAAATGTCGGTATAAAGTCCAATAATTCTTGGTCAAGTCTATATCCGCATATACGGTGCCTGAGATAGTTTTGGTATATTTAAAGACATAATACATTACATATAATAAATTGTAACGAATGGCGTACGCCATTCGTTCGATCTTGATGATGCCTCGTATAGAGGCGAAACGCGCGTCGATCGTGTAGTTTTAGTGTTCAGTGGTGGTGGTGTGTAGTTGAGTCTGTGTGATATATGTTGTTTCGTGTGGAAGCGGAGGAGGGTGGGTTTTTGCATGAACATATATGTGTCGCACAGACGCAGCTATTTTGCACGAGCCCGGCACTGGTTTCGCGGAGTAGCAAGGTAATTTGTTCCAGTTTGTTGATATGGACCTACGCAAAGTAACGCCTGAATCTATTAATTAAATTAAGCGAAGTACATTGCTCCGTTTAGCTGAAGGTCAAGTATCTTGTAACGGTCCAAAGAAGCAATGTAAATCAAAAACGATCTGTGTCGAGAAATGCCGATAGGCAAACTTTAAGTAATCCGGTGAACATTTGGGCGTTTGAACCACCGTCATTGTTTTCTACGGGACATCGACCACGGAGATGACCGATGTAATCAAGTTGTGATTTAACCTTTAACCAGGTCTCATCAAACTTGAAGTTTTCCCACAAAATCAAATACAGACACATGTTTTTTACTATTAGAACAACATTTTAGAAGCAAGTTGTTTTTCACTGTAGCACATTCGAATTTGTATCAGAATATGTAATTTTTAACATAAAACTACCGTGAGACTCGGACATATTAATAAAACGGATCACTCATGTATTTTTACGTCGAGAAATGCCCGGCATGTTTCGGACCAGTCCGTGGTCCTTAATCATGAGCCCCCGCGGCGGTGGCGCGACGACTGCGTACCGAAGCCCTGACAGCTCGGCTGCTCGGCGCGGGCTCCGGCGGATTTCTAGACGTAAAAATACGTGAGTGATCAGTTTTATTAATATGTAGAATATGTCGCACGCTTAGTAATTAAAGTAACCTATTTCTGAATAATACACGTCCCAAAATATCACCTTAATTAAGAGACATAGGGTTTAATTTTGGGAAATATCAAATTCAGAATTGAGTCACTTTAATACTAAGCGTGCGATGTATGTGGGAGACATAATTCCATTAGCCTGGTAAAGGGTTAACCAATTATTGCTTCGGGCACTGTTACTGTTTTTGCCACAAATGGATGTTGATCATCATTCTTGTCGCCGATATACAGCAGAGAACAATGACGGCGGTTTAACCGCCAGTTTGTTCGTCCATTCGCACTGTACTCTGATTTTGGCCCACCAGGCAAGTGCAAGGCTCTCCATAGACTAAACAAATAGAGATATATAATAATTTCGTACCCGTAGTTGTTGTAACTGTGATTATTAAACAAATTTTGTTGAAGCCGTTCAGTTTTTTTGAGTAAATACCTACCTACACCAGCGGCGTGGCGTCGCTGCAACCCAATTTCCGTAACCCAGTGACCTATACGCAATGGGCTTCTAGTCAGCGTTTAACAAATGGCCGCATCAAAAGTAGAACAAAGTACAACAAATCGACAATCGCTCGCGCTGTCAGTCAGCGCGCGACGACGCTGCGGTCAATGCTATTATTTTGTAAAAAACCTATTTGTAACGAATGTTAATAAATTATTATTTTATTCAGTAAGACGTAAAGTTGTAAATCCAATGACTATAAATGGTAATGTAATCATTTGCATTTGTAACATTGGCGTCAACTTATACCTATATTCTTATGTCGGACTATTTTTCTGCTGTCATTTAATTTGACGCTGTACATCCATGCATTATAATACATATTATGATTACCGTAACCTTACCAAAATGTTTCATCACTACAATCAACTCTACGCCGCGTCCTCGTATTCAAACACATCGCTTTACCTGCGAGCCGTTTAATTTTGAAAGATTCAAAATTTCTATAAAACCTTATCGAATGCTTTCCGTGGTGAAAGTGTGGCCGAAAATATGAGGAGAACACAAACAGGAGCGGATACCGAGTTTCCCAATCAAAACACTATATCCTAAACGACAGTAGCTATTTTCTAAATGTCAGACTCTTGTGTAGCATGAACGACCAAGGTTACCTTATCTCTAAATCCATCCCTTTCTCATGATACTGGTTAGACAGAGACACAGTGCGAACTAAATTAAACTTGGCTGGACATGTTACGGTCACTGTAAAGCCAAGTCAATATTGACATCTTTGACATAATAAGCAAATAAAACGCCAAAGAAATTTGAGCTTAAAGTGTATTAGCTACAGAGGTGAGGACAGCGTGCAGCCACACGGCAGCTGCGCGCGCGCCGGCGTCCTCGTCCTGCGTGTAACCGCTTGCGACGTACGACGCGCGGCCCGCCCTGTAACCATACTTATTATTAATTATAATCATTATGACTTCTAATTATTATAAATAGCTACATTAGTGTGTGTTTGTCATTATTTCTGATCAAAATATAAGTCCGGTTCGAAGGACCAATGTTAGGGACGTAATTAATTGAGTGGACTGTATTTCAATAGGCTGGTTTATTTGCCGTTACTTAATCTAACAAATAAACTATAATTAAATTCGGTAGTCCGACGGCGGAGAGTGGTGGTAAGGCGAGTGCCGCTGCCGGCCCGGTCGCTGCTTCGTGACGTCACCGTGTCGTCCTCCTGCGCGTCTCGTCCCGGACATGAGTTGAGCCGGTTATCAACAGTTATAAATGTTAAATAGAATAAAATAGTAAATTTTTCAAACAGGTATTGGAATGAATAGGTGTTAAAAATAATAAGGAATACTAATGTTTGTATCCGAGTCCTGGATGTTATATGTATGTAAGTATCTATTTATCCAGATAAGTATATATATTCGTTGTCTATACCGATAGCCCGCTTGGCTTAGCTTGTGACTAGGTCCCCGAGATATTTATTTTATTTATTTAATGGAGCAAATGTCAGGGATTACCTGGCAACCATGCTGGCAGTATCTTTGGCACCCCTGTCCGCTGCTTCGTCAGTCTTCGCCAGCGCCTGCTTCAGATCTTTAGACAAGTTCTGTTTGAACGCCGCTGCGGCTGCATGGAGCGTGTCCAACTGGAGATAAACATCTAAATTAATATTTTAAAGTTCTGAATATATTTATATAACGCGGGCATTACAATAATATAGCAGATTCCAACTGTTTAGGTTACCATTGTCCTGTCTCCTGGTTCCGCTCCACCATACTTCGTGATGGCCTGCATGGCTCCTTCCCATGCTGCCAGCCAGGACGAACGATCCACTGATTTGGAGCTACCGGAAATTTCAAAATTAACCGTTACAAATAGATCAGGTTAAGTCACGGCATCACCAAATCACATCATTCACTGACTTAGAGGCACGCGGCTGGCATTTTCTTGCTTGTTATAATTCTTATAACTTATGCCTTACCGTAGATAAAAACTGGAACAAATTACCTTGCTACTCCGTGAAACCACCTTGGTATGTAGCAAGGTAATTTGTTCCAGTTTGTTGAAATAGACCTCTGCAAAGTAACGCCTGAATCTATTAATTATTTACGTCCTACCACACAGTACATAATAGTCCTACTAAAGTGACACACTTGTCAAGTTGGGACCCATGAACCTCTCCTGTCTGCTGCACGGTTCTGCTGGCAAGCCACACCGGTGGGGATCAGTGTGGTGAATGCTTGGACGGTCCCATGGCACCCGACGAAGACAGCTGGTGGGCTAACCAGGAAGGTTAGTTCGGGTAGGCCTCTTATAGCCGCGAAGCTGTGGAGGGAGAGTCCCAATCACTCGAGCCTTAGGGTTGTCCATAAAGATTTCCCATCTCGTTACAAAGGACAGTGAACTGGTTAGAAAAAGACAGCGAAAGTAAGTCGCGGCCTCGCATTTTACCCGCGATAGCGAGTGTTCTAAGGGTGTGTCCAGATCGTACCTAGCAAAGGCCTGTGACGCCGCAGAGAGTCCCAAGCTGTAGATACCGCCGGACGTGCCTCCCATGTCAGTTTCCGCGATCTCCGAGAGATCCCAAAGCACATTGGAGGGGTACTCCACGGAAGCTGTCTTTAGGTACGACAGGATTGCTGAAACACGTCACATTATTACGGATGGCATTACGTTTTCAAAAGCGTGCAAAATTAATACATTGGCTGTTATGAATCGACGGGCATAACAACAACATACTTTATAGGCTTTAAACGGCATGAGCATGACCGAGAATTGTGATGTAATTTTTGAGCTTATTGCTTGAATGATTTAACAAAAATCTCGGTTTCAGAATTTAAGCTGTGTCTAGTCTAGACTTATTGAAAACCACAGCAGTAGGTATAGATGCTTTTGCAATGTAAAAATTGCATAAAACATAGGATATGTCAGTAGTAGTTTGATGAAAAGTTAAAACGGCTGTTAAAATTATCCCGGTTCACAGTGCTCAATCCTGAGATATCTTACCCAGTCCAAACTTTTTCAACGTAATGCCACAGTCACCGTCTCCGCACCCTGAGTCCAACCTATTCAGCAGTTCCTCGCTCCTCACCAACTCCTCAGCGGCCTTCGTGAGGCTCGCCAACAGCAGCTTCTGGTTTTCAGATGACAACGGTGGACCAGTTGCCGCCTGTGATAAATCAGGTAATCTTTGAAATACTTGAGTACTGTAACTGTATGCTACTGGGATTCGCTCTTCTGTAATACACTACCAAAAACACCACAGAAAATACATAAGACTTTTTACAACGAAATACTTACAGATAAGCTCGGGTGGTAGGATCTAGTGCAAGGTCCATTCGGCTCGCTAATTGAGCCTCTAAGCAGCAGTACTTGCACTGTGATGTTTCGGCATAGAGAGAATGACAGTCGGTGAACTTACTGGCTACTGGCACAAGAGGTATTTTATCTTAACCCTTCGGGTTGGCCGTTGCTACCTGCTTTTACCGGCTGTCTTGCTCTTCACGCCGGAACAGATTGGCGACTGGATTAGCGAGCAGGATGGCACTAGGTGGTAACGATTCTGACGGATCTTCCACGAGGTCCTACCACCTTCAGCCAAGCTTAACCAAGAAGTACCTTCCTCGCGTCACTACGCAGCAATGTATCATCGTCAGCATGCGTCCCCTCACGTCGCACCGACGCCTCCCCCCCGGCCCAGCCCACGGCGGCGGTGGGCGCGTCCAGCAGCTCTAGCCACAGCTCCCCATGCTCTTTGTTCAGATGAAGCAGGCAGATTTGGAAGCCGTGCATCTCCAGGGACGTCTTGAGGTGTCCAGAAAATATGCGCTCGACCGTGATGTTTTTGCTGTCTGTAAAGAACGACGTTCGTAAAGTACCTACTTTTAATTGTGATTCCTTTAGATTGCTAATTGATAAACCACCAGCGGCGCTGAAACACTGACCAAGTTCCACTTTAATGCATTCCTGGCGTTTATCTTAAATTCTAGTGGTTTGCCTATTTGCGTTCACGTAACGAAAATACGAAACATGAAATTGTTTTCTCTTCAGTCGAAAGTAGCAATAAGTACTGATGTACAGTTCAGCGACACACGAATTAACAAATTCAAAATGAGTGTCTAGACAAAGTGACACTGTTACCGTCAATGCTAGTAGAAAGGACAGAATGTACGGGATTGCCATCAACTCCATACAAGTTGCAGTTTCTACTATACCGTTTACGCTAGCATGTTTACACCCTGAT
The DNA here is from genome assembly GCA_963691745.1 of Ditula angustiorana. Lineage (NCBI taxonomy): Eukaryota > Metazoa > Arthropoda > Insecta > Lepidoptera > Tortricidae > Ditula > Ditula angustiorana. The sequence continues at coordinate 14,600,438 of OY829481.1, read as the reverse complement.
CTGCTCTTACCCAAATAATCTTTGGTCTCGGCACTAATGATGTTCATCTCCATAAAAGATGTTCCTCCCAGATTGTCGATCATGACAGCCACTCTGTCTCCGGATTTCAGTTTGAGATGCGCCAGAATCTGAAACAAAATTAATCATAATTACCAAATATATCCCTCTGCATTCCCCATTGCTCCCAATCTAACTGATCTCACGCTAGACAGATAGACGCGAGACAGAATACTAAATAATTACTTTCGCATTTATGATAATTACTTTCAACCAGTCAGACCGAAAACTTACTGTTTTAAGTACTTCTTTCTTTCTGTTTAAGTTGGCTTTTCCTTTTGTTGTTTTGTGGTTCCTTAGAGGCAGGTTCGGTCTCAATTTTGGATTCCGTGATTAAGTGACAACCCGAGGAACCCTTGCCATCCATCTGCCTAGCCATTTACCAGCTGGTAATTATGAGTTTAAAACCAAGACCGCATCTTTGTACCTATTTTTCGAAAATAATGTGCGAAATGCAATATGTTCCGAAACTTACATCCATGAGATTTTCTAAAAAGAAATAAATGGCGAGGAAACATCTTACACTTGCAAAGCTATTTAATGGTGTATGAATTTTCCAATCCGTGCTGGGTTCCGTAAGAACTTTATCCTAAGTCCTCATTTTGAGAGGAGGTTCTGCGTCCAAAAGTGGAATGTATATAGACTAGATGCAAATACCTGGTCAAGTATCATCACGACAGTCTCCTTAGCGGTGCCTATCTTCATCTTCTTGATGCCGGCTTCTCCGTGCACTCCTGCGCCGAGCTCCATCTCGCCGTCTGCGATCTCAAACAGCGGCGGCTGACCTGAAATTTACCGATAATCCGGTATTGCCAAGGTATTACTTGTATTGTATTTATTGTAGACTAGCTTTTGCCCGCAATTATGTACACATGGGATTTGGAAGTGGCGCCGGGGCTTCTAGGCGGCGTATCCAGATGATGCACCAGATTTCAAGTTAGACCTCCAGCAATACAATTGTGAAACTTGCATTCAATTTTGTGTTGCACTTAATTTTTCAATTTGCATCCATTCTTTGATGGTTTGTTCACATCTTGTTTGACCTTAGGTCCGTCAAAGCAAATGAAGAGTAGGTATGTTCTTATGTAATGTTAGATGGTAGCCCGTAACAATCGCAAGTAGCGTCGCGAGATTTTGCGGGTGGTAGGACCTTGTGGAAGGTCCGTCTGGATAGCTACCACCATCTTGCTCGTAAATCCTTCCGCTAAGCAGCAGTGCTTGCACTGTTGTGGTCCGGCGTGGAGAGCAAAACAGCCAGTGCAACTACTGGCACAAAAGGTATTCCATCTTAGCCCTCTAGGTTGGCAACGCATCTGCAATCTCTTTGGTGTTGTGATCACTTACCATTAAGAAAGAGATCGCCAGCAGTACAACACCTGGGTGATTCTCTCATTTCGTGCAAATCACATGTTCATCAACATATAAACGAAACTACGCACTTCCAAACTACCAAACATTTTTAATATATTTACTGAGATACATAGCGCAATCTGGTTACTCAAAAAAAAATTGTGCTTAAATATCATTGCCAACACCGTGCAAGGCATGACTTTTAAGATATATAAATTAATAACAAAATAATGTGACATTTGGCAAAACTTAAAATAATACTTGAAATAACTAGATTTATGTATATCTATCTTCAATCTATTGAACTTAGATGTTTCTTCTGTATAAAAATTTTAACGGACGTAGCTTTTTTTAATTTAATTCTTCATTATCAGCATCATTTCCTTTACTTTAAAAGTTAATGTCATTACCGGATTCCATTCTCCATTAGTATCATTACCATGCTCTTTAAAAAAAACTCTGCCAATATTGAGTCTAATTACGTGTATTATATTTAGATGCTTTTTTTTATGAAGCTTGACATTGGCATTAAATTAAGAAAAAATTTTTTTTCTCTCGATTTAGGGTGATTTGCACGAAATGAGAGAAATGCCCACCTACGTACAATTGAAAGAATGCATCCAAAAAAAACGTAGCTGGCAAGATTCGTTGACACCTACTGTAGATAAAAATGTTTCTCTATAAGGATCAACCAGTCTAGTCAGTTATGTTGTTCTTGTAAACATCCCTTCAATTGTTTTTGATCATTATTCCCTTTTTTCTTATCTCTTATTACCTGGCAGCGAACAGGCGTTCAAGCAGACGCCGAGTGTTGCCATGAACTTGTTGGCTTTAGCAGCTATGTTGTGAATAGTCGTGAGATCGAATCCTTTGATAGCCATGGCTCCACACAACTGTAAGTAAATTCATCTATCACTATGTCAATACCGGATGGGAGCGAGGATCTCCTTAATGTGGGGACCGCGAGTAACGAGAACCTCTACAAAAACCCTGGGTCCACCGCACCCTGAACGGTCTGGATGTGGGTACTAGTGATGTAACGAATATTCGCATTCGCGAATATTCGCATATTCATTGCATTATTCGCATTCGCCAAAATTTATGCGAATGTTTTGCGAATATGAATAGCAGAAAAAAACCAATTTGAAGACAATAGTAGATAAATAAAATCAAAATCCATTCATTTCTTATGTTTTTTAATGCAATAAAAGTAACTAACCTCGTAATCACAATATCAGTTTTCACTCTATTACTTGGTATTATTTATTTACTTACTTGATTTTTTTTGCAATGAAGCTTAACAATTACATTTTCATTGGAACTTATAAATACAAATGGAACGCATCTCCTTCGAACGAGACTGCCTCCAAGCCATAGACAATTGGCGCCAAATTTAAACAAAAACTGAATATTCGCATTCGCATTCGCATTCGCGAATGTCGGTAGCAGATATTTGCATTCGCATTCGCATCCGCGAATGTTCAAAAAATGACATTCGTTACATCACTAGTGGGTACCCCCCGCACACCAGGTCGCTATTACTTCAAACGAGAATTTGAAGTTTATACAATTAAACTACATAAAAATTAAATACTAAACAGCGATCGGTCGTACTGTTCGATCTTGATGATGCCTCGTATAAAGGCGAAACGCGCGTCGATCGTGTAGTTTTAGTGTTTAGTGGTGGTGGTGTGTAGTTGAGTCTGTGTGATATATGTTGTTTCGTGTGGAAGCGGAGGAGGGTGGGTTTTTGCATGAACATATATGTGTCGCACAGACCCAGCTATTTTGCACGAGCCCGGCACTGGTTTCGCGGAGTAGCAAGGTAATTTGTTCCAGTTTGTTGATATGGACCTTCGCAAAGTAACGCCTGAATCTATCAATTATTAATACTAAAATTATAATTAAAATACTAAAAATACATATGTCAAAAAAAGAAGGCCCCCTTGGGATGGTACCGAAGATACTGGCAGCATTACCTCTCTGTATAGTTAAGCTTATACGCTGCGCGAGGTAGCTGCCAGCTCTTCGGTCGCCTGTGACGTCGACCAGCCTCTTCGAGATCTCTTTGAAGAAGCCTAGTGCACTAGGACCCCATGGACCAAGGGTCTCAACTCCGAATGGAACAAAGTTATATTCGGAGCCGAGACCTCTGTATTTGTTCCTTTTGAGCTTTTCAGCCGCCTCAGCTGCTGCGCCTGCTTAAATCGCAGTTCCATGGAAGTGAGACAATTATGCATCTAGGTTACTTTGCTCTATTTCATCAATTAACTGTATGCGTCGGTGGCGTAGTAGGCGAGGCAGTTCGCGACAGCTTTAGCTTTCATGGCGTTTAAAGAATAAGTACAGTCAAGGAATTTAATTCCCTACCCATTTCGTTGAAATGTCGTCTGACATTCGCAATGCATTAAGGTCGATATGTCAAACTAATTTCTTGCTCTATAGCTCTTATGGTGACAGTTTGCTATATGCTCTTGAACCTTAGGTGGGTTGGAAATTTAATTCCTTGACTGTACATATACCGTCGAGGAATTGCCACTTCTCTCAAGATTGAGTGATGTGGCGACCAATATGTCACCGCATTGCGACATGGTGCTACGGTGGTACATGAATACATTTATCTTCTACCTACTGACCTTGTAAAAGAAGACTTCGCCGCACATGCTTCTGCCTCCAGTCTTGTTATGACTGGAAGCCACGTCCTCACCCACAATGAGCCCTTCCACCTGCAAATTAAAATTAAAAAAATATCTTAGAACACTTTACAATTTCTCAGCAATTAACCAATTGAATTTGAAAGAACCTATCAGAAGATAGAAAAACAGTCAGTGAGTTACAAAACTGACTTTAGAAATAAGTCATCTTAGCCCTCTGGTTAGCAACGCATCTGCAATCTTCTTGGTGTTGCGGGTGTTTATAGGCGGTGGTGATCACTTACCATCAGGTGACCCACTTGCTTGTTTGCCTTCCAATTTCATTTTTTAAAAAAAGGCAGGTAACGGTCCCAATCCTTGACAGTGACCCAATAGTTGACGAAAACGAGTCAAAACGAGAGACGATAATGTCAACTACTAGTACAAACAATGTCACAAGCGTGTCAAGCACTGGTACAGTTTTATTCAAAGTAGGAAACAATAAGTTCAATACAAACGAAAATCTGAATTAGAAAGTACCAGTGGGTAGATTGTGTAGTTTAACCCTGTTCATAATCGCTGCGTAAACTAATGTTAGTTAATATGCCTTATATGTCTTAATCTGTCATTATGACGTTTGCTCTCAAATGAAAGGAACAAAACATTTGTTAGTTTTTAATGATTGCCGTCTAATGTCAACCAAAGTTGTAATTGGCGAAATCCATTTCGACCCAGAGATGGAAAGCCTCGATCTAATTTAAAAAATGATTGTTGTTTTTATGAATAAGAGGGTTAGTGTTTAGTGGTGGTGGCTTCTAGTTGAGTCTGTGTGATACTTATATGTTGTGTCGTGTGGAAGTGGAGAAGGGTGGGTTTTTCCATGAAAATGTCACACAAGCGGTTTTGCACGTTCGCAGTTTTGCGGAGTAGCAAGGTAATGTTGCAGTTTATTAAGTACCTTAATTCCCGCAATCTTGGCCTTTTCAATAGCTTTTCCAAAATTTAACCTATCGCCAGTGTAATTTCCGATGATGACGATGACGCCGCCTGTAACAGAGACGAAACGAGTTGACAGAATTTGTGTAATGATCGCAGATATTCTAACAAATAATAAAAAGTAAAATACATACAGGCGAAAAACGTAACCCTGAACCCTTCTAGCGGCAGTCGGGTAAAAATTAAGCGGAGTCTCCATACAAGACACGTGGTTTCATTGGTTATTTTTGTTTTATCTTTTCTATGTCCCAAAAGAACCGGTAATACATAGATGCTAGAATTACTTGGTGTAAGAATAGGTTATCTCAAAAATTAAACTACTTTATAGTAACGTGATGGCAATGGGGGCATATTTACCCTATGGCCATCCAGGTAATGGCCCCGTGCGCCAGGCTGCAAGGGGCAGCAGCCCCCCCTAAAATGAAATACTTTATCGTCATTTAATGGGGCGCCATGATGGTAAATGGTCTAGGGAGCCAAATCTTTAAATACGCCTCTGGATGGCAACTTTGACTGGTTTAATTGTCTAAGGATAACAATTAGTATCCACATTTGACATACTCCGAAACTTTGCCGAAGAAATACCTGGTGTGATATGGGTTTGATACCAAAAATTGATCCAACACTTACCTCCTCAAAACTTTCTTAACGAGTTGTTGCTAAAAGTGACGGTGGTTAGAACGACCAATAATCCGGACAAATACATAACTACGATAATTCTGTCATGACTGCAGGCAGGTCTGTAAACCAGTACAGTTCGCTGCCCGCCAACTTCCCCAGTGAGGCCTGCGGGTAGGGGCTGGAGCCCTGCCAGCCGTAGGCTAGCCCCACACGTCTGAGGGTTCGGGGTTCCCGACCTCCCCCTTCTCTGATACGGGTCAGCCCCGGCACGTAGGCTGAGGCGCCGATCTGGAGTGCGATTTTTGAATCTCACCGGGTGACAAAAGCTCGCCAAAATGGCTGTTTTTAATAGAAATGCGGCCATTTTGGTGAGCTCTAGTCACCTGGCGAGATTCAAAAATTGCACCCCAGGCGTCGTAGTGATGCATAATCCAGGTCCCACGACGCCTGCTAGTAAGCCGGTTTGAGGAAGACGTTTAGGGAGGTTTTTTTAGAGTCCGTACCCAAAGGGTAAAACGGGACCCTATTTAGACTTTGCTGTTCGTCCGTCTATCACCAGGCCGTATCTCATGAACCGTGATAGTTAGTTGAAATTTTCACACACGATGTATTTCTGTTGCCGCTATAACAACAGATATTTAAAAACAGAATAAAATAAATATTTAAGGGGGCTCCCATACAACAAACGTGACTTTTTTGCTCTTTTTTTAGGGTTCCGTACCTACAAGGAAAAACGGAACCCTTATAGAGTCACTTCGTTGTCTATCTGTCTGTCTGTCCGTCAAAACCCTTTTTCCCAGGAACCGGTGGAGATATCGAGTTGAAATTGATACCAAATACTCAAATCTGTAATCTCTTGGAGCTGTGAAAAAATCAAACTTCTAAGTCAACGCAATCAAAAGATACGGCCGTTTAAGCCGCATGTCTCGTACATTCGTAAGGCACTTAAAAACCTATGGGGTACTTCTCGTTGACCTAGAACTATGAAATTTGGCAAGAAACAAGGTCTAACAGCACAAATAAAATAATAAATCCGAAAACCGTAAATTTGTAGTTACGTTGGTACGGAACCCTCGGTGCGCGGGTCCGACTCGCACTTGGCCGGTTTAAAAAAGGGTCTGTAAAGCAGAGGCATACCTGAATTGTATTTGTATAGCTGGGCTATCGCGTAGAGAACGTGTCCCGTGGGTGGGGACGCAAACACGCCACCAGCCACTGCGCCGTCCAACATCCCACTCCCAACAAGCCCTGAAAACAAATGTTATAGTAACGACCCGACCTGGCTTCGTACGGTTACAAGCGGGATGAAATGTACATAAAAACCTTCCCTATAAAAATCTCTAAATAACAGTGAAACTGCATCAAAATCCGTTGCGTGGTTTAGGAGTAGAAGGCGGCCAAATATACAGTATAAGAATTTCAGATAGACAGGAAAATAGCGGCTTGTCAAGAAGTATAAAAACGATTCTGCTATCAAATAAGTACTCGTAAAAATAGGTATTGGAGTCTCGTACTGTTCCCGTAAAGAAATTTGCCGTCAGCGAAGCGAGAAATACGAATTCCTCGTTAAACGTTCGATTGCATCGATTTTTGACTTTCAAGCGCTCGACACTCGCCTGCCGCGAGCCAATCAAATACGCGAGGGTATATTTTAGCCGGGATTTATTGGCGCGCGGCAAGCGCTCGAAAGTCAAAAATCACTCCACGACCTTTTTTCTTCGAATATTAGGAGAGCATTGAAATCATTTCACACACATTTCAATTCTCGTCTTGCTTCATCTCGCCTTGCCTTATATACTTTTTTGAATTTCACTCAATTTCGTTGCAGCCCCAATAAGAGTAAGTATTTAGTCGTATTTTAAGTTGAATTCCACGTGATGTACCTCCAGCAAATGGTTCATGCCCGGAGCCACCTCCACCGAGAACTGCCACTCGCTTAGAATCCACCTGCAAATATCAGTTAATACTAGAGATGCGCCGAGTAACACTTTTGCCGAGTAACGAGTACCGAGTTTTACTCGGTTCAATTTTTTTCAACCGAGTACTCGGCCAAGTAACTCGGTTCAATCAAATTCCCATTTCGCGTGCGTAGACAAGGACTAACAGATTCGCGCCGGTCGAGCGGCCGGCTCACGTTGATACACCCCTAACCCCGCCCGCGCCTTTCAACTACTAGTCACTTGACTGTTTGCAAACAAATACACGTTCACGTTGCGCATCATAGTAGACAAATAATTGAAAAAGTTTGTTAATTAACGATTGACTGTGTGCAGTACCTGATCAGTGATGACCTGATTTTGATTAACACTGTTGTTTTAATTATATCTACCTAAATATAATGCATTTCTTAAACCGAGTATACTCGGCATTCAAACCGAGTTATTCGGCCGAGTACGAGTATCAAAAAACCCGCCGAGTACGCCGAGTACCGAGTATCAACCGAGTACTCGGCCCATCTCTAGTTAATACTTATCAATAAACATAAAGCACTAAACACCTATCCTTCCTTCTGGCTGTAGTCAGGTAAAAATAGTTCTACAAGTTGTTGTTTTGTTTTGTATGGCGCTGCGATGTGTAGTCATATTGTGTGTAATCGTAACAGAGTTTACTAGCTTGAAGCAGCATACCGTGCTTCGGGCGGTGACCACCCGGTGCTTCGGATGCAACTGCAGCTGGGGGTAGGTGGCCACCACCCCTCGCAAGTTGTCGTCCACGCAGCTTTCCGCCGAGTTGATCACTTTCTTCGTCACTGGCTTGCGGGACATTTTTTGAGCTGTTGAATATAATTTACGAGTAAATAAATAAATACTGCGAGACAAAATAAACAAAGAACTATGAATTCAACCCCAAAACCATTTAAAAGTTAAATATTTCGAGAATACCAATTCGCGGTTTGGAATTAAAAATGGCTAAGAAACATATCTGGTTTAAAGCATCAATTAAATCGACATTAAATCGACAAGGCCACAGACAAACTCATCTAAAACATCCCTTCGTGCGTTAGATATTGGGAAAAATTGTAACAGCAATACATTAAAACAAAAACAATTTATAATGTAACAAATCAAGTACCTGTTTTTAACCTAGTTTTAAGTACAATACAATACAATTACTCCTTATTGAACACATAAAACACAAAAAGGTTTAATATAGAGACATAAAATAAGGCACACAATAGGCCCCAATAAGTACAATAACAACTTGGGGCAACTTTTACTTTAGGGACAATAAGTACTTAATTATAATTAGGTTAAATAAAACCCGCTCACCTTTTTGATCACAAACACCAAACTAACTGAACACCAACACTTATTCTTCTCACTCAATTGACCAATTATGTAATTGTTTGACAGATAATACACTAACAGTGACACCACATTTCCATAACCTTATTTTGGTCGCCGCCATATTCTTAAGACGTCTTATCTTATCTTACAAAGCTAAAGTTTACGACCCTGGATAGCATTGTTTATCTGTTATGACATTTAAAAACTTGCCAACATTTCCATTAATTTAACTACCTACTACCGCCTACTACTCTTGCTTGCTCGCTAGTCTACCCGCTAAGCAGCAATGCTTGCACTGTTGTGTTCCGGCGTGGAGAGAGACAGCCGGTGTAATTACTGGCACAAGAGTATTCCATCTTAGCCCTCTGGGTTTTCAACACATCTGCAATTTTTTTGGTGTTGCGGGTGTCTATAGGCGGGGATCACTTACCATCAGGTGACCCACTTGCTTGTTTGCCTTCCTATTTCATAAATAAAAAAAAACCTACTTAAATCAAAGAGAGGTTTTTGATCTGACTTTTTACTCAAATAAAATCAAACATCTGTATTAAGTAAAGCGTGTAAGATTTTAAGAGCGAAGTTTTATATATTTTAAAAGGTCTTTGAAATAACTTGTGAAAACTTTGAAATATTAGGTACATGAGCAATTATGCTACTCGCCTTTAATTAAATAATTGTCATCTCTATCATCTGGGCCAAAATTCTTTTTAGTGCCTAAATTAAAGATGAAAATGTATACATTTTCATCTTTAATTTAGACACATTTACAAAAATGTAGATGTCTCGAAACATTTTCCTAGTCATATTACGTTAGTTCTCAAACGGGCCCTAATTTTTATTATGAATTTTCTCACCATCCAGGGTTTTTTATTACAGAAAATTCTCATTTGGTTCCCAAATTACCACTGCGTTACCAGTGACTCCTCCCATGACTCCTCAAAAATAGTGTCCACTGCGTTACCAAACAATAGTTTTTTTCTTATTCTGACCTCAAATATTTCTATAACAGTCATTATTCGGGTATGCGTACATCATTCTGAATTTAAAGATAAAATGTTCTTTTAAGAATATTAGAATAAGTAAAAAATATGCGTTAAAATATATAAGGGACGTTTTTATAGGCATCAAAAAGAATTTTGGCCCATCTGCTTCTTTACCGTTCACAAAATCCGACTCTGTCTGTCCTAATACCTTTGACCGCCTGCTTCTTCCAAACCACGCAACGATTTTGATACAGTTTTCACTGTACTTTTCACGGATGGTTTTGATATTGTAAAATGGTGGAATAAAAATACTGAATACTGAATTTGACGACTTAATTGTACCCATGCGAAGCCGGGGCGGGTGTCTAATTTATAATTATATATTATTATGCAATTAAAAACAAGCAGCATCATTGCTCATATGCCTATCTCAAAGTTTTCATAACTTACTTACAAAGTCTTGTTTAAATATTTTACAACTTCACACACAAAACTTCAAACACTTATAGACTATGATTTAATGAGATATGAGTAACAGCCGCCAGCCAGCACCAAAACGTTAAATATTTGAAAACGCTAGATTAACAGTTCTTGTATGAATTTGACGTTACTTAACGTCGTAAAACTTTTTTACTTTTTGGTATAAGTCGGCCTAAAACTCTCATCACTAACAAAGGTTTAACACACGGAAACGTAAACTAACCAAACTATTTGAATAAGAAATAAGAAAAGATTTAAACACTGGCCACGAACATGACGCTGTTTGCATTCTATTCATCATAACAACGAGTATTCAATCAACCTACACCAAAGAACATAACGTTCTAACTCAACATGTCATTAACCTAAAATTTATCTAAACGCCATAGTATTTGAGTGGATATCTACTAATAAGTTGGAGTGAGTTAAATCGTTACAATATGATTGCCAATCAATGCATCGACCAATGGAGGCAAAGGTTATTTTTAGTATCGAAGCGAGTTCTAGGCTACAAATGAAGGCCTGATAACGTATGTGTCTAATGGCGGCACATTACTTCATTTTCTTTGTATTAGAAGGGGTAAACAAGTAAGCGGGTTTCATCGTAAGCAATCACCGCCGTCTTACCTCTGTAACATCAAAATAATCGTAGATGCGTTCATTTGCTCCGATCCTGGCATACTTCCCTCGCTTTGTCCACACACATTCCTCTTTTCATACATGCTTTGGCATAAGGTTATATCGGGTTCAAATAAACACAAAATTAAAAACTAATTGTTTAATATAGTAAAACTGTTGCTCGTTCCGGTGAATTCTGTGATGGAGCCGAAGAGGGAGCGTGAGGCGCCGTAGTACACGATTCTGTGGGGCGCCGCGAGACTGTCCGCGGGGACCGTCCATTCGAAGACCACGCGGCTGGTACCCAGGATCGTGGACACTCGCTCCCAGTGGAACCTAGACAGAAAAACTTTGTTAAGAGGAAACACAAGGGCCGTTTTTCCATACAAACGTCGTCCCCTGTTTCCTCTCTGGATAATGCCAGTAGAGTAATATTTTTTTTCCAAAAAATCGATGGCCACTATTATGCATGTCCCTATGTTTTCCTTATTTTAAGAAATTAATTATTAAAAGAGATATGGACATTCAAAAACCTTAAAAATTCGCCAGATTTTCGGCTGCGTTCATACATTCAGAAAACAAATTTTACTAGATTATATAAAAAAAGAAAAACATAGGAACACTGCCAAAGCCTTTCTTTAATTTTTAATGAAAAAAGTAGTTAAATCGGATAAGTTTTGGAGAAGGAATCAGGGGTCTACGAATCGTTGATTTTGTGTACTTTTAATAGGTATTTTCAGTCCAAGCTGCGGCTGTCTCTATTGCACTCTGCGGGGGGAGGCTTGATAGATGGAGGCAGCAATAGATTTAACAAATACCTATTTTTCAATTCTCTAGACCTTGGTGTTTCCTCTTAAAGGACGACATCGAGTTTTATTTAGTATCATTAGCTCACAATTAGTTAATCGGTTAAGTTTTTAAGTTAATTTTTACTTAACTTTATAATGTATACTTTGCAATGCCCTTACAGGGTTTCATAATATGTTTCTTTATGAAAGCAAATAAATATTTTGAGTTTGAGTTTTTAGTAAGTACAGTACCTAAGTACTTACTCTATGCCGATCCCGAGTATGATAATCTTTTCATTCACTTAAAAGTTAACTGGAAGAGATTCCTTAAAGCGATAAGTTAGTCTTTGTGCTTTGTATATCATATTGTCATTTATGTTTTTTGTACAGTAAAGAATTTGTATTTTTTATGGAAATAACAAGAAAACAACCAAGCGAATTATCCGATGGGAAGTGAACACCGCCGCCCATGTAATCCAGCAACTCCAAGAGAATCGCTGATCCATTGCTGACAGGCCCGGAACTCTCACCGTACGAAACGGAACTATACAAAGGCCCATTCAAGTTCTAAGGTACAGTTTTACCAAAAATATATTCAGCATCGGCAGTATTCGTTTGCGCAAAGAAGCGCAGACCGGTTTCCGACAGTAGCCGAACGTGTGAATAATCCATATTGTACTTTATTTGCAAGCGCAACTGGCAGAGTATTGCTTGCTATGCATTCTTAGCTTTGTCCCGCTTACACAATTCGTACACTGTGGCGCACGGGCTGCCGCCATGTTGCTCCGAAATCGATAGAACAATAAAAGCTCAAGAGTTTAGCGCGCCTAAAATTCTACTTTATCATTGGTAGATCGAAATTTCTCGCGCTACTAAAATTGGTCTACTGCGCAGGTACATCGTGGCACAATATATTTTTGGTAATACTGTACTTACTTGGTCTCCCAGTTGGCGTCGGTGGCGACCACCACCCACTCTCCTAGGTCCAGCCTCTCCACCACCGCGTGGGAGGACCCCTGGCGCAGATTGTTCCGAGGGTTGGCTCCTACCTGGAACATTCGATGTCGTCACCCATACAACCAAACATGGTCGTGGCGTCTACAATTTTGGCAACAAAATAAATAATTTCTGGTCGCAGATCAGTAATCATCACTACCTTTTACGGTTGGGCTGTGTGTGGTTTTACCCCCAAAATATACTTAGTATAGTATAGATTTATATTTCGGAATTCCCCACTTATTATGGACGTGAAGAAACTAACCGGTCACAGCGACTAGATTCATTACTAGTGTAGTAACACAATAATGTCACAGTTACTACACGACGACCAAAATGGACCAAACTTGGATGGCGATCCAAACATTTCAAATGTAAAAGTTGCTATTAGCCATATAGTGCTTTTATGTAATGAACTAAATATTTAGACATTGAGATTAACCCTGTTACTTACAAAGGTGACGCTAACAGTTTCCCCCCTGCTAACGACTTCGCGGGGTTGTTCCAGAACATTCCCGAAGCTCTGGCCGAGCGGCGTGTTGTCGACGACGACGGGCAGGATGAGCGAGATGGTGCGATCCACGTTGTCCGCCGGCTCGGGTCCGGCCGGGACAGAACCGCCCTGATGAGGAACAAAAGGGGCTTAGAAATCTTTGTACTTAAATAAACACACACACACAGACACCCCTATTACACACTAACTCACTAACATACATAATTACATGTATTAAAAACTTTTTGGGTAGACTTCGCGAGGCCCTCAATTCTGGCGTTCATCGAGACTAAAATTTAGCTCCCATTGGAAATATCTCAAAAAATTACAGATTTTGAAGGTATTTGACAGCTCTTTTTACGTATCTCGAATGTGATTTCATCCCTACTGGCGCGTCGAGAATTGCCCCCCAGGTCAGCGACCTTGTTTATATAAACATGCACCGAGTATAAGGTTGGAAGGTTATTTTATAGGTAAGCCTCGCGAGTTTTTTTTATCTAAATAGTAGAATAGATCATTAGTTTTATTGCTTTAACGAAAATTTTATTAACAAAGACACTTTTCAATAACAGTCCGTTGTAAATGGGGTTAACAGAAGTGACGCCACATAGTTCTTAAAATCAAAGAAGAGTAGATATTGTTTATTTATCCGAAACATTGCACCAAAAGCATCATGTTAAGGAAGGCAGTTCGTATTTGTTTATTTAGGTTATAAATTATTTTACTTACATTTTTATAACAATATTGAAATAAAGCGATATTTTAACCGATGAGCGTGCATGAAGAATGTTATGAGAGTAAGTGAAGCAAAGGTTGTATGTCAGGATCGTAGCAAATGGAAATCCGTGGTCTCTGCCTACCCCACGGAGAAACAGGCGTGACTTTACGTATGTATGTATGATATTTTTAACAGCTGAGCTAATTAAGATTGTGTCATTATTAAATTAGAGTTACCTCAAGAGCAACATCGGTAAACTCGGAGAATTTGTTCAGGAATATATCCAGCGTGTTAGGTCCGTAAATCGTCGAGGCACCCTCGTACCTTTGCACCTGCGATGAGAAAACTTATCGATAAGCCAGGAAATTAGCAATTAAAGTTGTTTCGAGATTATTTAGAAATACTTTTTAATAACATTCTAGACAAGTCTACGAGGAAACTTATTCTCTGGTTTTTTAAATCATTTATGGAAGGATAGTACCCAGGTGCACTCAGTCAGGCAAGTCCATTTTTTGGCATCATACGCCTTCAGGCGTCTTCTATTTTAGTATTTCATTATGTTTTCGCGACTTGTAGACATTGCAATAAAACAATTTAAACGGTTCGACTCTCCGGTCTACCCGTGAACATGAGACCTGTAAAGGGCTCGAAACGTCGGAAATTAGATTCGTTGCAATACACGCGATATAAACCGTTTAAATTCTTTTATTTCGACGTCTTCTATTTTGCTGATTATAGGAAACTATAAATACAGATGTCATCTCTTGATATCTTATGGGTAAGCCTATTTCTGCTTACGTCTCGACGTTACCTACCATCAAGAGAGATAGAGACCAACCATGCCTTACAAAAGACGACAACATCGCCTACCTCTAAGAGAGATGAAGATCAAATACTCCTCACCATAGACCACAACATTACCAAAAACAGATAGAGATCAAACTTGAACACCTTAGACCACAATATCACCTACTATAATTGTGAGATCTAGATCAAGCATGCCTCATCTAAGCCCTGCCTACCTACCAGCGAGTGTAGAAGAGGTTCAACGCAAACCCATCGTGAACCTTGCTTCTGAGAGTGTTATACCCTGGTCATACCTGATACTCCTCGACGGTCGCCACGTAGTGTATGTACTCGTTAGTGAGGCCGGACACGACGACCCGGGCCGGGCGCCCGCGGCGCTCCAGCGCGGCGCCCACCACGTCGCGCATGCGCCGCCCCGCCATGGTCGTGGGCTCCCCGGGGACCCCCGCCACGGCCAGGCCTCCCAGCCAGACCAGCGTCGCAGATACTATGCTCGGGTGCCACGGGAGAGGGAAGTTAGCCTGGTGGGCATAAACAGTAGTTAAACCCTTTTCAGGTCAGACGTCTTTGATTTAGACAGGTTAACAAAAATTAGGTGCAGTTTAACTGGGTTAGGGGCAAAATGAAGGAAATCGAATGTCAAATGTTACATTACCATTATTATATAGGTTTGAGGTCACCACGAAGTTAGGTATATGGTCGTTAAATAAAATTATCTTGCAAATTGATGAAGCGATTTTGGTTAAAGCCTGAGAAGTTAACAATGCCAAAGAAATTTAACAAATTGCTTCTTACTCGTCCAGTGGGCAGGAGGATCGGCTTGGGCGCGTGGCACTCAATGTCCTCCTCCGTTGACTCCGCTATGATGCCTCCGATCGCGTCCAGGAGAGGGTTACCCTCTATCGTGCCCTGGGAAAAATGAGAAATTAAAACTAAAAGTCAATCAAAATAATTTACCGTCGGCAAAATCTTAAAAACGTCGATTTTGCTAACGCTGAACGCGCTCAAAAAATCCAAGGAATAATAATATAGCTAGCTTCACGTCGTGCCGTATCCCAGACGCGATCACCGACACTTGACATGATCGCTGGTGTGGAGGTTGGGCTTTGACGTCCATATTACCGATTATAACCATTTTTAACCATATTACCGATTTTACGGGTGGTATAACCTTGTGCAAGGTCCGTCCGGATCGCTACCACCATCTTGCTCGCTAATCCTGCCGCTAAGCAACAGTGCTTGCACTGTTGTTCCGGCGTGGAGAGCCCGCTGAGTTAAGAACGCAACTGCAATATCTTTGGTGTTGCGGATGTCTATAGGCGGTGGTGATCACTACCATCAGGTGACCCACTTCTTGTTCATAAAAAAAATCACAATAATTCGGCAAAATCTTTAAAAAGGTCGATTTTGCTAACTCTGATCGCGCTCAGAAAACCCAAGGAATAATAATATAGCTAGCTTCACGGCGTACCGTATTCCAGACGCGATCACCAATACTTGACATGATCGCTGGTGTGGAGGCCACGTCGTTGCAATGGTCGGGTTTTGACGTCCATATTACTTATTATAACCAGTGCTGGATATGTCAATAGACCGTTACAGACCGCGGCCTAGAGGCGACAAATAGATAGCGCTTGCTCGCAAAGATGCTGTACAAACTACCACTAATATACTAATTAAGGCTTGGTTAAGTACTTAGTAAATCCAGCACTTACACTATTGGCTCAACTGCTAGTTCAGAAGAAAGTAGCCATCTTTACCTGAGTGATATTCAATGTGTTGGCGCCATCAATGGTTCCAGAAGCGAAACTGTAGCCCATTGCCGCTATGCACCCAGACACTGGATCAGTCTGAAATGTAAGTAAGATACTGAAATTAGTGAACTGAACAATCACGTTAAAATTTAGCTTTACGTGTTTTCCAACTGCCAGCTGACGTGTAGGATAGAATGTTGTCATGTAATTAGAGAAGACAAAATCGGTCGGTTAAAATTAATTTGTTTGTCAGATAGTACAGATACTTCGTACATCACAGTCGACATCACGATGAAATAAGCCACATTTACCATTTATGCTCAGCCAAAATTTGTCCACTTCTAAACATGTCGGCCTCTCCTAAGGCGTGCCACGGACAAAGATCTACCGCTTCACTCCTTGAGGTACTGCCTGGTAAAAAAAAATCCCAAGGGGTCCTTACCTCGTTAAAGGTCCTCGTCAGAGGGTCGTACTTGGATACCACTTGTTGAGACATCTCGAGGAATTGGTGCACGACGGCGATTTCATCTCGCAACTCTTCGCCGGGCGAGTTTAACGCTTCCTGGATAACAATTCAATCAGTTCATTGATTTTGTTTGCACCACAGCTTCACAGTAATTACTTAATAAATATGCCCAATGTACACGGTACAGGACCATGACTCAGGTGACTGAGATCGAGTTTCTGTCGCAGTTTCACAGATGTTAAGCTAATCGTAAATACTTATACTAAACTTCACTGCATCTCTGAACGAACGAACGAACCAAGCAACCGTCGCTGCTAAGAACTGATTTTACAATATTTCTCTCTGATGCTTACCACTGCTCCCTCATAAACCGCGGTCCCAATAATCCTGGTGCTTTCAAACATGTCATCACCAGGTCCCAAGGAGTAGCACCGCTCGCCAGCCGCACACAGCAAAAACTGGTTGTCACACTCTTCTCCGCTGAACTCGCAGCGTGCTCCACGAATGTTGGGCGACACATCACCAAGGTTGGATGAGAAGAAACCTGCCACGATAGCCCCCTAAAAAGGCGAGTAATTATTGTAGCGTCACTAAGTTTTCAAATTACCTTATTGTGGCCTCAACTACTACGGTTCGTGACGCCACCAAATAATGCATCTGACAATGAGTTACTCAGTGCATCCATGAAAATAATTTCAGTACTTAGTAAATTCAAATGAAATGAAAATTCATCGAAATAAATAAATTAAAATGATATTATTACTAATGTACAAGATAGTAAAGATCAAACTGAGCAACTATCTGACGCGTTTGCATTCTACAGAGTAATTTACGATGAAAAAAACATTACGGCTTTAATTGTTGTTGGGGTTTGTTTTTAAGCGGAAACAGTTACGGTTTTTCTCTTGTTTTAAAGAAGCTTTAGTAAACGCATGGTGACTGTCACAGTTTACATTTTTAAACGTTGTTTCCCAAAGCAAGCTGCTGTTTCATCGGTAACTCTCACCAACTCCCTTACCTTCCCAACCAGACTGCCAGAGTTCAACAGGGCCTCCATCTTGATCGCTGAATATCCTAAGTTGTCAGAAGACACCAGTAGATTAGTCATGTTCATGCTGGTGGTATGAACTGCGAACCAGTTGAGCACCCCGTGCAGGGAACCGTCTTCTTTCACCACCCGTACCTGAGTTAAGACGTCATCTGTGTTGGATTCGTACCTGAATTTTGCAAAAAGTTCTATTTGAAATTAAATACCTTGGTAGTTTTTTTGGTGTGATAATGAGACATTATTTCAATGCAAGTTGTTAACTCCATTATGATTAAGAATTTAATTGATTGATATATAATTTGGTCCTTCGAACCGGACATCTAATAATATTCAGTACTTTTGTGCATTATATTTTCTCCAGTACAAATTGATGGTAGTCCTTCAGTCCGACTTTGAATTCCTGGTAGGACCATCTAATCACAGAGATTAATATGAAGTTTGTTAGCATGTTTGTTTACCTTTCCATCTCTTCTGGAGGATTGTAGTTATAGGAGTAGGGCGAGCGGTTCATGTGAGCGTTGGGGACGACCGCTGTGCTGAGGAACAGACGAGCTGGCACCATATTGTCGTGGGCGGCTATGATACTCTGCAATAAGAAATCTGTTTGAAACGTAAGCACTATAAGAAAAATAAATAAATAAATTTTGGCCTTCCAAAATGTGGTTTGCAAAGACTGAAACGTAATTTAAAGATATTTTATTTGATATTGGTTTTTGAAAGTGATGGCCTTAAGCTTTTGAGTATCCCACTTGAGTTATGTGAATAAATTGAACAATACCACAGTCAGTATTGGATTTGATTTGAGCATACGTTTATGACTTACGGCATTTACTGCCGTGCCAAGTGTATTTTAACTGCACAGCGACATTCAGTCTTTAAATACGCCAGTATGATTCCTTGTACTGCCAACTTGGACCTTAGTCCTCTGCATCGCCTTCGCACTACATTTGACAACTTCGTCTAAACTAGGTTGATTTTAAACTTACATTGGTGATCCCTGTGACGTAAGCATCGAAGGTCTCCCGGGAGAAGCCGAGAATGGTGACGTCGAGGACAAAGTCCACCAGGTACCCCCCTGGGGTTGCGTGCGTGTGTGTGCCTGTCAGAATCACGTTGCGCAGGCTGTAAGTGTCGCCGTAGAGCTCCTGCAGATTTCTGACAACCTGGTAATTTTTAACTATTTCAGATTATATTTTTCTACATGCAAATCAAATAAAATTTAGCCACCAGTTAGACCCGAAAGACAAGATTCTGATCCCGTAGGTATTGTCTCCTCACTAAGAAAATCCCAACCATTTTTATAACAACGTATAAATTGCATACCATTGTCTCATTTCATAAAATCAGACAAACTGGATAACAGACGACTTAAATGGTACATGATGAAAATACGAGAAAAATTTCGACATGTGGCTAGAATGCCGGAGCAGGGTAACCAGAGCCTTGCTGGATGTTAAGTTATAGAAAATAAAACAATCGAAGTCCACACGTAAGTCGAACACATTGGAGCTCCACAAAAATTTATTCTATTTAGAATGAATACGTTGACTGACCTGCCTCCTCACTGCGATGCCAATCGCCTGGACATCAGCGGTCACGAGAACAACCCTCGAGCCATCTTTCTCGAAGATGAAGGCGCGGGAGAACTGACGAAGGTGGATGCCGGCTCCCGACTGTGACAGCTCTGCATAGCCCATCTGGAAACCGGTAAATTGTATCTAAGCTTCCGCGTTTATAATTAATAGATTCAGGCGTTACTTTGCGGAGGTCCATATCAACAAACTGGAACAAATTACCTTGCTACTCCGCGATACAAACGCGCGCGAAGTGTTTCGCGGAGTAGCAAGGTAATTTGTTCCGGTTTGTTCCGCGTTTATTTTTAGTTTCTTAAAAATTTTCCTTTCTTACGGTGACACTTAGAGCTTTTTTTTTTTTTGTTTTTGTTTTTGTTTTGTTTTCATTTTATTATTTTTTGCCTATTTTGACATTTTCACCGTTTGTGACTTTGAATTTATATTTGTATTTTTATTGTGACATTAAAATTTTTTATTTTTGAATTTTTGACATTTTTCTAGACGTATTTCTAGATATTTTTATTTTATTATTTTGTTTACCTTTTGACGATCTTATTGTGAATTTGTTATCTTTGACATTCTAAATTTAATGTAATTTCCAATAAGTAATAAACGAATCTATCTATCTATCTATCTAATTACTAAGTGCTTGACGGACTTCCAAGACTTTTTGACGTGTATCAAACTGTGTGTGTGTGTGTGTGTGTGTTAAACTTCAATATAATACGTTGTTGTGGCCACTTTCTTTTTCTCAATATCGCTCAATTAAATTAATTTTGTTTTGCATTCGATATCATCAATTACACTAATCGTAGCATTTAAAGCAATTGTTGAAGTTAGAAACCGAGGGCAATTTGCAAGTGACATTTCTAGTTTATTTTTTACCATAACGCAAGCCGCGTGCATCGTTTCCCACTATCTTACTGACTGGATATACTGAATAGGATACATACAAAAGTAATTTCGACGCAAGGTCCTGTCATGTCAGCAATTCCAACGCCAACTTGGTACAGCAAGTCTGTGTCGGGGCCAGGGGGAGGCGAGGCGGGACCCTCTGTGGTCGTGGCCGGTCCCTCTGTCGTCATGTCGTCGTAGTCCGAGGACCCGTCGTCCGTCACGACGAGATATATCGTGGCCGTCATGCCGCCGATGACACCCAGCGTCACGACAGTTATTATAAGTTTTCCGAGTAGCGAGATCGCCATGATTTCTGTAATTAAGTTTAGTAAATATAAGTTACATTAATATAATAGCTGATTTTTAACTCATACTAGCTTAACACTACACTCCTAGCCACTTGGTACACTCTTGGCCTTCAATTCAGAATATAGCTTAGTTTAAGTCCATAACCTTGCTTATTTGCAGCTTATAGTGCTATTTATTGCTAAAAGCTGTATAGTAAATCACAATACATATACCTATATTAACGCTTGCAGCATTACAGTGTTGTCGGTGTTATACAGATGAGAGCGTAATTTCCAGCTATTGCAGTTCGAGTGTATTCTAATAACTCTTTATAAATGCTAAAGTTACCGATGTGGACCTTTTGTGGCATCCTATAATCCGCGATTTCGACCGCATGGAATTTGGTAGTACGGTCAGGATCAGAAGTAGCTGAACATTTTAGTACATTTTCGCTGTCAGTAATGTGACAAATTCAAGCAACTCTCATTTCATACGTTACTTACGACAAGGTTCTTCAGTGTTAAGTGTTAAGATACTTCTGAGGACGACTCTAACTCTGCTTCTAGTTGGCGTATGATGAAACATTCATACGCCAGATTTTTAGTTAGACCTCCAGTAATACGTGTATGTACAAATTAGAAAACCGCATCCAATTTCGGGCAGTTATAGTTTTTGTGTGATGCGCGTACAAATATTCAGAGTTCAGACAGACAGAAAGACACAAATGCTAAAGACAATTATATAGACTAGTACTCTTATAAATACCCCTCGTATTATTTTTTCTGTCTGTCTACCTTGCCGTTTTGTTAATGTATAGATAGATTTGTCGTTTGCTAAGAATGAAACATAATTTATAGAGATTTGTATGATAATTTCGTTGTTTGAAAGTGATTCCTTCGATTATGATTAAACTGATTAACCTTCCCTTCTAAATGCCATCATAATTTATAAAAACTCAAATAAAAAAATAAAAAAAATAATAAAATAATTTATAAAAATCCAGAGCAGTTATCTAACTGCTCTGGATTTTTTGTCTTAACGACTTAAATAAGTTTTTTTGAAAAAATACTTACATTAACTATTTAAGAATCCTTTAATTTTATCTGATTCTTTTTCCAAACCGAACACTGTTCACTTTTTGTTGATTACATTGAGCACTTTTTACACTTATTAAAATATTTTTTTTTTAATTAACCAATATTTTATAAAAAATACTAATTTTTTACACTAAATAATACATGTCCTTACAACTAGGCCGCCAGGCGATTATAAAATAATGCATATCAATCAAATAAGTCAAATGATAATATTAATCATAAACTATCTACCTGTAATCAAAAATAAAGGACGATATAACACACTGACAAGCGTGCTAGCAATATGTGCTGTATATACAGGGGTTTATAAAAATAAATGTAAGTTAAGGAGTGAGGGGAGGGAGAAATCTCCCCTCACTCCGGCGTAGAAGGAAGCGTGAGACATTTTGATTCAAACTTACCACATACTTATCTATCTCTCAAGTATTTCTACAACCGAGTAGGTATTTTTGACCTATTGGCTACTCGTGTAAGAGTTGATCCTAAATATGACCAATATTACCATGTATTATTGGTGCCCTAAGACTAATTGTGAGCTAATTCGGTCGCCAACAATCTTTCATAATTTTCATAAGTGTTTCATGTAATTCGAATCTACATAAATATATTTTGATTTTGACTTGACGAAATAGGTTGTCATATGCTGTTTATCACGCCGCGGGCGTGACTCCGCGGTTATTGGCGGGGCGCGGGCGCTTTAGATGAAGGATTCTACATTATACTGGTAATAGTCAGATAACGGTATTCACTAATATGTCGTTGAAATGCATCGGCGACTCCAAATGCTTCATTATTCCCTAAATCTAAACAATATTGCAAAATTAATTTTCCCATTTGCAATCATCCTGTACATGAATAAAATAATTACAATAAAATTACTAGGGGTTCTGAACCAGATAAGAACTAAGTAAGAATGTAGTCATCGGTTGTTTTTCAAGTAGCTCTTAATAAGACGCGTGCAACGGAACCGCCAAAACCGCCGCCGAAGCAAAACAATGACATGCGAAGAGCAACGGTCTTGACATGATCCCCCCACAAATTGGTGGTAACAACAACAACAAACGGGTGGTAGGACCTTGCGCAAGGTCCGTCCGGATCGCTACCGCTATCTTGCTTGCTAATCCAGCCGTAAAGCAGCAGTGCTTGCACAGTTGTGTTCCGGCGCGGAGAGCCAGACAGCCGGTACAATTACTGGCACAAGAGATTCCATCTTAGCCCTCTGGGTTGGCAACGCAGCACTCTCCTAGGTGTTGCGGGTGTCTATAAGCGGTGGTGATCACTTACCATCAGGTGGCCCACTTGCTCGTTTGCCTTCCTATGTAGTATAAAAAAAACTCGAACAGATTACCTTGCTTCTCCGCGAAACCAGTGAAGTGCACTCAGTGTGAAATAAATGCGTCTATGAACAATATCTCTAGAAATACAGCGGCAACTCTGTAAGTCTCTTTAGAGCCCAAGGCGATTCTCGGTTAAACAGCTGTCAAATCCCTTGGAAATCTGTAATTTTTTGACATATCTCGTCAATTAATATAGGTAATTATTATAATGTACGGAAATAGTCTTTCCTTTATGGATTTATCAATAAAAATGTCTCAATGATTTGTTTTGTTTGATAGATTTTTTACGAATTTTATCTATTTTGGTGAATTTTATAATTACAATATAAAATAATGACGTGTAATGAATATTACTAATGAAGATAAGAATACGAATACTTTAGTACTTTAAATAAAATCGTTCGAAAATGCCAAAGTAGTTTGCAATTAATTATTTTAAGCACTTTATCGGCTTAGTAGCGAGATATCTGGTTTTAACGTATGTTAATTAACGCGGTAATCTGGTGTTTTAATCGTTTATCTGTTTTCCAACGTACACGAATTAATCTTTGAGATATTAAATCCGACAGCTTCTATAGAAGCATGAGACTTTTGTAGTTAGTTGCATAGTCTAGAAAATTTATCTAGCACAACCACAGAATAAATAACGTACATAAACTTCTCTTTACGACCGCGATTAAACGAATTCCAATTTTATTCACACGATCAAAAAGTTCATCCACCATGCGCCAGACGGTGCGAGTCAAAAGGATCGCGCCGCCCGCGCCCGCCTTACCCCCGCTAATCCCGGCGAGGGTTGCTTTCCATTTGTTTTCAATTACACTGACACGTCGGGGGTGAGCGAGCGAGTGCGCAGCAAGGCGACAGCCTACTGCGATTTGCCTATGCCATAGGCAAGGCGGTCGTGCGTATCTATAGTGCGGAGTGGAACCCACCTGCCACAACGCCGTAGAACCATGTCAAAATGGCAGGGAGTCAGGTTACTGGCGTGAATAAATTGGCGTTTAATACCCCAGTTAACGACGGGGTTCTTCGGCAGTGGTTATCACTTACCATCAGGTGAACCACTTGTTCGTTTGCCTTCCTACGTTAAATAAAAAAAATCATTAAGTTTGTTGTTCTTTGTACCGAAGGTAGTGACATCTTAATGTCCTGAATGCAGTGACAGTAAAAACAAACCACATTGAATCATTCGCCGCGTCTGACAGTGTGTACTGTGGCTTAATTGGTAAGAAGGCACGGAATGCAGAGGTTGCAGGTTCGAGTCCGATCCGACGCCAAAGATTTCTCTTTGTGCTCTCATTGCGTATTGTTTAAAATTAGGCGGTCATATAAGAACGACAGGAACCCCCTAGAACGCTTCCGTTGATTTGCAGTAACTAATGCGTTTTATTATCTGGTATTTACATGAAGAATTCGATAATTTTCGTCATTTGAAAGATAATCTATTATTACTTGGTATTGGAGTAAAGATAAATTGCACACTCTAATTATACAATATATTTGACGTCAAACATTTGTTTAAAGAGGTTTGTTTGTTGGCCCATTTGATATATTATACAGTCCTCACCCACAATCTGAAAGAAATAGCCCTAATCGATAAGACCGCCAATTGTTTACATCCTATAAGTTGTTTTTAAATTGAATTTTCGTTTTTTTTTTGTATGGTGTTATAAAAAGTTGTTTTAAAAAGACAAGAAAAATAAAAGATAAGCTGCTGAGTTTCTTGCGGCGCTTCTCAGCAGAATCTTCCATTTTCCAAAGCGCTAGTAGACTCGGACATGAAAAAACCTTTCCTCAAACATTGTCGGAAATGTTGTCATTGTACTCTAAGAAACAAACCGCGAAGGACGTTTTTTTTTTTTTTTTTTTTTTTTTTTGGCTCACGCGGATTGCGTATGTGCCACAGACGGTAAAGGTAGGGAAACGAGAGAAAACGGAAAGGGAAATACGGAGTTTTTAATCGGATTAAATAACACAAGATAGGATTACATGGGATTCAGGATTTCAAACAGTGAATATAATAAAAAATAGAAAAATAGGAAGTGGAATAATATTTACTTATATTTTAATATCATTGGTAGTAATAAATATGTTTAATAAATTATATATATTAGGATCGTTATTATATAGCAAAACAGAAATTGATGTAGGCAATGGAACTTTGAGGGATATCAATTGATCATACAGGAAGGAATTGTCATATAATGGGCAGGTAAGAAATAAATGATTGACATCAGCAGTGCCCAAACCGCACTCACAGTCATCAGATACTACTAGATTAAATCTAGCAAGATTTGCGGGGGTGCAAACGTGACCCAGCCTCATACGAATAAGACAGCTGGTGACTCTCTTGCCAAATTTCATCTTAAAAAACCATGGTTTACACGGGACATTAGGCTGAATAGAATAATAATGTTTACCTTTAGTCAGGCAGCTCCTAATCCATATATCATTCCAACTCTCCTTGAGGAATACTCCAGCAAGGGCAGCCACATCGTGACTGTAATTTTTATAAGGAAACCGGTCACCCTCTTTAACAGCCCTATTAGCAAGACGATCTGCAGTAACGTTACCAGATATATCACAGTGACTTGGAATCCAACCAAATGACACAGAGTATCCCAGCTCCGAGCATTTGGAAAGTAGAATTCTTAATTTAATAATGATAGGAAATATTATTTTACAATTAAATGGATATTTACTAAGAGCTTGAAGGGCACTTTTTGAATCAGTTAAAACTAAAGTTTTTTTAAGCTTACAAATCAAGATGTACTCAACCGCTAGACATAAACCAAAGCATTCCCCTGTAAATACTGACGATTCTGGAGGTAGTTGGACCATTTGTATAATGTCGTACTGGGAGTGGTACACAGCAACACCTACATTACCTGAGGACAAATGCTTGGATGCATCTGTATATATATGGTGCCAGTCGGACCACTGTTCACCTTTAATATAATTAAAATTAACATTAGCTTCCACAACGCTTTTAGAAACCCCCATGTCCACATGGACGTCAGGGGACATAATTAGAGCAGACAAATTATTACAAAAAAGAGGATACTCTGAATAATGATAGGATGGAGCTTGGAGAGAAGTGTACCTTTGGTAACTTCTTACAAGACACGGAATTATCTTATTGATCCAATATCTGGAAGAAACAAACGAGTTAGCTAATAAGGGGAGAGTGTTACGAAGAGGATGATTAGAGAATTGAAAACAGCGGAATAAATATCTGTCTGATAAATATTGACGTCTTAAGTGTAGAGGTGGGTCAACACATTCAACCTGTAAACAATGAATTGGACTGGACTTCATAGCACCACAAATCAAACGCAAAGCTTTGGATTGGATAGCGTCTAGTTTTTTAAGACCATTTAGTTGTCCTGGAACTAGTAAAAATGTAGCATAATCGATGACACTTCTAATCAACGCATTGTACAAAAGTTTGAGTGAAAAAGGATGCGCTCCCCACCAGACCCCTGAGAGACACCTCAACATATTTAAGAGCCGTTCGCATTTAGTAACTATATAGTCGCAATGAGGAACACCTGATAGCTTGAAGTCTAACACAACACCAAGGAACTTAGTGGAGTCCTTCTGCGGGACTTGGGAGTTATCATATAGAACGGATACTACAGGCGGGACTCTCATACGAGCAAAAGGAACAATGACACTTTTGGATGGGGAAATTTCAAGTCCATTGGCATCCAGCCAATTCTTAAGAAGATTAAGTGAATTGGACAAGTAATCAGAAGCTTTTTCAACGTTACGATGAGAACTATATATAAGAAGATCGTCGGCATACTGTAATACCTTTACATCGCTACCTAAAGAAGGTTCTAGGTCATGAGTATAAATGTTATACAGTAAGGGACTTAAAACGGAGCCTTGAGGCAAACCCTTCCATAAGAGCCTGGATTTTGAAGAGAAACCATCCAAAGAAATATTTATACATCTTCCTGAGAGCATGTTTATAATAAAGTTAGATAGCAAATTAGGCACTTTCAGATTCTGAAGTTTCTTATATAGCACAGAAATTACAACGTTATCATAAGCTGCAGAAATGTCAAGAAAAGCAGCAATTACAACCTTACTGTCAGCAAAAGCTAGTCTAATATCCGTGACTAGAACACTTATGTTATCCAAAGTACCCTTGCCACGTCTAAAACCAAATTGATTTTTACTTAATAAACCCTTACTTTCTATAAACCATTCTAGCCGGTTCTTGACAAGATGCTCAGTAATTTTCATTAAAACAGAGGATAAAGCTATTGGTCGGTAAGAAGATACATCAGAAGGATCCTTGTTTGGTTTAATGAAAGGCAAAACATCTTGAGATTTCCATGACTCAGGAATGTGACCGGAAATCATAATTTTATTAATAAGATTAAGGAAGTATAAAAGAGATTTATCATTCAGATGTACAAAAAAAGAATATGGGATCCCATCAGATCCTGGAGCTGAATCTTTAGTTTTAGAAATGACTCCTTTGAGTTCTGAAAGAGAGAAAAGATCATTTAGCTCATCATAACTAAGTACGGGAAAAAGAGGAATTAGCTCAGGTGCCGTGGGAGGCGCCAACTTGTCCAAAAACTGATCAACTAAAGAGGATGGAAGACTAGACGAAGAGTTGTCTTTAAAGGCAGATCTAAATCTTTTAATATTATTCCAAACCATAGACGGCCTGGTGTTAGGGGAAATAGATAAACAGAAGTTCCTCCATCCCTCAAACTTCTTTTTTTTAAACAGCTTTTTTGCTTGGTCTATGGTTTCTAAAACTAAATTAAAATTTTCATCAGTACCACTTTCCCGAAAAGCCAACTCAGCGTCTTTTCTTTTTTTGGCAGCTGCTGAACACTCCGAGTCCCACCATGGTGGTGAGGGAATGTTATTTTTTGCTGTTTTCTTAATTGGAAAAATACTGTCAGCGATCTCTAGCATTGTTCTCGCCAGAGCTGCAGCACATGTATCTTCATCACTCAGCTCAATTAACGGAAGAGATGAAATTCTATCATCGAGTTTTTTCTTGAACATATCCCAATTAACGTTGTTTAGTCTATATTTTAAACGAGGAGGACGCTTTTGAGAAGAAAAACTATGAAAGGGAAAAGTAAGAAGCAGGACGAAGTGGTCACTCCCAAATGAAAAAGGCGAAACATTCCAAGATAAAGAAGAAGATAAATTTGGGGAACAAATAGAGAGATCAGGACAACTTTTTCCCTCTCCAGGAGCAGTTCGTCGAGTTGGAGTGCCATCATTAAGGATGCAGAGGTTATGGAAATCTAACATGTCAATGACTAGATTACCATAAGAGTTTGTAGTAGAGCTACCCCAAGATTGGTGTTGAGCATTAAAGTCTCCTAAAATAATAAAAGGCTTAGGAAGCAAAGCCAACAAGTCATTTATTTCATTATAAATAGCAGAAGAAGGATGTGGAATATATAATGAAACAAAGCAGTTATTGTTGACAGAAGCAGCAATTATAGACAAATCGTTACTATGAGGAGGAAGAGGAACATGAGAAAAAGAGATACCATGCTTGATGAGTACAACAACCCCAGCATATCCATCAAATCGGTCCTCCCTTAAACAGGCAAAACCTGGAATTTTAAAATTAGATGAAGGCTTTAACCAGGTTTCTTGAAGACATATAACTTTTGGATTAAATTTATTTATTAAATAAATTAAATCAGATTTTTTTGGAATTATACTTCTACAATTCCATTGCAGAATTTGAAACTGACTGTTGACCATTATGAGTGAGAAGTTGTGTCAAAAAATTTAAAATAGGGGCAGCGTGGGACGGTGTAATATTACTAGACTGAGACAGTAATTTTATAAGTAATAAAATTATGTCTTTGACAGATTCATTAGAATCACTATTGCTATTTCTTGCTTCTAATGGTCTGTTAGAAGTGGGCATATCATAATCTTTGACTAAGTCTCTATGAGCAGCCACATCATATCCCTTAGATAGTTTAGGAGGAGAGCGCGGTTTCAGGAAAACAGTTTTCCTATAAGATGTTGGACTGGAATGAGAGGGATGACTAGCAAAATTATTATGACTGATATCAGCAATATTTGTATTTTTATTGGAAGATGTCAGGGCATCGGCATAGGAGATTCTTGAGATAGGAGGGTGTTGTTTAGTCGCCTCAAAATATGAAACACAACTTTTTGCCATAGTTTCTTTGATGGATTTTTGTCTTTCAAATTCTAAGCAGTTTTTACTAGTGGCAAAATGTGATCCTTTGCACAGACAGCAACATATGTAATCCTCGTTAACCTCGCAACTGTCTCCAGAATGTCCTTGACCACATTTATAGCACCTCGGAGTAGAGCGACATTGACTTTTGACATGACCGAATCTACAGCAGTTGTAACATTGTACTGTTGGATAGATGTAGAGATCCACGGGAAGTGCTGTGTAGCACATAAATATTCTTTTTGGAAGAACCTGACCATCAAAAGTCAATACAACCGACTCCGTAGCTTTCAGTGAAGTGACACCGCTCTCATTTACTTTCCTTTTCAATCGTCTAACTTTCAAAATATGTCCACAACCTATAGGAACCGATATATTTTCCAGTACTTCCTCCTCTGACCACTCAGAGGGGATTCCTCTTACTATACCCATGCGAGTAACAGAGAATGATGGAATGAATGCCTTATAGTTTGAAGCTAGCAAAGCTGGGTTGATCCCGAAGTCATTGGCAGCCTGGAAGTTATCAAATGAAATTGTAATTCTGTTCCGTCCTATGCGCTTCAGACTCCCATTAATTATATGAGATATATTATTGCACTTCAAGAACCTTCCAAATGCTACAGGATGCAGAGTAACATTGTCATTTGGTGAAGTTTGTATGCGCTGAACATGGATGATGTAAGGCGCAACATCAGATGATAGATATGTCAGCCTAGCTATAGGTTGTGGTTGGGAGGTAGACACGGTGGGAGTTGAACTAATGTCCTGTTTTGAATCATTAACAGATTGCTCTGCAACTTTCTCAGCTGCAGGTTGTGTCAAATTATTAACAGCAGAATGCTCTGAAACATTAGCAGCTGCAGGCCTAACAAAGGCAGTCTCGATTTGTGAGTGGGGCTTGGGGGCAGATGGTTGGATAAACATATTGGGTCGATTTGCCTCATCAGGTGAGCAATGACAATCATCCTCTCTTATGGTCTTTTTTTGATCATGTCGTTTTTTTGACTTTTTTTTGTTACAGTGGCGGCAAATTTTAAAAGTTCGCTTACGTCCACTAGCTTTGCCTTCATGGCTGGTAGACCCATCAGTATCTAAACCGGAACAGTCATACACGGCCACAACATGTCCTACATCAGGGGTGGATCCCCCTGGTTCCCCAGGAGGACCCATGCGAGATACATAAAATAAGAAAACTTACCAAAATATAATGACTGCTATATACACTATAACTACAAGAAATATAAACAAATTTACATAGAATAACTCTATTTACACTAATTACACCTCCCAAATAATCAAATCAAGCGAAAAAAACAATAATTTTCACATTAATTTGTAAAAAGGAAACAAAACACGACCACTCAACCGAACGTTTCCCGCGCTTTTTTTCGCGAAGGACGTTGTTGCCGGCTTTTATGAAATTAAAAAAAACAAACTCATTGCTGGACAGCTAGTGCTCCAGGAAGTAGCATACGAATTCCATTGCTGGACAGAAATTAACTTTTTAAAAAGTGATAGAAACTATGGAAAAATCTCATTCAGCCAAAGCCAGATACCGGGATTCTGCAATTTTGTTCGAAATTTAACATTTTTAATCATGTCTCAAATAGCTTTCGCGTATTAAAAACAATCAAGCACTTTTTCAATATTAAAAAGTAAGCGGAAACACGTAAATAAGTAACGAGTTTAGATTTATTAGTTACAATAAGGATTAATGAAATGAAAATAATGTGTTCTACTGAGTAAAATATAAACAAAAATTACAGTGCGGGAAGAAATTATGCAATTAAAAGCGAAGCATGTGACAAAGTTATAGTCGCGAAAATCCAAATATAAATTTGAAGACAGAAGATAGAAGACAGGAAGGAGTACAAATAAATATCTAATACTTAAATTTTAGAAAACTATTACATATTTATCTACATTTCAATAGGAACAACCCAATAAATAATATTTTATTCAAATCACTGTCGCAGAACGTACTTGGTGACCAGAAGGCGTGCAGTATTGACTAGATGGAAATTCAAATGTTTGTACGTGCTAAATAAAAATCTTCATATTATTTTTATTTTATTTCCTCCGAATGTTTGAGAAAAGTACTATATCTGCCTCGGCTGGAATGGCAATTGCTGGCTTCGTACTTTTAAAAACCCTCGCCGTTGGCTCGGGTTTTTAAACTAATCGGCCAGCAATTGCTTACTTCCCAAGCCTAGGCATTAATCTACTATTATCGCCTACTTGCAAAATAAAATTTTCATTTTTCAGAAACTTTCTTGTTCTACTACACGGTCCAACAGCAACCTACGTGCATACGCTTAAGGTTTAATTTCGCGTTTCACACGACGTGCCGTGTGAGGAGACAATTTTAAGAACCCTTGGGCAGGGAGGTTCCACTTCGCATTGTAGGTACGCCCCACCGCATTGCCTATGGCATAGGTAAATCGCAGTAGGCTGTCGGCTTGCCGCGCGCTCGCTCGCTCGCCCCCGCCGTGTCAGTGTAATTGAAAACCAAAGCCGCGCAACCCTAGCGTGTCGCCGGGAGTAGCGGGAGGAAGGCGGGCACGGGCGGCGCGTTCCTTTTTACCCGCGCCGCCTGGCGCATAGTGTATGAAGTCATACGATCTTTTTGTGCGTGTTAATAAAGTTGGAATTCGTTTAATGGCGGTCGTAAAAGAGAAGTTTCTGTACGTTTATTTATTCTGTGACGCGGGGAGGGGTAAGTTAAACCTGAGCCGGTCATGTTAGACTGGTTGTACTAGAATATATTTCACAAAAACAGTAACTAAATAAAACACAGAAATGTATGATTCAGTTTAATATATTTTCAGTTCAATTTTTTATTGGCACTTTTTACAGGACTTAGAAATTAAATACCTATTAACTTAGTGCTAACAGTAACATTAACTGCACAGTACTGTTCAAAAAATAACTAATTACGTTTATGATTTAGATAGCCTTAGGTATATTAAATATACTTTAGATCAGTGGTTTTCAATCTGTGGCTCGCGACCCCCAAGGGGGTCCGTAGCCTTGCCAAGTGGGTTGCGATCGCAAAAAAATTACTAACGCGGAGAGCGCCCGTCCGCTCGCCGTATCGTTACAATCCTAGGGGGTCGCCAGAATTTTTTATTTATAAAGGGGTTGCGTATTCAAAAAGATTGAACAACACTGCCTAAGTTTATCAGAAACTTTATGTACTTTAAAAAATAAAATAAAAAAGCAATAAAATCTATTTCTATAGGCAAGCTACTAATACATTTAATAAATAGGAATGCATAGGGTAGGCACACCTTTGTTGGCAGTTCTCGGCTGTCAAGCGCCTTCAACTTTATTTCAACCTTATTTTAAGATGGCAGTGGTGAATATCCTGCTAAAGTGTCTGATAATGTCGATTTGTTGTTGTTGCTGATTTGTACGGTAATGTTGGTAGTGGTGATTATGAAGATGTTGGTGATACTGACGCCAATAACTGCAACTTTGGGTGCCAATAAAAGACATGTTTACCCTATTTAAACAACAGATATTCAGATGAAAAATACATATCTTCTAACTAGACTTAAATAAGATGACCATTAAAAAAAGAATATAAAAAATACAAGATGCGTATTTTCTTTACCTAAACCTACTTTGGTATACATTTCATACGTATATAGTATCACAAGACGTGTCATAGTGGATCCGGTCGAAGGACCTTTTTTTTCATAAATGGCATCATTTATAGAACGACCTAAAATGACCTTGTATGTTCAGTAGTGTAAGTAGAACATTCATATCGTTAAATATAATTATAGACACAATGATAACATCTTGATCATCCGACAGGATTTCAACAAGCATCCTCGTCATCCGTGCCTTGACCTTACCAACTGAGCTACTCGTGACTCCGTTAGGAACTGCAAATTTTTCAGTGTGCTCTGTTTTTGGTCATTAGTTTAGTATCAAAACTATTCACAAATAAACCGGTAATTTGAAATACAAAGCTAGGAAGCATATTCGCCAACGCTTGCTTTTCTGTTACAAGAGAATGTTCAAGTGTAACAACACCTTTACAATATCTGGGAGCACGGTAGTGCACGCGCCAAGTTGAGTCAACTAAACACAATATTTATCATTAGCCGTAAAGATACAGTTCAGTCATGACGGCAACATAAGCCTCACAAAACGTGACTTATAGACTAGTACAAATATAATTAGTAACCGACATTTCTTTCGATTTATAATTACAATTACAAAACATTTAAATTTATAGTTTACCGTAGTGACAGCACAAAGAAGATATTGGATATGTGGCGGGACTCGAACATGCAACTTCGACATTCCGCACTAGGCACCCAAGACTATTCTTTTTTTTCTGGAAAAGGGAAGTAGACAAGCATGCGGGTCACCTGACGGAAAGTGATCACCGCCGCCCATAGAAACCAGCGATTCTGAGAAAATAGCTGATCCGTTGCTGTCCCGTAGATCCCGTAGAGCTTTCAGATCTCTCAGCCACCGTACTAAACGCAGTAGCAAGCTACTTGTTTGTGTTGTCATTGCATTCACTTAAATCGGGTATAAACGTGCTTCAGTTATACTATCTGACTTCGAAGCTGTTGGAGAAGCCGTGGTACGGGTAGATCCCGCCCAGGATGTACTTGTAGTTGCCGTAGTGGTGCAGGCGGTACGTGCCGGCCGGCGTGCCCTCCGGCACGTGCCACTCCAGCTCGGCGTGGCTCGTGCCGAGGATCTTGTTGTTGCGGTGCCAGATGTACCTGGAAGGGCAGATAGAGATTTTTCTAACTTTGAAATTCGGTTTGGTGGTGATGCTGTTAGTGATGATTATGATGATGTTGACGATGTTGGTGGTAGTGATGATAATAATGGTAGTGATGATAGTGGTAGTGACAAAGATGATGATGTTGGTGATTCTGATACGGCTGATGGTGGCAATGGTGACGATGATGGTTATTGTGGTGATGGTGTTAGTGATGATTATGATGTCGTTGACGATATTGGTGGCAGTGGTGATAATAATGGTAGTGATGATAGTGATAGTGACAAAGATGATGATGTTGGTGATTTTGATACTGGTGATGGTGGCAGTGGTGATAATAATAGTGGCGGTATTGATGATGGTGATTCTGATTCTGATGATGCAGTGGTAGTGGTAGTGATGATGGCTAAGATGCCGATGATAGTAATAATGAACATGACGATTATGATAGAAGTAAATAAATACAGAAAATATCCCATTGAGTCGAAGTGTATCCGAAAGGAATACTAAATAAGATACAATGAGATGATTATGATGATGGTCATTGGCGTACCCAGGGGGGGCAGGGAGAGGCAGCTGCCCCCCCCCCCCCCCGTGGAAATCTCGCAGAACATGTGAACTCGCCTAATTACTAATCAAAGTGTAAACGGGGCCTTATGCTCTAACTTTTAAATAAACCGCGCAGTAGACACTGGTAAAATACACGGTGCAATTGCCAAAAAACCGCGCGCGACGATGACGGACGAAGATTACCGAATTTAGCATATGACTTGCCCCCCCTTAGGCCAGAAGCTGGGTACACCCATGATGGTGGTGATGATAGTAATGGTGATAATAACGGTAATGATGTGAGTGCCGTACTTGGTCTCCCAGTCGGCGTCAGTGGCGACCACGGTCCAGGCGTCATCCTCAGCAGACTCGAGACGCTCCACGGCCGCGTACCAGCCGCCGTGCCGGATGCTGTTCCGCGGGTGCCCCGATACCTGCAACGGCATCTTGGTCATAACAAACTTGATGACAAGCAATCCTCCTTCGTTCTTCTTTTCTTTCTTTTAAGATCTATTCTGTACACCTGTTCTATTCTGTTCTTTCTCAAGGTTGTTTTTGCGGGTGGTAGGACCTTGGATGAAGGACTAAAGCATATAGCCTCAGTACTTGTCAAGTGTACATAGCTAAGACTGTCAAAATAATCGCCTTTACGTGCGTTAAGGTAGTAAAACTCGCAAATTAATTAGAAAAACGTAGATTATACTACTTTGATGTAAACATTACCATAACCAAAGGTGACCATTTTGTCTATTGGTTGTGTACAGGGTGTCAATTGAAGAGAAGCTTAAAGTATATAGTCATCTCTTTTTTACACATTGTATTGCCATCTGAAGTAAAGAGATCAGCTAATAAAATATCGCTTTCAATTTTAATACTCTTTCTATGCTATACTATTTCTATGGGTAGGACCTTGTGCAAGGTCCGTTCGGATTGCTACCACCATCTTGCTCGCTAATCCTGCCGCTAAGCACCAGTGCTTGTACTGCTGTGTTCCGGCGTGGAGAGCAAGACAACCGGTGTAATTAACTAATTACTGGCATAAGAGGTATTCTTTCTTAGCCCTCTGGGTTGGCAACGCATCTGCAACCTCTTTGGTATTGCGGGTGTCTATAGGCGGTAGTGATCACTTTCCATCAGGTGACCCACTTGCTGTTCCATAAATAAAAACATTTGTATGATTTTTTTTATCGGGGAGGGAACGCTTTATATCTATGTTTATATTTATGAGGGATTCAACCGCCAAAAAAGTGACAGATGTGACATTGACCGCGTTCCAAATCACCTTTTTAGCGCTCAGAGCATTCACACAGTCGGACCGGGCGTCAGCGCTGTAACGCGCTGTGATCGTGATTCGGAGCCGTTGACAAGTGAGCTGTCAATGGCATATCATAGTTTTTTAAACCGTCTTAGATTTCATACAATGTTTTTTTTATAATTATGTGACGCAACCAAATAATTTAATATTATTTTGGTCCACTTAGGAACCAAGTTAATTACTTTGTAACGAAAAAATACCCATCAGGCACTTCGCCGTCGTTCATTCCTAGGGAATTGCCGCCGAAGACTCACAAATGGGGTCGAAAAGTTCTCGAATGGCGGCCGCGTATTGGCAAGCGCAGCGTAGGACGACCAGCCACAAGATGGTCCGATGACCTCATACAGGTGGCAGGAAGGCGCTGGCTGCATGCCGCTTCCAACCGGTCACTTTGGAAATCCATAGAGCCTATGTTCAACAGCGGACTTCTTGTGGCTGAGATGATGATGCTGATGATGATGACTCACAAACAAGGCGGTCACGATGTCCCCGTAGCTGTATTGGGGCTGCGGTTGTTTGGTGCAGTCCCCGAACTCCTTGCCCCAGGGCGCGGCGTCCCACAGTACCGGCGGGACCAGCGTGATCAGCTGGTCACTGAAGTCTGGCGGCTGCGGCCCGGGGTCCAGGGTCACGTCCTGACAGAGTTCAATGGAAGCGATTAAATAAATAAATGCAAACATTTATTTCAGGCTACATAGGTTTTATCGCCACCTGTATCAGGTGGCAGGAAGGCGCTGGTTGCATGCTGCTTCCAACCGGCCACTTTGGAAATCCATGGAGGAGGCCTATGTTCAACAGTGGACTTCTTGTGGCTGAGATGATGATGATGATGATGAGGTTTTATCGGCTACTCACTTTCATCAAGGCTTCAGTTAATTCGAGGTATTTGTTCAGATAGATATCCAACGTGTGTGGACCAAAGATGGTGGAAGCCGCCTCGTACCGTTGCGCCTGAAAAAAAAACCATTGTATTTATAGAAGACTAGCGATTGGCTCCGGCTTTGCACATAAAAATCTTCCGTGAAAAAACTTCTAAATGACAGTGAAAACCGAATCAAAATCCGTTGCATGGTTTAGAGGGAGTAAGCGGCCGAAGGTATGAGGTCAGACAAGAACGGAAACTACTTTGGTTTAAACAGAAAACTTTTAAACTTGCAAATTGCCGTTGTTCCTCTACACAAAAAGCACAAAAATTGCCCACAAACACATTTGTTGTTTGGGGATATCCTAATTTGTTCGTTTGTTTGTATGTAGGGGGTAATCTCTGGAACAACAACAAACAAACAATTTAAAATAAATATTTCACAAATTGAAAGCTATACTATCCCTAACGGACATAGGCTACTAATTCCACGCGAACGAAGTCGCGGGCGTCCTCTATTTCATATATTTCTTCATAAACATTCGCCAGACAGCTCGCGGCACAAGGAACCCGCCGTCCGCGCCCGCCTTCCCCGCTACTCCCGGCGACACGCTAGGGTTGTGCGGCAATCGTTTTCAATTACACTGACACTGCGAGGGCGAGCGAGCGCGCGGCGAACAACAACCTACTGCGATTTGCCTATGCCATAGGCAAGGCGGCCGAGCGTACCTACAGTGCGGAGTATAACCCCTCTGATCGTACCTGGTATTCTTCTGGAGTGGCGATATAGTCCGAGTACACATTGCTCAGTCCCGCCAGCACTACTTTGCTTCCCCCCGCGGCCCGGCTCACCACGCTGCAACATTAAACATTTCCGTAGTCAGGTTAGGAACCTTTACGGTCTGACCGTCTGTGTTCTTAACTGTCAAGCGATAGCGGCTGTTTTTTCGAAAACTATAAGGGCCTCCGCTAAGTCGCGCGGGCGCACGGAGCGGGTGCACGCCTATAGAAAAATAGTACAAGAGCTTATAGATCCCATAGTCTCTGAATAAAATGGTTGTGACAGATATATAGAGCTAAATTATAAGGTTTCCGTTTATGTCGTTTGACTACAGAACTCTAAATTAGTCGCTCACCTCAGCCCCGTATCTACGATTTTTTCAAACCGGAACAGAAACTCGATGTTGATTTTGGCGCCCCCTGAAACTGTAAACCAGGGCGTACCTGCGCAAGCGCCGGCCGGACATGGTCGTGAACTCCCCAGGGACGGCAGCCAGCAGCAGTCCGCCGATGCGAGCCACCGAGCACGATACTATCTTCGGCTGCCATTCGTACGGGAACTTCGCCTATAAACCAACATTTTAGAAATTTTACCATGATCCTAACTCGCACAAACGTTGGTGTATCTTGTTGGTTCTTTGGCTGTTTTCTAAAGCCTTCACTTTCGTTTTATTTACATTCATCTTCATTCCTTTCCTCTCAAAAGAACCTCTGCATAATATTTACCATCTCCTGCGACTTCTTAGCCGATGACGCAACTATAACTTGGTCATCGACGTAAAATTAGAAGGCATTCGACGAGTAACCCATACATCTTTAATCCACATTCATTATCTTTCAAATATTGCAAACAACCATTCATGAATAGAATAAACAACCACAGTGACGCTACACATCCCTGTCTAACACCTCATTCGATGCTTAGCCATTCAGTGTGTGATCCCATTAAATAACAAGTAGACAGGATTCACCATTCTTCTCAGCTAAATAATAAATTAACATACCATACGTTATATTACATCTTACAAACATCGAATGCCTATTCGAACAGCTCACAACCACATGCAAAGAGGGGCACTTCTTAAATGTACAACTACCCTGTACCGCACTCACCCGACCCGTGGCTAAGAGAATGGGTTTGGGCGCCTGGCACTTGATGTCTTCCTCGGTAGGCTCGGCGATGAAGTCCCGCACGGCGTTCCACAGCGGGTTGGTGGTGACGGTGCCCTGCTTGAAGTCGAAGGCGCCCGGCCCGTCGGTGGTCCCGGCCGCGAAGCTGTAGCCCATGGCTGGGAGGCAGCCGGAGACGGTGCCACTCTGAAGACGGAGGGTGAGTAATGCTGATTTCACACGAGGGCAGAACAGCGGGGTGAAATAATCCAAAGGAACAGTTAGAAAGACAATTGGCGTTCAAATACAGATCAGCGAAGTAGTATAAACGGCGAGCAGCACTGTCCTGCTCACCGCAGGGCACAAGAGTACGGCTACAGGACAGTCGATTGAAACAGATGGCGAGGAAAACCAACTGCGCGGAAAAGTAGACCGGCCGGCTAATGAAGCTTTGCTACTGCAAGTGTACAGTCAAGGAATTAAATTTCCAACCCACCTAAGGTTCAATAGCATATAGCAAACTGTCACCATAAGAGCTATAGAGCAAGACGTTAGTTTGACATATCGACCTTAATGCATTGCGAATGTCAGACGACATTTCAACGAAATGGGTAGGGAATTAAGTTCCTTGACTGTACCTACAACATAAGAAAATGCCTGCGGATGCTTAACTCTTGCCACTTGCTATAGTGGTATAGTTAAATGTTTCAATTACTGACGCATTCAGTTGAATGTGCCCTTGCATAGACAGCGCTGAAAGTACTTAATGACTCCAGAATACTGATAGAAGACCCAGCACATACGAGAGTATGTGGTGATAGTTATGATAATTGTGATACTAATGACTTGATAATAATGATGACCCTACTGATATTGATAGCTTTGTGATAAAAGCGGAGTAATTTAATAAAAATTGCTATTGGTTCAAAGTGTGTCCATAAGGACCACATGTAGAAAATAGTATTTTATGCAACTGCTATATAATGAAAGGCCTTAAAACACGAGTGTGGTTTTATGAAACGAGCGTCAGCGAGTTTCATAATAGGATCACACGAGTGTTTTAAGGCCTAATTATATACAGTTGTATACATTACTTTATCTACACACATATCATAACTGCAAAAAACCGTAACAGCAAAAAACCAACAAACGAGTGTCAAACAAGTATGGCGGCAATTAGACCTATCCGTCAAG
This sequence comes from Ditula angustiorana, assembly GCA_963691745.1. Taxonomy (NCBI): domain Eukaryota; kingdom Metazoa; phylum Arthropoda; class Insecta; order Lepidoptera; family Tortricidae; genus Ditula; species Ditula angustiorana. The sequence continues at coordinate 14,560,376 of OY829481.1, read as the reverse complement.
ACGAACGTTTTTTTAAATCATAGACAAAAGAATGAAGTCCCTATTGTCATGTCACTCGAGATCAAATGTCGTGCGTTTAAATTAAAAAATCATACTGAGTTGACGTTTCGTATCGATAACTGTTTTAATAGCTATGGATACTAGAATAGAGACCAACTTGAATTTTGACAGCTGTTCCAAATTTAAACTTATAACGTCACGAGATATCGGTAATGTGATCACCAATAAACACAGACTACTAAGAGATACTACCCAATAAAGAACAGATTACCTACTACCACAGACAAGAAAATTCTTATAATAACATTGGTTGTAATAATGCTGGTCATTTTCTATGGTTTTTGAACGCGTTATTAAGCATTTATGATATGTGTGTAGATAAAATAAGATATGACATCGTTGATATTGTTGATGGTGTTTTATACTTACAGCATTAAACGTCTCCGTAACAGGATCGTAGGGCTTAGCCGTCTCATTTGGCATGTCGACGTATTGATGCACAATGCCCAGGGGCCCGGTCATGTCTTCTCCCGGTTCCTTTAGGACTTTCTGTAAAGCACAATATCATCCACATACACATCTTGTGTTGATAAACTTCAGTTTTCAGACTTAAAGGTGCTACTCAAGCAAGGCTTTACATTTACATTCCAGAATTTTTCTATTTACAAACTTGTAATTTTCTTAGTCTGTTGATAGATTAGCTCTATGATATCATTCAACTTTTATTATCATACCGCGGAAGTCGCTGAGGGTCTAAGTCCGACCACCCCGAGTTGTCACCACTAACTTTGTCACTAAGTGCGTCAGTTTCTTCCCTATTGGGCTAGATAGAGTTACAGAGATGTACATAGAGCGACGAAGCGTTAAAATCGCAAACTGGATATCCACCCAAACATTGCAGATTAAAGATACATCCTAAACACAGGGCCTTTCAAATGACGAGAACTTGTGATAAAACCGCATTTTCTCAAAATTGTTTCTCTCAATTCTCACCTTAAGAAATACTTACCATTGCTGTTTCGAACATCTTGGTGGCAATGATCTTAGTACTTTCAAACATGTCTCGCCCAGGGCCAGACGCGAAGCATTCCTCTCCGTGCAGCTTGCAGAGCAAAGTCTCCTGGTCACAGGCCTTGCCAGAGATGCTGCAACGGGGACCGCGGGTGTTGGGAGAAACGTCGCCAAGATTAGTCGAGGCGAAAGCGCACACTACGCGACCCTGAGATTGGAGAAAATGATGTCAAGTCAACTAAGAAATATAGCTCGTCTTATAGCGTCAACAGTGATACTTTTAATGTTACGAGCGTCTATAATGTTGAGGTATTGGTTTCCATTAGGGATTACAGGCGAACTGTATACATGATTTCCGGCGACTTGGTAGTAAAAACACATTTGAGCTTTTAAGTGAAAGTTGCCATAGCTTGCCAACGGTCCTAAGTTCTTTTTAGAGAATTTGTCATTTCGGTACCCAGTGTACTTAATAATAACTATTCCTCTACACGTACCTTGCCGGGCAGCGTTCCATTTCCATTGAGCGCCTTCTCCATTAGAACGGAAGCATAGCCCACATTGTCTGAAGAGATGAGTTTATTGGTGTTATTCATGCTGGTAGGATGGACTGCGAACCAGTTGATGACGCCGAGGATGCGGTTGTCAGGGGCCAGGAATCGAACCTGGGACAAGGTCTTGTCGGTGTCGTATTTGTACCTGAAGGTAAAAAAATTGTTCATTGATTATTGATTGAGGTAACATTAGTAAGAAGTAGAAGTTCGCTCATCAGTAGCGAAAATTACTAGGATTTTGTTTCCTTTACTGTAAATAAAGAATTCATATACAAAATTCATTACCACGACGGTTTTAAAAGCAACCCTTTCTTTCCTTTGTTGGTAGTCTTACTTAGCTCTCTCATCGGGTGGATTTCGCAGGTACGACGTCGGCGACCGGTTGATGTTCGCGTCGAGTAGCTCTCCCTCGCCGTACTCAACCCGAGCCGGCGTCAAGTTTATGTGAGCCATGGCTATACTCTGCCAAACAACCAGGACCTCGTTAAACTTAACTCTTGCCTTCCAAACCTTTCCACTAAACTCAGGAAATTGATTTCATATCCAATATTTTTTGACTCCAACAAACCACAACACTAGCCATGACGTTACCGATCAAGTTTAGTTTATCTTAGTTCATCTCTATGTGCATCACTTTCTTATTACACTGGTTTGACAGAGACACAGAGAAGTACAGTGTTTAATATCGGTCACACCAGAGTTTTTTCCCCTTTCCAAGTTCAAAAATTTACTCTTAGTTATTAGCATGGCGTGATGAATTTGTCTCTAATTGGCTGACCACCACCTGTATAATGTTTGTAGACTGCAAGATTTCGCTAATTATTCCGTGGTAGCATAAAGCCCCATAATAGTAAAGCCAAATATTGATTAAATAGGAAGATAGTATTTTACTACCATTCGTGATTGAAGTGCCAAATACAGGCAGCTCGTAAAAAATGATAATATAAAGAAAAGAATAGAAGAAAATAGTGTTAGTCGTCGCAGCCATCGGCAAGGCACTGTCGCGAGGATTCATGAGTAAGGACCACGAACTGGTCCAAAACAAAACTTGTTCTTCGTTGTTCTTTGAAAAGTGGTAGATTAAACATGAGATGAAAAGTTTGGTAAACTGTAAAACCTCACAGTCTTACCTTATAGATCCCAGCAATGTACGACACGTAAGTCTCCTTGACGAAGCCTAGGATAGGCAGGTCAAAGAGGAAGTGCATGAGGAACCCACCGGGCGTGGAGTGGGTGTGGGTGCCGCTGATTATCACGTTGTGCTCGTTGTAGATGTTACCGAAGCGTTTTTGGAGACGTTTTACTATCTGAAAGTGTTGATACGCACTTATGATAACTGACAAGTAGTGTATTTAAATCAGCTTTACTTAGGTGCTTCGGTCACGTAAAATTAAGATTTAGCTAGTAGGCAGGTCATCGCGCAAACAGAAGAGCTTAGCTTTCTGTATTCCGCGTTCCTTAGAACGAAGTTGTACGAGTGTTCTCCATTTTGGCGGGACATGTCATTTTCTACTTCAGTTGGTTCAGTAACTTCTTGGTAGGTCATGTTCTTGTTTTGGTAGATCTCAATACATGACATGCCTCGCTAAAGGGGAGTTCTGGCATGAGCGTTGTATAACTTGTGGGCTCGGTCAATCGATCAATCACAGTCTACCTTGCTAGCCCGTAATGTAACGAAACTTACATGTAGGAACTGGTACCCTGACCCTTCACCCTTACTGTGTAGGTACCTCTATGACAAGATTCCATAGAACTACATCATATTTCATACTCTTTCTTAAATTCTTCATTCTGATGATAGAACTTGGTCTCTATGAAACCTTAATCTAGAATATCGTAAGCATACGGTTAAGATCCTTTCTCATAAACACAAATAAAGCTTCGACTGCGTACGATCTAAAGCATTGAAGCGAGCATTGTTAGAGTATCTCGTACATTACGTACCTACCAAGGATAGCAGTCACTATTAAAGTCATGCAATAATACTCACTTCCTTCCTAACCCCATGCCCCATCATAGGGGCATCAACAGACACGAAGACGACCCGCTGTGTGCTGTTGCCGTTGTCATCAGCCATTACGAAGGCTCTAGAGAACTGCCTTAAGTGGACCCCGTGACCGATCTGCTGGAAGTGTGCGTAGCCCATCTGGAATAAAATGTTCCATGAGAATATGTCTTAAGGTGCTATACAAAATAGGTACAGTCAAGGAATTTAATTCCCTGCTCATTTCGTTGAAATGTCGTCTGACATTCGCAATGCATTAACATAGACTTATTATGGGAAGACTGAGGTCGTGCGTGTCTCCGAAAGGGACAGCAAATACACACACATGAATATTTAGGGTTACCATCTGTAAGGCAGTTTTCCCTGGGATCATTTACGATGTCAATATAAAAACAATATTTTTAAATTGAAAAAAAGAATTACTTTTGGAAAATGTTTTTAATAATTAACAGGAATTTATAAAATCACTCTTAATAATAACAATGGTACCTAATTAAAGCGAAAAAAGTTGGAAATAATTATGTAGTAAACCCACACTGTAACAATAGATTTCGGTCAAAGTGTTGACAACACATTCAGGAAGATTCCAGTAGGTGCAATCCATGATTCCCGTATATGTGGTTCGTGGGGGAATCTGGAAGTTAAATCCAGAATACACTTCAATTAAATTATTTGTAAAATGATTGGCCTTTAACTTCTTTTGTTCCATGTCATATTATAAAACGAAGGGGCAATTAACGCTACGACTTTTCGCATGCGAGTTGCGTTACATAGCTGAGTTCGATTGATCGATTGACCACAACATACCTCAGTAGCCGCAATGTAATGCAACTAGCATTCGCGAACTCGCACCATGTAAATGGCCCCTTATGTTAAGGAAATTCGCCTTATAAATAGTCGACCAAGAAACAGCATTATCACCCTAAAATAGGATTCAATGTTATTCACAAGTCATAAAAAGTCAAGGCTTTGTCAAGGTAAAATCGCATTAACACTTATAAAAAAATGTGACAAGTTGCCTTATTGCGATTTTCCTCGATTATGAATCGGTGTCAAAACTTGAAAGAGAACTTTATCGGGAAAGTTCATAAACAAATGCTTATAGTTGAGTTGAGGAGTGGATGGAAGACAGGGGTCTTTCATCCACTGGAGGGGGGGAGGGGGAGGGGGGGGGGAATTAGACGTATTGCAGAAAGCAGCGACTTTGACATGGACATTCAGCTCGTTCTTTAACATAGACTTATTATAGCTTTCTCTTTCTACGTTCTTTAACCTTTCTAACCGTAGTTGTTTTTAGAAACAAGTGAAAAGTAGAGCTCGCCATCCCCGGATTTTTAGTATGACCAATCTAGGGATGGCAAGCGCTTTTACAAATGTTCCAACTGTGTAAAAATTACAGTTACAAGTTGCGTAACTGTACGTGAAGTGACACCATACCCAGTTAGATAATGTAAAGTATAAACGAACCTGTTTCATATTTCGTGTCAAACGTTTTGTGCCCGCATTGAACTTTTCCCAGCGGGTTTCCTTAATAGCCCTGCAGCGGCATAAGCTTACTAGCATGTTTTAAAACTGGTTTTACATTCACAAGCCCAGTTTTCCTTGGGACTGTTTACAAGAACTGGGTCTGAGTCTTAACTTGAGGCTATTCGCAAACATTTTCGGCAAATAGTGGTAAATGCTATTTGCCGAAAATGCTAGTTTAAAATTTGAAAGCCGAACTCAATCATTAATAGATTCAGGCGTTACTTTGCGGAGGTCCATATCAACAAACTGGAACTAAACAATACTACTGAATGGTACTGGTCGTACTATTTGATCCGGATGATGCCTCGTTTAGAGGCGGAACGCGCGTAGATCGTGTAGTTTGAGTGTTAAGTGGTGGTGGCGTATAATTGAGTCTATGTGATACAAATATGTTTTTTCGAATTGGCATGAAAAATATATATTATTATTATTTATTTGTATCAGACATCTATGTGGTCCATATAGTTTGTTAATTACAAGAAAACTTACGCAACTATGTTAGTATACTAAATCTAAAAATAAAAGCTAATTGACATTATTTTTTTGGGATATGAATAGACACCCAGTGTCTAATAAAAGGGTTGTCTATCCTTTCCCTTATTGCACCCAGGAAGCTGTTGGTGCCGCCACGCACACGAGACAACATAGATGCCGCCCGCTTTCGCATTATGGCATAATAGTCGTCCATAAGGGCCTCAGCAAACATGTGGGAAGCACTGCAGTAGCGTGGCATATATGTCGTACAGACGCAGCTATCTTGCACGTGCACGGCACTAGTTCCGCGAATAAGCGAGCTTATGTGGTTCCAGGTTGCCGAACTCAATCAGTAAAAAATATTTTACATACCTAAGCACATGCAACTCTTGCTACTTAGTTTGACATACGTTACTTTAGTATAGCTGATAACTTAGTGCTGGTCAAAAATCATGAGTACCCTGGTACTCGTTGGGAACAAATATTAAAAAATATCCCATCTTGTAACAGTGTGACCGGTTGGGATTTTTGCAGCAAGAATTGTTCCCAACGATTCAGTGTGACAGTTGCGGGTGTGCCTCGTTGGGAATAAATATTAAATGCTGTCCCATCTAGTAACGCTGTGACTAGTTGGGATTTTTTGGAGCAAAAAGTATTCCCAACGAGTCACAGCACCTGTGCTGTATCAGAAATCACGAGTACCCTGGTACTCGTCGGGAACAAATATAAAAAAATGTCCCATCTTATAACAGTGTGACCGGTTGGGATTTTTTTAGTAAAAATATTCCTAACGAGTCACAGTGTGACAGTTGAGGGTGTGACTCGACGGGAACAAACCAATTTGCAGAGCCCCAATAATTGAGAGGCACTTCAAGAAGAAAGAAATGGGTATTCAAAAACTTGGAGTAGTAACGCCATATTAAAAACGCGGCATTAAAATGGTACCTACCAATGGCTTGGGATTAACAAACCCTTATTTCTTTGTTCATACTTATTACATTACATTAAACGAACACTTTAGCTGTACTCTCATACGTACAGTCAAGGAATTAAATTTCCAACCCACCTAAGGTTCAATAGCATATAGCAAACAGTCACCATAAGAGCTATAGAGCAAGACGTTAGTTTGACATATCGGCCTTAATGCATTGCGAATGTCAGACGACATTTCAACGAAATGGGTAGGGAATTAACTTCCTTGACTGTACACTTTTTTAGCGCTTCTAACCATTATAATCTGACATACCCAGGAAGATAATACTCGTAATACAATCCTACTAATATTATAAATGTGAAAGTTTGTATGTTTGGATGTTTGGATGTTTGGATGTTTGGATGTTTGTTACTCAATCACGCAAAAACAACTGAATGGATTTGGATGAAATTTGGCACACATATAGTTTATAACCTGGATTAACACATAGGATACTTTTTATCCCGTAAAAATGCATAGTTCCCACGGGATAGCGATAAGTGAGTTATACGCCGCCGTGACGTCATGAGCAGCAAAGCAACTAATTCTCATTAATTTGTCCAGGAAATATTGCAGATTGCATGTTTCAATTAAACAAGTCTACGCGGACGAAGTCGCGGGCAAAAGCTAGTATTCTATAATGTAGGAATGCGATTAGGTGTTATACTCTTCTCCTCCCTCCTTGCTACTAATCTTTACATAGTATGAAGCAAAGTCGCCATCCATTCCTGTCTGTCTTCAAATCTTCGGCCGCTAACTCCTCATAAACCACGCAACGGATTTTGAGACAGTTTTCACTGTCATTCAGAGATTATTTTACGGAAGGGTTTTTTTTATACAACATAGAAGGCAAACGAGCAAGTGGGTCACCTGATTGTAAGTGATCACCACTGCCCATAAACACCTACCAAGGAGATGGCCGATGCCAACCCAGAGGACTAAGATGGAATACCTCTTGTGCCAGTAATTGCACCGGCTGTCTTGCTCTCCACGCCGGAAAACAACAGCGCAAGCACTGCTGCTTAACGGCAGGATTTGCGAGCAAGATCGTGGTAGCGATCCGGACGAACCTTGCACAAGGTTCTACCACCCGCGTTTTTATGTACATTACATCCTCACTATGCCGTTCGAAGCCGGGGCGAGTCGCTAGCAAAACCATAATATGTAATAAATTACAGCATAAAATACCGATTAAATTAATAGTCAATCATCAAATTAACGCACGTTACGCAAAAACATGCAAATATTCCATAACAATTAACTAATAGCCCAGATATACTCGTAGGTAGTGTTGACTTTGCGAACATCAAATGACTCACAGTCTAAATGATGTGATGACATGATCTGAAGCGGACAAACAAAGAACACGCTAGTTCGGAAAAGGCATATATATCTAAAGTAAAGTGCGCTAGCGCAAATGGTCAATATTTGCGCTAAAGACTATAGGTACCGGCCTTAACATGACAGCCCTGGTTTAGTTTAACCCCTCCCTGTGTCTCTGTCTAACTAGTGTCATAAGAAAGGGACGCAGATAGAGATAAACTAACCTTGGCCAGTCATGCTAGGGCCACTGCGCTCTCCATACCAACGGCGATGACGTTTTCCAGTCTATAAACCTCATGCTGTCGCGGTGCTTTTCAGTATGCTGTTGTTATTCCCATAGAACTAGGTTTGTGCGTTTTGATTTTTAAAATATTCTTTATATGTAGTTTTGAAAGTAGATTGTAGATTTTTTATTTTGTTTGAAACTCCCTAAATGCAAGTATGTAAGTATGTATTCTCAAATCTATGAAGATTATTTAAAAAATCAAAGCCTACAAACCTAGTTCTAAGTACTTCTAAGACATAACAACAGCATGCAAAATAATCATGGGTCTAAGTTAAGGTTTAGAGGGTGGAAAACGTTACCGCCGTTTGTATGGAGAGTGCTTTTTGATATTTGGTACTCAATCCTCTTAGGTTGTGGATGGTAGGACCTTGTACAAAGTCCATTCGGATCGCTACCACTGACTTGCTTGCTAATCTGGCCGCTAAGCAGCAGTGCTTACACTGTTGTGTTCCAGCGAGGAGAGCAAGACAGCTGGTGCAATAACTGACACAAGAGGTATTCCATCTTAGCCCTCTGGGTTGTCAACACATCTGCAATCCCTTTGATGTTGCGGGCGGGTGTCGATGGGCGGAGGTGATCACTTACCATCAAGTGACCCACTTGCTCGTTTGCCTTCCTATGTTGTATAAAAAAGGTTTAGAGGGTGGAAAACGTTGCCGCCGTTTCTATGGAGAACGCATTTTGAGGTTTGGTTCAATCCTATCAAGTTGCGTCTCGAATAATGGCTCGGTTACGACATCATCCGTGAAATGAATGGACATGCCTCGCCGTTTTGAGTCTCGCAATTCATCATGGGGACCTTGACCGCCAGTCAGTGCACTCGCACGAATCTTCTCGACACGCGTTGACTCAGTACGCCACGTTCTAACTAGACCAGGAAGAGCGAGACGCACTGAGTTACGTAGCGAGTTAACGAGTATCGAGAAGATTTGTACTAGGTGCACATTAAAGTCCTTTTGTCGCTGTTACGAGTAGAATGGAATTTTATTATAGGTACTTTTTAAAAGCGCGCCCCGCTCGTTTTTTTTATACAACATAGGAAGGCACACGAGCAAGTGGGTCACTTGATAGCAAGTGATCACCACCGCCCATAAACACCCGCAACTCGAAGGAGATTGCAGATGCGTTTCCAACCCAGAGGGCTACGATGGAATACCGGTTATGCCATTAATTTCACTGGCTGTCTTGCTCTCCACGCCGGAACACAACAGCGCAAGCACTGCTGCTTTAGAATTAGCGAGCAAGATGTTGGTAGCGATCCGGACCAACCTTGCACAAGGTCCTACCTTCTTCTTCTTCTTCAAGTGCCTCTTCAATCCTGAAGGTTGGCCGCTAGCTTCTTGAACTCCTTCTTGTCCATTGCGAGCCGGAACAGCTGCTCGACGGAAGTGACACCGGTCCACTCTCGGATATTGCGCAGCCACGACTTCTTTCTGCGTCCAACGCGTCTCCTCCTTTCAATTTTGCCCATCATGATGAGTTGGAGCAACATGTATCTGTCGTGCCTAAGCACATGACCCAGATATTCAATTTTGCGCTTCTTGATGGTTTGCATCATTTTGCGGGGCATGCTGACGCGCTGGAGCACGGTTTCGTTTCTCACTCTTTGTTTCCAGCTAATGCGCAACATACGACGGTAGCACCACATTTCGAAGGCTTCGAGGCGTCTCTTGGTGTCTTCTTTTAAGGTCCATCCTTCACAGCCATACATGACAACAGGCCAGAAATAACAAAGAAGTATTCTTACTCGGAGCTTTATATGTGTTTGACGACAACACAAAACCTTTCTCATTTTATTAAACGAGGCTCGGGAAAGTTCTATCCGGGTCCTACCACCCGCGTCTAATGACAATCGAGCGAAGCCGCGGGTAAATAGTCCTATAATATATAAATAAATAAAGCACAGATTTACATAGAGTAATCTAGTCTTATATAATTTGTAATTATTGCGATAGAAGCAAAGAAGAAAGAAGTAAAAAATGGAAAGGAAAGATCGAAAGAAATGTGTGTATGTCCGTAATAACAACTTTAATCAGATCGCCGATAAGGTATCGGCAGATATCGTTGCACACCTAGGACAACTAATATCGAATAACATTAGTAGTTTAGCCAAAATGCGGCGAAAACAATGAAATAATTTAATTTAATCATCATTCATCATTATTCCATTTTTCATAGTTTAATTAATAATTTTAGTATTTGCTGAAATAATTATACTAACATTGCATCGCGCTCTGCTTAAAGATCGCTGCAAAAGTGGCTGTGAACTATCTATGGTCTTAAATCTTTTTTTTTTCTCCACCGGTTTAAGCACACTACAATCAAAGTTAAAAGTCAAGTTAAAGTCAAAATATCTTTATTATATTTAGATTAGACTGGCTTTGTCAGAAAAACCACCGGTTCGGAAATAACGTGTGAAGGAAAATACCAGCTATTTTTTTTTTTAAAACCTACAATGCCGTTTTTATCGTAAGTATCTACTAATATGGCAGCTGCATATGGATTGTATTCTAAGAAAACTTTTTGTAGCTGCATGTAGATTTAAGAAAACTATTTGTAACTATGTGTAGGTCTAAGAAAATATTTGTAACTATGTGTAGGTCTGAGAAAACTATTTGTAACTTAGGTGTAGGTCTATGAAAAGTATTTGTAACTATGTGTAGGTCTGAGAAAACTATTTGTAACTATGTGTAGGTCTGAGAAAACTATTTGTAACTTAGGTGTAGGTCTATGAAAAGTATTTGTAACTATGTGTAGGTCTGAGAAAACTATTTGTAACTATGTGTAGGTCTAAGAAAAGTATTTGTAACTATGTGTAGGTCTAAGAAGAAAACTATTTGTAACTAGGTGTAGGTCTGAGAAAACAGAAAACTATTTGTAACTAGGTGTAGGTCTAAGAAAAGTATTTGTAACTATGTGTAGGTCTGAGAAAACTATTTGTAACCTTGTGTAGGTCCACAGTAGGTCTAAGAAAAGTATCTGTAACTAGGTGTAATTCTAAGAAAAGTATTTGTAACTATGTGTAAGTCTAAGAAAACTATTTGCAACTATAAATAGATCTCAGAAAGCTTTTTATAACTATAAAGTAAGTAGCAGTAGGTAGTAGGTCTAAAACCACCTGACACCATTTAGAACCATTATCCTAGTAACATGCCCACTTCTCAAACCTGGTGTCAATCATTTCCTGGTTTAACTGCATTACAAGGGGTAACGACTCATTGTACTCACAAAGGCGATCTCAGCGGGGGGTCCGGTGACGTCAGCGATGCCCACGCCGACGCGCAGCGCGTGCGCAGCCGTCAGCAATACCGCGCACAGAGCCGTGAGTTGAAACATCCTGGAATGTAAGACATTAATTAATAAGTTATAGTTTTATTTGTATGTAAGTCAAAGTCAAAATCAAATATTTTTGTTGTTCGAATGCGAGTTAACAAATAAGGTCTTAAATAAAATAAATCCGTTCTGCACTTTCATTCGCATCCGGCATACATTTTACATTCACAATTCTGTACAGTTAAATCAACACAATAATAATGTCAGATGGATAATAAAATTTATAATTAAATTAAATAACATTATGACATATTAATAAAACGGGTCACTCACGTATTTTTAAGTCGAGAAATGCCCGAATTGTTTCGGAACAGTCCGTGGTTCTTAATCATGAGTCGACTCGACTCAAAAACACGTGAGTGATCCGTTTTATAGTGATATGTCCGAGTCTCAGGCAGTTTATGTTTATGTTTATGTTTAGTTTTATGTCAGTTATATTTCGATGTAGTCTATAGAGACTGAAGAGATAGAGTCTGAAGAGAAAAGAGAGAAAGCGAGCGAAACACTATAGAGTGTTTCGCTCGCTTTCTCTCTTTTCTCTTTCTTTCCCTAAGATCATAGACAGAGATTTTGTTTATGTTCTGAGCTACGGCCCGATGATGTCGCACCAACGTCATCTGAATTCAACTCGTGCGCACCGCTGACATTGGCCGTTCCTTCCGCAGCACGTGGTTGTGGCGGAAAATGTAGACTATGCCGTTGTTCCTGCTACTGCCCTTGCGTTTACGGATATTGTCGTCAACCAGACAGTGGCTTTTTTATTGCTTTTGCTATTTACCTTCTCTATTAAGCGGAGTGTGAACCCAGCGCTCTCCATACAAACGGCGATAACGTTTTCCATCCCCTAAACCTTAACCTATTGCCATGATTTTTTGGTATGTTGTCATTATGCCCTAGAACTAGGTTTGTATGTTTTTATTTTTTAAATATTCTTAATATTTTCAAAAATATTGACGTTTTTTTGTTATGTATGAAACTCCTAAAATGCAAATATTGTCAAATCTATGAAGAATATTTAAAAAATCAAAATATACAAACCTAGTTCCTAGACATAACTACAACTTACCAAAAAATCATTGCCATAGGTTAAGGTTCAGGGGGTGGAAAACGTTATCGCCGTTTGTATGGAGAGCGCTGGGTTCACACTCCTCTTAATAGCAAAGTAAAGCAATAAAATAACAACGTGGACTATATCCTACAGTTCCTGGCAAACAACTTGAGCACTGACCTTGACTGCGCAGTCGCCGTTTCTAGTACAAAGGCGATGCGCTAACTCGATTTAAGTTGTTTGCCTGCAACTATACCTTCCGTCGAACAAAGACGGGACGCATCCAGTAGAATTCTGGCACAGACAATATTTGAAAACAAGAACTCACTTCACATTAAAGTATCACGTTAGCACAGACTTTCTTGTTTCAAGCGTAAAGGCCAAGCCACACCGGATGCGGAAGCAGCACGGCTCCAGCTCGCTTCGTAGAGCTGCGTTACGTGCACGCAACGCAAGCGACGTGGCATCTCAACATATAATTCCATACATTACAACCGGCCTGTGCACGCGCGTCTCTGGAGCCGTGCTGTATAGCTGTATACGCATGGGGTGTGGCTTGGCCTTTAATCCGATCGCTACAGAAATTTTCACCAGAAAATGTGCTTATTTGTGGCCCAATTACTTATTTGAAAGTAAGAGAAATACGCTCACTCAGTTGGTTTTCATTCACTATTGCCTTGCCTTCGGGGATATCAATTGGAAAATTTGAAACCGCTCGACGTTGACCTAGCTAGAAAGCGAACCTTGTCAGTTAATTGCATTAGGTAGTTGATTTGCTAGGTTTTCTCTTGACTAGTACACTTTTACTTAATCTACTCAATGTACTAAAGTTAGATTAATGTAGAATAAGCATTTAATTATGACTCGAGGAAAAAGGCTTGCTTAGAGTCTAAAAAAATGCATGAAAATGGTGTATTGTCAAACCGCGATTGGAATATTAAATGGGAGAGTATCGTCAGCACACTGTTCTTTCATAGACTTGCGTCAAGCTTCATTCCTATATGTATGAAATGACAGTGGGCTGACGTTACTCTCCCATTATATTCTAATCGCGGTTTGATAATAACACCTACACACCAACGTGGATTTGGAGCGGAGTAAATAAAAGGCGATTCGAGAGTAAGGAGGTATCGACAGTGTATGGCAAGGTTCGAACTTCCTTCCACAACTACTTGATTCTCAGGCGTTAGTGAAATATCTTCGTTCTTCCTGTTGTGATCAAAGTTTTCATCGATCTTGACATGACTGACCAACTTTGAATTAACCCACAGTGCATCCGTTTCTAATGATTATGAGTTATGAGACTGGTTAGACAACGCCGCTCTGAGATATAAGTTATATATTGTCAGTCCTGTAAACAATTATCTTGAGTAAAGTTAAGGGGAGAAGATTCCTCGGCAGACCTAGGGTATCGTTGCTCGCGAACATAAAAGACGACAGGCGTCGCCACGTTTGAAGAGCTGTTCCGTTTGGCGTAAGATAGGCAGACGTATGTGCACCTTCAGAGGTTGGCAGTCAGCTCCGCATACGTAAACTACTGGTAGTAGAGTGGAAATCAAAGAAGAAGAAGTCGTGTTAGGGCTGCCGAGTGTGCGAATAGTTATTTAGGTAGGTAGGTCTTCTAAGTTCATAAAATACATGGCTTTTATTGGTTGGCTTTGGAAATTAGTAGCAGAACTCATCTTATCTGCTACCGTGCAGACAGGAAACGTATTGTAAACCGTTAAAGATAGAGACGAGGAGTTTGGAACATGACAGTTCCCTTGGGGTTGTAGAAGTGCAGTAAGAAAGGACTTTTGACAATTCCACCGTTGAGTTACTTAGTTTAAAAGGGTAGTAGAAGTAATTTATATTATAGAAAATGTACGTGGAAGAAATCACGGGAAAAGCTAGTTTATACTAGCCTTTTTAAGAGGTAAGAAAAATAGACAAATAGTCTATTCGGCTATTCAATATCCTAGTTTTGTCGTCTAGCCGTGTTTCAACCAATAGTCACGTACGAACTGATTCTATTCCAAACATGCGGTACTTACTTTTGTTCATAATGGCCTAGAATCCTAGATCTAGGCTGAACTAAAACGTGCCGCTGTTGACACGAACATAGCAAAAATGATCCTTTGTCGGACCTACCTACCATTACAAAGTAAATCAACTCAACCGCTGCGGCTCTAACATGAACATAGTAATAGACGACCGTGAATTTATAAATTTATTCCTCCTTTTTACAAAATAGGAAGGCAAACAAGCAAGTAGGTCACCTGCTGGCAACTGATCACTACCGCTCATAGATACCCGCAACACCAAGGAGTTAATAAATGCGTTGCCAACTCAGAGGGCTAAGATGGATTGGACCAATAGATTACTTCAGTGCATATATTCAAAACAGACAGACTACAGGCCCTATATGATTTGAAAATGACAGGTGCAGCTCTAATTTATCCCTGCGTCTTTTATTAAACAAGTGTCACAGATATAAACTCAGATAAACTAAAGTAAGGATAGTACTTTTAAATTTAGAGCGCTGATGTGATGACAAGGTCTTGCTTCTTAGGGTCACAAACTCCATGATACCCCTCCATATACCTGCCAGCGGACCCTTTTTTCAACTATACACGTTAGTATAAACCTACAAGTTTATGGTAGCTCACAGTAGCTCTACATTAACGACCTAGTAAATCATTTGACCCCGTTGCGTCCCATGCCGGAGTCAACGACCGTCCGTTGAATCAACCTTGCTTGTGCCTCGGTAGGAAACAATTCTATCATTAGATATAGTAAAATTAGACTGTCCTTGGTTTGGTTTTCCTTCAATTTGTGCCAAATTAAACAGATAGGGACAAGCGTTACTTTGCGGAGGTCCATTTTGGTCAATATGTGCCGTATACCTCAGGTATCATGTGGCCCTAAGATGACCGGCCAAGTTGAGTTTATCTGAGTTTATCTCTATGTGCATCCCTTTCTTATGACGCTAGTTTGACAGAGACGCAGGGAGGGATAACTTTTAGAACAGATTCATACTGAAAGTTACTTTGTAAATTTTAGTAACGACGAGTAACACATAACTGCAGTTGAATGAATTGGATACAAAATAAGAAAGAATACTACTTAGCCTTGAACTTAAAAGTGGCCTTAGCGTTGTGCATGCATGACGAACCTTTCACCCGACTCCGGCGCAGCCGAAAGGAGGATTAATTATGTGTTCCTACTAACTTTTTAACCGCACCAGTGGCCTTAACATGACCGGTCCAGGTTTACTTATCTCTCCCAGCGTCTCTGTCAAACTAGTGTCAGTAGAAAGTGTAGCACATAGAGATAAACTCAGATAAACTAAACTTAGCCGGAGGAGGCTTTTACTTAAAGGAAACATTTCTTTATTTTTGGAAAGAAGCATTCAAAGATTTCTGAAAAAATGTGCTTAGCAGTGTTGGCACACCTGAGATGGAACCGGCTATAATAATTAGATAATATCAACCTGTACCTAACTTTATGACATCAATCAATTAGGTCAGTCATAAGGATCAATTCTCTCTAACAAACATGCTAAATGAAATAAATTAACTTTGGTCAATTTTCAATTCTACTCCAATTAACAAGGTCAATTGGTGTAAACCAGGGGCGTAACTAGGGTGGGGCAGGCAGGGCATGTGCCCTGGGCGCCATATAAGGGGGGGACGCAAAAAACGAAATTTACTAACTACCTATTTAAAAAAAAACATCCAAATTCGTATCCATGGCCAAATAAAAGTCTTTTGAGGATCATTTAATCGTTATTGTAGATACATTTATTCCAGACGGGGACATATTTATGGTATTTTGTTTGTTTTACATACCATTACATTACAAAATTACTAAATTATTAAAAAAATGTGTAGGTATCTGTTTTTAAAATAATTTATAGAGGGAAAGGGGCGCAGTTTGAATGCGAGCCCTGGGCGCTATTTTACGTCGCTACGCCCCGTAAACTAAGCAAAACTTGTACTATGGGTCAACATACTTATACATATACAGGTAGATAAATACATACTTTACATTCATACATAAATATACATAATAACATCAAAGACTCAGGTAGGTAAAAACATTTCCTCACGGGAATCGAACCCGGCACCTCTAGCTTCGTCACTAAATTGTAAACCATTTTAATTTTCGCACTATTCTAAATTTCGCGCCCATAAATAATTTCTGCTTGCGGCCCTCCACACCATGACTGAAACGTGTTTGTGGCCCCTATAAAAAAGGTCGAATATGGCTGCATTAGGATAATATAGGCTATTTACACATTATCTGGCTCTCGCTCTCACTAAGTGAAATGAAAGCGAGCGTTAGACGCAACTGCATTCAAGTTTCACAACGTTTGCAGTTTCATCATAAACTACAACACATGCAGTGTGCCTGATGAACGGAAAGACGATTTTCATAACCTGAGCCTGTGCATTTACTTCTCTTCTTTTATGGATAAAAGAGTTACTTTTCCAAAACCCAGTAATTTATTTCCTCAAACATGGTATACAGACAAGTTAGTGTTTTACAATTCCTTTACAATCAAATTACAGCACTGCATGTTTCGTCACAAAGAGATGCAAATATTAGTTAAAATTAAGGTAGTGTGTATCACATGCACAAATTACTTACGCACGCTTTAGCGGTCAACAATCCAAACTTGTCCAGCAACCCCAAAATACCGACATAAATAAATATTAGGTAACCCAGTGGGCTAAGATGGAATACCTCTTGTGCCAGTAATTACACCTGCTGTCTTGCTCTCCACGCCGGAACACAACAGTGCAAGCACTGCTGCTTAGCGGCAGGATTAGCGAGCAAGATGGTGGTAGCGATCCGGACGGACCTTGCACAAGGTCCTACCACCCGCAAATCCGCAGATTCAGACGGGCGTTTTATTTCTGAAATCCTCCTATTGTCTTTGGCATAGATAAATATCTGAGGTGAAGATACGTATTTGGCCATTAGGTAACCGGTTTTGTAACCTTGACTTACATATCTGAGCGTAAATTATGAATTGATCTAGAGTTAGTTATGTAAATTCCAATCAATGTGAAGGTCTTGATGAAATGCTTCTTCGCCGTCGAGAAGGAATTCTCGAGGGCGAGGCCACGAGAATGGAGTTGTCAAGTCAGGTCAAGTCAAAACATCTTGATTCAGGTTGGGCTCGCAAGAAGCACTGAATGCGACAAAATTTACCACCGGTTAGCACACGTGCTCATTGCCTCGCTTGTCGCTCAGTACGTCTCTCTCCTACCGGACTAATTAGAAAGAGACGCCTTGAGCGACAAAGCGAGTTGCGGTGTCTCTTGTTAGCTACACTGATGAGAATATACCGGCAAGAAACTCTCCACCCTCCTCTGCTTCCACGTCAACAACTCAACATAAACAAACTCGACTATAAATCAACACCACTATACACTTAAACTCAATGATATTATAATTACTTATAGGTCAGTGCTTAAACTACACAATCTAAGCGCGTTTCTCCTTTATACGAGGCATCGACGGGATCTTAAATAGTACGAACGTTCGCTACTTGAACGAATGGCATACTGACTGTGCAGGACAGACAGTGTTAATCGTGATATTCAGGACAGACATAGTGTGTAGTGATTTATATAGTGACGGTACATAGTCGATTTATAGATATTTTGTATCGAAACAGACAGTAGGAACATTACGTACATAATAGTTCATAGTTTACAGTACCTACTTTTGTAGTTCATAGAATACGTAATGTTTCCCGATGTAGAATCAACTATCTACCGATTCGTACAGTTTTAAACAGAATTGTAAGTTTGCTTTTATTATTTTAAATAAAGGCTTTCCAAGTGGGCGGGGCCAGAACATTCGAGACATAGGGGCGTGGCCGGAATGTTCTAGAATATGGGCGCAACCTTTTGGTCGAATATTCTAGAATAAAATAGTGGGGATAGATTTTGGTATAAAAGCCGCGCAGGTTGCACGCAGCGGCATTCCAGTTCAGCATTTCAGTTCAGTTCCGAAGAACAAACAAATAAGAAAGAAGAAACAGTAAACTAAAGGAAAACAGAAAGAAAGGAAGCAACAGTGAATAGTAGTAAAACAGTACCCGCTCACAAGGAAAAAGTGTTTGAACAGTATAGTGCGTTTTATTGGTGTTAAGGCGACAATCCAGTGAATAGAATTCTGGTGTAACCGTCCGGAATACTGACTGTCTGATGAATCTATCTATCTATCTATGGCAGTTGGTACTGCACTGCACGTGCAAAGGGCCTCCAAAAGATCAAGCCACGAAATCCTGACCCCAGCAACTGTCCTTGTATGGATGAGGTGACGAAAATATGAAAGAATAATTCATAACAACGGAGTTAGGAAATTAAGTATATTTTTGTACAACAATAGGGCACCAGCTTTATTATATATTCTTAGCCGTGGTTGGCTGGTTGGCAGCATGAAGAGGTGTAGAAGTGTAAATAAATTGCAGACCGTGTAATTTTGTTGAGGTAAAGTTGTTTACACATTCATGATATATTGGGAATATATGTATTTGGAAGAAATTACATGACGATTGATAATTAGCGGTTTTTTTTCAGTTCGTGAGATCTAGTAGAAGGGTTGTTGGCTCAATTAGTGGCCCACGGTTTTTTTTCAATGGGTACTTATTCTCGTCTTCCTTGCCTGCCTTGGCTAAACATATTATGGGAAATACCATAGAGTTGCTGTAAGATCCTAATGTACCATATGTTTTTGTGAATAAACGAATCATTCATTCATTCTTCTCGTCTCGTATAATAAAGAGGTAAACTTTGTTTGTTTGTATGTAGGGGGTACTCTCTGGAACTACTGAAACGATTTAAAAAAATCTTTCACAGATAGAAAGCTACACTATCTCTGACGGACATAGGGTACTAATTCCAGGTGAACGAAGCCGCGCGCGTCCGCTAGTCTACACTAATATAATAAAGAGGTAAACTTTATTTGTTTCTTTATATGTAGGTATGTAGGGGGTAATCTCTGGAACTACTGAACCGATTTGAAAAATTCTTTCACAGTTAGAAAGCTACGCTATCTCTGACGGACATAGGCTACTAATTCCAGGTGAACGAAGTCGCGGGCGTCCGCTAGTGTCTTTATATACAAGTATGATAATTCGGCAATTTACCATCAAATTTTTAAGTAAGAAAAAACATTACCTTGCAAAGATTCATATTGAGTATTTTATATCTATGTGTAAACATATATTATTTTATTTATCTATGTATGTTTATGATACTATACGTCTGTTTTTCTCGATCTCTTTGTTGCCATGTTATTGCACCACCTGCTCTTCTCTGTTCTTTTCTAAGTCTCTTAGTTGTGTTACTGTTGTCTGGAAGAGATCGCTTTTAGCGATAATACCGCCGATTGTGTGCCTTATGTTATGTCTCCATATTGTACTTTTTGTGTTTTGTGGTGTTCAATAAAGAGTTATTGTATTGTATTGTTTTAAGAACTTAAAAGAAATTAAATTGTTCTTCTATGAAGTGCAAACAAAACACCCATGAACAATATCTGTGCATTTTTTCACCTACGGTTTCGCCTCAGTAGCTGAACATCTTAGTACCTTGTTGCTGTCAGTTATGTGACAAATTCGAGCAACTCTCATTTCATATGTTACTACGACAAGGTTCTTAACTGTTTAGCTACTTCTGAGGTTGATTGTACTTATGTGAACTATTGAATATGTACTTAATTTCTTCTGATTTCACGATGCCAATCTTGCAAAGCCGAGGACAGCGACTCTCATTACTTTTATATCTTTCTATCTTATCTGCGGGTGGTAGGACCTTGTGCAAGGTCCGTCCGGATCGCTACCACCATCTTGCTCGCTAATCCTGCCGCTAAGTAGCAGTGCTTGCACTGTTGTGTTCCAGCGTGGAGAGAAGACAGCCGGTGTAATTACTATCACAAGAGGTATTTCATCTTAGCCCTCTGGGTTGGCAACGCATCTGCAATCTCTTTGGTGTTGCGGATGTCTATAGGCGGTGGTGATCACTTAGGGAGCGTTCAAGTATTACGTAACGCAATTTTTGAAGATTTTTGACCCTCCCTCCCCCCTTGTAACGCACCGTAACGTTTTCCTGTACCCCCCTTCCCCCTCTCTAAACGTTACGTAACACTAAATGACAAAAAAACATTAATGACAAAAACAACACTAAATGACATTCCCCGTGAAATATAAACGAAAAGGTTTGCCAACTTGCGAGAACAAATTTAAAAAAATGACTACCAGACTAATACAATCGAGGGATTCCCCGTAACTTTAATGAAAAGGGTTGCCAGTTTGGGAGTTTTAATTCCCTAATTTTTTAGAAACAATGTTACGTAACGTGTTGTAAGAAAGACCCCCTCCCGCCCCTGTAACGCATCGTAACGTTTTACGAGACCCCCCCCCCCCCCCAAAAAATGCGTTATGGTAGAACCTTGATTTATTGACCTGGATTAAACGTAAACTTTAGAGCAATTATATTATGTTTGTGATGACGACATAAAATTTTGTCGTCTAAAAATAAACGTCGAGTGAGCGAGTGTAACGAACCATCGTTTTCTCGAAACGATATGAATGTGATGCAAGGTGACTTTGACCAACTTACAAATAATAACATTCTCGTTTGTACTTTAACTATTGTTATTTTTTGCTCCAATTTTTATACTATATGTACTTTTATGTATTTTACACGATTGCCTATTTTTACCCGACTGCGCGACGCAAAGGAATTTATGAATATCTGTAACGACCAGCAATGGTCATGTGTAGATGTAGATATGCTAGGGCTGGGCTCGGGCACTTTTACTTATATAAGTGATGTGCACGGGACCACTAGCTGGCTTGATCACTGTATTGCTACTCGCTCGGCGGCGCAGTCTGTGATTGGTGTTGAGGTGGTGTACGACACTCGGTGGTCTGACCACTTCCCTCTTATTATCAAATGTAATTTAAAATTACTTACCCGTAAGATCATGCCTAAAATCATTAATGGAAATAAAGACGTTTCGTGGGGAGTCAGAAATGAGGAACAATTATCTCTGTATACCAAGGAGTGTCAAAAGCGATTAAAATTAATTGATTTTCCTTCTGGTTGTGTGAACTGTGCTGATTATTTTTGTGATGACCGTGACCATAGACATATTCTGGACAAGCTCTACTCCGACATTGTTTCCGCTCTCCGAGATGCAGCAGTGGTGAGCCGGGGAAGCAAGAGGAAAAGCGGTGGTGGCCGACGCGTAGTGGGGTGGAACAAACATGTCAGCGAGGCTCACGAGGCGGCTAGGTCTAGGTTTAAGGAATGGATAATGTGCGGCAGGCCAAAGTCTGGTATTGTATACCAGGAAATGTGTGAAAGCAGACGTATTTTCAAATCTAGATTAAAATGGTGCCAAGACCATCAGAACCAAATAAAAATGGATTCTCTTGCGGAAAAATATTCCAAGGGTGACTTTCGTGGCTTCTGGCGGGATACTAATAAAACAAATGTACGACCTGGCCTTCCTGTGAGCGTCGATGGTATGAATAATCCTGAGGATATTGCGAATATCTTTAAGGATCATTTTTTGGTAAGCTCGCCCTTGGGGCGGACGGGGGAGGTGTTCATTGCTGACACAAACTATCGAGCGATAAAAACTTCGTTTCGTGCGAAAGACGTCAACGAAACCATAAAGGCTATTTCAAAGGGTAAGTCACCGGGCCATGATGGACTTAGCATTGAACACCTCCTGTACGCCGGGCCTCATATTGCTAGGGTATTAGCCATGTTCTACTCGTTGTGCGTGAGCCATTCCTACTTACCAGTCGATTTCATGAAAACTGTGGTAGTGCCTGTAGTGAAAAATAAAACTGGTGACCTTGCCGATAAAGGTAACTACAGGCCTATTTCTCTAGCCACTATAATAGCCAAAGTGTTTGACGGTATGCTTAACATACAGTTAGACAGATTCGTGACGCTACATGATAACCAGTTTGGGTTTCGCCCTCGACTGTCCACTGAGGGTGCGATACTGTGCCTTAAGCATACCGTCAGATACTACACAGACCGCAAGACGCCTGTGTATGCTTGCTTCCTCGACTTATCCAAGGCCTTTGACTTGGTTCAGTATGACCTTTTATGGGACAAGCTGAGGAACATAGACCTGCCTCAGGAACTTACCTATCACTATGTTTCAGTACTGGTACACAAACCAGTCAAATTCTGTCCGATGGGCGGGGGCAATGTCGATTCCGTATGCGCTCGAATGCGGGGTTAGACAGGGCGGTTTAACATCTCCGACTCTGTTTAACTTGTATATAAATGAGTTGATCGTCGCGCTTAGCGACCAGCATGTCGGCTGCCATGTTGACGGAGTGTGTGTCAACAATTTGAGTTACGCAGACGATATGGTGTTGCTGAGCGCGTCGGTATGCGGCATAAGGAAACTGATGCGGACTTGTGAGGAGTATGCAGATGGTCACGGATAAAAAAAATGTAAAGAAGAGTCAATGCATGGTCTTTGAGACAGGTAAAAAGTGTCCCCGAAATGTACCACCGGTATGGCTGAATGGTGTACCTCTGGAGATGGTTACTGAATTTAAATACCTGGGACACATACTCACTGCCGACCTCAGCGACAATGCAGACATTGGGCGAGAGCGGAGGGCGCTGTCGATAAGAGCTAATATGATAGCCCGCAGGTTTGCGCGATGTTCACAAGAGGTCAAGGTTGCGCTTTTTAGATCATACTGTACATCACTCTATACCTGCAGCTTGTGGGCGAATTATACTAAGCGAAGTTACAGTGACCTCCGCGTCCTATTTAATAATGCGTTCAGGGTGATCTTGGGGCTGCCCCGATACTGCAGCGCCTCGGGTATGTTCGCGGAGGCGCGCACTGCCTGCTTCAGCTCAACCATGAGAAAGCGGGGCGCGTCTTTGGTGAACAGAGTGCGGGCCAGCTCCAACGTCGTCCTGAAAATGATCGCCGACCGACTGGACTGTCCTTATCTTCGGCATTGCTGCGACAGACATAGACCTCCGTAATATAACGTCTAAATCTATAATGTTAATTATTTATTAATTTAATTTGTTTTGTTTCAAATTTAATATGGAGAATACTTACTAGCTATATTTGTAAATTACTTATGTGACATGTGTGATTGACTTCTTCTTGTAATTATTTTTATTTTATTTTTGATTTTTGTTTAATTTAATGTAATATGGATCTATTGTTATCCGAAATAAATGAATTTTAATTTTTTAAAAGGAGGGTAATGTGTTTATCAGCCTATATATGTATGTATGTTTGTTCCTTTGTGACGATCTAGAGACCAAACGCGTGGACCGATTTTGATGATTCTTGCGTCAATCGATTCGTCTTAATCTTGCGAGTGTCACTAAAGACATGCAAATAGTCAAAATTCAATATCGTGACAACCAGACGCCATATTGTGAAAAAGAAAAAAAATAAAATCGACGAACTATATTGAGTGGGGTATCATTGGATAGATATTTGAAAATCATGTTTAGGTTTCTCATGTCATTTTTCATTTTGAATGGCCGTTTAGGATCTGTAACGATTTAAAGTTGGTTAGCAACCATTCTTACTTAAGCCGAACTAAAAACTGTAAAATAAAAAAGTAAATTTTAAAAATCAATAAACCCAACTGCGTAAAAAGTAAATCAAAACTGAAAAGACTAAAACAAGTCCAGTAGTCTGACGTTCTGTTAAGTAATGTTGAAGTAATGTTGCAATAGCTTCATGAACTTTGACAGTCGGGACATACCTATTTTAAAATGTAGACCGGCTAAAATCTTCCCAATAATGACTGTTGAAGTTCATGAAACTATTGCAATGGTGTAGGTATTCAACATTACTTAACAGAACTTTAGACTACTGGACTTGTTTTAGTCTTTTCAGTTTTGATTTACTTTCTACGCAGTTGGGTTTTTGATTTTTAAAATTTTATATCTTTTTAAACCGCGGGGAACTTATAAATGTTACCTATTTTCATGTTTATGATATTTAAGGAATGTTTTAATACAAGTCTGTGGTTTAGTTTTTTTTGTACTATTAATTTAATAATTAACTACGTTTATCGTTCTTACTTTATTATTAAATTTAAAGGATAACGATAAAGTGGGTCACCTGATGGTAAGCGATCACCACCGCCCATAGACACACGCATCACCCAGAGCGATTGCAGATGCGTTGCCAACCCAGAGGCTTAAGATGGAATACCTCTTGTGCCAGTAATTACAACGGCTGTCTTGCTCACGACGCCGGAACACAACAGTGCAAGCACTGCTGTTCAGCGACTGGATTAGCGAGCAAGATGGTGGTAGCGATCCGAATGGACCTTGGAATGGATCGCAATATAAGTAAACAGTAGTAGTAAGAACCCATACTACAAGCTTTGTTTAAATAGGAGTACATTGGGAGTTTAGGTCAATTGTACCAATTTTTTATCAAATTTCGATTAATGTCTTTTTTAAAACGGTGTACCTAAGCATTTATTAACTTTAGGTAAGGAAGTTAGGTACCTTATATGTATAGAAACTATGACTATGGCGCATTAGAAACATAGCGCCCGTTTCGCTGCACTTACAAATATAACGTGAACTTGTCGCACGCTTAGTATTAAAGTGACTCAATTCTGAATTTGATATTTCCCAAAATTAAACCCTATGACTTTTAATTAAGGTGATATTTTGGGACATGTATTATTCAGAAATGGGTCACTTTAATACTAAGCGTGCGTTGTGTGTAATCAGCTGATTCGCTACCAAATCATAATAAGTTATTGATCGCGCCCTCCTTTCCTTTGTCTGTGGCGTGGAAACGTTTATCAGATAACCACCTGAATCGTAACGCTGGTGAAAATATCTGAACTGATAAAAGAGCTACGCGGCAGTTTTGGTGCTACTGATAGTATACAAAAACCAGCGAAGAGCGATTCTGACTCGCGCACCGAGGTTTCCGTCATCAACAACATCTAGTTTTGCACTTTTTGCTTTGTAAGACCAAAAAAAATTTTTTTTGTGTGTTTTTACTACACGGTTTCGGATTTATTATTTCATGTGTGCTATGAGACCTTGCTTCTTGCCAAATTTCATAGTTCTAGGTCAACGGGAAGTACCCCATAGGTTCTTGAGTGCCTTACGAATGTATGAAACATGCGGCATAAACGGGCGTATCTTTTGATTCCGTTGACTTAGAAGTTTTATTTTTTCATGCCTGTAGGGGACTCCAGACTTGAGTATTTGATTTTAATTTCAACTCAATAACTCCACGCGTTCTTAAGAAAAATGGTCTTGACAGACAGACAGACAGACGGACGGACAACAAAATGATCTTATAAGGGTTCCGTTTTTCTTTTTGAGGTACGGAACCCTAAAAAACGGTTCTTCCTAATGCCCACTTGTTTGTAGCTTAACGACTCTCTAATAATAACTAACATACTTAATAATGATTCTATATTATTAAAAGGTATTGTTAAATCATATTTTTTTGTTAATGACATTATCTTAGATACTTTTGTTCCTTTATTTTGGTTTAAGAATGTTTCCTCTTGTTAATTTTATCGTGTTTTTTTCAAGTTTAGCGTTGGGTTGATAATTATTATTTTATTGTTAAACTAAATTGAAAAGTCGTGACATTTCTTCTGCTTGATAATTCTTGTGTTATTGTTTAATTTTATTAAAGATTCGTGTTTTTATTTTCAAAATAAGTATAAGTTTTCCTTTTTTAAATTTTTGCAAAATTATTTATGTACCTGTGTACCTACCACACGCATTACTTAGGCCGTTCTGTAAATTCTATGCCTCAGAAATACTCAGAATCACTTTAATTGTTTCTCAGCACATCTTATCACAATTTGGCTGTTTAATCAAGGATAATTGGTTCGAATTCTCAAGTTTGTTTTGGGCTATTTACCGATGGCAAAGACGCTACCTATTTGCTACACAATACGATTGAATTTACTTTGGCACAGGGATCTGCCGCTCATACTCCAACTATAGGTATGTCTAGGGTTGCCAACCCTACTATATTAAATAGTATTTTACTATATTTCGGCTCTTGAACTAATATATAGTACGCAAATATACTATATTTCGAGCACTTGTCACGTTATTAAAATATATCTAAATAATACATTGACGAATCGAAACGAGATTCAGTCAGATCAGAGCGAAAAGTTGCGCTCCGGCGCGAGCGCGTACATACGTTCCAAAAAATACTATATTTTTTTAAAGCGTACTATATAATAATATTTTCTCAGCTTATTCCCAAAAATACTATTTTCAACCGAAAACAAGTTGGCAACCCTAGGTATGTCGTCAATTAAGGAAAGGTCAGAGACCTCGACACAGCAAAACAAAATTTGTTGACAGCCTCAAGAGCTCAAGTGCACCGAGTTTAAAAGTATGCATTTCATATATCAAATTCAAGGTTACGTTGATTTAAAATAAAAATCTAATTAAGTATTATTTTTCTAGAAGATTGCATGCTACTTCGAAACAAGGTCGAACTTTACTGTTTTAAATTGTAAGTACACAGGCTTTGTTTGTGATTAACAATACTTGATTTTTTTTCCATTAACCCTTTGAACGCCAAGAACCTATAGTGGTCGTGCGTCGTCGTGCCCACCACGCCAACAACCACTAAAGAGGTCGGAGTGAAGGTGTACTTTGATCATGAATAAAATCTATTATGAATTGTTTTTATTGGTTTAAGCGTTACATCAATTAACAGTGCTTGGTGTGTGAGTGCATGATCACTTCATTCAAATATGAAAGCGTTCAAAGGTAACCCTTTGAAATGTATTTATTGCGTTCCTTAATTAGGGGGTCTAAAGATAAACTTAGAATAGATTTTTGGAAATTCCACCTTAAAAAGGGGTAAAAAAACGAATAGAAGTTAGTTAATTGTAATCTAGATTAATACTCATTTATTTGCTTTTACAATGGCGACAAAAACGAACAAAGTCTAAATACTTAGTTTTACTAATTGTGTATTGATTTAAAGATTTAAACAGACTTAACAATAACAAGGTCAAAGGAAACATTTTTTCTATTGACTTATTTGACATATCGACCTTAATGCATTGCGATTGTCAGACGACATTTCAACGAAATGGGTAGGGAATTAAATTCCTTGACTGTACGATGCGGATTCACAACACAAAATGTAGGTATCTTTGTGTTATGTTATTTATTTACTATTTACCAAAACAACCGCAGTGAAAGAAAGAAAACCCGAACCGCAAAACTAGGTTTGTTTTTGAAAGATCTGTGATGATTTTTCAAATTATTGGTCTAAGTTTCGTTTTTTTAATTTTTCGAAGATCGTTACATTTTTCCTGTAATAAAACCAACATATAAACTAAGGTTCAGACCAAATTTAATGTATGGCTCGGTCGCAGACACTTTAGACCTCTTTTGCAAAGAAACTATAAATAACTTCACAAATTAAATAATTGCAATGAGGTTGGGTAGGCAATATTTAAAATGATTCCAAATTTATATACTGTGCTTGAATGGTACTGTGTCAAACAGACAGACAGAGGCCTTTTTTTGGTCTAACAGGGTAGAATCAGTGCTCACACACTTCTATATCAACACACCAGTTTCAAAATAAATTGAATCATAACTCACCTAACATTCATGTTTATCAAGTTGCCACAATTTTGCGACGTTTTCCTGTAGAAAACCCAAACACGGACCGAACAAAGCAGGAATTATAATAAATAATTGTTCATTAAATAGGTATAGAAATAAACTCTAATTTATCACCATAGAATTAACTAGAAGGAGTGTTCAACTAAAACGTCATACCCGGCGCTGTGTCCAAAAACAATGCGCACGTCCCGCGCAAGCCCCGCCCCCCTCCCGCGTAATGTTGCCAGCTCGGGAGCAGTTCCACACTTTTTGTGGAAACATTGCACCCACCCAGGACACTTGTTAAAAATATTTAACAAATATAATTATTAAGGCATAGGGTACTAACTAACGTTGTATACAACCAGTATTCAATCATTTTACCCAGTTGCTTTAAAGTCGTTTAGTTAAGTTTAGTTAGTCATACAAATAATAAAACATCATTCAAAGTCTAAGCCTAAAATCTTTTTAATTATTCTTTCCAAAAATACAAATATTTTATTTTTTATCTGCCACTTTAAAAGCTCCGTGAGAAGAAGTGGCAAGAACTCTACGGCATTTTTAAAGAAAAATCGGTATTATTAATAACAAAATAAACAAACTGGAACAAATTACCTTGCTACTCAAGACTTTGAAATAACTTGTGGAACTTTGAGATAGGCATATCAGCAATGATGCTGCTCGCCTATAATATAATAATAATAATACTCCGCGAAACCAGTGCCGGACTCGTGCAAAATAGCAGCGTCTGTGCGACATATATATATGTTCATGCGAAAACCCACCCTCCTCCGCTTCCACACGAAACAACATATATCACACAGACTCAACTACACACCACCACCACTAAACACTAAAACTACAAGATCGACGCGCGTTTCGCCTCTATACGAGGCATCATCAAGATCGAACAGTACGACCGTTCGGTACTTGAACGAATGGCGTACTGACAAACTAAAACATTTTTCTTTAATCCCGCCTACCGCCAACATTTTTGCAAAAAAACAAAAGCACCAAGCAAAATTTTTTTTTTGGTCTTGATGATGCCTCGTATAGAGGCGAAACGCGCGTCGGTCGTGTAGTTTTAGTGTTTAGTGGTGGTGGTGTGTAGTTGAATCTGTGTGATATATGTTGTTTCGCGTGGAAGCGGAGGAGGGTGGGTTTTTGCATGAACATATATGTGTCGCACAGACGCAGCTATTTTGCACGAGCCCGGCACTGGTTTCGCGGAGTAGCAAGGTAATTTGTTCCAGTTTGTTAAACCTAAGTTACTTACATATTCTATCCAAGTTTCATAAAAATCGGTTCTGTAGTTTAGATAAAATAAAATAAAAATATTTTTTTTTCTCGTATACCTGTGGCATTTTAGGGTTAATATTTGGTGAATCAGCATCTTATATCTGGGCCAATAAATCTGGGCAATCAATTGACGTCTGGGGCCGATTCCCCATACTTACACGGTTGATCCCATTTTTGACTACACTGGCAACACTTACAAAATGGACGCCCTCTTTTCCAAGTCAATCACAATAAGTAAAATAAATTAAATAATTAAATAAATTCACTTTTAAAAGAGCTACTAGCAGATGAAATGTGGTCCTATCCTGTTTTTTTGTATGTCCAGCAGCATTTTTGCTTGAAGGAACGACACAAGACGGCATTTTACAATTAAAATTGGCATTAGTACAATACGTCATGACGCGCTACTTGCAAAAGAGCGACTAAGCGCAATAAAGCGCAACCACTCCATTTAAGAGTGGTTTTAGTTGCCTCAGTTTTAGGCGCGCTGGCGGTTTCTGGCTTCTAAACCAATCAAACAAGAAAAGAAAGCAAAAACTTTGGTGTCACATTTTTCCCGCCAAATTCACAGAACACGGGATTAAAAAAAACGGATGCGTTCCAATTCACGGATTAAAATTTCGCGCTCGAAATTAACCCTTTCGATGAAGGTCGGTCTCGTTTTTAATTACGATTTGCGATCAAACATTAGCATGCGGTAAAAAGGGACGTGCGGAGTCGCGCGTTGCATATGACTAACTGAGCGGTACTAGTGAGGTGATGATGGCGGCAATCATTTGGCCCAACGTTGCTGCCAAATAGGATTAGCTTCTTGAAAACACAAAGACTTTGTTTAGAAACAACTGACACTTCAGGTATTAGCAGGTAGTACGAGTGAACAAAACAAGACATTCTTGAATCCCTTGTACGCCATTATGCAGGGGCTGTATGTCTTAATTTGTTTTTTTTATTCGAATAGACGCCATGGTGGCGTGGGGTGGCCCGGTGGGTGCCAATAATAACAAAAAATAGTTTCTAAAAACGGTGACACAATAAATGCAGCCATATCTAAAGTTAACAATAAATTGAATCAAAAATAACGTGTTAATTCATAATGAAATTTAGCGGTTATTCGAGGGTGTTTGTTTCTAGTATACTTTGGACTGATGTCAAAGTTGCCAGAGAAGGTAGACTGATTAGCTTCTGACCTTTTTTTCTTGAGTTTACTGAGACTTATCAAAATAAAATAATTATAAATAATTATCCACTTAGTTGTTTAACCCATATATCTCCTTGTTTCACAGTTACATTTTTTATTGAGATTCCATAACTGATTCAACCCAAAAAAACCTTTTGTCTGTCCATTAACAAAAGCAAGTAAATATTTTGAGATTGAGTTTGAGTTTTGCAATTGATATATATAAGCTTTGCCGCATATATGTTACATTTTTGTTTTAGGGAGAAAGGTCGAGTGGGCCCTATTTCATTTTGAATAGTATACTTACAGTACTATTTGACTTAATGTAATTTATTCATGTTATTCCTAGGATTTTGCTCGTTTGCTCCTCTACTATTTAAAAAAAGATTGAATTGTTAACCAATCCGTAAGACGTCTCCGGTCCGGTCGGCGGTCGGCAGTTCGAATCACCAGCAACAGTCATCCATCCACCTGTAAATATAAAAAACCATTTTTTGTATTAACCGTTCGTAGATAAATTTACTAACAGGTGGCCCTAACATGAACGCCCAAGTTTAATTTAGCTTTTCCTGCAGCTCAGTATAACAAGCGTGAAAACAAAAGGATAATAAATAAATAAATATTTCGGGATAATTTACACCTCACCTAGGTTTAAATTAGGCAAGGCTTAAATTGTTTTATACTTTCGCGATTTTCACACATATTTATAACGTTATCGGGACTTTAACGCGATGTCTACTCGTGACCACGGCCGTTGAAATATGGCCAAAACGTCGAGGTAAATTAACAATATATTTTTATCGTAAACTCCCGGTTACGTCATAAATATAAGCCAGGCTTTATACTATGGGTACTAGACAACGTAGGAAATAGGGGCATATAGGTGTACACACGTAGAGATAAAGTACACTCAGGTGCCCATGCCAATGCCAGAATATTACTGATAGGGTCCCATCAAAAGAATTTGCCACGGGCCCCAGATGGTATAGTTACGCCACTGCCTTTCACACAGTCGAAGGTTAACTGGAAGAGATCCGGGATAAGTTTACCTTTGTACATCACTGTATCTCTTTTTAATTTGTTTTTGTACAATAAAGAATTTACACACATACATACAATCGGAATGTAAAGTACATACAAATGTTCCGTAAAAAATTCTAAATGACAATGGTAACCCCATCAAAATCCGTTGCGTACTCTAGAAGGAGAAGGCGGCCGAAGACACACTATAAGAATTTAGGACAAACAGGAAAGCATATCGACTTTACTTTATTCTATGTAAAGATAAAGAAAAGATAGGTAATTCTCTTAGATTATATCACTGTGACCGACTTCTAGTCAGCGTTTAAAAGTCGAACAAAAGTACAACAAATCGACAATCGCTCGCGCTGTCCGTCTGTCGGACCGACGGCGCTGCTGTCAATACTATTATTCTGTAAAAAACCTCTTTGCAACAAAACTTAATAAATTATTATTTTATGCAGTTAAACGTAAAGTTGTAAATCCTATGACTATAAAATGGTAAACTAGATAATAATTTGCATTTGTAACATTGTCGTCAACCTGTATTCTCATGTCGGGCCGTTTTTCTGCTGTACAGTAAGGGAAATATATTCACGTACCACCTTAGAACCCTATCGCAATGACGCGACGCGTTAAGTCTCTTCGACTAGGTTCTACGGTGGTACGTGTTTCAATTTCCTTGACTGTACATCCATGTATTATAATATCAATGGAATTGCATTCGATCCTCATTCCAAGTTTGAATTCTTGCAGATTTGCCGCGCTCACCCTAACTTACCGAGAGCATGCGCGGACAAATGCGCAGATGGTCGTTCACCCTCTTTTTTGGGGATCCAGGGCGCACCTGCTGGCCGCAAAATGAATCAACTGCGAAACTGAAATCATAAGTATTCGGTTTATTGGTTCCTGTATTAAGAAAAGAGTAAAGCAAAAAAATCGATCGGCAGGAAAAGGGTTAGAAGTAAATTTGCTGGAATTCGCCCACTTGCTCGTTTGCCTTCCCATTTATATGTTTAACCATGAAAGCTCTAAGGTTTAACCATTAGGAAAAATCTTTTTTATGTTTTTTTCATGTTTTTTTCTGGCTCACGTGGATTGCGTATGTGCCACAGACGGAATTCTTTTATTATTATAATCGAACTAAAAAAGTGATTAAAATTTAGCTTAGTGTCGGTGCTAGTCGATGGCACAGACTTCAAAATGTGGTTACAATTTATGAAATTGTATGAATAAATTTGATTTTATAATGGCGGAAATCGAATGTTGATGTAGTTAACGAATTATTTTTTTGCTTTTTTTTGTTAAGAAGAATTGTTGTAAAGATCAATGTTGTAAAGATGATTTAACTCTCTATACAGCTCTGTCTAAATACTAACATGAGAAATGGACGCACTCTGAGACATGTTATACCTAGACCGTACTAGTATTCTGTACCTAACCTAAAGTTGAGCGGTCATATTAGGTCCAAAGTAGAAATAACTCTTCGACTCCTTATGTACTTGTTTCGACTGAAGGCTGAGTTGATTAGAACCTGGACGGAACGCAATAGGACAAATCTGCAAAATGCGTTACATCACGACATTCACGTTCACGACTACCTGGCAGTTGGCATCTAAATAACAATACCTATGTATAGTCGACCAAGTAATTGCTAGACCACTTTTGAACCTTATCCCTTTGTAATACGGTCGAAAAGTGGTCAAGCAATTTATTAGCCGACTATACAAAGCCGGGTTCAATAAAAATGGCCAATGTTGAAAACAAATAACTAACACATGACACATAACCTTAAATTTTCAACCAAAAGTGTGTATGAGATATGATTGAGATAGGCAACTAATAATTAATACATAATTTTGACTTAAAACGAATCAAAATACAAGGATGAATAGTATAAATCGGTAATGGGCACTACTCGTTGTTTAAAAGTACGTGATTACGGTGTGATAATGCTAAATTGGTTTGTTTACAACATTGACAACTTTTATTGAACTCAACTTAGTTGCTATTGCTACGTACTTAGCATACATACATATATTCTGTGTTGCTATTGAGCCAATGTACGTTGGATGCAACAATTACAAATGTAAGCAGAAAGGAAGTTTGCTAACACATTCGACACACAACAGTAAGTAGCCCTAACATAAAGAAAGAAAGAAAATGTTTAATTCAGCAAAGAAACAAAGAATACAGATGCAAAATAACACGGTTGATGCTGAAAAGGACCCCACTCAGCATATGCTGCTGCAAGCTGTAGCGCTGATTTTCAATGGGGCCCTGAACTTATAAACTAAAAATTAACCTTAAACCTAAACCTTATCCTAACGGGTGACTGGCCTTTAGTCTATCTGAGTTTATCCCTATGGCCAACCCTTTCTTGTGACATTGATTTGATAAAGAGGCAGGAAGGGATCAAGGGATTATTTAAACTTGGGCGGTCATAACATTAGCAATTTCTGGGATGCAATTTTTGAATCTCACCTGGTGACTAAAGCTCATCAAAATGGCCGAAACTCTTGAAAAACGGCCATTTCGGTAAGCTTTATAGTCACCTGGTGAGATTAAAAAATCGCACTCCTGCATTTGAAACGTAAGTAACAATTACTAGTGGGTTACATTAAACTGTATTTAATAAATATTTTACAGTTTTAAAAGTGTTTGATCATTATTATTCTCATATCTAAAAGAAAACGAAGTACGACTATAATAAAAAGTGTTCCTAACACAGTACCTATTTTCTTTCTTACTTACTTAATTTCGTTTAAAATGCCACGATAATTAGGTAACCATTATGGAATAGTTGATGGGAATGTTTGGAATAAACATTCTTGAATGAAAATAACGAAGATACAACAAACGGGCATTCCGTCCATTCCGTCTGTTTTGAGTTTGCCGCGCAAACATTTGGCGCCATGACTATTCTAACGCCATCTACCTCAACCTATCACGAACTAGTTGTTACGGTCATTAGAACTAGATGTCGCTGTCATCGCGTTCACGTGCTCCGCTCCGTTTGTTCCCACACTGCTAAAGCTGTATACACAAGATTATTAATTTGATATGACTCGGCGTATGACCGACCGCAACGCGGCCTGCGGTTGCAGTCAAAAGCAGCGATGCTGTTGGTATGTATTTCTATGATATAACACCCAAGCGCCGCGACAGCGTCGCAGCCTACGCTGTCTCGCAGTCGGGCCGCAGTGTCGCGACTGCAGACCGCAAGACCAGTCGCTTGTCTGCAGGTCGTTAAAGCAAGCCATAAATAATAGTTAATAAATAAACATGAGTTTCACAGACGCCGAAGAAGAGAAGCTGATACGTCATGTTGTTAGGAATCCTGTCATATACGATTCATTACATGTTAATTACAGAAATAATTTAGTAAAAGACGATGCGTGGAGAAACATAGGGAAGAAATTGAATAAAAGTGGTGAGTATTTTGTTTCAAAATGTGCGTGCAATGACGTGTGTACAACAGAAATTATTCTTTTTTAATCTGTAGGAAATAGTAGATTGTTTAACGTGGGATGAAAGTTTCCGATTTCACAAAAGATGTTTTGCGCACTAACACAGCGAAGGCGCCGTTAGTTGGAGTGTGAAATTGTGTTGCCAATGTTGCCACCCAAGTTAACCCTTTCGTACCTACACTCTGCTTTTCATTTCAACCATGAGGAAAGTAATAAGTACGCATTATATTTGTTTCATAATGATATAGGTTCATGTGTTTCGGTATGTGATGTATGTGTATGCACAGCAACTCTGATCTCAGTTGCATTAAAGCCTGCTACGCATTTGTGGACCCTTTCTGCCAAAAATCTTCCATTACTTTTAGTCTTTTTTCTGATGGTAGTTTAAATAAAAGTGGCACTAGTTTCTACACACACAAGAGTTTCAAGACATCAACACAAACTTCCTTAACCTTTCGCAATTTGAGATAAATGCATACACAAATTTGATATTCGGTACGGTGTGATAGGGACTTGTAGAAAGGTTTCACCTGCTGTGGTCAAGAATCTGTATCAGAGATATCAAAACCTAATTCTATATAACTGTAATAAACATATAATAAATTTTTGATGAGTATGTCTTTATTCGCAGATGAAGACTGTAAAAAAAAATGGAAATTCATCCGTGATGGCTATCATCGGTTTAATAAAAGGCAAAAAATTGGTACTGGGTCAGCTTCTAGAAAGAGCTCCAAATTTAAGAGGCACATTTTACTATCGTTCTTGGACACCGTTCCCCAACATGGGATTGGTGGTTCTAACACACCACCACCACCAACGACAGCCGAACAAGAGCAGCCGAGTGAAGAAATAAAAGAAGAGGAAGGTTTTGACGTGGTGACAACAGCTTCATTAACAGACCAAAGCAATGACTCTGAAGTTTACGAAGTTGTTAAGCCAAAAAAGAAAATAATTACAAAACGATCTAATAGAGACGACTATGTTAAGTTGCGACGACGAAACGATTCATTTCAGGTCATAACGAAGAAAAAGGCGGACGACGTTGATCTTTTTTGCCGTCACCTCGCCGAAGTTTTGCGTAATTTACCACCAGTCGTGAAAGCAAAAGCAAAGCAGCACCTCAACAATGTCCTGTCTGAATACGAGATTATGGCGGCAAATAGTTCAACTGAAAGACAAACTTTTTCACCCCTTTAAATTCATTAGGCTTTCGTCTATCAATATCCTCAGACTTCTATAACACACCATCACGAAATATCCCAGCAAGTTCTCCACCAGGTTTTACTTCAGGAGTGCCTATCAGCAGCACTGGAAGCAGGGTTTTGGTGCCCGTGGTGGCAGGCTTCAGCTACGCTGCCTATCAGGTGGTAAGACCTAGCAATGGACTACAAAAGCCACCAACAGCAGCCGTCTGTCTTATGTGCCATCCTAGTCCCATAAGTACCGGCCCCATAAGTGATCCCATACGCGGCGTCAGCGTTACCGGAACCCAGGAATTTATGACTTCGGCATTAATTTTGCATTAGGAAAATAAATTATATCAAGGGGATAGAGAAAACTGTGAATTGTACACTATTCAAACTTACTACACTGTTAAAAACCGTCTATTTGTTGGATTTCTACTCGTATTAAATTATATAAAAATCAGACTAGTTTTTTTATTTATTTAGATATCAATTTTAGAAACGTACGTAGAATATCACTAATCAGTTGGTTTTTAATAATTCCAGTAAAATATACAACTAGTATATTTCGTACAAGTACCTCCACTTGTTTGCAAATGTATGAATAATTGCTGTAATCATTGGCAACGAAACGAGTGAACGAGGCTCTTTGAATGGCAGCTCGCCGCGACCGCAACTTTCTGTATGACGACGCGCTTCAAATGTGGGATAAATTTAACGAATAGGGATTGGCACACAGTACCAAAAAATTTAAGGTGACACGTTGAAACATTGTAGTATTGAAGTGCGCAATAAATAGCAGCCAGCTTCGGTATGAATGTATTTTATAGAACAAGACACGTGTGGCCCATGTTAGAGCATCTATGTATGTATAGCATATGGCTGGTTTGTTCAGAATCAATGAAATTTTAACCGTGGGCTTCATTCAAGGAAATTGTGGAAGATACGTTTGCTCCAAGCGTATGGGTCGCTAGTTGAGAAAAATACGGGTTTCATTGCGGTCGACCATCAATAATGGTCTATATCACTATACTCTTTGGGTCGACCGCAGCTGCAATGTCGCTTGCGGTTTCGGTATGCAGTCACGCGTGGAATCATATCTTTATTTACAGTTATCTGGAGTGCCGGCCGCCTGGCTAGACGGATACATTTAACCTTTCCCAGAAGACAATTCTTGCATAATAAAATAAAGGTTTTTTTAAACCACGTTCTGGTTGACTACAGCGAACACCGTTAGCCATTTCCTGCAGGGCAGTACCTCCCCTAAGTTTGCGAGGGGCTTCTTTCTACGTAGTGGACAACCCTATTATAATTTCGAATTCAGCAGTCGGCATGCTACAGCTATAGGACATATAGTACCTACTTATTATCACACAAGCTACGCTAGCAAGATAAGCGACTCAATCTAAGTGCGCTCGGTTCTGTTATCCGGTGTGCACGGCGCCTTATCACCGCCATATCTACGCTACTGCGCATCACGCAAGTGCGATATTTTTATACCACCATCTCATGAATCGTTACTTTGGACGAGGCCTTTGGATTTGCAGGCTTTAGTCCCAGGGACAAATAAATAAGCTTGAAAACAAAATAACTTTTTACTTAAAATCGGTTGTATTTACATTTCGTCCATCGTAGAAAATCAATAGTGTTCAACATCACAAATAAATAAAATCGTACTAAAGGTATTCACATTGGCCGCACTTCGTACACAACATGCGACATCATAATTACCACAAAATGAAAAGGCGGGACGATACGATTTACTCATAAGATAGATTTATTTATTCCATTTTGAAACTCCATTGCTGCTAATGTAAACATTTGTTCCCTTTGGTATTCGATAGCCAACGGAACGATTATCTAAATGCTTCCGAACACATCTCCCAGTCTCCCACCGAAGCCGGACGTTATGTAAAAAATAGTTTCATTAATTAACATTATTATTGGTGCATCACACCCGTGCCCCGCGAAAGACTGCAAAGGTGAATTACCGGAGTGAAAACAGAGTCGGCAAGCGGTGTCAATATCACTTGCGGGCCGCTATCGCCGGCCGGGTGTCGGGCCGCTTCGCGAGCAGCGATGGACGGCGCGCGGCGGGCGGGCGGTCGCGCGGCGCAGCGCGTGGCCGTGCCGTGGTACGGGGGCGCGGGCCGGGGAGCCACGCCGCCGCGCGGCAAATCGAACGAGGCCACGCGGAGCCGCCGCGCGGGGCGCCGGCGCGGCCCGCGCCCCGCCCCGCCGCCGCTCGCGTCACGCCGGCTCCCCTATGCCCTTTCATAAAAAAACCAACCTACACACTAAATCACTTTAACCTAGGAATCTCGTAATCTACATCTTGAAACACTGGAATACCGAACTAATGGTTATCCTAATTAACAATTATGGACAAAAATTACAGGCCGGCTTTTAGGTGATGGTTATCGACGCGTCGCGCGCTTTTATCTCGGCGTCCGAGGTGTACGCGCGAAGTTGCAAGATAATGGTAAAATTGTGATGTTTTTCTTTGAAAATAGCCTCGTTCAGCGGCAGCCGGCGCCGCGGCCGTTCTCCCGGGAACTCTGAACTCCTGCCGGACGCTCATTTCATGCTTCGATTCAATACATTCAGTTTTATTCACTCTGTCCAGGAGAAATTCAGAGCTGAACGCGGACAACAGTGGGTGGCATACGATAAGAGATTAAAAATGTAATAAATCATCGAGAAAAGAACAGAGTTCAACAAACACACTGTAACACACTGTAGCACGACTGATTTATAGAAATCACAGGCTTTTCACTTACTCTAATCTAAATATTATTATGTACACAAACTCTCATTGACAACAAAAAATGTAAGACTGACCTCAGTCACTTATTGTTTATAGACTAAACAGGCGATGCCAATGCCACGTCTGCTGGGTTTGTTTCATTACATCAGATAGGCCCCATTGCAAAGAAAAATATCACAACTTCACCATTGAAAAGGCTAATTGGGTAGACCTAGAATACAGTTTGGATGTCACTTAATCTTTACTTTCCGAAAAACACATTTGTACATTTCAACAGCATTTCTATTAAGTCTTAATTATGGGCTCCACCGAGCCAAAACTAAAGATACTTCTGTATCAAACTTAAACATTTTGTAAAAAATTGAAAATCTGCATTGGATTTGATATCTTAATTACATTTGTCATTTAAATAAAACTGCACCCGTGTTAGGTGGCAGCGGTAGTCGGCCCCGCGTGTTCCCAACTGTTGGGTGGCTGCTGCGGCGGGGCCAGTTGGGGCGAGGCGGGGCCGCGCCAGTCCGGGCGTCACGAGCACTAACACTTCACTGTGACATTGTCCTGAGGGAGGCACGAGGCGTATTACGCGTCATCTTCC
The DNA here is from genome assembly GCA_963691745.1 of Ditula angustiorana. Taxonomy (NCBI): domain Eukaryota; kingdom Metazoa; phylum Arthropoda; class Insecta; order Lepidoptera; family Tortricidae; genus Ditula; species Ditula angustiorana. The sequence continues at coordinate 14,520,680 of OY829481.1, read as the reverse complement.
TCCTCCTCGCCTAATAACTCTTCCTCTACTTCTTCATCTGTAACACAAACGATCAGTCTTCAAGCATGTTCAACAAGGTGGCAAGACAGAATTGTAGCAAAGTGTTGCTGGGTTGAGATGGTAGTTACCTTCGAGATCGTCGTCCTCTCCCTCGCCGAGCTCCTCGTCGTCCTCCTCGCCCTCTTCGCCCTCTACCTCCTCGTCGTCGTCGTCGTCGCCCTCTCCCTCCGCCTCCAAGTCCTCTTCATCGCTGTGTGGCTCTTCATCGCCTCCCCCGCCGTTTTCTTCCTTTCGTGCCTTTTTCGCTTCCGTCACCTTTTCCTATAACAGAACGGTCTCGAATTATTGGCGGGAACCACGGATTGTTGCAAACTTCACTTTATTTATTTACATACGGCAACTACGCGACGCCTTGACGCTGTTCAAGATCGAAATAATCATTTAGCAAGTAATAACTGGCCATTAGCCAATTTATACAAAATGTTCATGCAGTGTAATGGTACTTTCAGAAAGTAAAGTTTCGTGAGAGATAATGAGAGGCAGGTGACAAAGATTCGTTGCGATAAAGAAGCGTAGCGTGGGTTATTAGTTGAGTGGGGAAAAGCGGCGTAAAGCGCGGGGCCGGCGCCGTACGGCCCATTTTCCCATGGCACCGCGCGGAACGCGGTCACCGCGCATACGTAACCACAGTCAAGCGTCTACAAATTCTTCTCTAAAACCGCCTAAACGACAATATTCAAGCGCATTACTACATAACCTAATTATGATGATCTATAGATATCAAAAATAAGTTTTACATTTGCTACACTATTCGATGTTTGCTACCTATGAGCGTTCGCGTGCACTTATTCAGGTTAGCCCGAGAGAAAGAGATGAAGATAAAATTCCCACAAGTAGTTTTCACGTTTTATACACAAACATAATCGATTTTAAGATTCCCTCTCTTTTAGGGTAAGGCGTATGGAATGTAGCTACTCACCAGACTATCGACTATTTGTAAAACAAAGAAGTGTGCGTATGTACCTATACAACACCTACATGCAAATAAAATGCCGGGTCATTGACTAGCTCTAGTTTGGTAGGTACTTAGCCGTCCTAACCAAAGTTAAATCATAACAATGAAAGTGTATAGCGTGCCTCTAATTCGCGGTAGACCTGATTATAGTAGCAACAAGAAACCGCACTAAAGCAGGTTTAGCTTGGTACCAAACATTGGCAAGGTAACTGTCACAGCCAAACAGGGCACTTGACGTTCGCCGGCCATATTACCCATTAGGCGTCACGCTGCCGTGAACAAATTATTAAGAGCCCCAAGACTTAAAATAGAAGATGTACGCAATAAAATCAATAACAAAATGACCACGCGATAAATGCTACTCATCGTATCGACATTATTTCGTTGAGTAGCAGAAGCGAGCGCGGTGCGTTCTCGCGCCATGTTTTTTTGCCAAGGTCATGCCTCCGTATCGAAAACGAGTAAACAAAGCTATCTGAGTTGACGCTACCTGTTAGGAGTGCTCCTAGCGGATAACCCGAAAGCCAGAAGAATCCTTGACCAGCGTGGTACTGACTCATCGATTACCTCACACACTAAAATGCGTAACTCAACAGAAATGACGTCCAAAAATACGCCGGTACGAAAGTGCTTCACACATGCAGAGCGGCAGATTCCAATACACCACGTGGTGAAAGGTGAAGAACGGGGAAATTAGGCGTTATGGCCTGTAATAACGTTCAATAAAATGGCGCGGGATTGAATGAATACATTTGAGACATGTGCACTCACCTCTGCCGCCCTTTTGGTTGCCTTTAGGTCACTTTTCGCGTCCTTCTCATCGCCAACCTTGTCCACGGCCACTTCACTGTTATTTTCCTTGGCGCTCATGATTGTGCTGATACTTCTGATTTTGGTGTTAGTTACTAGATTTAGTTAAGTTGTATAACTCTTCGGATCCGACGCGCGACTGACTGACCGGCGGCGACACGGGCGAGTTTGAAAACGAAGATGGCGCGGGCTTCTGCACGCGTTCTGTGATTGGTCGAAAGCGTCCGCCATTAACAAACTGTGACTAGCATGTGGAAAATAATGTCATTTTCAATAATAGCATTTCGAAGGCATAATTAAATGGTGATTACTTAAAAACCTTTTTAAAGGTAATTAAAACGTAATAAAAATACTTGCAGCTACTTAGGTATATTAATAACAGTCATAAATACGAAAGCAATGTTCTGTTGGCTTTAATTAGTTCCAAATATCGACACTTCGCGTCGCTGTAGTCAATGGCAGTTGTAGAGGGATAAAAGCGGGAAAATAAACTTCTCTTATCTAAATAGGTATTTTATTTGAAGAACAAATTGTAAACCACATAGTCCTTAACTATTTATTTTATTGTTATTTATCGAGCAATTTTTTGGTTTCCATTTATACAATTAATAATCACAAAAGCAGTATCTTGGTTTACTTTAGAATTCTCGTTTATTGTCTCGTGCATTGTGCGTGCTTCAATAAAACCGATGAAACTTTTGAAAATGGACTGAAGTTAAAATTAAAACGAATAATAAATAAATCAGCCAAGTAAAACATGGATACAGGGATACAGTTAATTGAAAGAACAAGTAGGTAACTATCTGGCTAATTTCTTTATTTAGATATTCGTAGATTTAGATCGTACACCGTTTGTGGGTTGTTTGACCGTTTCGAATTTGGATGCGACATTTTATTTAAGTACCTATTTATGTTTATCCTCATTGTACTTAGGCGAGTCAAACGCACACGTGTCTAAGTACCTAGGTATAGATACACGTTTTTTATTTGATAAAAGTTTTCGAAAAGGTGCTGATATATTTTATTTTTTGAATCAATGAATAATATTTTGTACTCCTTGGAATCGTTAAGAGATAAAATGAAAACTTAACTTTTACAATCTTTTTTAACATGCAATGTTCGTAAGCAACTTTAGTACCTAAGTGCTAAGTTTAGTGAGTGTGTTTCTTTTTTTATTTGCACTGCCCGTTGTACTCTGACTATTCCTCACCGTATCTCTTTCCAAAGGTTGTCTGGAAGAGATCGCTGCTTAGCGATAAGACCGCCTGTTGAATCCCATGTAAAATTTCCCTGTGTGTGTTCTTTTATTTTGTTTACTTGTGTGAATCAATAAAGAGTATTTGTTGTTGTTGTTGTTGTTTAGTGACCGTTTCAAGATTTGCAAACCATTTTTTTACTAGGTAACTTTTTTATTAGCATTGGTGGTTTAGTATAGAAATTGACTAAGATCAGCGGCAACCTTTTCCTGTGCATCGACGTCCTTGCCTTTTTTAGGATTCCGTACCTTTCTCGCTTACGCGCGCTATCGACGTCAGGCTTGTCGCTCTCGCGCTTAGAAAATAACAAAGTGTCCGTCTGTCTGTTTGTGGACATATTCTAATGGTATGCAACTAGGGTGACCAACCCTGAGTGCTGATTATACAGGACATTTGATTTAAAATTATAGAATTAATGGAAAAATACGGGACCAAGTTGTTTTTTATAGTGTGGTCTCGTATTTTTCTTATTAAAATACAGGTCACGGCGAAAATGATAGCTGAAAAACGGGACGTCCTCTAAAGTACAGGACAGGTGGTCACCAAAGATACAAAATGCCAGAACTACATAATATATACTTACAACAATTAATGCAAATTAAATTGTAATTTTAATGTCTAATTTATTATTGTAGGTATATATCTTATAGTTCTGGCATTTTGTATCTTTATTATTATACTTACATGATAATAATTACTATTATTGATTTAATTTCATTATTTTGTTGTGCGTTATTGTTTGATTTTGTGCTCTTTACGATCCGAAATGGTGAGGCAACTTTTTTTCAAATTATTATTTTATTTTATTTTTTTGACTATCTCCATATAAGATCATGGGAATTTGGAACTTGACATGTTGTGCATTTATAATGTACTTTATTTTGACTGAATAAATAAACTAAGAGAATTATCGATTAGTACGGAAGTTTTTATTGCAAATATATTGTGTTGATGTACGGAACCCTCGGTGCAAGAGGCCGCTCTTGATGCTTTTATTTTTGCCTGACTGCTGCCTGAAAGGAGGGTCATTGCTAGCTGGTTAATTTGCCATGTCAGTACAGAGTGCCTAGCACGCTAGCTTTTGTCGCCTTTATAATGTATATAATAATATATCTCCCTTCCTCATCATTTATTGTGCTAGGGATGCCTTATGTTTCAAGTCTGTGATATAATTTTTGTTACCCGGCAACAAATGCGTCTAAAATATCAGTAAAAACACCAATTATTTAAAATCTCCATTTATTTACACAATTGGGGCTAAGAGTACAGTCAGCGTCAGGAGTAGAAACACTTAAGGACCTTGTCGCAGTAACGTATGAAATGAGAGTTACTCGAATTTGTCACATCACTGACAGCGACAAGGTACTAAAATGTTCAACTATTTCTGACGCTGACGTACTAGCTATAATACACGGCACTTCACCTGTAGCATCTGTCGCTTAACAAAAAAAAGATTTGATAAACAAACTGTAACAAACAATTGTTAAACAATTATTTGTTATAGTTTCAACTGACAACTAAAACATAAATAAAAACAGTTCCGTTAAAGTCTTCACGGCGTTGCGGAATAGAATACTCACTGAAAGCGTGATAGGGTAAACAAACAGTCCTTGAACTCCTATTGCCCCTAGGGTGAACAACCCCGTGTGCTCATTTTACAGGACATTTCGCACGCTTAGAATTAAACCGACCCATTTCTGAATTTTACACGTCCCATATTATCACCTTAACTAAGAGACATAGGGTTTAAATTAAAATTGTAATGACAACACAAAGAAAAATTAGGGCAATGGCAGGACTTGAACCTGCAACATCAGCATTCCGTGCCTTGCGTTTTCCAGTTTCGCCACACTGCCGCTTGTCATTACAATTTTAATTTAATAATTTGAATGTTAAAAACATTTAAAATAAAAATCGAAAGAAATTTCGGTTACAAAATTTGACATAGGGTTTAATTTTGGGAAATGTCATATTCAGAATTGAGTCGCTTTAATTCTAAACGTGCGATTTGATCTCACATTAAAGGATTTATGGAGAAAATACGGTATGGTCCTGTATTTTTCATATTAAAATACAGGACACGGCCAAAATGACAGCTGAAAAACAGGACGTCCTATAAAATAGAGGACAGTTGGCCGCCCTAATTACCCCTCACCCCCGCTTCAACTAAAGGTACCTGCATTATTTCAAGACAAAATGGTGACAAATGTGACGAATCTCTCAGAAGTTCTGAGTCAGAACCTAGACTGGTACAGTAGGGGAAATATATTCACGTACCACCTTAGAACCTTATCGCAATGACGCGACGCGTTAAACGCCAGGCTATGTCATACAAATGTCATGCGTATGTCTCTTCGACTAGGTTCTACGGTGATACGTGATTCAATTTCCTTGAGTGTACAGTCGGCAGGGGTGCAGCTACCGCCGTATCAATGGTACGGGGCTCCCGAGCCCGTCTAGGGCAAGCTACGTCACTGACAGTCAGCCTCAAAAGTAGCTAAACATTAACTTTATCACCCCCCCCCCCCCCCCCTCTTATAACCCCCTTATTCATAAAAACTTAACAATCTTTTTAAGAGTGTGAACCAGCCCCAAAAAGCGCTCCCCATACAAACGGCGATAACGTTTTCCACCCTCTAAACCTTAACCTATGGCAATGATTTTTTGGTATGTTCTCGTTATGCCTTAGAACTAAATTAAAATTGTAATGACAACACAAAGAAAAAATCCTGCCATTGCCCTAATTTTTCTTTGTGTTGTCATTACAATTTTAATTTAATAATTTGAATGTTAAAAACATTTAAAATAAAAATCGAAAGAAATTTCGGTTACAAAATTTCTTACAACTAAGTTTGTATTTTTTGATTTTTTAAATATTCTTCATAGATTTGACAATATTTACATTTTAGGAGTTTCATACAAAACAATATAGCGTCAATATTTTTGAAACTATTAAGAATATTTTAAAAATCAAAACATAGTTCTAGGGCATAATGACATAATACCAATAAATCGTGGCTATAGGTTAAGGTTTAGATGGTGGAAAACGTTATCGCCGTTTGTATGGAGAGCGCTGGGTTCACTCTCCTCTTAAGCTAACAAAAGTTTTGTCCCTTTCATTGGGCAAACGTCACAATGACAGATTAAGACATAAACAATGTTAACTAACAAACGTTTACGAAGCGTTTATGAATAAGGGGGAAGAACGGTAGCACCTAAAGTATGAAATGTTTGCTTGAATTAGTCACATAACTGACAGCGACAAGGTATTAAACTGTTCAGCGAATTCTGTGGCTGACTATACTCGCTTGGAGTGCCAAATGCCAATATAAGGGTGTTTACCGTACTTACATAATAAAACTTAGTGTACAATTTTGAAAACTACAAACAAAATAATTACACACCTCTTCACCTCTTTATTGCTTCGGTGGCTCTATATTTCGTATTCGCGTATCATTGCTTCTCCGTCGTTCGCGTGAAAACGATAGAGCATCTCTTTAGCTCACACGAATTCATTCAGGGTTCGATTTCATAAACGCCACAGGTGACAGTGACAATTTGGTACACATTGCTTGCTCACTATGATGTTAAGTTACTTGTCGATACAGTAATGTACGGCGGATTGTCACTGTCACTTGTCGCCTGTCGCGTTTATAAAATTGGACCCTAAAGGCAGCATTTTACAAAAAAATCTCAGAGCTTCAATTAAAAATTCAATCAAAAACGTTTAATTCCTTCAACACCTATGTTGTCGCATTTTGTATTTAAAAATTGTTTTTTTAGTAATTTAAATTATTTTTTAAGTAATTTAATTAAATAAAAGTATTTGGAAGCTTTACATACAGGGTGTTTTAAACAGCTAACTTAACTAGTCATGAAAACAAGGGTAGGTGTACATTATTTACAATATAAACATTGTTCTGCAAAATACCTACGATAATGAGAAAATTTATACAATAGCCCAGTAAAAGCCGGGCCATACCGGATGCGTATGCAGCACGGCTCCGTAGACACGCGCGTATTCACGCCGGTTGTAATGTATAGAATTATATATTGAGATGGTACATCGCTTGTGTTACGTGCACGTAATGCAGTTCTAGGAAGCGAGCTGGAGCCGTGCTGCTTACGCATCCGGTATGCCCTGGCCTTTTAAGTTAATTGTCACGGGAAATAATTGATTCGCTTTGACACCATTGGTAGATATAAGTGTCATGAAAACGGTTGCTGAGGAGCACCGGCAATTGTTACCTTACACTCACAATAGATGGCGCTAGCGCTGCTTACACTTGATTGGTTGAACGAAGCGCCATTTTAGTAATAGTCCTCTGTGATTGGCCGACGCGGCAGTAGCGCGAAATTTGCTCGAATACAAACGGCATTTGAATAGTCTGAAAAAGCACTAACTAAACAAGCTGTGATGCTAAATTTATTGCTTGCAAGCCGCTTGTATTTTTTCACACATTGTAAAAAAACTACATTCTACAACGCCTGATATCCGTATGGTTAAGTATTTTAATTGCCCAAAATTGGACTTTGGTCAATTATCTTTGAACAACGAGCGAGAATCCAATCTACAATTTTTAAAATGGCTAACCTAACCCACCATGGAACTGTCAAAGTGACGTTATGAATCAAACCATGAGAAATCACTATTTCACTTTTATGTTTTGAGACCATTCCATGGTGTTTCAAGGTTCCATTTTGTCGACAACACACGCTCACACTCCTAGCAATATAGGTATCTCCCTTAGGTACTTAAAATAGTAAACAAAAGACGTTGGACTGACAATTTAGTAGAGAATACTTTCTGACGCTGATTGGATGTACCAATAGTAACATATGGGGTAATTTTTTACTCTGGTAACATTCAGTGGCGTAACTACCCAGGGGCTAGGCGGTGCCGTGCCCCGGGGCCCTTCAGCTCAGGGAGCCCCTGGCCAGCATCCAGCTCTATCTGTCCTGCTCGCTAATATTCTCCGACCACCAGAATTACATACCTATTTATAAAATTCGGAATTGACTATAGGGCCTCAATTTTTTGCCCCAGTGTCTATGGTCACCAAACTACGCCACTGGTAACATTTAACGTTCATAAAAATATTAGGTTCAAAGGGGAGATGAGATTAAAGAACTTATTAACACAAATATATCGCTGTAAAACATATTTTGAAACTACACTCACGTACATGGGCGTACTCAACTTCTGGCCTTGGGTGGCAAGTCGGATGCTAGATTCGGTAATCTTCGTCCGCCATCGTCGCGCGGTTTTTTGGCAATTGCATCGTGCATTTAAAAAAAAACTTTATTCGTCTGTCTGGTGGTTCTGGAGAGATTCCATTAGGTGTTCTATTTTGTACGCAAGATTTGTTGTTTGTATTGATTCTACTCACTACTACTCTCTTGACGTTGTCGTGTGTCGGTCCTATTGACCTCTTGACCCATTTACGATCAAGGCTAAAATAGAATGATCTGCTGCAGATCGAGTATTTTACAAAGAACTGCGTAGAGGTGCTGGTCCAGGATATTTTTACTCCCATAAAATGCAGTTCCGACAGGTAAGTAACAAAACTAATTCTGCTTAGAAAGTTTCGGCCAGCTATTAGTTGATAAAAATTTTGAAAATGACTATGTTTAATCGGGAATTGTAACACAAAAAGGGGTATTTAAAGTTGCGTCACTAAGTAGCACATTCCTGTTTGTAGCATTGTAGGAGTCGCTGTTAAATAGATGGATAGTATCAAACCTGGTTTTTGTATTTGAAAGCAAATTGCGTTGCGGCAGTTCTTAGCTTCTGGGGTACCAAACAGGTTAGCGAGTTTTCACGACTTGCAGTTATAAAAATAAGACAATTGCAAGTGTTTATTTATATCGTGTATATTGTCAGGAATCTATTTGCTGAGGTTTAGAGTCTTTCAGGTATCTTGATGAAAGGCAGACTGAAATGACAATAACCTGCAACACCGGCTAAACAGACTGTCTTCCTATGAACATGAAACTTAATTATCCTTCTTTGCGTCGCGCAGTCGGGTAAAAAGGCTCAGGGCTTCCCTCAAGTCGCGCGGGCGCACGGAGCGGGTGCACGCCTATAGAAAAATAGTATGAGAGCGTCCGCTAACTCGCGCGGGTGCGGGCTCATGCTATTGTTCGATAGGCGTACACCCGCGCGACTTAGCGGAGGCCCTTAAAGTGTCGGGATATAGATTCGATACAATACGCGACATACAATTACTTTATTCCCTTCAATCCTAGATTCATCCGCGACTCCCGTCCTATGTATTCTCATCCCATTCACAGTTCCAAGTACCTAAAGCGCCCGTCAGAATAAAACGAAGCGTTACTGTATAATCTATAATAGCAACAACGGGGCGTTCACTAGAACGCGGTGCAGACGTTCCCGTCGAACTCGATGTTCCCGCCGTACGGTGGCGCGCGGTCCTCGTCGGTGAACAGGCGGTTCTCGCCGCGCCACGCGTTATAGAGTGTAGGTAAAAAATCACTGAACAGCGGGCTCCGCTGGGTGCTGCTGTTCTCGCGGACCATCTGGGGAAGAGGCTTGGAATCAGAGCTGGGCAGGCTTTGCGTAGAGATGGGTACCCTTTGCGTAGAGATGGGTACTCTTTGCGTAGAGATGGGCACGCTTTGTATAATGGTGGGCACGCTTTGCACAGAGGTGGGCTCCCTTTGTATAAAGGAGGGCTCGCTTTGTATAGAGATGGGCGCCTTTTGCATAGAGGTGTGCATCCTTTGCATAGAGATGAGCATCCTTTGTATAGAAACGAGCACGCTTTGCAAAGATGTGAGTCCGCTTTGCATAGAGGTGGGCACCCTTTGTATAGAGGTGGGCACCCTTCGCATAGAGGTAGGCATCCTTTGTATAAAGATGGACACACCTTGCATAGAGGTGGGCATCCTTTGCATAGAGATGGGCATCCTTTGTACAGAAACGAACACGCTTTGCAAAGATGTGGTTCCGCTAGTACTATGTAAAAATAAAGATTATCTTGTACAGGGATGTTTGAAAATGATTCTTCCATCTGGCAACTCTACGTGTCGTGAGGATCGCGCGCGGGGTAGTACCTTCTCCAGACCGGCATAGTCGGGGTCCTCGAGGCTGGACGGGATCCAGATCTTGACGTCCTTGTCCAGGCCGCTGCTGGCCAGCACTGGGCTGCGCGGGTGCGTCTCGATGCAGTTCACCTGGAAATGGATTCACAGGTAATGAGTGGTTTTAGTCACCCTGATTACAAGGCTTGAGATTGATTCCCGAGAGGGCCCAAAATTTGTATGATGAATAGGAATGTTTTTAACTGAGTCTTGATTGTATTTATAAATATGTATATCCGTTATTTAGTACCCATAACACAAGCAGATTTAGTTGCTTAATTTGGGACTAAGTCAATTGGTATTAATTGTCCCAAAATATTTATTTATTTTATTTATTTAGTTAATGAAGAACATGTGTTGAAAATTAATCTGGCTATGTGTATGTACGTACATATGTATGTATCACTCTTTTTTGTACATAACACATAAAATAACAGATAACAGGGCAAAACATATGTATAGTCGACCAAGTAATTGCTTGACCACTTTTGAACCTTATCCCTTTGTAATACGGTCGAAAAGTGGTCAAGCTATTTCTTTGTCGACTATACAAAGTCGATGTAATAGTAAATACCGAAAATGAAACTTCGACAGCAAACAAAAAACCGGTCAAGTGCGAGACGGACTCGTGCACCCGGGATTCCGTACAAACGTTCGGTGCTTAATAACCCTTTGAACGCCAAGAACGCTTAAGACGAAACACCGAGGCCTAGAGAATTGAAAAATAGGTATTTGTAAAATCTATTGCTGTCGCGCAATGCCCAATGCGCAATGCCCAGAGTGCAATAGAGACAGCCGCAGCTTGGATTGAAAATACCTATTTAAAGGACAAAAATCAACGATTCGTAGACCCCTGATTCCTTCTCCAAAACTTAACCGATTTAACTACTTTTTTCATTAAAAATTAAAGGAAGGCTTTAGCAGTGTTCCTATGTTTTTCTTTTTTTATATAATCTAGTGAAATTTGTTTTCTGAATGTATTAACGCAGCCGAAAATCTGGTCAATTTTTTAGGTTTTTGAATGTTCATATCCCTTTTAATAATTAATTTATGAAAAAAAGGAAAACATAGCGACATGCATAATAGTGGCCATCGATTTTTTGGAAAAAAATTTATTGCTCTACTGGCATTATCCAGAGAGGAAACAGGGAACGACGTTTGTATGGAAAAACGCCCCTTGTGTTTCCTCTTAAAGGAGCCGCGAGCTGTCGTGCCCATGTCGCCACCGACACATATAGTTGATCGATGACATAGCAATAGCGACCTATGTGAATGTGGTTAAACTTCAAAGTCGCGTTTGACAAAATGGCAACCTGGCGTGTGGGTGACAACTTTTGAATGCGTTGTAGGCGGTGAAAAGGTTAAAGAACCGAACGTTGCTCTAACGAAAAGATAACTTGGACCGAGAAACCAACCTATATTTGCCACTGGAAACCTGTTGTCTCCATACATTGACACAGGTCGCGGTCAGTTTACCAATTGCAAGTTTGTAATCGCCATTTTTTTTGTGGATATAGCTACACATTTGCTGTTTTCGGACTTTTCCCTTAACTTCCGCTATAAGACATAGCTTCTTGACAAATCTCATGATTCTAGGTCAACGGGAAGCACCCTAGAAGTTTTTATTCCCTTGAGTGTCAAAATATTTTATTACGTCGTATCTTTTGTCACACGCTGGCCGCCAGCACGCTAGCAGTGAAAGCGCGCTGGGCTCATAACCCAATAATTAGTATTATTAAAAGAAACACCACACGGTTTGAATGCCGACCAAAGAGTGAGTTTATTGAACGAATCAATCATAAAAGAACATTCATTCAATCAAAACAGTATCTAATTATTATTATCTTCTTTATTTAATTTTTTTTCTTGCTTTATACATTAAAAAAATAAATCATGGTATAAAATTACATTATTATTATTTTCGTTTTTAAGACAGTATCCCTCCTAAGAGGTAAAAAGTTGCACGGGCCCAAGCCAAGTGCTTTTTATGTGAAGCTATGACATGGACAGAAACTTACGTACTATGCGGAATGTGTTGAGGATGACTGGTTTCTGCAAGAGTGCGTACGCGGATGGATGAATGTCGAGTGCCCGGAGGCTTGTGTGGAGTGATTTTGGTATGACGCCTGTTGTGGAGAGTATGATTGGGATTGTCTTGACGTTGCTATTATTATTATTTATTTCAGATTTGCATCCATATATCCCACTAATATTATAAATGTGAAAGTTTGTATGTTTCGATGTTTGGATGTTTGTTACTCAATGGTTTTCAAAAGTGATTTTTCGGAAGTATATAAAGATATAACAGTGTTGGGACGTTTTATTTGTAGTCAGTTATTAAGAGGTCCCACCAATTGATTTCGATATGATAACGGCAGCACTCACCACGCCGCCGCTGTCGCCCTCCATCCACTGCACGATGGCCTCGCTGCGCTTGTCCCAGATGTAGATGTGGCTGCAGTCCGAGCCTGACACCACGTACTGGCTGCGCGGCCCGAAGAACGCCACGCCCTTGAACGTGGCGCTGTTGCGGTGCCCGCTGTAGCGGTGCGTGTACCCGTTGGCGCCCTTGTCCGCGCTGCCCCTGCAACGGGAGGACGGGGTCAACCGGAGACCTCACATACGGCGGCAGGAACGCCGACGGGCGCTCTGCCCCTGGAACGGAAGGACGCGCTACCGGAGACCTCCAATCCGGCGGCAGGAACGCCGACGGGCGCTTCGAAAGTGGCGCGCGCGACTACAAGAACCACCTTGCCGAAATTTGAGACCTGGCATAAGTATCGAAAAGATGTCACTTTTCGATTTACACCGGTCATGGTCGTTTCGGTGAGGAACAGACGTCTCAGTACCACCGCTGTGTTCGAGGTGGATTCTGCTCAACATACCCTTCGGGAATCCCCGGCATGGGAGTCAAAGCGGAAGGCCTTAGAGGGCCAAATAGGGGACGTAGTATGGGCAGACCCGCCACAAAATGGACCGACCACCTAGTGCTGGTTGTGGAGATCTGTTCTTGCCAGCAGCAGTCGCGGCTATGCTGGCGACGGATGCGAAATGTCAGGCCGTCATCTCTTTTTCGTTACATATTTTTCAAACAAACCCTGCTCTTTAGAAACAGTGACTTCTGATTTTTTTTATAGAAAATATTTTTAAATATGCTTTCAAGCAGTTAAGCTACGGTGATGTCACGAGTCATTTCGTCGGAAAAAACTGTATAGACTCCCTCTTTATATTCCATGGACCCCCAATTTTTTTGTAGCTGACATGACCCCTTGGCAATTGGAAATATTGAAATAGACACCAGGAAGTCGATATAGACCATTTTTAACATAAAGCAACCGTGAGACTCGGACACATTAATAAAACGGATCACTTACATTTCTCGACTTAAAAATACGTGAGTGATCCGTTTTATTAATATGTAGATACAGACCTCTTTGAGAACCACTGAGTTAGACTATGAACTACGCGAATAGCAGGATTTCTCGACCTGGGATCCCGGGACCTCTGTGGCCCGTTTTACGAAGCTACAAGTTACAATTTTACAAGTCTAAACCGGCAACATTGGTCATTATGCCCATTGCCATTGGTCATTGTTGACCAATGTTGCCGGTTTAGACTTGTAAAATTGTAACTTGTAGCTTAGTGAAACGGGCCACTGGAGGTCCTCGGACCTATCTCAGAGGGTCCGCGGGCAAATAAAGTAAAACACTCAAAAATTTTTTTCTTTTTTTTTCGATTAGTAAACTCACTTGTCGTAGACGTCTCGTTGCGTGTCGAACAAGTAAATATCTTCGTCGTTGTAGGAACCCAGCAGCTCGCTACCGTCGTGATTGAATATCGCGCAGGTCAGGTGCATCATGTTGTATTTAAACTTCTTCTTTCCGTCCGTCTGTGAACAACACATCGTTATTACAATAAAAGAAAGAAAATACATTTTTATACAAATACATTTTAAATATTTTTTTTTATATATTCATTTTTTTGTGTTTCATATCATTATGTATGTTAGTCTGTAAGGTATTTATGTATGGGCCTTTTGTAGCCTGATAATAAATGATTTAATAATTAATTAATTTGACGCATAGGACAACATCACATAAACTTCATAACTAAAAAGAAGCATTTTTTAAGTGGTTGTTAACCAACGTCAATAAGGCCGCAGCTCAGCATATGCTGTAACACGAGTCACAGCGCTGATTTTCAGCGGCAACGCTCTTTGAGTGACTACGGATGGACAAGCGAAATTACCACATTACATTACATACATACATTATATTAAAACATTCGCTGCAGATTCCCCTTCAATTTATGGCAGAGTTATATCGGATGGGTTTGCAGCTGTTTCGTAGAGTTGCGTTACGCATCCGTAACGCATGCGTAACGCTCCACGAAGCTAGCTGGAGCCGGTTCACATACGCGACCGGTATTGCCTGGCCCTTAAGTGGCATGAATCACCTTTATAGCGCTCAGAGCGGTCGGACCGGGTCATCAGCGCAGTAATCGCTGTGTGCGATGTATACGCGAATCGGAACGCCGCCATTGACAAGTGAGCTGTCAGTGGCATATCTGTCATAGTTTTTTTTAAATTTGTGATTGACAAAGGTAAGAATGTATTAATCTGTTCCAGATTTCTTTTTTTTTTTTATTATATGACGCAACCAAAAAATCTGATATTATTTTGGTTCATTTAGGAAGCTAATTGGCATTGGTCTTAAAAAAACAATATTTAATTTTATATATTTTTTATCATAAAATAGACTAATTTAAGATATCAATTTGAAGGATTTTGGTTTTAAGCGTGTTTTGAATTTTTTATCCTATTTATAAGTTACCGGAAAATTGTAGACAAATATACTACGCAGTGGCATCAAACTACCGTTTGCCTTCGCCTGCGCCAAATTTAAAAGAAAAGAGTGTCAGTTCTGTTATCTGTCAGTGTCTAATTTATTTAACCTTAAAATCTTACACGTCGTGATTATTTGGGCTATTAAAAGAATCATTTCTATAAGTAGCAATAAAACACTTTTTGTATAATTCCATTATTAAAACTTAAAAAAAGTAAATTTGTGAAGAATTCAAAATAAGATAGTGCTTAAAGTGACAGTGACAGGCGACAACAATAACACTAATGCCAAAGAGAAGCCTACACGGGTGGTAGTTTTATTCTTTTTGAAAAAAGTGCAAAGAAATTCAAAAGTTAATGCTTGCGATAAGGTCAAACAAAGTCAAACTTTATTTTGCAAATTCACAAATACAAAGTATTTTTTTACTAGAATATCAGAAAACGGTTTAATATTCCTATTCCTCGAAATGGTTTTGGAATTAGAGGACATTGTAAAATTATGAACAATGCCAATCTACACTAATATTATAAAGAGGAAAGATTTGTACCTATTTTTGTATGTTTGTATGTTTGTAATGAATAGGCTCAAAAAGTACTGGGCCGATTTAAAAAATTCTTTCACCAATAGAATGCTACATTCTTCTAATTTGACATAGGCTACATTTCATTTTGAAAAAAATTAGGGATCCTTGGTAAAATTTGAACAATGTAACCGAAGGTGTAGAAAAATGAGTCTTAAAATTGATTGTACCCGTGCAAAGCCGGGGCGGGTCGCTAGTTACCTATATAACCAAGGACATTGCCGGTGTTAATTTCTAGGGAATTGAGTTGCCGCTCGCCCGTCCTACGCAGAATCATTTCCATCGCAACGCTTCATAGAGACCGGAGGAACCAAAGGCCGCGGTCAGAGTCGTTATAAGCTAATTATAATACGATAAGCTATCAATAAACAAACAATATACTATCGCCACTCATTAATTTGTTTGTATTGGCTAGTTCGAACCAATATTTATCTTTATCTTTACATATTTCATACATATTTCGTCCGCGTAGACTTGTTTAATTGAAACATGCAATCTGCAATGTTTCCTGGACAAATTAATGAGAATTAGTTGCTTTGCTGTTCATGACGTCACGGCGGCGTATGACTCACTTATCAGTGTCCCGTGGGAACTATGCATTTTTACGGGATAAAAAGTATCCTATATGTTAATCCAGGTTATAAACTATATGCGTGCCAAATTTCATTCAAATCCATTCAGTTGTTTTTGCGTGATCGAGTCACAAACATCCAAACATCCAAACATACAAACTTTCACATTTATAATATAAGTAGTATAAAACAAAGATGTTATCCGTTCCTGTCGGTCTCTGTTCGGTCGCTTACGTCTTCTAAACCACGGATTTTGATACGGTTTTCGATATCATTTAGAGATTTGGAAGGGATTTTGTTTATGAAATAGGAAGGCAAACAAGTAAGTTATTTGGACCCCTTAGGGAAGCGTGAAACTACGTTTTGAAAACAAAATAAAGTCGTAATGTCGTACGGACTTTTTATAATTTTTGCAGTTCCACTCATATACTATTTTGAACATTTTGAAAATCTAAAAAATTTGCGATAGACTGGTAATTATTGGGACACGACTCTTTAATAATTTACTTTTTTTTTCGAAATATTATTGAAAATTTTAAGTAGATATCGCTGTAGTTTTTAGTCAAATATCAGCAAAACGGTCATGCTAAGAGAAAGATTATGAGAAATTAAGATTTAGCACATTAAATTACATTTATACGCTATTTTTATAAAAAAATCGCGGTTGCAAAAATTTTACATTCTTTTTTTTATGAAATAATAGGCAAACAAGCAAGTGGGTCACCTGATGGTAAGAGATCAACACCGTCTATAGACACCCGCAACACAAAAGAGATTGCAGATGCGTTGCCGACCCAGAGGGCTAAGATGGAATACTTCTTGTGCCAGCAATTACACCGGCTGTCTTGCTCTCCACGGAACACAACAGTGCAAGCACTGCTACTTAGCGGCAGGATTAGCGAGCAAGATGGTGGTAGCGATCCGGACGGACCCTGCGCAAGGTTCTACCAACCGTATACCTATACGGTACGGTATACTACTCAAAATAAGTATAAAAAAGGGCCCACTCGACTTTTCACGGTAAAACAATAATATAAAAATATGTAACTATGTCGTTTATGGGAAATAGCGTAAGATTTTACAACAAAATTCCAAAAAACATTACAGGGCATTGCAGGGCGTCACATGTATACCTAGCTTAATTGTACCATCCTAATATGCCTGTAATGTGATATGCAATAAACGATTCTGATTCTGATCCAAAAGGATGCAAAATTCAAATCTATTGTCAAGACATTAATTTCTCGGGGGTATTAGTTAGGTATATATAAAATCAATGACTATATCTTGGACAGAGATGTTTGGAAATGATCCCGACTTGTATTGGCGATGTCTGGCTCCAAATATTGTACACCTACTGTGTTAAAGTGTTAAATTGATTTGAGGAGTCCGGGCAATACCTTGATGTGTCGGAGAGTACTTTGAGAAGTCGGAGAGTACTTTGAGGAGTCAGGGCAATGCTTTGATGTGTCGGGGAGTACTTTGAGGAGTCGGGGCAATACTTTGATGTGTCGGGGAGTACTTTGAGGAGTCGAGGCAATACTTTGATGTGTCGGGGAGTACTTTG
Source organism: Ditula angustiorana (assembly GCA_963691745.1). Classification (NCBI taxonomy): domain Eukaryota; kingdom Metazoa; phylum Arthropoda; class Insecta; order Lepidoptera; family Tortricidae; genus Ditula; species Ditula angustiorana. The sequence continues at coordinate 14,502,932 of OY829481.1, read as the reverse complement.
AGGAGTCGGGGCAATACTTTGATGTGTCGGAGAGTATTTTGGGGAGTGGGGGCGATACTTTGATGTGTCGGAGAGTAGTTCGAGGAGGGGGGGCGACACTCACCTCGGGGTCGTGGAAGGCGTTGGGGCAGTAGAGCGCGACGGGGCGCGCGGGCTGGCGCGCGTCGAACACGCGCACGAAGCGGTCGCGGCCCGCCACGCACAGCACGCGCGGCCGCAGCGGGTGGCCCGCCACGCTGTACAGCGGCACGGACGCGCCCGCCTCCTTCACGTGGAACAGCCTGCGGGCACGAAGCGGTCAGTGCCCGTCTTCCCTGCCCTCCCGGCGGCTCGGTGAGGCCGCGCGTCCCGCTGACTAGGAGTCTGTGCGGACTCGAGTCTTCCGAGTCTGATTTTCGGGAACCCGACTCTAATTTACGAGACTCCCCGATTAGAGGACTCGCGAATCGTGAGTCTTATCGAGTCCTGCATTGACGAGTTCTCGACTCGAGCTTTAAAAAAAGACTCGAGGTGTCGTATCTGTCGCAATCTTTTTTAAATTTTAAACGGTTATCAAAATGACTCGAGTCCTATAATTGACAATCACAAAACATTGAAGTTTTAATCCAAAGATCTTGCTAAGATAATGAAATAAATGTGAATTGTTTTATGTTTGTTACTCAATCAGGTAAAACGAAGGGATTAACCGAGCCGCTCACGTAGTTTCGAGTGTCCCTAAGAGCTAGTTCAATCAAACAAAACAATAAGTCTCTATAGAAGACTAAAGTATCTACGGAAGACTCCGATCTCTACACAAAGCTGGGTCCCCAACTAATCTACAAGAACTCTGGCTTCGATTAAAAGATTAGAGTAAAAAAAAATTGTAACCGATTTTTTTATTTTTATTATCTACTGTGAAGATATTCGAGCATCATTATTAAAAGCGAAAACAACGATATCTTATTTTTTTTTAATTTCCGATTTGCCTGTAGTAACACTAGTAGTCGGCTGGCTGTATGGAGTTTCTCTATGGTCATTTTTAATTTAATACGTAGATTTAAAAGTATATTACAGCGGCCAGGAATAGATTTTCATACTTCCATTACCGGCCAAGTCCGGGAAGAAACGGGTCGTCCGTAAATGTCAAACTTCGTGTTTTAGTTTTTTGACAAAAATACGCACACTTCCAAGCATGTTTGAGAAATAATCATTTGTTTTCATCACACCTATTCGAAAAATAACAATTGGCTTTTGAGAATAGCAGGGACAAAATTATATTTTGTCCCCTAGGGAGATTTAGTTTGAGTCCTTTGATTGGTCCGCGTTCTGGCTTCTGATAGGTTAGCGTAGTTAGGTTAGAATTTTTATAGACTTGCCTACTTAACGACAGGCAAAGGTCCACACAGCCATACAGCCATGTCTTATGTCTGTAGTTAGGTTGAAGTCACTCGCGTGAAGGTTGAATGTAAAAAAATATAAATATTACTGACTGACTGTTCTCTGTGATGATGAACTCATTTTTGTAATAAGTTAGCAAGTAGTATGTTTTATAATAAGTACTAACTCTTTATTGATTAGTATGAGTAGTTAACCAAAGAGGTTGAGCTCATGTACATAATTATGAAGAACTGAATGAGCGGAGATTTTCGATTTAAATTTTTCACAATTAATTTTGTTTTATATACACTTTCAATCCAATGTTTATCCATACGAGTTTCAAGGCGTAGTTCTTTGTTTTTCTCATAGGTAGTAATGAAAAATAGTGTGTTACTCGGGGACAAAATATTTTGTCCTTGGGCGGCGTATATTGAATCCCTCGCTGCGCTCAGGATTATATTTAAGAATCCTTCGCTTCGCTCTGAATTCAAAATAGCGCCCTCGAGGAACAAAAATTTACTTTGTCCCCTTGTAACACAAATAACTTTTCATACTTCCATTACCGGCCAAGTCCGTAAGAAACGGGTCGTTCGTAAATGTCAAACTTCGCGTGTGTCTTCGTTTGGTTTGACAAAAATACGAACACTACCGAGCATGTTCGAGAAATAATCATTTAAACAAACCAAGGAGCGGAGCAGCAAGGTAATTTGTTCCAGTTTGTTGATATGGACTTCCGCAAAGTAATGCCTGAATCTATTAATTACTATTATTATTTTTGCGGGTGGTAGGGCCTCGTGCAAGGTCCGTCCGGATCGCTCCCACCATCTTGCTCACTAATCCCGCCGCTAAGCAGCAGCGCTTGCACTGTTGCGTTCCGGCGTGGAGAGCAAGACAGCCGGTGCAATTACTGGCACAAGAGGTATTCCATTTTAGTCCTCTGGGTTGGCAACGCATCTGTACTCTCTCTGTTGTTGCGGGTGTCTATAGGCGGTGGTGATCGCTCACCATCAGGTGACCAACTTGCTTGTTTGCCTTCCTGGAGTGCGATTTTTGAATCTCACCGGGTGATTAACGCTCGCCAAAATGGCCGTTTTTCTCAGAAACGCAGCCATTTTGGTGAACTTTAGTCACCTGGTGAGATTCAAAAATTGCACCTCTGTTGTATAAAAAAAAATGAAATAATCATCTGTCGAGTGCGGCACCGACCGGTTGGCCTGCTCGGCGCGCACGTCGCACTGCATGACGAGCCCGTCCTCGCCGGCCGACACGACGGCGTGCGGCTCGGCGGCGCTCACGTGCAGCTTGTGCGCGGCGCGCGCGTGCGCCGCCAGCCGCCGCCGCGACACCGGCGCGCCGCCGCTCGGCGGGCACTGCAGCAGCCGCACCTGCCGCGCGCAGACGTACAGTCGACCGAGGTTGCTTGTCCAATTTTCGACCGTATCGCGAAGGGATAAGGTTCGAAAGTGATCGAGCGGTTACTCGGTCGGCTGTTTGATTCAGAGGCGAAGGGATTTTGACGGCCGGGTAGCCCAGTGGTCAGCGGCCCTGGCTGTGAAGCTCAAGGTACCGGATTTGATTCTCGGGAGGGGCAAATGTTTGTATGATGAATACGAATGTTTGTGCCAGAGTCGTGGATGTTATATGTATTTAAGTATATATATATCTATATAAGTACGTATATCCGTTGTTTAGTACAGTCACCAGCACCAATATCTGACACAGCGAAGCGTGCAAAAATATCTGACACGTCCTACCAGCCCTAGAAATAGAGTCGTATCAGATATTTATGCACGCTTTGTTGTGTCAGATATTGGTGCTGGTGACTGTACCCATACCACGAGCGGCTTTAGTTGCTTACTTTGGGACTAAGTCAATTGGTATTAACTGTCCCAAGATATTTATTTATTTAAAGACAACCGTAGCCAGCGTAAGCCAGCGGGTGGTAGGACCTTGTGCAAGGTACTTCCTTCTTGCTCGTTAATCCTGCCGCTAAGCAGCAGTTGCTTGCACTGTTGTGTGCCAGCATGGAGAGCAAGACAGCCGGTGTAATTACTGGCACAAAGAGGTATTCCATCTTAGCCCTCTAAGTTGGCAACGCATCTGCAATCTCTTTGGTATTGCGGGTGTCTATAGGCGGTGGTGATCACTTACCATCAGGTGACCCACTTGCTTGTTTGCCTTCTTACCGCCGTACACGCCTATCGAACAATAGTATGAGAACCCACGCGAGTTAGTGGACGTACTCGCACTATTTTTTTATAGGCGTGCACCCGCTTCGTACGCCTGCGTGATGATGTTGAGCTGGCTCCTGGCGTTGAGGTACAGGAACTTGCTGTGCAACACGTTGGACCCTGGCCGGTCTGGCTGGTCCGCAGCGCGCGCCACGGACCCGGGCGGCTCGTGTTACCTGGCCGTCCCTGGCGCACGTGACGATGTTGAGCTGGCTCCTGGCGTTGAGGTACAGGAACTTGCTGTGCAACACGTTGGACCCTGGCCGGTCTGGCTGGTCCGCAGCGCGCGCCACGGACCCGGGCGGCTCGTGTTACCTGGCCGTCCCTGGCGCACGTGACGATGTTGAGCTGGCTCCTGGCGTTGAGGTACAGGAACTTGCTCTGGAACACGTTCGACTTGTGGCCGGTCTTGATGGTCTGCAGCACGCTCTGGCGCGCCCAGTCCCATATCACGACGTTCGTGTCGTCGGACCCGGAGGCTAGCAGATGGCCTATAGGACAATATGAACCCTACTTTAAAAACGAGCACCCAAAGTCAACGTCAAATTATCTTTATTCTGATTAGGCTACCAGGAAGCACTTGCGAATGTCATAAAATTTACCGCCGGTTCGGAAAAAAACCTGTGATGAGAAGATACCGGCAAGAAACTCAACGAGGTGTAATTTTTTAAATAAATCAAAATTACAATATTCCTCTAAATAGGCAGGGCACTAAACAATGATATTATAATGCATGGATGTACAGCGTCATACTAAATGACAGCCGAAAAACGGCCCGACATGCGAAGACAAGTTGACGCCAATATTACAAATGCAAATTATTAGTTCACATTTATAGTTATTGTATTTACAATTTTACGTTTAACTGCATAAAATATAATCTATTAAGTTTCGTTGCAAATAGGTTTCTTTACAACAATAGTATTGACAGCAGCGCCGTCGGTCCGACAAACAGACATCGCGAGCATTGTCGATATATTGTTTTTTTTATTCTGCTTTGAGGCCATTTTCAAACACTATCAGAAGTCCATTATTTATAGGTCAGTGGCACCACAGATTAAATAATAGTACTAACGTACAGAAACTTTTCTTTTTCGACCGAACGAATTCCAACTTTATGATCAGACACAAAAAGTTTGTATTACTTCATCAACATTCGCCAGGCCGCATGCGTCAAAAGGAAGGCGCCGCCCGCGCCCGCTTACCACCCGCAATGCCCTGGCGCACCGCTAGGGTTGGGCTGCTTACTGTAATACTATCACAACGCGCGACACAGAGTGGCGGGCGCGCGCGGCAAGCCGGCAACCTACTGCGATTAACCTATGCCATAGGTAATGCGGCGAGCGCGCCTATAGTGCGGAGTGGAACCCCCCTGGCGGCACTAAACAAACGCTGACAAATACCTTCGGGGTGGAAATTGATGGAGTTGACGCAGCCCTTGTGCTTGTTGAGGTGGTGCAGCTTCTGCAGCCTGTAGACGGAGTGCAGCGAGCCGTAGAACCTCTGCTCGAACATCACGTCTTCCTTCCGCGCCTTGCCGCTCGGAAAGGACAGACCCATCTCTCGGTTCAGAATCTCTGGAAAGATGAAATAGTGCTCAAAAGTTGCCCTGCATTTGCGTATAGCTTTTACACACTGGCGCATAATTAGCATTGTTCATTTTTTTACAATGTCCTCTAATTTAAAACCATTTCGAGCAATAGCGATATTAAACCGTTTTCTGATATTCTAGTAAAGAATACTTTGTATTTGTTAATATTTTTGCAAAATAAAGTTTAACCTTTGTTTGACGTTATCGCCAGTGGTTTCTTTAGTGTTATGGTGTTATTGTAGCCTGTCACTGTCAGTTTGAGCACTATCTCTATTTTGGATTCTTCACAAATTCTTTAAGTTTTAATAATGGAATGATCTCGGAATTATACAAAAAACTGACAGATTGCAGAATTGACACACTTTTCTTTTAAATTTGGGACAGGCAAAGGCAAACGGTTGTTTAATGCCTCGGCCTAGTATATTTCTCTACAATTTTCCGGTAACTTATAAATAGGATAAAAAATTCAAAACACGCTTAAAACCAAAATCCTTCAAATCAATATCTTAAATTTGTCTATTTTATGAAAAAAAATACATATAAAATAGAACATTGTTTTTTATAAGACCAATGCCAATTCCCAATGGAATGGCAAGTGATCACCACCGCCCAAATAAGTGCAAACCATAGAGCTTGCAGATGCGTTGCCAACTCAGAAGGCTAAGATGGAATTCCTCTTGTGCCAGTAATTACACCGGTTGTCTTGCTCTCCACGCCGGTACACAACAGTGCAAGCACTGCTGCTTAGCGGCAGGATTAGCAAGCAAGATGGTGGTAGCGATCCGGACGGACCTTGCACAAGGTCCTACCACCCGCGAAATTTGTTACATGCAAGAAGCTTACGTAAGTTTTTTACGCAGTGCCGGTTTTAGCACTACCAGCGCCCTGGGCGAGATTTACACGGCGCCCCTAACTGCAATTCAAACCCATATGAAAAAAAGGCGCCTGCGGTGCCCCTTTATATCCGGCGCCCTGGGCGGTCGCCCAACCGCGCCCCCCCCCCCCCCTAACGCCGGCACTGTTTTTACGTATACCACTAACGCGCTCACCTCTTAGTATAAAATAGCTATGTTTTGGCCTAATTTTGGACAGCACGCTGGCAGTCTTGGCCTTGTCCTCGCTGTCCAGATTGGTCCTGGTCCACAGGGCGCCGTCGTCGCTGTCAGTGTCGTCCGAGTTGATCAGGTTCAGCTCGTTGCTGGAGTACGTATCGTTGCTCGACGAGCTGTGGTTGCTGTTGCTATTCGAACTGCGGGTAAAAAAGTATTTAAATAAATAGTTAGTAAATACCTAGTTTAATGTAAATTAAGTGAATTAGGTTTATGTTTATATGTATGTAGATTAGATTAGATTAATTTATTACTTATTGGAAATTACATTAAATTGTGAATGTCAAACATAACAAATTCACAATAAGGTCGTCAAAAAGGTAAACAAAAAAATAAAATAAAAATATGAAGAAATACGTCTAGAAAAATGTCAAAAATAAAAAATTCAAATGTCACAATAAAAATAAAAATATAAACTCACAAACGGTGAAAATGTCAATACAAGCAAAAATGAAATAAAATGAAAATGAAACAAAAATAATCATGTTCAAAATAATAATCTAAAACAATAAATGAGAAAGCATAATAATAAGTCAAATTAAATTAAATTAAATGTCACAACTGTTTTCATTGTACTCTTTTACAGAGTATGGTATGGTGGTACGGTAGTGTTTAAGGTATTAGGTATATAGTTGCTATGCCCTAATAGGGTCCATGTCGGTACTGGAAAATTTAAAGAACATCTTTGTAAATACCATGGGGGCCGTTCAACTATTACGTAAGCAGATTTACTACAATTATTTACCCCCCCATCCCCCTTGTCAGCAAAAGTAATCAAAGCTCTTACCCCCCCCCCCCCCATGCTTACGTAAACATTGATATGCATTTTTCTTTTAATGTATTTTTTTTATTCATGAGCAGCAGATATAATTCTAATAATAAGAAAATTAAAAAGTGCTCCTCAATGTTGTATGTCTGCTTACTTTTATCCGATTTTGGAATGCCTACGTCGTTCTCATCTCATCGAACCATTCAACATCTTGGTGCTCTAAATTTTGAATAATGCACGTCAGTTCCATATGTGTAAAAATGTAAATAACTACTGCTGACGTAATCACCATCTAGACCCCCCCACCCCCCATGTCATCAAAAATAAGCTCAGCAAGGACCCCCCCGCCCCCCTATACTACTTACGTAATACTTGAACGGCCCCATGGTTGCAAGAAATAAATGAATATGAATATGAAGCCAGCGTTGCCAGATTTATTTTCAGGCAGAGCGGGATTTCGAAGCCTTTTGTATAAAAAAGCGGGACTAATTCGTCGAAAGCGGGGCATAACATAAAAAGCTTAAATAATCAGCATATTTTTATTACGTATCGTCTTATTTGAGTTTCAAATTAAATTTACAGTGATGATAGACAGCTATAGAATATGTTTTTTTAATGAAAATACGGTGCTTGGCCAAAAAACGACTACCATCTAGGTTACTGGTCGAGTACCTCCGTAAAACGGGACTGAGCCTGTCCCGCGCAGGATTTTTAATTTTAGGCTGAAAAACGGGACGTCCTGCCAAAATCGGGACGTCTGGCAACGCTGGAGAAGCAGATAGAATTGAGAACCCCCGTTTTTTTTTTCAAATCGTTGAAAAAAAGCAATCAATCAAATAGACAAACATTCTGTCACCTTGTTTTTAAACTGTGCAACTATACAGGTAACAAAAAAAATGAAATTGAATAAAAGGTACAAAAGTGAGAATGAAAGAAAAGAAATTAAGACTGAAGGGGAGCTGTGGTGAAATAATACAATTGTTTTGGGTAAATATAAAAGAAACGGTTTAATCAGTTATTTGTACAAAAAAAGCTTATTAAGAACATGGAGCAGCAGACTTAACTGACAACCTCAGGGTAGGTTCGTTTGGTAGGTAAGACTTACAAAAAGTACATATATGTATACTGGTTATACCATCATTGTCTTGTTAAAAAGAAAAACCTTCCGCCATCCAGACAGGACGGGGAACATTAAGTTGATGTAAAGGTTTCCGGACTTCAGGACGTTATGAAATAATGGATGTGGCCCACCTCAAGGAACCCGCATGTTGCGGCCTAGCGCTGGGTACTCCCTCTGGTTTCCTCCAGCCGCTAGGACCGTCAGTCAGGCAACACGCCGTCTAGTGGCCACGTGGAGGAGCACAACTCAAGCAGAGAAAATTGAAACGCCAGCCCTCAGCCGCCGATATTCATGCTCTGGTTACAAGCCGGTCGTCAAATGCATGTGAAATAAAGTATTTGTTTGTTTCCCTCAGCCTGAAAGCGAGAAAAGAAAGAGTCAAGACACGCAATTGAAAAGGCGGAGCGTGCGGGAACGTGCTCACACCGAAAATGTTATGTTTTGAAAGGAAAACTGTTAGTAAAAACCAGGGGAAGCGTCCAAAAGCACTTACCGCATACACGTGCAAAATAACATGTATTTTATCTGCAGCTGCCCGCCACCCGCTACTTTAACGCAGCAACCTTCTGCAGGGACATCTCTTATGCTAAGTTCAGATCCGAAAATATGCAGAGGAAATATTTAATTGTAATTTGTCTCAATATTGCGTGCGCGACGCTTGGAATCCCATTGCAAAAAGAATGTTGCCAGAATAATCCCTCCCGTTCGTTCCGTCACTGTGAAAACTACCACATACGCGTTCAATCAAATTTCAACAACGTTTTGGAATCCTTATAAAATTCAGCCAGTAAAAGGTAACGTCCAGAAAAGACTTCCGACTAAATCCTGAAACTATGAAATTGAACAGAAACTATTTACTACTTTTGCAAATCGACATGTTATTGAATGAATACTACCAACGGTATATAAATTCCTAATACAGGTAACATTATAGGCACTTCAACCAATCAGGAGCACGAAAACTCTCGACCAATGGCGAAGCTGGAAAATGGAGTCCTTCTACCAATCACGAAGCTGAAAATGCAAACATAAATTGCGCGAACTTTTAAATTTGACAAATGTCAAGTGTGCCGCGAAAATTCAAAATTTGTTTATATGAGTATTAAATACAACGTTACAATACCCCCTCCCCAGAGAAAAGGTTCACAAGATGTGAACCTGTCGCTGTCCCAGCGACTTACATATAAAAAACTTATAACCTGAAAGACAAACAAAAATGTTTGAATCTAAGATAAGTACTGTTTATCCAACCAAACACGTTTATATATTTACCCAAAAAAAACCTAAACCTAGACAATCACAGAGGACAAGGCACCTCGACAAAAGATGATCTTCTCCGATCACCCAAAAAAACCAACTGAAAACAAACAAAACTGTAACGGAATTCATCACCGTAAACACAGTAAACCGCGATTTTTCACCGCCCCCTCACAATGTAACAACATTAAACACACTAATAATTTATGTGTTCACTTCACACTAAGTATGAACAGCAAAAATCTAAAAAAAATATCTTAACTAAAATATTTACAAAAGTCTTTTCTTTCCAGTAACTTCACATTCCTTATAATTCCAACAGCCAGGACACATCACTTGTAACCTATAGTCTACCAGTCCGGGCGAAAGATGTTAAACTTATCATACATGACATTTCGTGACATAGTAAATATCATTCCAACAGTAAGATAAATGAACTCATGCTCATGTCAACTATCACTTAATCCTCTACCGTTATCAACCATTAAAAAAACAATCGCGATCCAACATTCCTCAATAACACTGTCCTAAAAATCCTATATCCATATAAAACTCTACCCAATCCAAATAACAATAAAAATACAGCAAGTAGGAAGTCATAATTGTGTTTACTATTTTCTTTGATATTCTTTCTCACCAGTCATTCATCTCTCAACATACATAACATTCATTTATCAACATACATACTTCTCTGCATACTCTTACATTCACCAATATTCATCACCAATCTTACCAATAATGAAACAATAATCTTGTTCATCATTCCTTACTAGCCTTCGGTGTTCAACCACATAACCTGTGTTGACACTTAAAAATAGCAAAAGCGACATACCTACAACACTATACTACATTTACATGTTTACCTTACCTCAGAATAAAACCGCTAAGTTAACTAAAAATTAGTTAAGCATTTAGCTAATGTTTATGAACCAGCTAACTCTTTAAATCCTTGATATGCCAAGAACCTATTATTTGACCATCAAGGCGCTCTAGTTCATAAACCAGTGGAGATAAAACCTTTTTTACTTTGCACTTCTCGTACTTTGGTGCCAGTTTCGCCATTTTAAATTTACTGGCGTCACTTTGCACAAAAGTACGCTTCCATACAAAATCTCCCTCTGCAAATTTAGCTGGCCGCCTTCTCTAATTATAATATTTGGAATTTGCAGCGTGAGCTTTCAAAATGTGTCCCCTTACCTCTTCAAAAATTTTAGCCATAACGCCGAACTCTCCTGCGTATTCTTCACGTGGAATACCAGGTTCATAGGTTTTATCAGAATCTCTGTAAAATTTACCATTTATTACTGGCTCTCGTGCGTGAACTAGGAAGAACGGAGAAAAATTTGTACTTTCATTTATGGCACTGTTAATTGCAAATTGAATTTTACCAAGATTCTGATCCCAAGACCTATGATTCTCTTTAACATATGATGAAACTGCTATCATAATGGTTTTGTTATATCTTTCCACTAAATTTACCTGTGGCGAGTACCTTGCTGTGTAATGCAATTTTGGAATGTTATAGCGTTGTATTAAAGCTTTGAATTCAGACCCAGTAAACTGTGTACCGTTATCTGCAATTATGGTCTCTGGTACACCATGAACCAAGATGATATCATTTTCAAAATGCTTAGCTACTAGCGCACTAGTTGCACGACGCAGTGGAAACAAAAACGTATACTTGGAGAAACAACAAGTAACTACCAACAAGAATGTAAAACCTGACGTTGAGCGAGGCAAAGGACCAACTAAGTCTACTGACAGCACTTGAAATGGCCTATAACAAACCTTAGGCTGGCCCATTAGACCTGCTGTACCTTTAGTGGAGTGTTTGTAAGCTGCGCAACTATCACAGGACCTCACAAACTCTACCACGTCCTTGTGCAACCCTGGCCAAAAATAACGAAGACACAATCTCCTGTGGGTCTTAAAAACACCAAAATGGGCTGCGGTAGACTCACAGTGATTTGCCTTAATAATCGCTTGCCTATCTCCTTGTCTAACCACCTCCTTCCAATCAAATTCGTTTAAAAGGTTGTATTTACTTTTACAATATCTGTACAACTTTCCATCTTTGATAGAAAAACTTGGAAAGTTGGCAGGGCAGTCAATACAACCTTTAAATACTCGTTCATACCATGGATCTGCAACGACGTCCGACGGAGATGCATTTATGACATCTACTTTAAGAAGTCTGGAAAGAGCGTCGGGTACGACATTATCTGTGCCCCTCCTATGTTCAATCTCGAAATTATATTGAGAGAGCCTACACCCCCATCTTGCTAACCGACCTGTAGGGTTTTCTAGGTTCATGAACCACTTCAAGGCTGCATGGTCTGTGATCACCTTGAATAGACGCGAACCGAGGTATGCCTGAAATTTTTCAACAACAAAGATGACTGCGAGTGCTTCTCGTTCTGTTGCGCTGTAGTTCTGTTCACTCTTTGACAGCGCGCGACTTGCATAGGCAACTGGATGATCAATACCATTTATGTTTTGTGACAGCATCCCCCCTACACCATACGCAGAAGCGTCGCAGTGCACCGAAAATGGCTTAGCAAAATCTGGAACAGCTAAAATAGGTGCGGACACAAGCATGTTCTTAAGAGTATTAAAGGCTTGTTCTGCTTCATCACTCCAGCTGAACGGTGGAGCCTTTTTCCCTTTACTAGTGAGTTTGTTTAAGGGCGCAGCAACTGTGGAGAAATTACGAATGAACCGCCGGTACCAGGAACAAGTCCCTAGAAAAACCTTAACGTCCTTCGTAGACCCTGGCGTTGGAAAATTCAAAATAGCTGCCACTTTGTCGGGATCCGTACGCAGACCAAACTCGTCCACTACATATCCTAAATACTTCAAGGAATTCCTAAAGAAACTAGACTTCTTAAAATTGATGGTTAAATTTGCTGACCTCAGTTTCTCCAAAACCCTGTTTAAAAGCAGTAAATGTGTGTCAAAATCAGAGCTGACAATAATAATATCATCAACATAACAAAATACCATGCCATTCTCGATGTCACTGCAGAAGTTGTAACCAAATAAGGCATCCATCAGCCGCTGTTGTCTTGCTGGGGCACCGCAGAGACCAAACGGCATGACCTTAAATTTATAAAGACCACGACCTGGGACTGTAAAACTTGTTTTTTCTTGTGAATCTGGATGTAATGGTATCTGCCAAAAGCTAGAACTTAAATCAACTGAAGATAAATAGCGAGCTTCTTTTAAGCTGTCCAAAATCTGTGGTATATAAAGCATGTTATAAGCATCACCCTTTGAAACGGAATTTAATTTTCGACAGTCGAGGCAAAACCTCCAGTCCCCATTTGCTTTATGTACTAGCAGAGCAGGGTTATTCCAAGCACCTTCGCTTGGCGTCACTACGTCAAGCTCCAGCATCCTGTCCAGCTCTGTATTTAGAGCTGCCTTTTTCTCTGGTGATAAAGGGTACTGCCTAATACGAAGAGGTGCTGCCTCTCCAGTTTCTATAACATGTTGAGTCAAATGTGTTCTGCCTAAACCTTTGCTTTCAAAAGAAATGTCATGGAATTTACCTATAATCGATTCTGCTAATTCTTGTTTGTCAGAACCTAAATCGTTAAAAGCTTGTAAAGTATGTATCTGATCCGAATTAATAGAACTCAAAGTAAACAAAGAACTTGAAGTGCATCTATAGTCAATTTTATCAAAAATTTCCGGTGCTAAATTAAATTCCTTCCAAAAGTCGCAACCTAAAATGATATTTGAGACTATGGATGGTATTACAAAAAATTTAATAACTTTAGTTGTATTTCCAAAGGTAACTGGGACAAACATGTAACCAATAGTTTCACACTCCACTCCATTTGCAACAGTACAGGCTTTATGAAGTGTTTCATGACAGTCAAATCCAATTTTTATGAGTTGTAAGTGAGCATTATTTCCTAAAATAGAAATGCATGCACCAGAATCTAGAAGTCCGCAAATTTCAATATCATTAATTAAAATACTTAAATGTGGTCTAATATCAGTCGGGTCAGGAGCAAACAAAACCGAAGCAATCGAGTTGTAACTATAAAATTTATCAACTGAATTTCTCTGACTGCATAAATGTTTGCCTCGGTTAGCTACTGGTTTTTTGAATTCTCACATTTAGGGCAATTCTTTACAGTAAAACCTTGTTCCCCACACTTAAAGCACTTGACAGAAGAAGGTGTCACTGTACATCTCCTAAAAGAATGATCAGTCTTTCCACATTTATAACAAATAGGTTTCTGAGCTGGGACGGGTGTCTTCCTATCTGGAACAGGTTTTTGTACTACAGCCGCTACTGCTGGTTTTGTTTTTCCACTGTAAGAAAATTCTGGGCTTAATGTAAGTTTGGGAGGTTCCACAAACAAATTAGCTCGTTGCTTTGCAGACTCTAACAAACGGCACTTAGCCTTAAGGTCTGCCACAGTAGTAACATCGACCAACGCCAGCTGTTGTCCTAGACTCGGCCTGATGTTATGCAGGAGAATTTCCAGCTTTTCCCCTTCTGACAAGGGAACACGAAGTCTGCCGAAAAGACATGACATCACCGCAATGTATATATGTACCGGTTCGTCAGCACCCTGTGTGCGTGCACGAATCTCCCCTTTCAGACGATAATCAAAATCCACAGAGTCGAACTCCTCCAGAAGCAACGCCTTCAGTTCAACCCAAGAAGTGACCTGGGTCCTGACACCTCGCAACCATATCAGTCCTTTATCAACAAAAAGTAATGAAGCCGACTGAAACAGCTTCTTATCTGAAATTCCAAAAGCCGCCTGCAGTTCCTCAATGTTTTCCAGGAACGACCTAGGGTCACCGGAGCCATTAAACCTGACTTTCCATTTAGACACATCTTTATCACCGGAACAATCCACTCTTGTAAAAGGAGGCAGTGGTGCCGGAGCCAAATCGATGCTTGGTTTCATTTTAACATCCTGTTGACCAGGCTTATCTACCACCGCTATATTTTTCTCGGACTGGCTACGCGTCATCGGCATTTTGAAATATTTAAATACTTAATACGCGCGCAACAATGATGGTAAACTTCACAAATAAATGTCTAAAGTTTTCACTAAGTCACAATATTTAAAAACAAAAATAAATGTTTATAGAAAACAACAATGTTAAATGGCAGGTAAACACGCTATGTGCCCCTGTACTATGATACACTATGCATGTACTATGCACTTTATGATACACTATGCATGTTCTATTCACTTGACAAATATAAAATACTAGATGAAAACCTTTTTTTTTTTTTAAACACTATTAAAATATTATTAACGAGTGCAATGAACAAGTATGTACCCCAAACAAGTAACAACCCGGATTATTAAAGGGCACTGAAATTTCAAGTGTAGTATAGAATAGAATGTAGTAGTCAAAATATTGAAACAGAATTAAAATTTACTCTAGACATAAAATAACACATCTTAAAATTGAAAGCATTAAATAATTTTACCCGGAGTACCTATTACACAAAATAAAAAGAAATGCAGACACAGTTCAAGTCACACAATAGTCAGTGAATGTTTTAGTAAGTGACAGGCTAGAAGGTTGTACACAAAATGGCTACCAGCATGTGCTGTATAAACCTGTACCAAAATGAAACCTGCACAAAAGGTCACTAAAACACACACCTATTAACACAGACTATGGCCTGAGAAAACTAGGAAACCACAGAAACTACTAATGAATTGTGTTCAAAAAAATTTTTTTTTAAGTTAGCATTTATACTATAAGATAAATGACCATATAAGTTAGTTTAGTCAGACTTGTGGATAAATTAACACTAAAATAGTACACTTCACTAACTTACTTATATTAACGCACAGAATGTCAATGAAAACGAAACCTTTAACCTTATTCATAAGGTTAGAAACTTCAAATGTTGTTAACCAAGGTTAAAATGTTTATAAAAATGGTTAAAACTTAATTTAAACACTAAATTTAGAACTAAGACTTTAGACTAATGATGGTATAACTCCTACCTAAAAAGAGAGTGGGCGCCATTTGTCACCTTGTTTTTAAACTGTGCAACTATACAGGTAACAAAAAAAATGAAATTGAATAAAAGGTACAAAAGTGAGAATGAAAGAAAAGAAATTAAGACTGAAGGGGAGCTGTGGTGAAATAATACAATTGTTTTGGGTAAATATAAAAGAAACGGTTTAATCAGTTATTTGTACAAAAAAAGCTTATTAAGAACATGGAGCAGCAGACTTAACTGACAACCTCAGGGTAGGTTCGTTTGGTAGGTAAGACTTACAAAAAGTACATATATGTATACTGGTTATACCATCATTGTCTTGTTAAAAAGAAAAACCTTCCGCCATCCAGACAGGACGGGGAACATTAAGTTGATGTAAAGGTTTCCGGACTTCAGGACGTTATGAAATAATGGATGTGGCCCACCTCAAGGAACCCGCATGTTGCGGCCTAGCGCTGGGTACTCCCTCTGGTTTCCTCCAGCCGCTAGGACCGTCAGTCAGGCAACACGCCGTCTAGTGGCCACGTGGAGGAGCACAACTCAAGCAGAGAAAATTGAAACGCCAGCCCTCAGCCGCCGATATTCATGCTCTGGTTACAAGCCGGTCGTCAAATGCATGTGAAATAAAGTATTTGTTTGTTTCCCTCAGCCTGAAAGCGAGAAAAGAAAGAGTCAAGACACGCAATTGAAAAGGCGGAGCGTGCGGGAACGTGCTCACACCGAAAATGTTATGTTTTGAAAGGAAAACTGTTAGTAAAAACCAGGGGAAGCGTCCAAAAGCACTTACCGCATACACGTGCAAAATAACATGTATTTTATCTGCAGCTGCCCGCCACCCGCTACTTTAACGCAGCAACCTTCTGCAGGGACATCTCTTATGCTAAGTTCAGATCCGAAAATATGCAGAGGAAATATTTAATTGTAATTTGTCTCAATATTGCGTGCGCGACGCTTGGAATCCCATTGCAAAAAGAATGTTGCCAGAATAATCCCTCCCGTTCGTTCCGTCACTGTGAAAACTACCACATACGCGTTCAATCAAATTTCAACAACGTTTTGGAATCCTTATAAAATTCAGCCAGTAAAAGGTAACGTCCAGAAAAGACTTCCGACTAAATCCTGAAACTATGAAATTGAACAGAAACTATTTACTACTTTTGCAAATCGACATGTTATTGAATGAATACTACCAACGGTATATAAATTCCTAATACAGGTAACATTATAGGCACTTCAACCAATCAGGAGCACGAAAACTCTCGACCAATGGCGAAGCTGGAAAATGGAGTCCTTCTACCAATCACGAAGCTGAAAATGCAAACATAAATTGCGCGAACTTTTAAATTTGACAAATGTCAAGTGTGCCGCGAAAATTCAAAATTTGTTTATATGAGTATTAAATACAACGTTACAATTCCAATTTAGATCCTCAAATGTTTTGATTATTTTATAGTAATTTTAGATAGTTGTTTGGTTTCCTTTGCAAGTTTGAACTTTGATCAGATAGTATCCTACAAATAATACGATAGTTGGATTGGATATTATCATTGCTTATCATTATTTGAGAAATGGTGGTTAATATGAAATGAAATAAAAATTTAATTTGAATTTGGTTTCATTGTATTCAAATGGACATGCACAAATTTTTAAGGGTTTCGTAAGCCAATGGAACCCTTATAAGTTTAGTCTGTCTACCTGTCTGTCACAGTTGTCAGACTTCAAACACTTAAAATCATTAAATTTTCGTAACCGAAATTTCTTTCGATTTTTATTTTTAAAATTTTAACATTTCAATTATTAAATTAAAATGCTATGTAATGACAACACAAAGAAAAATGAGGGCAATTTCAGGACTTAAACATTACATAGCATTTTAACTTAAAATCATGATAACACTTCCATACTGAAATATTAGTCACTAAAAAAAAGAAGTACTTGTAGTCCCATGTTTGACCAATGATTTTCAGTTTGAATTAAAAAAACATATTGTCAAGTCATTCTACAATTTCGAAATGTTGTGTAATCTCAAATATCACAATATCAATGAAGAACTAATCAATTCTACAAGTCATTATAGATAATGGATAGCAATTTACTGGAGACTGGAGTGCCAGATTAAAAATACTATGTCAATGATGATGAGTAATGGTTTAAATACTTATTTGATTATTATAATCATTGTCTATAATACATTGCATAAGATGGGCATGAATCAATGATATTATAATACATGGATGTAGTGTCATACTAAATGACAGCAGAAAAACGGCCCGACATGAGAATACAGGTTGCCGCCAATGTTACAAATGCAAATTATTAGTTTACCATCTATAGTCAATGAATTTACAATGTTACGTCTAACTGCATAAAATAATAATTTAATAATTTTCATTGCAAATAGGTTTCTTTACAAAATAAAAGTATTGACAGCAGTGCCGTCGGTCCGACAGACTGACACCGCGAGCGATTGTCAATTTGTTGTACTTTATTTTAGTTTAGTTTAGTTTTATTTATTCAGTCAATATAAAGTTACATTATAAACTGCATTGCATGTCAAATTATACGAACTTATACTGAGATCGTCAAAATTATATGTATAATTATATAAACTAAATTAAAATCAAATACAATATTTAAAACACCATATATAAGTATATAGGTCAGCGGCGTGAATGGATGAAAAAAGGCGAAATTGGAAATAGGCTACCTCTCAAGATATCTGAGCTTTATAAAAAAAGGTGAAAAAAGAAAGAATTTTTAATTTATTTAAAAATACTACATCACATTGTATTTCTTGGCGGTATGTAAAAATAGAGGTTTTTTTCTAAATTTTCTGTTGAATAATAACCTAGCTGCCAAGGAAAGAAGCTATGACTCAGCTAAATCAATAGCTTTAGCTCCAAATTTTATATTTTATTGTGAATCAATTTTTTTCCTAATGTTTGAGCCACAGTACAATACTTTGGTATTTAACTAAGATTATTCAGAACAGAACCAAAAGGTTCGGTTGATAGCTAAGGGGAGCAATGTACACCCTTTAAAACTCATTGCCCCCACGAGAAAAAAACTGGCCAAGTGCGAGTTGAAAATTAAACATTTTTTTTAATTAATACAAAATATCACATTTGAAATCTTCACAGTAAAACGCGAGTTAACTAATACTAGCACTATCTAATGGTGTTTTAGTGAACTATTTTCCGTAAGTGAACATATTACATTAAGTTTACCACTTTATTTTCAATTAATAGAATTCTTATAGGTTTTCCTGTAATCTACAAGCAATGAACTATACTTTGTATTTTTTTCAAAATTTTAGGCTCAGTAGTTTAGGAGATCAGGGGGAATGGTCAATTATCATTCATATTCATAAATAAAATCAAAATTATTTATTTTACACTAATAACAAAAATATATTTAAGATCCTCATCCCTTTCATGTGAAGGTTTGCAATTTTTCTTTATATTTCCTAATTTGTCCCCTGAAATAGACCCTTATTTAAAAAAATAAAATTACTTTGCACATAATATGTGTGTGGGTCATAGAGTTACACCATCCTACCACATTTCACCTGGTTTGGTCTAGTAGATTCAGAGCAAATTGGCAGTGACAGACGGACGGACAGACAGACATTAATGGAAATTATAATATTAGTAATAATTTAGACAGTAAGCATAAAAATGGACTAAATGCTGTATAGCTGACCAAGAAATTACTTAACCACTTTTTGATCCTATTACAAGCTGATAAAGAGTTCAAAAGTGGCTAAGCAAGTTCTTTGTCCACTATACATTGGTGCTTTCAATCTACATGTACACTAATCTACACTAATATAATAAAGAGGTACACTTTGTTTGTTTGTATGTAGGGGGTAATCTCTGGAACTACTGAACCAATTTCAAAAATTCTTTCACTAATAGAATGCTACACTATCCCTGACGGACATAGGCTACTAATTTAATGCGAATGAAGTCAGGCATGTCCTCTAGTTGATTCATACTTCAGCAATATGCCGTTTTTAATTATGGGTTTAGATGGTGGGCTGCCCCCCTTAATCAAACTCCCTAACTGAAACAATGACTATGTTTTGATAGTAGTGATGTACCAACCAATAAATCTTATTAGATTCTAAAATAGAAATAAACTTCATCTAGATGTTTATCTCACAGTTTTTTAACACGATTGTTTATCTTTGGATGCTGTTTACGATTTACAGGCTCATTTCAATTCACCATCCGCATATTGGCATGTTTTTATTATGATTACCAAGGTTAAAATTAAAATTAGAATGTTTGACCTTTTGACCAACAATTAAAGTTGATTGTAAAAGTGTTCCAGATACTTAAACATGCTGAATAAATCAAAAAGATACTCACGGACTCCTAGATCCATCAGAAAACGTGACCAACCTATCTAAGTCGACGCTGTCTGCATCGGAATTGTTTGATCTCCTAGACATCGGTGGACTTTCTTCCGCTGAGAAATCATCAGAATCTCTCGAAGAATTATCGCTATTAGAATCTCTGTCAGGCGTTTTTCGTTTTCTATAACACCTGCCGAGTTTCGGACGACGTATGTTCAGAACAATCCCGTGGATGCTGCTCGAAGCCGCGGCATTAACAAGGACATTTGAAGGCCCTTCTAAAGGCTCCGCGACTCGCTCCTCGCCGCTAGTGCTCTCGGACTTGTCTGCGGATACCCCACTATCCACATTTTCATCCTTCATCACCTTACTCGATGAAGCTACGGAAAATGAATACCTACGTAATTAAAGGCTGTCAATAGAAGTGACGGCGCGTGATGAATTATGGTATGACCGTCACCTGATCCGTTAGAGCTCTCCTGAGAGCTCCCGTCGTTTAATTTCAGCTTCTTTCCACCCATAAT
Organism: Ditula angustiorana; assembly: GCA_963691745.1. Classification (NCBI taxonomy): domain Eukaryota; kingdom Metazoa; phylum Arthropoda; class Insecta; order Lepidoptera; family Tortricidae; genus Ditula; species Ditula angustiorana. The sequence goes on along the minus strand of OY829481.1, from coordinate 14,482,617 downwards.
TGGGCTGAGAGGAGATTCCTTAACTTCGTCATCGCTCGAAGAATTATCATCCATAGTAATTACGATAGCAGACTACGGACAATGGACACAAAATAATTAACTAACAAATGATAAAATTAATTGCAATGTAATTTGAAAGTGAATTACGAATATAAAACTACATTACTGTGAAAAACAGGAGCAATGGAGGATGTTATTTTTTTCTGGTTTTTCTGTCTGACTGACAGACGTTCCGTCGGACGAGCAAGCAGCAAGCACGGTGTTGGTGTTTGCGTTTTTTGACGTCAAGACAGAAACGTTTTCAAAATGTAACCGCAAGCAGGTAGCTTCAGTGATAAATTTAGCGGAAGTGTAGATGTGGCCTTAATATTTGCTTCTGAACGCACCCGTATTTTTGACACATTGAAAGGTAATGTTGCAAGACTTTAAGAAATTCTTCATTTTTGTAGTTTCCGTTGTTTCAAATGGAAAATTAAAGACAGATTTTTTATTTTAGTCGAGTCAATATTATGATGATTATGATTCACTTCTAAAATATCACCAAAAGTAATCTGAGTGATTATATGTCACTATCCATCTTAGAACCTTGTGTAGTCCTAACAGTTATATGCCACCCCGCCCCGTCCTAGGAGAGCAGCAAGTTCATCATTTTTGGTACAACTGATGATAGAATGGAATAGAATAGAATAGAATAAGAATATAAATTTGTATTTAAGACGAAAAAAAATGGACTACAGATTACATACTTATTGAAACTCTAGGGGTCCCCCTAGAGCTTCAATAATAGCAGCCGGTAGATAATGTTCACACCTTCCACGTTATATGTTTGTAGACATTAAAATACTATGTAATGACAACACAGAGAAAAATTAGGGTAATGGCAGGACTTGAACCTGCGACGTCAGCATTCCGTGCCTTGCGTTTACCAGTTTCGCCACATTACCGCTACCATACCCTGCGAATTTTTCAATGTGCTTCGTCTTACGGTCATTACATTATTTATTTTAAGGGTACAACCAGCCTCGGTGTCATCTATATAAAACTTTTTAACAAGTTTAACATTATATTCAACTGGGTACCTTTACAGCTACCGTCAGTGGCTCGTTTCACGAAGCTACAAGTAACAATTTTACAAGTCTAAACCGGCAACATTGGTCATTATGCCCATTGCCATTGGTCATTATTGACCAATGTTGCCGGTTTAGACTTGTAAAATTGTAACTTGCAGCTTAGTGAAACGGGCCACTGCTGACGAAAAATGGCACCGTTTTGTTACCTATTACAATTTAAAACTGGCAAACGCAAGGCACGGAATGCTGATGTTGCAGGTTCAAGTCCTGCTATTACCCTAATTTTTCTTTGTGTTGTCATTACATAGCATTTAAATTTAATAATTTGAATGTTAAAACATTTAAAAAAAAAATGAAAGAAATTTCGGTTACAAAAATTTTTTAGACATTCCTACTATTTTTTGGGTAGGTATATAATAATAAATCTTTACTGCTTCATTTTTTGATGATGCTTAGCGCATAGCATTCACGCATTATGGCATGTAGGTGTGACAAGCGTGATGCCACTATTCCATCGACAGAGTTACACAGTTTTATATGTAGGCAGCTAGTTTGTTCACTAAACGTATAATAACGAATATGAAGAACGAATATGTCTATGAAGTTGAAACTATGGCCGTTAAGGGTCCAGAAAAGTTGTCCCAAATGATCCCTGATTCTAAACGGGATAATTTATTTTATTTATACTTTCTAGCAGACATGACGTCGACACTTCATTACTCAGGTTTTTTATATAGAAGATTGAGCTACAGTTTTCTATCGAAAAATTCATAACGCACCTGGCAACATAAAATATGCGATGTCAACTTCGCGTGGCGCTTTCGTCTGACAGACAGATGTTGTATATTTTGAATACCAAAAAAATTAGTATTATTTGCAAATATTTTACATTTACTCAGTTGTTTTAACTAAAAAAATATATTTTATTTGAAAGACGACTCTCAGCAGAGGCTTCATCAATTTGTTAAGGCAAGAACTAGCCGTCAATTTATTTAAAAATGAAATCCGGTGACGATGTGTTGTCCTTCATGGATTTATTGGATTTAGACGAAGAATTAGTAGACGAACGTCTTAAAACAATAATGGTAAGGGATAATCACTCCAATGAGCATCTATCATGGGCGATTCAGCTGCTTAAATATAAGCAATTAATTAATATTAAAGAAGAATCCAATTGTGAGAATGACCAGGAAAGTAACTTTGTTGCTAAGCTGATTAAAGACGTAAAGGAAGAAACCGTTGATAATGTTTGCCAAATAACGGATCTTGTTCTGAATTTGAACCCCAGCTCCATCATAAACAAGTCTGAACACTTCGTACAGCAGATCCTATCAAATTTAGATTTTAACTCCACACAAATGAATTTAAGTCCAGATGACAACACTGAACCTCATTCATCTTCTAGAATCCTTTTAAAGTTGCGGCTGTGTGATGCTATACTTAATGTGGTAGTAAAAAATAATGGAAAACTTTATTTACCATTCTTGGAAACACCGTTAGAACAGGTTTTAGTATGTGAAAGTGAGAAGCTAAGAATGCATTTTTTAACTAACACTGTACCAAGATTCTTTGAAGCGGTCACTGGTTACGCTATATTAGATAGAATATGGAACTATTTGAAACAATTGAAAAATGATTACAGGCATACCACCTTACGAGTTCTAAGTTGCCTATCAAACTTCTACTTGCCAACAGCAGACAACAAAGGTGACATGAGGTTTGAGTCCGAAATTGTCCACCAATACGAATTTTGGGATGTGATTTTATTCGGTTTGATGGCAAATGATCTGATGTATCGTAAAATATCTGTGTATCTCATGAAAAGGTCAATAGACAGCGTAAGAAGCATGAAAAGGAGTGTAGAAGTTAAATCAGGACAAACCAAACTATTTTCATGGCAAAAGAAGGATGAAAAAAAGCTGAAACAATTATGGGATAATTATTTCATATTACTGGACAGTTTAGAGGAAAAACAGAGTAATATAGTATTGCCATCCTTACTGTTATTTGTTAAGCTAAACACTATAGGTGATCATTGGCTAAACTGTGTTTTTAATATGGGATTAAAACATGATAATGCTCAGGTGAGACTTAAATGTATTGAATACAGACTGGACGTCAAAATCAATAATACTTCAGAAGCTTTAATACTTTTAGAAGCCCTGAACGATTTGAATTTGTATGATCATCCAAGAGAATGTAGAAAACTCAACACAAAACTGGCTGACAAGTTAAGGGATACACACACTTTTAGCTATATTTTCCAAGCTATGCCTCTATTGAAATGGTCACCAGTGCCATTCTTTTATTTAAGCTGCATCTTAGCTGATCTAGATATAGAAGATTTAACAAACGTAATTGTTCCTGATAAAATAACTGAGATTGTTAACGAATTACTAAAGATACCTTGTAACAATTTGGCCGCTAGGAAAGCTATTCATATAAATATATCACAGTTCGTTGGTAGATCTTGCAGTGGGTTTAAATGGAGGGACTATGCAAGTATATATTCTGCATTCAAATTTGAATTCCTGTCTGAAGAAGCTAAGAGAAATAATCCTCTTTTATTAAGTATACAGAACAAGTTGTTATTGGATAATGACAAAACTGCATTTTTCAAGGTCGTCAGCGATTCATATGTGAATATTGATTTTGGATTATTATATCTTGATAACAACCACGAAGATTTAGCATTAATTCTAGACATCATCAATAAGAAGATTTCTAAGATGCATGATATTGTGAATAGGCAGTATTCTAATAAAATTGAATGCTTCAATGATGCTGTTTACATTGCTCATCTGTACAGCAAAACTGTTAGCAGAGAAAACGCAGTTCAGGAAACTATAAACGCAATGTTAGCCAGAGAAATAAAGATAATGCTTCATTATGTTTTAACAATGATAACAAATGAAGTCATACTAACTATAGATGAAACTACACTATTTTTCAATGAGTTTAATGAGTTGTTTCAAAATTCCACTACTGATGATAATGATATTTTACTACAACTGTACAAAACGTCTCTAATAGTTTTAAAAGATAAAACCTCGGACTTAAATAGTAAAGTATTTTGCACGTTTGTTGTAGCAAACTTGGCTAGTAATGATTTGCTGATAAGTCAATACAAACATGAAATGATTGACCTGAAAGGGGTCCTAGATATAGTAATTAAATTTGAATTTGGAGAAAACAAAAGCAAAGAAAGCAATGGTAGATTGAAGAATGTCATTTATGAAAAATCACGTGAATTAATACACTACTTAATTGGAGATGGTGACAATGCTGAGAGGAATTTGAAAGAAATTGATGATTTTATAGAGAATGTGATTGAATGTGGTGGTTATGGTTGTCTTAAATGGACACTTAAAATTGTCAATAAAGTATTGCCCTTACTATCAAAAGATAAAATCAATTTTAATGTAGCCCAATTTATTGATAAGTCTTGGAGAGAGATTGAAGAGCTGAAATCAAACAATCAATACTCGCCATGCATGAAGGAATTCGTTGATCTGATAACCCAAGACGTATTGTTAAAGAATGCAACATACAACAATGTTATTTTGCTATATTGTAACAAAATAGTCGAATATGGACCAACGAAAAATACACCGCTATATTTCTTAGTGAGACAACTAAGCTCTAAAGACATAAATGCTGATTATGGCCAGATAGTTTATGTTCTTTGTGAAATCTTGCTTTTTTCGCCAGTCCCAAGGAAGGATCAAAGGTATGGTTAAAGTGCTGATATAAACTTTTATTTAAGCATAATCCAAACAGTCTCAATAACACTAGAGTGCCTTCTTTGAAAAAGACAAATTGAGTACTAAACAAAAAACCGACAATTTCCTCAAAACCTTTATTGCTTATCATGCTCTTAATAGAAAAGTCGTGTAGCTTAGATCACGGCTTTTTTTAAAATAGCCTTAACTCATATTTTTTTCTTACTTTTTTAGGATTTCTGAAAACGTTGCTGTAGACGTCCTTCACAATCCGGAATATGGCGTCAATCAGGATCAGTAAGTATTTTTACACTCACATCTACAATATAAATTTTCATAAAATTACTATTTACAGCCTATTCCAGTGAATCTTTTCTAATTTCAGAACCGGCATTCATTTCAACTTCCAAATACTATTCATCACTATTTCGATATTATGCAAAATCACGGACCCGAAAATTCTCGAAATAGTTTCCGTTCTAATAATGGAGAAAATAAATAAGATGTTGGTTAACAAATGTATGTACCACGGTAATTCGCAACCGCATCGAACGTTGATGAACGCTGTGCAACATCTGTTGCTAATTTTGCTGTTAAAGCAGAGAAGACAGCCAAACGTTGAATTCGACAAAACAGCGCATTGGTGCATGAATTTGTTGGGGAAGATGCCTCATCAGCCCAGTGTTAGAATATGCTTAGAGTGGTATATTGCTTTGCATCTCTACATGAAGGTAAGTCGATGTGATGGTCTTCCATCCGTATATGATAACATACCTTGAGACTTCGTATATCATAAGATGTACATTTTTGAAAACATTTCAGAAACTCATTATTGATCAAGAATTTCTGACCAATCTTAAATTAAAGAAAATTCCACTGGCATCTCAATTTAATATATTATACTGGATAGTGAAACATAAAATCATCAATGTAACATGCAAAGAAGAAGAGTTCAAATTTGTTATGGCCGAGTTACTATCCCATACAATGGGCCAAACGTTTACTGTAAGATTACAAGCACAATTCCTAGCTGCGAACCTTTATAAACTGTGCTATTACAAACCAAAGGAATACGAGTATGTTATGAAAATAATAGAAGATACTTTCAACGAAAGCAGTAAAGATAAAAATTTCGTGAAGCTACAAAAAGATTACTTCGCTAATGAATTTGATATAGTTACCCATCTAACACCCAGTTTTATTTACTATTTCTTACCGAGATACTGCGAAATGAGCACCAATGAAAACGTTGATGTAGATTACATTCGAGTCGTATTGAATGATGTCGGGGCAATGTTGACAGATGAAGATAATTATGTTGACGATTTTATAAAAGAATGGATTGCGAGTTCCATATTAGATGAAGAGGTTTTTAAACTTAATGTGACTAAAAATATTGAGATCAATGAAGCCGTAGTGGATGCGGATGTTGGAACGATTCAGAAGAAATATATCCCTTGGAAGAACATGAGCGACATTGACGTCTATGAAATAACTAAAAAGGTAATTAAAACTTTGTTTGTTTGTATTTCCATCGCTATTTTTTATTGTGAAGGCGTCAGTAATAAATGCAATAACGACCAATTGATTTTAATATTTCAGAGGGAGAGTCCAAGTGACTTGATAGTAGTAGCGTCCCTTATTGACAAGTTGCCAAACTTGGGTGGCATGGCGCGCACTAGCGAAGTGTTTGGAGTGAAGACGTATGTTGTAGACAGTTTGCAACATTTGCAAAACAAACAGTTTCAAGGGTTAAGGTAAGCATTGTTTACTTTGATGCGTTGTTGGCACATACTTGCTTGTCTTTTTGTGCCTAACCCCTTCACCACGTTTTTCAGTGTGTCGGCTGAGCGGTGGGTGGACATCGAAGAAGTCCGACCGGGGGCACCTCTCAAGGAGTATTTGTTAAGAAAGAAAAAGGAAGGTTACTCAGTGGTAGCAGCCGAGCAGACCTCCACCAGTTGTCCGCTGCAGTCGTTTAAATTTCCTAGGAAAACTTTGCTGCTGTTAGGGTGAGTTTCTAAGGTTTATATTGGCCTCTTGCTGATTATATTGCTGCTAAGTATAAAGCAGTTTAAGTATTTAGACATTTTTAAATCCTCTGTTCGTTGACATTACCAGAATAAGTATCTGATTTTCTTTTTGTTGGTGGATTACTCGCGTATTTATGTCGAGATTGCTCCAGTTAATAGTTCTTACTATGAGCGCCCGCGACCGTAGCACACTGCACTCCAGAGCCCTGATAGCTTCGCTTCAATGCAGGCGCGAGCGGCGACAAAGAGAAACTACCCTCGTTTACTTATTCGCCATTATTGTTAAAAGCCCTTTCCAAACTCTCCAAACACCGACACATCTGAAGTATCTCGAGCAATTCTCGATATAAGCTCGTGATCCTTAGTATTTTAAATTATCTCTTGAATCTCACGGTAGTTTTCTAATTGGAGATTCCTGATTTTATGATTTCTGTCTATTCAGCCATGAAAAAGAAGGCATCCCTTGCGACCTTTTGCCAATGATGGATTTCTGCGTGGAGATACCGCAACAGGGTTTCGTCAGGTCCTTGAATGTCCACGTCACGGCTGCTATATTTGTCTGGGAGTATGCTAGACAAAACTTCCTATAACTATATGGCAAACATGGTTTTTAAACTTGAGCAATGCTTATTGGAGACATGAAAATTTAAAGTGATGATGGAATAGTTCTTTGTATACTGAATGGATTATGTTAAGGAAATCCCTGTGATTTTGATGAATTTCAGTAATTTTATGCGTTTTGTTGAGTGAATTATTTTGTAATAAAAGGTAAGTTAAAGATTGTTTTGTTTTTATTACCAAAATTAACAATAATTTGTTACTTACCAAGTATGTCACTCACTACGAGGCAAGATTTTCTAAAGAAAACAAAATTTCGAACTAATCGTTATTTAATGACGGTTTACAGAAAAATTTAACAATTTTTGGGAGAACTGTTATTTTGACTGGTTTTAGCTCAAATTCTTCATTGTCTATCTCTATGGTCACCTCTCTACCGGGATCTTTGGGCAATAACTCCACTGTCCGAGCTGGGATGGTATTTTCGAGCACTGTGTTGCTTTTCAATCTGTTCCACCCTTCACTAATAAACTGAGTATATGAATAACCATTCTTTCCTAAAACTATATTTAGAGCCGGTACCTCCTGTTTCTTAGTCGACGTCTCGATTCGGAATTCACTAGTCTTGAAACACAGTTCCTCCGTCTTTGAACACTCTGGATTTAGCGTTTGCGTTTGGTCCATCACTGCTGCATGTGCACTGGGCATGAAAAAAGACCATGTCCGTTTGACTTCATGTCGTTTTTGCAAACAATTACTGCACCCAGCACAAGGTGGGGTATATTTGATCGTACCGCTGCAATCCCATGTGATAGAGTTCTTATAGCCATTGAAAATGAACGTAGCATACTCCCTTAAACCACCGGTAAACCAGTATTTGTCTTTTCTGGCCATAGTGTCTCTGAATGCGCCCCACTGTATCGAACACAAAGCGAAGACAGGTCTTGGAGTTTCTTCTTCTGCTTCGGTTAGTTGTTCGATTTTGAGAGCATCCTTCCATTCGGTGTTACCTTTGATGATGGCCATGGAAGCATCAATGAGTTGTTTGACTCGTTCCACTCCGTCCCCACCAGGGAACAGTGTGTTGCCGAGCGTGTTTGTGCGACCGAGTGGAAGGACACCGAGAGGGAATCGGTTTGCGTCGTCATTTCTACGGAGGAGCCCTGAAAAGAAGACGCATCAATCAATCAAATATAAGAAAAAGGTAATATACAGTATACAGTTATTCTAGATTGTCTGGATCTTTTCTTGCATCATACAATATTTGATGGCTTCTTTGTGTTAGTACAACAACCGTCGCGTTATACCTCCCACTCTCCCAGTATAGTGTTAGTCTTCACTTGAAAACACACTTTTGATATTGTATAAATCAATCCAATTCAAATAAAAATTTAATTTGAAGCAAATGGTCAGAGCTTGCACGCGGACTGTGATAGTGATTCTACAATACAAAAAAGTTATATATAACAGTTATGTATGAAAATATTGTCAATATTTTTTTATTTTTTTATTTGTCAATTTTCAGTAGGATTGCCCTTTTTTTTTTTTTTTTTTTTTTTACTATACACAGATCCCTTTGAAATTGGAGAGAATGATAGACTCCCAAAAGGTGATTGAAGATAATTGCAAGTATTGATTCCCTTGAAAACAGATCAATTCTTAGTGTCGGACCGAAGTTTTAGTTTCAGTTTCGATGAGTTTCTGCATTAAATTTAAGTTTCTGTTTGGTTTTGCTAGACTAAATAAACTAAAAAACTAGATAAAATTTATGAAAGTTTAAGCAATACATACTAGAATTGCCTTAGAAGTAAGTTTCGTTTTCAGCCAAAACCGAAACCAAAATAAGGTTTTAAATTCGGTTGTAAAAACTAGTTTAGGTCAGACACAATTAATTCTTTTTATACTGACACAGGCAAAGCTGCAATTATAATAAGCACCTGTGACAGTTTCCGATAAAGTTCCATCTCCCCCAGCCACAATAATAGCCTCCGTGCCTTTCAATGTCTCGACGATCTCCTTTGCATTCCCTTCAGATGCTGTTTGGACAATATCCACTTGCAATCCAGCCAGATGTAACAACGGTTCACAATATGCCTCAAAGTCTTTCTTGGCCGCTCTTTTATTGGCAACGGGATTGAGGATTACGGTAACAACGGTTGGGTTTCTCTCCATAGGAATGAGCGAGTCACCATATTGAGCTGCTTCCTTGCAGGCTGCACGCATGAGGATATTGATTCTGTAAGTACAAAACAATAAAACCACATAACTTATAATTTAGAGAACATTCACGAGGCACACAATAGGCGGGCTTATAGCTCTAAAAGTATAGATAAAGAAATGAACAGATCAGAGTAGGTAATGCAATGTCACGGCAACAAAGCGATCTAGAAAAATAGGCAAATATAATAACACATACTACCATAAACATACTCTAATATTAGAGGCTTTTAAAGGGTGATATATGGTTTTGGTTTAACACTTACTCATATTTTTCTTTAGCTACTGAGGCTCCATATACCAACGCGCAAGCACCTACTGCAGATTTCTTCCAATTGTTACGGATGGTGTGACTAAATTTCACAATTTTCTCCATTTTTTTGTTCTACTATATACCATACAACTTCCATATATCCGAACTGGATATATGGATTGCTGAAATTAAATCAACACAGCTAAATTATTTTTCGATGTCCATTTTTCGCGTACACTTTTAGGTTAGTCAGCTGTTTCTTGTCATTTACGATCTGTCAAAAATTGATTTGTTCGTGAACGCATCCGTTTCGCCACAAGCACCAGCGTTTGCTTGCGGATTGGGGGTGATTTTGTTGGTGTGGACACAACTTTACCATGTAACGAAACGCTAAGATACTGTAGAACCAAAACATAAAGGATCATAGACAACAAAACGTAAATTTCTCAATTTTCGTGATGTGTAAATGAACAATTCTTCATCTTATTCGCAATGAATTCGGATAAGAAGAGCCCAGGAAAGCTGCCTGATGGCTGGGTATTATGTAAATCAAAATCGATACCAGGTAGAAAGTATTTTTTCAATAAGAAAACCGGAAAGTCGTCTTGGAGTCAACCACAAGTATGTTTCGCAATTTATTCAATAATTCTTGTTTACAATGTTGAATTGTGTGTTTATTTGAGTTCCTGAGTAGTTTTGAAGTATTTAGGTTTGTTATTAATTAGATGAAGTCGATCTATATGCATATATATTCCAACACTTCTGACCAATACATAATTATTTTCAAGGCTGAAGATGAACACGATAAAAGCAAGAAAAAGAGTAAAAAACAGAAGGAAAAGCCGGAGAAGAGTCACAAAGAAGAAAGCCCGAGAAAAAACCTAAAGAGGAAAAGCGATAACCATGAGGAGAGCTTTACGAAAAAACAGAAAAAGGGTTGGTATCAATAATATGTATTTGGTGCTAAATAACGTAATAGATACTGCAAAAAACGTAAGATTATGTATTATATACTTTATAACATTTTCCATGTACAAAAAAGATTTGTGGCTATCCTATACCTATCCTCAACATGTAAACTATTTGCGTGATAAATTTCATGAAGTTTGGTTCAGCAGTTTTTTTGTGAAAGCCTGGGGTAAAATAGAGACGTCAGCCTTTTTCTTAATTTAAATTGGCACTTTTAATAGTTAGTAATATATTGTATTATTTTTTTAATAATTTTGTACCTATTTAAAGTTATAATTCTAGCTTGTTCCTGTTTTGTCACCCTATGGATTCTGTTCGAAATAAATGATTTTTATTTCCTGATTTTATTCAGACTAATATTGTAAAACTATAACTTAACTTTTTAAAATTTGGTATGCTGACAGCAAAGCTACATTTTATGTCTGAGATGAGTAATGTGACTATTTTGTTTGTGCTGTATTATCACTGGATTGTGCCTTTTCCTGCTGTTTTGTGTGGTATTTTACCTTTAAGCCTAACATTGTTTCAGCCACTCCAAACCACACACCTGAAAAACACAACAAGAGCTTAAATAAGACACCAGAAAAACCATCACCAAGACCAAACTCTGCTGGGAAGACTTCCGCTGGAAAGAACTCTGCCAACTCCAGACTTGCCAAATTGAGAGCTCAATTATCCAATGAGACCCAACAAGAAAGTGTAGACACCACACCGAAAGCTAAAGCTAGGATAAGCCCCAAAATCATACCACAAACAGAGACACAGCCCAAACTTCCAGAGTTAAAAAGTCCGATTAGCGAAACAAAATGTCCTACAACACAATCACCTGGCAGCGATAGTCTACAATCTGCACCATCACCATCTCAGTTCCTAGCGGCTAATAAAATTATATCATCAATGAAAGCTCAGTTACCGGAGGAGTATTGCAATAAATCTGTACAAAAAGACACTTTTGCGGACATTGAACAGGGTATATACAATCAGACAGCAGAATATCCGTTCATGAAGCATCCAGCTACGCCCCCGCAGTTTTCCGAGGCTAGCAAGCTGGTGTCAGCTATAAAATCTAAGTTAGGATATAAGTTGAACGATGTAAAGACGTTCAGTTCTGCTAAGGATAGAATGGAGTCTCTACGCGCTGACTTGAGCAACGAAGCAATTGAGGAGCACAAAGATTTGGATGTTAGTACGGAGTTTGCCGTTGAAGCCATGGAGGTTGATTGCAAAGAGGTTTGTGTTTCGTTTTTAATTTAGAGTAGTAGTCAAGAGTAGAGTAGATGTGGTCAAGATCATTCTGAATGGTAGTGTGATATTTAAAAAAAATATATCACAGAAAACCAGTAGCACAGTTTCTCGTTTAATGGAGTTTATCAATTTTAGGAATATAAAATTGTAGCAATATGGGTAAGTATTGTATAGCAGTATACTATAGTAATAGTAATTAAATGACAGTTAAAAGAGCTACTAATAAATAATTTGAATGATTAATCCTAGACATGGTCACTTCTAAATGTGGTCATTCCAAGAAGTGCTCGTTTCTATTTAAGGTCCTAAACCACCAAAATTGTAACAAAGGCTTTATTTAATTATTTATTTGATAGCAGTACAATATATAGATTATAGGTTCTCGCGGGCTGGTTTCCGCAACTCGACGGCTTGAAAAAGCGCCTATTATGCGCGATGAGTGGCTCTTGCCAACCCAGATCCTCCAAGAAGCCCAGCAGACTCTTAACATTTCCGATGACCTCTGGAAGTGACCCCGGGGTACAGAGGAGCTGTGCTCGGTATTTTGCTACTTCAGGGCATTTCAGAACGACATGAGCAGCTGTCTCCTCCTCCATGCTAGCAATACACTAATAATTGATGTAATTTTCAGATAAAAAGCCCACCCCCCCCTCCAGTCATCCCATACCAGCCTCCAAAACAAATTACTGGAAGCAACTCAGAAGATGTGGTGTTAGTTGTGGACACAAACATATTCATACATGAACTAGATGTCATCAAGAATGTCCTGAATTCGCATATAAAAGGTAAGAAAATGCGACGTCAATAAATTTTATATTTTAATCTCAATTTATATCACTTTAACCTTGTCCTATATCAGGCAACTAAAGCTAAAATAATAAATATATTAAAAATATCATCCAAGTAGATTAACAATGATTTTATCGCGTTAAAGACACGTTAATGTTATAAATATGTGTGGAAATCGCGAAAGTTTGAAACAATTCAAAATGAAAGCAGTTTGTGCCGTGAGTACTAGACAATGGAATGAAAATAATGAGGATTTATTGAATGAAAAATCGAAACCAACAAATCCAGTTATATAAGGCATAACAACAGAAGTGCAATTTTTGAATCTCACTAGATGACTAAAGCTCACCAATATGGCCGAAACACTATGAAAAACGTTCACTTTGGTGAGCTTTAGTCACCCGTTGAGATTCAAAAATCGCACTCCAGGGCTGCAAGGGGCCTAGCATCCTAGCTTTTATCGATGACATAAAGCATTTATCCCGTTCTAACCAGTATGCGTGTGCGAGAGGGACCAAAGCGTTTATGTGCGCAATAAACTGCTACTATAGCAGGATACTAAAAGATCATGGCTGAATTTTAGAGAGTAAAAAACGTCAGCGCCGTCTGTATGGAGAGCCTAACTAGAGAGGATACCCTAAAAGCGACCAGTAGTCTTAAACCAAAAAGTTGAAATTGAAAACAAAATTTTATAGTATTTTATGCAACTGCTATATAATGAGAGGCCTTAAAACACGAGTGTGGTTTTATGAAACGAGCGTCAACGAGTTTCATAATAGGATCACACGAGTGTTTTAAGGCCTAATTATATACAGTTGCATACATTACTTTATCTACATACATATCATAACTGCAAAAAAACCGTAACAGCAAAAAACCAACAAACAAGTAATGGCGGCAATTCGATCTATCTGTCAAGACGAACGTTTTTTAAATCATAGACAAACGAATGAAGTCCCTATTGTCATGTCACTCGAGATCAAATGTCGTGCGTTTAAATTAAAAAAATCACACTGAGTTGACGTTTCGTATCGATAACTGTTTTAATATCTATGGATACTAGAATAGAGACAAACTTGAATTTTGACAGCTGTTCCAAATTTAAATTCAAAACGTCTTGAGATATCGGTAATGTGATCACCAATAAACACAGACTACTAAGGGATGCTACCCAATAAAGAACAGATTTACCTACTACCACAGACAAGAAAATTCTTATAATAACATTGGTTGTAATAATGCTGGTCATTTTCTATGGTTTTTGAACGCGTTATTGAGCACTTATGATATGTGTGTAGATAAATAAGTTAACGACTGCCAAGTTTATAAATTACCGCAAAGTTTGTTGTTGAATAAGGTTTGCTATGACTGCTTCTTTGTATATCGACTTTCTCATGCTAAAACGCTATGGCAACGCTGTGGCCGTATGGCGGAAGAAAACTGCCTCGCTGTTGAGCAGAATGCGCGGGAGCAGTAATAGCATCCTGAAAGCAATAGCTGACAGACCTGATTGTCCGCTGATGTGGACACTCGCACAGAGACCAAAATCTTTGTTAGTTATTAAGTACTAACCCTACACTAAGATGTACAACAATAAAATTGACCTTTTTCTAAAAATGTTATCTGAAATAAAATATTTGAATTTGAATTTAAAAAACGAAATCTAGTAATGGACAATGATAGATACCTAAGCTCCGGTGGAGCGTTAGGGTTGTCCTCTTAATTTTTTGTAAAATTGAAAAGTTATTTTTTTATTATACATAACAACGATCACTTGGGTTCTGTTATGATCAAATAATGAAATGAATTAACGAGTTTACGTATAAAATTGCGTAATTAAAACTTCAACATTTTATGAAGTGAGAAAAAATTAAAGCTCCTTTGGCTTTGAAGAACTCTCGTTGAAGCAGCCATATTACGACGGAATACTTTTGTGGCATCTTCAAAAAGATCGCGCATTGTCTCGGGCGCACGCAATAACGATAAACGCAAAGCGCGTCCACTTGTCTCGGCGCGGCAGCCGCGACTGACAGCACCACGAAAACCTCTTAGCGGCCATGTCGAGCGTGCGTCTGTGTGAGTGCGCCGGTTTTGAGCGTTTGTACGTAGATTCCTTACTGCTTATAACGTGGTCTGTATACTGTGGTCTAGTTGTGAACGTAGCTGCGTTGCTCTCAGGCTACAGCGAGCAGCCGACGTTGCTGGTCCCGTGGCGGGTCATCAACGAGCTGGACCGGCTGAAGGACAACAACAACGGCCACGGCGCCATCTGCAAGCGCGCGCGCGCCGCCATGGACTACCTGTACAAGTCGCTGCCGGAGAACAACAGGATAAAAGGTTGGCTTACGTCACTGTTCAAACGTGATCTTGCATCTTCCATATTGCTCGCTAAACCTGCCGCCAAGCAGCAGTGCTTGCACTGTTGTGTTCCGGCGTGGAGAGCAAGACAGCCGGTGTAATTACTAGCACAAGAGGTATTCCATCTTAGCCCTCTGGGTTGGCAACGCATCTGCAATCTCTTCGATGTTGCGGGTGTCTATAGGTGGTGGTGTACACTTACCATCAGGTGACCCACTTGCTTGTTTGCCTATTATTTCATAAAAAAAAGAATGTAAAATTTTTGCAACCGCGTTTTTTATATAAAAATAGCGTATAAATGTAATTTAATGTGCTAAAACTTAATTTCTCATAATCTTTCTCTTAGCATGACCGTTTTGCTGATATTTGACTAAAAACTACAGCGATTTCTACTTAAAATTTCAATATTTTTTCGAAAAAAAGGCAATTTTTAAAGAGTCTTACCCCAATAATTACTAGACTAGCGCAAATTTTTTAGATTTTCAAAATAGTATATGAGTGGAACTGCAAAAATTATAAAAAGTCCGTACGACATTACGACTTTATTTTGTTTTCAAAACGTAGTTTCACGCTTCCCTAAGGGGTCCAAATAAAAAACCAAAATTTTTCCTAACATCGCGTTTTGCGTTTTTAGGTCGAATAGATGTCATTCAAAGATTTTTCAAAAGCAGAGTTTACTTGTTTACTTGTAACAAATCGGCATATCCTTGTGTCCACAGCTATTAAAATTAATTGTTTTTCTTTTTCAGCAACTGATTTGTAATGTGTTTGATTGTCAACGACGGTTTTAGGTCAATCACTGAGGGATGCCAATTCTCATATACATCCGTGCGAGGTGCCAGACGATGAGATCCTGAACTGCGGCCTGCAGCAAGCCGGGAGGGGTAAATCTGTGGTAATTGACAACTCCATATATCAAACAATTTTTTTTTTGTAATCGAAATTTACTTTCGATTTTGTTATTTTTTTTTAAGATGACAACACAAAGAAAAATAAGGGTAATGGCAGGACTCGAACCTGCAACTACCAACTACCATACCCTGCGAATTGTTCATTATTGATTTTTTTCATCATTTAAATTTATTCAAACAGCTTTTACGTCTTCATTTATGCATTCTACGGGATAAACAGTATCCATCTTAGCCCTCTATGTTGGCAACGCATCTGCAATCTCCTTAGTGTTGCGGCTGTCTATAGGCGCTGGCGATCACCTACCATCAGGTGACCCACTTGCTTGATTGCCTTCCTATTTTATAAAAAACAAAAAATAAAATCCTTTGTTGCAATCCAGGCTATGATCTACCCTTCTGCCAATTTTCATCCAAATCCGTCCAGTCATTAATTCAGTGACTAAGGAATCTGAATGACCAAACATAATTATTTTCACAATTATAATATTAGTAGGATCCAGACAGACAGACAGATGGACCACGAAGTGATCCTATAAGCGTTCCTTTTTCCTATTAGGTACAGAATTCTAAAAGTTTATAAAGGATACCGTTATAAAACGGTATGACGTCATATTTTTTTATTGCGATATCTTAATATGAATATCCAAATTTTTTGTACCGTTATTTTTCAGATTACCTTAACCGCTTAGTCTTTTTTGAAAATTTCAGTTGTTACTGGTTAAATATTTCGGTAGCGTTGTTTTATACCGACAGAGTAATGTTTAATTTAGTTTAATTTAATTTAATTTAGTAATGTAATCATTTTGGCGTAGTGTGTCAAACCGGTTTATTTCGCTGACTGTGGAGCAACATTAACTATGCGTCCATCCAGTTAAGTTATTTTACGATGACAATTTTATAGTGCCAACCAAACCATGATAATTTTGTGTGTTATTTCACTCAGGTTTTTATATTACATATCATCTTTTAAAGAAAAGATAGTATTTAAAAAAAACAGTAGACTTTTAGTTAAAATCAGTAGATCAGTAGAATTCTGGAAAAATCAGTAAATCCCCCGAAAAATCAGGAGATCTGGCAACACTGCGCGCGATCCAATGTTCGAGTGATTGCCGCGCATAATCTGTACGCGCCTTTAGAATAATGGAATAATAATGGCCAAACGCAAGCCCATTTTGTATTTAAAAAAAAATTCAAAATTCATATATTGAGTCCAAAGGCAACTTTGTTTCTTTTCAGATCCTATTAACAAACGATAAGAACTTGTGCAACAAGGCGATGGTGAACTCGCTGCGCTGTATCGGGTTGGACGAGCTGAAGGAGCAGCTGGAGAGCAAGCCGCTGCCCGCGCCGGACCCGGACCGCTGGGCCAGCGTGCGGCACTGCCGCGACGTCATGCACCAGCTGCTTGCCAACATATTGGAGGTAGGTCAGTTGGACAGCTGGAGAGCAAGCCGCTGCCCGTGATAGGTTAGTCGGTCAGTTGGTCTGTAAATCGGCCAGTGGGTTAGCCAGAAACTCATAGATGAATCAGTCAGTCAATAGACGTCCACAACTGAATGACGACCTGTATTGCACAGTGGCACATATGTCAGCTTCCTGTGCAAGAGGTCCCGGGTTCAAATCCTGGTATGGGCAAATATTTGTGTGACGAACACGAATGTTTGCACCTGAGTCATGGATGTTATTTGTATTTAAGTATGTATTTATCTATATATAAGTATGTTTATCCGTTGTCTAGTACCCATAACACAAGGTTTGCTTAGCTTGGGACTAGGGCAATTGGTGTAAATTGTCCCGAGATATTATTATTTTATTATTAATTAGTCGATCATATAATGACACGAAACAATTAGCTATTAATTAAGTAAGCCAGCCATTTATTGGCTGATTACTGAGTCAGTTCAGCCAGTGAATGGTTAAATCTGTCAGCAACTAAACCGGACGGACCATCATTGGTCACGTTACACGCATGGCAACAAATTTTAACTTCTCGTCAGAGCACCGGGTTGACAAATTAAAAAATCTTAAATCCAGAGCTTTTAGGAATTGAATTTTGCTTTATTATGAGACTAGCTGTTGCCCGCGACTTCGTCCGCGTAGGTATGTTTAATTAAATCGAGCAAACGTGCACCCAACATGCAATCTGCAATATTTCCTGGACAAATGAATGAGAATTAGTTGCTTTGCTGCTCATGACGTCACGGCGGCGTATAACTCACTTATCGCTATCCCGTGGGAACCATGCATTTTTACGGGATAAAAAGTATCCTATGTGTTAATCCAGGTTATAAACTATGTGTGTGCCAAATTTCATCCAAATCCATTCACTATTTTTTACGTGAAAGGGTAAAAAACATCCATCGATCCATTTTCGCGGGTGGCAGGACCTTGTGCAAGGTCCGTCCGGATCGCTACCACCATCTTGCTCTCTAATCCCGCCGCTAAGCAGCAGTGCTTGCACTGTTGTATTCCGGTGTGGAGAGCAAGACAGCCGGTGTAATTACTGGCACAAGAGGTATTCCATCTTATCCCTCTGGGTTGGCAACGCATCTGCAATCTTTTTGGTGTTGCGGGTGTCTATAGGCGGTGGTGATCAGTTACTATCAGGTGACCTACTTGTTTGTTTGCCTTCCTATTTCATAGAAAAAACCATACTTACAAACTTTCGCGTTTATAATATTATAGTAGGATGTTGTGATTGTAATGTAACATTGTCTTTCAGAACGAGATGAGAGCCAACTACAACAACCTGTGGGAGCACGTGCTGTTCAAAGCGCCGCCCTGGACGTTGGCGGACGTGCTCCAATGTTTGCTCAAACATTGGATCGCCGTGTTCAACGAGGTGTTTCCGAGGATCGAGCATTTGCTCACGGATTTGAAAAACTCTTTGGCTTCCATTGAGAGTAAAGGTGATTACAGAAAGTGTAGTAGAAGTCATCAACGTACAAGGTAGAGTCGACTACAAAACTATGTAATTAATAGATTCAGGCGTTACTTTGCGGAGGTCCATATCAACAAACTGGAACAAATTACCTTGCTACTCCGCGAAACTAGTGCCGGGCTCGTGCAAAAATGTTGGCGGTAGGCGGGATTAAAGAATAGTGTTTTATTTTATCAGTACGCCATTCGTTCAAGTAGCGAACGGTCGTTCTGTTAGATCTTGATGATGCCTCGTATAGAGGCGAAACGCGCGTCGATCGTGTAGTTTTAGTGTTTAGTGGTGGTGGTGTAGTTGAGTCTGTGTGATATATGTTGTATCGTGTGGAAGCGGAGGAGGGTGGGTTTTTGCATGAACATATATATATGTCGCACAGACGCAGCTATTTTGCACGAGCCCGTCACTGGTTTCGCGGAGTTGCAAGGTAATTTGTTCCAGTTTGTTGTACAAAAATACGCACCACAAGTTTTCCTCAAGGCATTGTGTTTTGTTTTTGGAAATTTCGTTATTTAAAATTTGTAACTCGAATTTCCAAAAACAGATCATAATCGCGTAAAAAACAGTGTTTCATTACCGGAAAAGTAGTTGAATTGATAAAAACTCATACCATTGAGCCGCAATTAATAAAAAACCTATGAAAATTTCAAAATTACTGCCTCATTCATACGCAGCAATCGATCTTAAACGTAATTTAAAGGACAATTTTGATCTGCATTCAATCAAGGTGACTAACTTGTGTTAAATTGTAAAAAAAATTAATACTTAACATGTAAAAATAACATTGTAATTTTGATTTGTTTAAAAAAATTACTCCTCGTTGGATTTTTTGCCCGTATCTTCTCATCAGAGGTTTTTTCGAACCGGTGGTAAATTTTATGACATTCATAAGTGCTTCCTGTAAGCCTGGGCCCCTATTCTGGGTTCATGCGAGATTCATCTCGCACGAGAATAACTGTCAAATCCCAAGGAAATCTGTCATTTTTGACGTATGTGGCATGCGAGATAGCGTCTCGCATGACCCGAGAATTGGGGTCCTGATCTGAATAAAGATATTTTGTCGTTAACTTTGACACGGCGGACCAAACAAACGCTAGGGGGCGCGAGTGTAGACTGCGTTGCGTTTCGTTTCACCCAGCTGTTCATAAATAAAATAAATATCTTAGGACAGTTAACACCAATTGACTTAGTCCCAAAGTAAGCAACTTAAGCTGCTTGTGTTATGGGTACCGGACAACGGATATACATACTTATATAGATAAATATATACTTAAAAACATAACATCAACGACTCGGGCGCAAACATTCGTATTCATACAAACATTTGCCCCTCCCGGGAATCGAACCCGGTACCTCAAGCTTCATAGTCAGGGTCACTAACCACCAGGCTATCCGGCCGTCAAAAACATGAACATATTCCAACAGTAAACATGAATTAAAATTGCAATGACAACACAAAGAAAAATTAGGGCAATGGCAGGACTTGAACCTGCAACATCAGCATTCCGTGCCTTGCGTTTTCCAGTTTCGCCACACTGCCGCTGCCCTACCCTGCGAATTTTTCAATGTGCTTCGTCTTACGGTCATTACATTATTGATTTTAAGGGTACAACTACCCTCGGTGTCATCTATATGAAACTTTTTAACAAGTTATCATATTCAACTGACAGAGACTGACAAAGATGAAGTTATTTTATGTTATGGTTACACCTTGACCGTCCCTTCCAGACCCGAAGTCTCTCTCGCAGTCGGAGGTGACGAACTTCCAGGAGCTGTGCCTGGACGTGGCGCGCAAGTGCCAGATCATCCCGGAGTACATGGCGCTGGCCAAGGCCACGGTGGAGCGGCTGCAGTGCCGCGGCCCGCGCCCCGAGGGTCCCGTCATCGAGGCCTTCGAGGGGGTCTGGACCGTGTTCTCCAGCTACTGGTGACTATATTGTGTTGTTACATTGGTTATAACTCATTATGTATACTAATGGAAACAATTTCTTTGCTAATCCGCGAACCCAGTGTCAGCAATCGAGAAAAAGACAACGCCTGTGCTGAATACCTTTTAAAGAAATAAAACAAACAACACAAAACGCGACCACAACCCAACCACCAACACCAAAAATACCACTCGACACGTGTTTCACCTCTCCACGAGGCATCATCAGGAGCTATCGACCTCTCGACTGTCAGTAGACGAATCTCGACTCGACACACTCGACGACTGACAGTCGAGAGGTCAATAGCTCCTGACGATGCCTCGTGGAGAGGTGAAACACGTGTCGAGTGGTATTTTTGGTGTTGGTGGTTGGCTTGTGGTCGCGTTTTGTGTTGTTTGTTTTATTTCTTTTATAAGGTATTCAGCACAGGCGTTGTCTTTTTCTCGATTGCTGACACTGGGTTCGCGGATTAGCAAAGAAATTGTTTCCATTAGTATCATTTTGTATGTTTGTAAATGTAATGCGAGTAGTTGCTATATTTGTTTTTTTTTTGTGAATTTCACTTTCGTTCGTGTTGTCACTAATTTAGGATAATTATAGTTTTAATAATCTCAAGGGTCCCACTGAAAATCAGTGTCTCGGTTTTACCGAGGCAGTATGATGAGTGGGGTTCTTTTTGTGTCTATTCAACACAAACGTTGCTGTTTGTTATAATTGTACTCTGTGTGATGTGTGTATGTGCGTGTTTTGTGTTGATTTGTCTTAAATAAATGTTTTTTCTTTCTTTCATCTCTATTTAGCGAGGAGTTGAATACATCGTATCAAAATGTATTAAGAAAATACTAATACAGGTTTCCATACAGATGAACTTGCTTGGATATTTTTCGTTACAAAGCAATTAGCTTCCTAAGTGAACCAGAGTAATACCAGATTTTTAGGTTGCGGCATATAATTATAAACAATAAAATCATTTTATGAAATCTGGAACAGACTAACACATTCTTACCTTCTTCCAGCACGTATTAAAAAAAAAACTATGACAGATATGCTACTGACAGCTCACTTGTCAACGGCGGCGTTCCGAATCGCGTCTACAGCACTCAACGCGATTACAGTGCTGACGACCTGGAGTGCGATGACCTGGAGTGCGATTGTAGTGGCCGTTTTTCATAGTAATGCGGCCATTTTGGTGAGCTTTAGTCACCTGGTGAGATTCAAATATTGCATTTTAATCTCACCGGGTAACTAAAACTCATCAAAATGGCCGTTTTTCATAGAAATGCGGCCATTTTGGTGAGCTCTAGTCACCTGGTGAGACTCAAAAATTGCACCCCCGGACCGACCGTTCCGTTTTGAGCGCTACAATGGTGATTCGGATCGCGGCCAATGTCATATCTGTCACTTTTTTTAAAATTAGTGATGGGCAAAAGAAAGATGTATATTAGACAGAACCAACTTTTATAAAATGTTGCTTCATGTCTATAGCGACGGATATTATGGTAGCTTCACGGAGTGAGCCGCGCCTGCCTATGCTTAGCTGTGGGCTTATAGGAAGGAAAACGAGCAAGTGGGTCACCTGATGGTAAGTGATGATCACCGCCCATGCCCAGATGCGTTGCGAACCCAGAGGGTTAAGATGGAATACCTCTTGTGCCAGTAATTGCACCGGCTGTCTTGCTCTTCACGCCGGAACACAACAGTGCAAGCACTGCAGCTTAGCGGCAGGATTAGCTGGCAAGATGGTGGTAGCGATCCGGACGGACTTTGCACAAGGTTCTACCAACAGCAATATGATCATTGATCATCACCCACGGGCGTAGTCAAGTTTATTTAAATGCATATTTCTTTTAAATCGAATATAATTATTGCAATTGGGCAATATAATATCTATGCTATTTCTCAAAACATGCGCTCCGTTCTCGCCTTTACATGCATACTTAAATTAGTTTTTAAAGTTTTTATAAATAAAAATGCTTGCCAAGTGAATATACAACGCGATGTCGGTCATGATACTATGTTTTACAAAGAGTGGGCGGCAGTGATCCATAGGTTTACGGTAATTCTCCAGGGTTTTCACTGTTGCTCATTATCATTCCTTCATTAATTGTTGGAATACAGGTCTACAGAAGCTGCACCCAGAATTGATACTAGTTTTAGCAGAAGTTGGTGCTAAACGTTAGGTACTTCAAACTGGAACAAATTACCTTGCTACTCCGCGAAACCAGTGCCGGGCTCGTGCAAAATAGCTGCGTCTGTGCGACACATATATGTTCATGCAAAAACCCATCCTCCTCCGCTTCCACACGAAACAACATATATCACACAGACTCAACTACACACCACCACCACTAAACACTAAAACTACACGATTGCCTTGAGTTGTCATTATTAATATTATTGGTGCGTGAATATAATATAAGCATGATTGGTAGGTACTAAATAATAAAACCCTGAATATTGAGGGAAACAAAACATTTGTACGCCTAAATGGCAAAACATAGAGATCCCTAAATGTCATATCTTTAAGATCTAATCTGTACACCTATGTTCCACAAATAAAGTATTCTATTCTATTCTATTCTATTCTACACGATCGACGCGCGTTTCGCCTCTATACGAGGCATCATCAAGATCAAGTTAGGTACTTCGTGAATCAATTAAGGAACGGTAATGAACAACGATGAAAACGCCAGAGAATTACCGTTTAGCTTTTCAATTTTGCTACGCCCGCGTGACGTGTCCCTCTCGTTGCAGCGCCAAGCTGGCTTCCGCGCTGGGCGTGGCACACAGCATTGAGGACAAGCTGCCAACGGACGACCCGGCGGACGTCATCACAAGCAAACTCCCGATGTTCAGCAACCAGATCGACTACCTCACCATGGCTATCAAGGGGTAAGTCCTGCGGGAGAACACACACTCATATTATAAACTACTATTACTTGTGTGGCTGATAATTTTATCAACTGCATTCACAATTATATTATGTAAATGTATTTGTATGTATTTTATATGGATGTGTATATATTATTTTATTTATCTGTGTATGTTTATCATAGTATACGTCTGTTTTTCTTGATTTCTTTGTCGCCATGTTATTGCACCACCTGCTCTTGTCTGTTATTTTCTACGTCTCTTTTTCTAACGGTTGTCTGGAAGAGATCGCTTTTAGCGATAAGACCGCCTATTGTGTGCCTTTTGTTATGTCTCTATATTGTACCTTTTGGTATTTTGTGGTGTTCAATAAGGAGTTATTAAATAAAATAAATATTTTTGGGACAATTAACACCAATTGACCTAGTCCCAAAGTAAGCAACTTAAGCTGCTTGTGTTATGGGTACCGGACAACGGATATACATACTTATATAGATAAATATATACTTAAATACATATAACATCCAAGACTCAGGTACAAACATTCGTATTCATCATACAAACATTTTCCCCACCCGGGAATCGAACCCGGAACCTCAAGCTTTGTAGTCAGGGTCACTAACCACTAGGCTATCCGGTCGTCAGTTATTGTATTGTATTGTATAAACTAGCGGATCGCCCCAGCTTGGCACGTCTGCATTCGGGATGTAATGTACATAAAAAACTTCCGTTGAAAATTCTCTATATGACAGTGAAAACTGTATAAAAATCCGTTGCGTGGTTTAAAAAGAGAAGACGGCTAGAGATACATTAAAAAAATTTAGGACAGACTGGAAAAAATGGCGAGTAAAGATGCATACACTGATATAAATAAAATTAGAGACGCAACGGATAGTTGTTTGGCCGGATACCGGATATTCGGCCTGATCACCGGCCGAATATCCGGTATCCGGCCGCCGAATATTCGGCCGGCCAAACGATACCTACATTTTAAATTGGCGGCGGGCGCGTCGAGCAGGTTTCAACCTGTTACGTATTGTAGGTTCGCGCGGACCGTTTTCTAGGCAAGAAACGAGTTTTATTAGGTCAGTGTACGGAACTATTTCGTTGGTATGCAATTGGATACTAACTAATGCTGATCATAGGATTTCTTAACTACTTTAAATGAGGCTTTTTGATAAGTTTAATTAAATTGTACGTTAAAAGTAATACTAATAAGCGAATATTGATAATTTGTTGTTGTTTTCTTGTATACTAACCATTTTTCAAAGTTAAATACCAAACAGAATCACTATTCGGTATCCGGCCGGATAATGCGCAACTATCCGGTATTCGGCCGGATAGTAAAATAATGGCCGGATAGGCCGGATACCGGATAGCAACCGGATATCCGTTGCAACTCTAAATAAAATGGTAAACTTTTTTTTGTATGTAGGGGGTAATCTACGGAACTGCTGACAGATATCTCGTATAAAACGTGTCAAAATCTAAACGTTCCGTTGTCTGGATATAAGGATGGGACGTTAATGGTTCGCTTTCACTCGACAGAGCACTGAGCATAGACGAGTCGGATCCCCGGCTGGACGAGCACGTGTCGCGGCTAGAGATGGTACTGAAGGACAGCGTGGGGCTGGTGTGTCGCGACAGCCGCCACGTCACGCCGCGCGGCCTGCGGGTCTTCGCGGTCGAGTGCAGGTCAGTGCTGGCTACTCTCACTCGACAGAGCACTGAGCATAGACGAGTCGGATCCCCGGCTGGACGAGCACTGTATGTATTTATGTATGTAAATTCATTATTGTACAAAAAAAAACATAAATGACAAATAGCCTATGTCACCCAGACTACAATTACGAACCGATTGACACCTCATTCATTAAAATCGGCTCAGTCGTTTAGGCACTACAGTGGAACATACGTAAATACAAACATACATACATAGGCTGCTAAAAACATAACCCTTCCTTTTGACTTTGGGTAAAAAGAGATAAAGTGATGTACAAATGCAAAGTTATCCCTTTAAGGGATCTCTTACAGTTAACCTTTGAGTGGATGAAAGGAGTATCATAGCAGGGATCGACAAAGACCAAGAGTTTATCAAAAACAGTGGAGAATTACCATACAATTTACCTATAAACACATTACATACTAATAATAAATAGAATACCCAAATAATAATAATAATAAATATAATACTTAAAATACATAAACTTACTTAGATATAAATAAACCCTGTATAATATACCCTGGGATATTTCTTTAAAAACGAATAGCCCCATGGAAATATCCATATGAGTCTGAAAAATATAGAACACTTGGGATGTACTCACATGTGCGTTGCGTATAATCTCTGAATTACGTCCTTTCTATTTATGTGTGGTATCAAAGAGTTGTAGTATAGGCGGATGGTTGTGATGAATACTCGCCTTAAAGGCATCTTAAATTATTATTTCTATTCTATTGTCATCAGGAGCATGCTCCAGGAAGCTTACAGCAAATTCGCACAGCTAAAGGAGCTTCTCGACCTATGCAAAGAACGCGTCGCGAACAAGTGAGTCGTGTGGCATCCGTCGCGGTCACAGTGAACTATGCATCTACGGTTAAACTATAAGATCACTTTTTTTTAAAGAAGCTACCCTCTTAAGCTAACCCCCTTATTCATAAACGCTTCGTAAACGTTTGTTAGTTAACATTTTTTTTGTCTTAATCTGTCATTGTGACGTTTGCCCTCAAATGAAAGGGAGAAAACATTTGTTAGCTTAAAAAGATTGTTAAGTTTTTATGAAGAAGGGGGGAGGGGGGGGGGGGTGTAAGGAACCAGCGTCTGTTGGCAATTTAAAAACACTTTATTTTAGATAAAATTGTAGATATGTGAAAGTAATTTAGAAATACACTATCTGATAATTAGGTCCTTATCGTCCCTATTTTTATCGTATTTCTCATATTATTTTTAAAGTTATGGAAACTTTCATATTTCTGTGAGACATTAAGGGAACTTATTCCATCCTTTTTATATTTTGATTCCCGTTTGATAATAATTCCTTGTGTCACAATCTCTCTGAACTACGACAAATTATTTTCTATCTTTTCTGGCATTAGAATGAGATGAAAATATCTCGCTTTGTTTGGGTAACTTAAGATTTTTTTTTTTCTTTTTCAAAACATAGAATATATTTTCTTTCCGTTTAGTTATATACAGCGTATACATGTGGTGTTGTAATCATAAGATAAATAATCGTATATATATATATATATATATATCATAAATAGTTTTATTTAGTATACAGACATAAGTTACTTTGACCGCGACCGCACTTAATTCTAGTCCACAATTTGTACAAAACTGTACCAATTTAGGGAGTGTAATCAAATTATTGATTCCTTCACTTCGCACGCTTAGTATTAAAGTGACTCAATTCTGAATTTGATATTTCCCAAAATTAAACCCTATGTCTTTTAATTAAGGTGATATTTTGGGACGTGTATTATTCAGAAATGGGTCACTTTAATACTAAGCGTGCGACTTGTGCGCGTTCCTATATCAAACCGACGGATCGTTTTACCCACCTGCCCCCTGTACCACAAAACTCACAAGCGCTGCAATTTGATATAATTGAAAAGCTTTTCATGCAAAATAACGAGTTTTTTTTATTGTACCGCTTCTAAGTTTCGTGGTACTAGCCTTGCGGGTCGATTTTGGACTTTCTAGCGCTCGACACTCGCCGGCCGCCCGCCAATCAATGCCAGCTAAAATATACGCTCGCGTATTTGATTGGCTCGCAGCTGGCAAGTGTCGAGAGCTCGAAAGCCAAAAATCGACCCACAGAGCCTCCAAATGTGGCGTCAGTCGACATTCATTGTATCACATTCGAGATATGTCAGAAAATGACAGATTTTGAAGGGACCTGACAACTCTTCTTGACAAATGTTGAATGTGACTTCATCTGTATTGACGCGAGATTGCCGTTAAACTTTGACAGATGTCAAATGTTGACAGGCAAAACGATTCGAAGTTTGAATATTGGAACTGGCCACGAGTAACGAGGTTCCTTTTATAAATGAATGTTATTTTTTAATTATTTGTACTAGTTATTATAACAGGCCAGTGTGGTGATTTTTGACTTTTGAGAGCCCAGCCGTAGCCAATCAGCGCTGGTTAAAATATACGTTAGCGTATTTGATTGGTCCGCCGCAGGCGAATGTCGAGCGCTCGAAACTCAAAAATGAACCGGCTTTTCTGTTTATTTACGAAGGGTCGCACTCTACATTTTTTAATCGCGTTTTTTATAATAATTGTCTGTAGAAGGCCGCGACTTTGGACTAAACCGATCTATTTAAAAAAATTGGTTACTCTTTTAAGAGCAGTGTGAACCCAGCCCCAAAAAGCGCTCCCCATACAAACGTTGATAACGTTTTCCAGTTTCCACCCTCTAAACCTTAACCTATCGCAATGATTTTTTGGTATATTATATTCTCATTATGCCTTAGAATTAGGTTTTTATTTTTGATTTTATTAATATTCTTCATAGATTTGACAATATTTACATTTTAGGAGTTTCGTACGAAACAAAAAAGCGTCAATATTTTCGAAACTATTAAAAATATTTTAAAAATCAAAACATACAAACCTAGTTCTAGGGCATACAACTGTCGACATACAAAAAATCATGGCTACAGGTTAAGGTTTAGAGGGTGGAAAACGTTATCGCCGTTTCTATGGAGAGCTCTGGATTCACACTCCTCTTAAGATTTTGGGTCTTAAAACTTATTTTGTTTATCATTTTGAAGTAGTGTATTCTTTGTTATCTTTGAATTGAATAGAAGAATCTATTCATCTTTACCTTTACATAGTATAAAACAATGTCGCTCTCTATTCCTGTCTGTGTTCAGATCTTCGACCACTTACCCCTTCTAAACCACGCAACGGATTTTGGTACGGGTAGCATACATCAGGGGTGGCCAACTTGATTGGACCCAAGATCTCTTGTTCAATAACGAGACTCTGCGCGATCTACCTGCGTCCAGCAGTAGGTGATTACGTGGGACAGTCTGGTTTACGTATTTATATTTTTTGCCTTGCCACGATCGACTGGTCCAACAGTCGCGATCGACCGGTGGATCGCGATCGACCTGTTGGCCACCCCTGGCATACATTTATAAAAGGAAACCTCAAGTGTCTTCTAAGACTGACTAATCATTATATTTTGACGTTCATATAAGTTATGGCTTAATTTAAGTGAAGTACTTATGTAATTCATATTAACTAGTGCAATACATTATAAACTATGTTGATAAGTGTTAGATTAACATTGCACAGGTTTGAGAATCTCTGAACAACATTTAATCTACAGTATGAAATTGATTATACATGATGATGAGAGGTGAAGATTTGACCTTATTTTGTATGATGATGGTGATACAAGATGGTGAAAAATGATGATTCCATCTTATCTTGTATGATGATGATGATACATGATGATGAAAAATGATGATTCCGTCTCATTTTGTATGATGATGATTATACATAATGATGAAAATTGATGATTCCATCTCATTTTGTATGATGATCATAATACAAGATGTTGAAAATTGCATTTTATTTTGTATAATGATGATGATACAAGATGATGTAACATGATGATACCATCTCATTTTGTACCTTAAAAGCATGTAAATAATCTGTAATATACAGCAGTCGTAATAAATAATGCCTTTTCCAACCAGACCATGATTCGTTGACATATTTAATCGCCTTTTAACCATGTCAACGCCAATAACACGCCACCGACCCGTAAAGTCGTCCAACTACACGATGTAAAAGCGACCTACGCGCATGCATTGAAGGTTCAAGTTCGCGTTTAACATTGCGACGGCGTGGCAGTGCGTGACCACTCGTTCCGCCCCCTCCGCCTCTTGCCCCGCGGGCGATGCGCCAATGTACAGTCAACTAATTTGATTCATAGGCCACTGTAGAACGTTGTGACAATGTGTCATATTCGGAATATTATGACATTTAGGAACATCCATTAATTACGTCAAACGATTTTTAAGATTTCAGACTGTCACATTTAGCTAGTGTGTGTGATGTAATTTATGGATGCCACCTTAATTCAGAAGTCATTCTAACATTTATTGTGAAAACGTTCTACAGTGGCCTATGAATTAGATTGGTTGACTGTACTGGAGTGCGATTTTTGAATCTCACCGGGTGACTAAAGCTCGCCAAAATGGCTGTGTTTCATAGAATTGCAGCCATTTTGGTGAGCTTTAGTCACCTGGTGAGATTCAAAAATTGCATTTGAATCTCACCGCGTAACAAAAGCTCACCAAAATGGCCGTTTTCATAGAGATTCGGCCATTTTGGTGAGCTCTAGTCACCTGGTGAGGCTCAAAGATTGCACCCCTGGTCATTTTATAGGCTCTTTTTTTCTTTATGCGGCCGCTTCTAAACCACGCAACGGATTTTAATACAGTTTACATTGTCACAGAGAATTAATTACTGAAGGTTTTTGTGTATATTCGACCTAGGAATTGCTTATCCACTTTTCAATCGTATTAACTAGGGGATAGGTTCAAAAGTGCCTATTACTTGGTTGCAATGACTTACATTCTTATTGTACCCTTAGAAAGCCGGGACGGGCCCATAACGGGGGGGTTGCACTCCGCAATATAGGTGCGCTCGCCGCATGACCTATGGCATAGGTTAATTGCAGTAGGTTGCCGGCTTGCCGCGCGCGCGCCCGCTCACTCTATGTCGCGCGTGGATAGTATTACAGTAAGCAGCCCAACCTTAGCGGTGCGTCAGGGCATTGCGGGTGGAAGGCGGGCGCGGGCGGCGCCTTCCCTTTGACGCATGCCGCCTGGCGAATGTTTATGAAGTAATACGAACTTTTTGTGCCTGATCATAAAGTTGGAATTCGTTTAATGGTGGTCGAAAAAGAGAAGTTTCTGTACGTTATATTCTGTGCCCATAGTATTAATGAAATCGGATGTAAACGAGAATGTTGAGTTAGTTTACCTTTTCAAATTTTTGTTGTAAAAAATTCTAGTTTTTAAATCCCACCTCTTGTTTGGCTAAAGCGAAAAAAATAGTCTAAACTTAACTGTACATAGTAGTTAAATAAATTTATATGCATTATTCTCTAGTTTGCTATGTTCTCATATTTTAAAATAGCATTTGTTTATTGTATAAAAAGTAAAAAAAAGTAGTAACAATCGATTAAAAAAATGTATTATAATTATAACAGTGTTACGGGTAATTGTATCGTTTAGTTAAATGTAATTTATTTTGGGTACAGACAGCTGCAAAAATAAATGCCTGTTCGCATCGTTGATGTTTTTGGAGCTGACTGTACTTAGGTAAGGGTTAGATTGAAATATCTTCGTTTTAAAGAAACGTTTAAAATGCAATTTGTATATGTGTATTTCTATCTTGTTTATTTTGGGTATTTCTGTCAGTTGTGGGCAAGTTGTCATGAGACCAGTTTTGCGTTTGGTATCTAATGGCCGAGCAACACCGGATGCGTGTGCAGCTCTACGAAGTTACTGGAGCAGTGTTGCATACGGAACGTGTATGCAACCTTAAACTATAACCTACGGTATTATCAGTGCTTGCCATGTTCCTTTAGGCCAGTTCGACCGGGGTAGTACAGTAGGGGAAATATATTCACGTACCACCTTAGAACCCTATCGCAATGACGCGACGCGTTAAACGCCAGGCTATGTCATACAAATGTCATGCGTATGTCTCTTCGACTAGGTTCTACGGTGGTACGTGTTTCAATTTCCTTTACTGTACCTCGTTCTCGCAGAATAAGTATATTATTCTATTAAAATTGTATTCTATTAAATCCGTAGTCGGTTTTCTGCAACGAGGATCACGAGTCACGGGATAGCGTGATATTAATCACGAGATATCGTGATATGTGTCACGAGATAGCGTGTTACGTATCACGAGATAGCGTGATACGTATTACGTATTACGGGATAGCGTGACATATGTCACGAGATAGCGGGATACGTATTACGTATTACGGAATAGCGTGACACATGTCACGAGATAGCGGGATACGTATCACGGGATAGTGTATTACGTATTACGGGATAGCGTGATACGTATCTCGGGACAGCGTAGTACATGATATGCCTAACATTTTCTACTATTTGGGGTACGCTGGCCCAATATGCATAAAGTGAACACAAAGGACTAGCCAATCTAGCCATCCACAACAAATCTACCCTGTTCTGTGATCGTTTTTGATAATATTTCCCCTTGTAAAATGTTGTATGATATAATGTTAATTATACTTAATTCTAGGTATTAGCTATTAAAGCGTCTAACCTATTCCTGTATGGCGTAAATAAATGTGAAAGAAGGGTATTTTGTTTTAATTTTTTTGCTTCTAAAATATTTCCCATTATTTTAAAGCAAACAAAGCTGGTGCGGTGTGTAAACGGGACCTTGGTAAAGCAAAAAAGTTATTACGATGAGGTTTTTATGTATTTGTATATATGGGTAATTGTATACCCAGAAAAGAGTTTTAGAAACCTACTTCAGAAGACGCTACTTTAGTAATAGGTTTTTATTGAGGTTTTTTCATGGTTTTTTAGCGATCTAAATGGAAAAAGGTGATTTAAACTCTTCTGATGTCTAACATGAGTGCAAGATACGAATTATTGGCTGTAAGATTGAGATTTCTACGTCAAAAACATTAAAAAAAAATTACGCACATGACATTGACATAAGTCACAACAATCCATCCAGTTTTTTAGGTTATAGCATCTCAAAGATTACATCAGATTTAGTATCGTTTGATGTGAAATAAAATGTCTAAATTACGCCAAATACTCAACACTTCTTATCGTCGCTATTACAGCCAGCAAGCTAAGAAAAAACTGCCAATAATAACTTGCAAGCGTCCAGAATATAACCATTACGAAGGCCAATCTTACAGCAAGTTTGAGGGCGTAAAACTCGCTTCTTCCGGTTGGTTACACGTTAAATCCAAAGGCGATTACTTCACAATATACGGTGATGCTAATAAAAAGGAAGAAAAAGAGGTTTTTAAGAAAAGTTTCGAAGATGTAGGCGTACGACCTGAGCTGATAGAGGTTATGTCAAGTCAGGGGTATGATTGGCCAACTGCGATCCAAGCGAAGGCGATTCCGTTTATTTTAGAGGGTTACAACACTGCTGTGACCGCGGAGACAGGATGCGGTAAGACGTTGGCGTATCTTTTGCCCATATTCCAACACATATTGGATTGGAAAGCGGCTATTAAGGAAGATTTTAACAGTCCTCTCGCTGTTGTTATCACTCCGAGCAGAGAATTGGGTAAGTTTTATACAAACATCAACACTTTTACACATTCAGTCCCATGAGCCTGCTAGGTGGGTTCTCTGTTCATAGAGGATACATTACTACAAAGCGGGAAACTGCTACTACGAGCTACGAGCGTAGCACGTAGCGCCACGTCAGAATGTCTCAGTATTACATGATAATATTATGCTAGGAGATGTGAAAGCCAATAAAAAACAAATATATATTATTATGCTAAGACTTGATGACTGTCACTGATTCGTGTAAATAGAATCACTTAATTTAGTTTTCGTGTATGGTTCCATCGAATTTGTCGATGATTCCGTCAATGTTAAGGTTAAAAAAGTCATCAGTTTTTTGTCATAGGACAATATTTTATGTGTAAAATTGGCAAATGTTAAAGATAATTATGTGAATTTAAAGAGACACGGTGTTCTTATTGCCTTCAGGCTTTTTACTACAACTGAGTAAACCGTAGCTTTAGTATTATTCATAATAGTAATAATAGCTTCATACAGAATGTCTGTGCACTGTCCCCCACCCCCAAATGCCACCTAGGTTGACAGATAACTGTTATCATATAGTACAATATTACATAGTAACCATAATAAAGAAAAAAAATATTTATTCAGCAAAACAGATAAAAAGACTAAAAATAAAAATTTACATTACTAATGCTGAAAGGGAATAAAAACATCGCCTTGCTCACATAGAAGTAACGACACATATTATGTTGTATTGTTGTGGAAAATAAACTACTTAAAATCTATAAGTGCATAATAAAACCAATCTGGACCTATGACATCCAACTCTGGGGCTCGGCTTGCCACTCTAATATCGAAATCCTCCAAAGGTTCCAGAATAATGCTTTAAAAGTAATTGTTAATGCTCCATGGTTCACAAAGAATGTTGTACATGAGTATCTAAATATGCCTACAGTTAAAGATGAAGTTCAGAAATTTTGTAAGACATACAAAACACGGCTGGAACACCATTCCAATAAACTAGCGTCTGAACTGACTGACACATCAAATTCAATATTCCGCCTGAAAAGGAAACGTCTTGCCTCAATTTAATACTAAAAAATTGAAAATGAGCTAAGGATGTCACATCACTGGAAGTGTCTCCTTCAAATCCAAATTCATAAAACATATCTGATTATAGCTAATGGGCTGCTAGCAGATGGATCAAAAAAAAAAGATATGTTGTATGTTGTAGCTGTCCTATACCCAAACCTTACATTCAACACTTTAACCATAACCTCCAATTTATTTCAGCAACGCAAATCGGAGAAGTAGCTCAAAATATAGCCCAGAATCTTAATTTGAACGTCACAACATTAGTCGGAGGACGGACTAAACGGAAGATGCTAAATCCGCCTATAGAGTACTGTGACATACTCGTGACCACGCTGGGAGCGTACAGCAAGTTAGTCACTACGGGCATCTATAAGATCAATAAAGTGCATCATATGGTGTTGGACGAGGCAGACACACTGCTGGACGACAGCTTCAGTGGAAAACTGGCTAATTTGCTTAAGAAGTTTCCGGTAACTATAGTCTTTACATTGCTATCAATAATTAATTAAACTCTTCACATCTTGATCTTGATAGCGTAGTTATTAACTATCAATGTTGCTAAATGTGATGGTTTTGATTCTCGCAAGTGGGAGAAGTTGAATATGAAGGTTTTTACCGCAGCAAAGCAGAATACGATCCTGATTAGCCCACTATCTGAAGACGCGGTGCAGCTGTACAAATTCGTCAGACACTCTTGCGGCCCGGAGTTCTGGCTTGGGGGGGGGGGGAAATAGTGTGAAGTCTTTTTTTCTGAGTCTCCTCATGAGGCTGGCATAGTCACACCAGTGCACTTAAGCCTCATTAAAATTTTAGAAAAAAAAAATCTATATGTCATCTAGAGTTAGGAAGCGGGCAGAAAGCCCCTGGGACAAAGCACAATCAAACATATTATGTAGCAAAAAATGATTTTGTCAAGAGCCTTTTGCCCAATCCTCATTTGTATGTATGTCTGTTTTCTATTACCCATAATATAATATTTGCTTAGCTTGTTATTAGGTCAGTTAGTGCAAGTAGTTCCAAGAACTATTTTGTCAGGAAATCATGTTTTCAAATAGCTGAAAGTATTTAGCTCTGATGTTTTTCCTTGTATCTGGTTTTTTTATGAAAGATACCAGCATGTAGACTACCTGATGAGATGCAATAGTCGGAAAACATCAACTGCTATGCTGCCAATAGAATTATCCCATAATTTTTTTCAGATTCAATTCAAAGTGCAACACCAGGTACCACCAGTGGGCTGCCAACTGACATTGGTGAGTGCAACGATGCCTCACGAGTTGCCTGACTCGGTCAGCTCATTCGTGTCACCACAGTCCTTGAAGACTGTCACCACTTCAAAGATACATAGGATATTGCCACATGTGCCTCATAAGTAAGTGTTGCATGATAATGTAACATACAAAAACAGACAGACAGACAGTACAGTGATCCTATAGGGTTTCGTTTTACCTTTTGAAGTGCGAAACCCTTAAAATAGCCAAACCGGTTCATCCATTTTCAAGTGATGTGGTTACCTTCCCCCCCCCCCCCCCCCGGCGACCTGTCGGTGCACGGGTCCCGAGGGTGCTTACCAACAAACATCATGCAATTTTTATTTATATAGATTATGTATTTAATAATTCGCTGTATGGTGAATGCTATGTACCCCATAATTGCCGTGTATATAGGACAGGCGAAAACCTCCTCAGCCGTCAACAAGGTTCGAACATCACCAAAATACTTTTAAACCGTCGTCATAGTCGCACATATTTTTCCAGATTTCTCCGCCTCGGCAAAGCACAGAAACCAGTAGAACTCCTGAAGCTGGTCAAAGCGGACCTTAGCCTCAAACGGCCTGTCATGATATTCTCCAACCAAACACCTACCTGCGACTTCGTCTCCATGTTCCTAAACGAGAATGGTGTCGAATGCATCAACATAAACGGGCAGATGCCTGTTCCATTGAAGGCAGGAAAGTTCGAGATGTTTAAAAGTGGCAAAGTTGATGTCCTGAGCTGCACTGATATTGCGTCGCGCGGATTGGATACTAATCGAGTAAGTATTAAAATGAAAGGTTTTTTTATGGATGATGATTATTGGAAGTGATCGCCAGCCCACCAAGTGGGCCTCTATAGATCTCACGCGTAAGAAATTCGCAAGCTAAGAAACAAATAGACTTGATATTTGATCTGTGTACTCCATTTACTTTATAACTTTAACCTCAATTTTCACGTTCAGCTTTGAAATTTTCACGATATAACTTTGCAAAATTTTTAACGCGAAAAACTTTCTTTTAAATTTTGAATAGCAAGTCTGTGCCCATAACCTATTGGAACAAGAAAACGTTACCCTAGAGTAAATATTTATTCAAACTTAGAATACAACTTTATTTCACGCGGGTATTCTTATTTATTCTGTGAGAGGGTGGTACTCAGCCTCAGAAGTAGCTCAACACTTAAGAACCTTGTCATAGTAACATATGAGATGAAATTTATCGAATTTGTCACATTACTGGCAAGAAGAAGCTACTAAAACCTCCAGCTCTTTCTGAAGCTAACCCAACTTCCCCAGCTGATTGGTAGTGGAACTTGGCTACAGTACGACCATGGGCGTAACCAGCTTCTGGCCTAGGGGGGCAAGTCAGATGCTAGATTCGGTGATCTTCGTCCGCCATCGTCGCGCGCGGTTTATTGGCAAATGCATCGTGCATTTTGCCAGTGTCTACTGCGCGGTTTATTTAAAAGTTAGAGTATAAGGCCCCGTTTACACTTTGATTATTAATTAGGCGCGTTCATACATGTTCTGCGAGATTTCCAGGGGGGGGGGGGCAGCTGCTCCTCCCTGCCCCCATGAGTATGACTACGCTGGCATCGAACGCCGCTTTTCCAATTCTAACCACTCGCTTACCTTTCCAGGTTCAGCACATCATCAACTACGATTTCCCCCTTTACACTGCCGATTACATCCACCGCTGTGGCCGCACCGGCCGCATTGGCTCGCCGCACCAGTGCACCGTCACTAACTTTGTCGCGTGGCCCCGCGAGATCAAACTAGTGCAGAGGATAGAGGCGTCTGTGCGGAAACAGAATGAGTTGCCGAACGTCAATGCTAACATCAGACGGATTATTGAAGAC
Organism: Ditula angustiorana; assembly: GCA_963691745.1. NCBI lineage: Eukaryota > Metazoa > Arthropoda > Insecta > Lepidoptera > Tortricidae > Ditula > Ditula angustiorana. The sequence continues at coordinate 14,445,250 of OY829481.1, read as the reverse complement.
AGGATAGCGAAGAGTGTTGATAGTGCGCTTAGGAATTCAGGATAACTTAACACAACTCATGTAAGCACGTATTCATAAGAGCTGGCACGGAAAATGTATGAAACTGTCATTAACTTTGTAGACATTCGGTGCATGAATAAACCTATATTAAGTATATACAGACGGGCTGCTTTTAATCAGTCTGCCAACTGCAAGGTTGCTGTTTTTTTGCGGTTGGCATAACTGCATCGAAACTGTGAACGAACACCTTGCAGTGGGTGCGCAGTTCCCATGATTGAACGCCGGCTGTAGCTATGATGTGTTTGTTAAAGAACAATATATAAATTACATAAACAAATTATCATCTCTCTTATTTATGAGTATTATATCTCCCAAATTCCATTTCCGTTCGTGTTAGGGTTCAGTGAAAAACAAATAATTTTCTTTAAAATTGTATTACTTTATTTCACACGGTAGGGCCTAGATGATTACATACTTTTGCTCGTCACTCATTGGAACGATACGGCAAGAACGCTACAAATATCCATCTTTCTTATTAGTTGAGACCGTCAACCACAGGATTAGTCAAGGTTGACCGTCAACCACAGTTTTAGTCAAGGTTGACCGTCAGGCATAGGATTAGTCAAGTTTGACCGTCAACCACAGGATTAGTCAGTGTTGACCGTCAGGCATAGGATTAGTCAAGTTTGACCGTCAACCACAGGATTAGTCAAGGTTGACCGTCAACCACAGGATTAGTCAAGGTTGACCATCAATCACAGGAGTAGTCAAAGTCGACCGTCAACCATATGATTAGTCAAGGTTGACCGTCGACCATAGGATTAGTCAAGTTTGACCGTCAACCACAGGATTAATCAAGGTTAACCGTCAACCACGGGATTAGTCAAAGTTGATCGTCGAACATCGGATTGGAGATAGCCGACAACCACTAGAATGGTCGAGGCTAGTGTTCCACCAATAAGATGGGCGGATTTGTACACTCAGTAGCTTAAGAAGCTGAAAATTCAAAGAGGCCAAAAAGATGTAGGTACAAGCTCTTAACCTCTTGACAATAGAGTCGAGTATAAAAATTAGTAGATTTTTTTGACTTCTTCTACGGTGTGTATAATTATTCTGCAGAGTATAGCAAAGATATTGCGTTGCTGCCGTCTCGCTTTAATAAACGACGGGCATTACAGCTTAGCTTAGAGCTACAAGTTTGAACACGATGTCTAGGACTTTAAAGGAGTGAGAAAACACTGTTTTATGTCGAAGTTAAAATTATTCCTTGATAAAATGAAGCATTCTTCATATTTCATAGGCCACGTAAAAACATTGCCCGTTCCATTTTCAGGGCACATTGTTTTTTTTTTTAAGTTAAGCATTTTTAAAACTGTTTGTTAAACAACTTTTTATTTGAACTGAAAACCCGTCAGTTTGTCATTCAATAATACTGATCAGAGGTGCAATTTTTGAATCTCACCAGGTGACTAAAGCTCAGGAAAATGGCCAAGTCTCTGTGGAAAACGGCCATTTTGGTGAGTTTAGTCATTCGGTGAAATTCAAAAATCGCATTCCAGGTCCTTTTTTAACTTGTAGGGATAGATAGGTAAAGTTAATAAACGATTTTAAGAATATTGAAACCTTTTTAAATTAAATGTATTTAGTAAAAAAAAAATGTTTTCTTCTGACAGTAAAACTGTGTCTTCACCCCTATTTTTTATATTTATAATGTTTAGTTACTATTATCCTTATATTGCTCATTGTTTTGAAATATCAATAAGTTACAAAATAAATTACTCTAATTACTTAGGTACACGAATTCACCGGGAAATATTGTACAATATCTAAATATAATTTATTTAAAACACGACTAGATTTAGTAACACAGTTAGGTTAAAGGATTTCCAACAAAAACGCTGCAAAAGTGCAGGGGTGCAATTTTTGAATCTCACCGGGTCTCACGGGTTTTGGTGAGCTTTAGTCACCTGGTGAGATTCAAAAATTGCACCCAAGAATGCGAGAAGATGAAAAACACTTGGCTGCGGCGCCACCGTCTACGCAAAGGAGCATACCAATATGTGTACTAAATCCATTTTAACCAGTACGTCTCGCACGCTTAGAATTAAAGCGACTCAATTCTGAATATGACATTTCTCAAAATTAAACCCTATGTCTTTTAGTTAAGGTGATATTTTGGGACGTGTATTATTCAGAAATGGGTCACTTTAATTCTAAGTTGTGGTCTGTTGTTTAGGAAATTTGATAGGTTACATAACATGTAGTTAGGCCAATCAACAATTATTCCCACATTTTAGATATCTATGGCGTTAACGAAAATGCCTCTGACGTCACCGCAAAATCGTGTTTCCAAATATTATTATATATATATATATTAATAACTAGGAGACGCGCGCGACTTCGCGTAAAATTAGTAGCCTATGTCCGTCAGGGATAGTGTAGCTAGCAGTGAAAGAATTTTTGGAATCGGTTCAGTAGTTCCAGAGTTTATCAACAAAAAACAAAGTTAACTTCTTTATTATATTAGTGTAGATTAATACTGTATAATAGGTTTAACTCTGTAGAATAGCATGGATAAATGTACACCATAAATGAAATTGGAGAAAAATAATTTTAACTAATAAAAATCTAAAATTGTTTTAAAAATGTTTAGGACAGATTATGTGGGTAAAAAAGTTGATTAGCCTAGGCGTAAACTAAGTCACACGTATAATAACATAGTTTATATTGTAATGTTTTATTAAAGTGGAAAAGTACACATTTAGAGCTTAGGCTTCCAAAATAAATAATTTTTAACATAAAACTACCGTGAGACTCGGACATATTAATACAAACGGATCATTCACGTATTTGAAGTCGAGTAACTGTTCGACATGTCGTGTGATGTTTTAAAATAAATGATAAAGCATAGGTACACATAGGCCATTTATAATCTACATAACATAAAATACTGGTCTTTCTTAGACAAATTCTAATCTACTATTTGGTGTCAATGTTCCTTTGTCATCCATTATATCTACAGGTACTTAAAAATCTTTTCCTGAACTAAAATATAGTAAACTACCGACTAGTAGGTATCGACTTCGACAGAAATAATATTTGAGCAGATTTAAAATACTGATTATTTAAAAACAGTCATTCATGTTGATAATGCTATCCGATTTTTTTCTTACTCACATCGTATTATAAACTGATGTATTGCCATTCTTCGTAACTGAGTATTTTCTATTATATACTGCCACACATTGCCTAGTTAACTAAACAAAACTTTTGGCACTATTAAATCTAATTTCTTGAAGAAGGGCCAGGCCTTGCGTCTTCCGTTGACTTCCACCTACTTTCCAGCACAGCTTTTCCCTTAGGCTCCTGATTGGTGACATTCTGATGGCTATACCTTCGTTGTTCGTCGAAGGTCCTCCCTGTTATACTAAAGACACTATCAGCACTTGTTTTCCTTCCACTCAAGGTGGTTAAACTAGTCGCTGCTGGCGATATTCTATGAGGAAACCTCGGAGATCCCTTTATCTTCTCACACGAGTTTTCATGTGACATTGGTCTTTTATGCATCGTTGGTAGAATAAAATTCACCTTCGTCTCAGGCTCAGCTATATACTTTTGTGGTCCCCGTTCGGGGTATTTGGAGCAGGAAGGTTCATCATCGGTAACGCGAATGATAGGGCCGCTTTTGGCGTATGATTCCCTTCTCAACTTCAGTTCAGGGTACGGGACGTTTAATGTATTGCAAGACAGCACCATCGAGTGTTTCCTGGTTCCTGGCACTAGACCTGCAATCATGCCAACGTGCATTTTTAAGGCTGCCGCTATACCCTGTCCTGTCGGGTCGGCTATGGACATCGTTGACGCTTTTCTGCTGGAAGGTCTGCTACCGAAAAAGCTTTTTAATCTGCTGAGTAGACCGTGGTGTTCCTCTCTTTTATTGAGGCAGAGGCTGTACAGGTCTATAGCTGGTTGAGATTTCCTATAGTTTAGTTTGGGTTGCGAGCTAAAGCTGACAGAGTTCCGGCCTCGGCAGTGCTCCGCGGAAGGCCAACTAGCGCGCGGGATAACTGGAGGCAGGACTGAGAGTAGAAGCATGGGGAGACCTCCAGTGATGCTGGGCGTCCGTTTGTCGGCGTCCGCGCGGCTTCTGCCTTCTTCTTCTACGGTGTTAAGTTCGGTCTGTAAAACAATTTATGGCGTAATTAGTTTTCTCAGTGAGAAAATGGGTGTGGGGGGCTTCCGGGATGTCTCGTTCAATTTTGTCTGTCTCGTTAATTTAGGCAGACGTCGAAGCGGAACATGAGGAGAAAATAACATTTGCGTCGGGCAAGACTGATACAAATACACATGTTTTCTTATGGGTTCGTGTTGCTTTATGTTTAGCAAGACCTTGTTAAGAACAGGTAGCCTGCGAAAAACAAGCCTAAGTTGTTATTGGTTAAATTCTTCGAATACTTACGCGTTTATGCAGTGCGATGGACACACTGGAACTACTAGCGCTTTCAAGCGGCTCGGCCAGCAGTCTCTCCAGCCGTCCGATCTCTCGGTCCAGCGCCGCTACTTCTCTCTTGTATACCTTGTTCTGGATCTCAATTCGAAAGTGCAGCTCCTGCGTCTCGTCTGTCACGAAGCGACGTGTCTTACACTCTAGACGCAGACCCAAGCTTTGAATAACCGGGTCGTCCTCGGCTGAAATAATGGGGATTATGAAAACGGATCCACTCCACTGTGCCTGATAAAACATGGATAAAGCAGGCAGTCGAAGAAAGCTAAACTTCCTCCAGCGTGTATAGTAAAAGGATGGTGAAAGTTAGTACGTAATCCAAAATCTACGGTAACAAAGCCGTGGGAAAAAAGCTAGTCAAAATATAAGTCAAGGTCGTCAGCTCATTAGCATAGCTCTGTCGACGTTAGTCTTAAGTGTAAAAATATTTACAATTTCGTATGACTTACATTTACTCCTAATGGCAATAATTTTCGGCAGAAATAGCAAACACAACGTCGATGTAGTCGTGATGAGGATCAGACTGGTTATTGTGATGTAAGCTAACGTGGCTCTCTCAGAGATGATGGTCCCGATTACGACAACGCTGGTGCTGGTGATGACTACAGAGTAGACGCTGATCCCGATGTACTTGGAGTCATTGAGGGCTGATATCTTCACGTTCCTGGTCTCCCAGGCCATGTACACTCCCACCAAGAGAAGCAGCCCTTTGTACGCGTATAGTGCGCAAAGCCAGCCTGTGGTGTTCTGGGATTTGCAGACTTCTATCTGGAAAACAAATAATCATTCGCCATTTGGTTTTCAAAGAACTCAAATGATCACTCACCTGGCAGAAATTCCTTAATGGGATATGTTATCTTGTTTGGTTTACTCTAATGTTTATTGTTTCATACATACATGCTCTCTAAGTCTCGATATGCCATTAACAAACGATTTCATAACTTTGGGATGAGAATGAGAATCGTCAGCCCATGTTCAGTTAAGATACTACCTGCGGTTGATAGACGACGCTGCGGTCGGCCGCGCTGATCTCCTGCGTCAGGTTCTTGAGCTGACGCTGCATGGGGTCCAGCGCCGCCCACAGCGTCACCAGGACCCCGTCGAGCACCAGCAGCGCCATCACCAGCGAGATGAGCGGTGTGTCCTGCAGTAGCTTCGTTTTACACACGCCGCTCCGGTTGCTGGAACAGTGAAGTCTGTTAATATTCCCAGCTTTGATTCATGTTATCTATTCTGCTTTTAACTGAATGTGCATCCGTGATCTTATCGGATTGGTTTTCCTATCACGGGTGGTCAGATGGCAGTCGCTCGAATGTAATAACCTGGGTGTCCAGACATTGTGACAATAGCGTTAGCGTTCACTCTAGTAGAAACGACAGAATGTACTTGTATAGGTTTGGCATTGGTGATTAATTTTTGACGTTCGTCAAGTCCATACATATTGTCGTTCCTAGATGACGTCGAGGGTTATGGGGGATGACCGTAAAAACGAAGCACATTGAAAAATGTAGTGTCTGGTAGTAGCATCTGTGGTGTTATTAGGCACGGAATGCCGAATGTAGGTTCAACAGGATGGTAGTCCTGCCAGGTGTTTAAGATTTTTGATGTAATTTCAACACCACCGACGTAAATTTTTACTCACCTGGCCACGTCATCATGTCAAACGCGAACTTGAATTTTAAGTGTATGCACGTATGCCGCTGTTGCACCGTGTAAATAGACGGACGGCTATATCGGTCGGTGGCGTGGTAGTCTAGCACATGACGCCTTTAGGTGTTCTTGGCTTTCTAAAGGTTAAAGCAACTGACCTGATGAATATTCTGTGGACTCTGTAAGTCTTCGCGAACATGGAGCCGAAAGCCAGGGAGAAGCCTGCAGACAGGATGTACACTCTACCCTGAAACCAACGACTGTCTGAAGACAAAGGTTGATAGTGCCATGGTACAGTCAGCGTAGTGGCAGGGGGCAGGGGTGGGGTAAAATTTGGAAAGCTACTGGAGATAGACATTTTTTTGTTTTCTTTTCCGAAAGAAATTTTTCCATTACCCATCAGTATACTGTATCAAGAGTGCACACTAAAGATTAACAAAATAATGTCTTGCATTTATTCAAGGTAAATGTTTTAAACTTTCGCGATTTTCACATATATTTACAACGTTATCGGGACTTAAACATGGCCGAAACGTCGAGGTAAATTATCAATATATTTGTATCGCTTTTATTCAAGGTGTAAACAAAACTGGCGCAAATTTAAAATGCTATATAATGAATGACAACACAAAGAAAAACTAGGGTAATGGCAGGGTTCGAACCCTGTTTTAATTTGAATGTAAAAAAATTAACAAAAAGAAAAATCGAAAAAATTTAAAAATAAATAATTTCGATTACAATAAAGCTGGCGCATTATAATTATAGGGCTATGGCCTGTAAAATATAGCTTTTATACATCCTGAAAGCTCATAAACAATACATATTTGCCAAATAATCGTACCAAAGGGTCCAAGTGCAACTCGGATTCATATTGAATGAAAAGAAAACACATCATTCGGTAAATACATACTAGGTAGGTACTTATACCCAAAAATACTCGCATTTGGCCAGTGTTGTTCATTGTGTTGTGTTGTTATCAAAACAATTGTAAAGAAGCTAAATTGCTTTGATGTTTGTGTACCTTTTGTCATGGTTTTCCCAACAATTTCGAAGCCCATAACAGCAGTGTACTTTCATTTATAAAAATCAGTTCCATATTTTTAACGTGATGGAAACACGTGCATATACTTTCGGAATATTCAACAGCAGGTTAAAGTGGTAGGATAATCCGTCTGTGACGTAGGTAGACAACTGACTGCCGTTTGACAGCACTTTCCCTATTTTCCTGGCCCCATAACGTATTCAGTAGGCGTAGGTAGCATCAAGTATTTCTCACGATCTTACGTTTACGCAGATTTTTCTTACGTGACAAATTTTTTACGGTTATTTCTGTTTATGTTTAGTTTTTACGACCTTGTGCAAGGTCCGTCCGGATCGCTACCACCACCTTGCTAATCCTGTCGCTAAGCAGCAGTGCTTGCACTGTTGTGTTCCGGCGTGTAGAGCAAGACAGCCGGTGTAATTACTGGCACAAGAGGTATTCTATTTTAGCCCTCTGGGTTGGCAATGCATCTGCAATCTCTTCGATGTTGCGGGTGTGTATAGGCGGTGGTGTACACTTACCATCAGGTGACCCACTTGCTTGTTTGCCTTCCTATGTCATAAAAAAAACTAAAAGACTGGACTTACGGTACACATAGCTGAAAATGGCACGTAGGAGGGCAGCGTGGCGTTGTCGACTCCGAGCAGTGCAACTGCCGTGTAAACCAACACGCAGCCAATCAACGTCATGTTGTTCAGGCGCGGCGACGACAGCTTTATGGATCTGCGGGGCAATTCTTGCGTCATTAGAGATGAAGTCACACTCGAGATAAGCCAAAAAGAGCTGTCAAATCCCTACACAATCTGTCATTTTTTACCACATCTCGAACGTCAGATGAATCTCGATGAGTGCCAGAATTGGGGGCTTGGAGTATTACACTTGAGAGGTATAGAAATGCTAAAAACATCACATGATTATTGGACCCCTATGATGCGGTCGTCCAATTGATTAAACCGCGTAATGTAAAGCAACTCGCATACGACAACTTTAACCATGTAAATGTCCCCTGAACCCATTATAATAATCGAATCAAATCGGCCTTCTAATAATAAGAGAAAGAAGGGGGTCATAAATAGCTGGGCGCATAATCGTTTTTGTAAACTTTTATTAAGAGGAGTGTGAACCCAGCCCCAAAAAGCGCTCCCCATACAAACGGCGATAACGTTTCCCACCCTCTGAACCTTAACCTATGGCAATGATTTTTTGGTAAGTTGCCATTATGCCTTAGAACAAAGTTTGTATGTTTTGATTTTTTTAATTTTCTTCATAGATTTGACAATATTTGCATTTTTGGAGCGTCAATATTTTTAAAATTATTGAGAATAATAACATATGCCACAAAGAGCTGAGAGATCCCTTTAAAATCTGTAATTTTTTGACACATCTCGAATGCGAGATGAATCTCGATGAGTGCCAGAATTGGGGTCCAGGGCCCCCTAAACTCGCAGTTCGGCCCTGCATTCCTCTAGTCTGGTCAGAATCCACGCACCTCCGTTTACTGTAGTGCAGGTTGAACGCCAAGAAGCCGATGGCCAGGGTAACGCCGGCGGCGGCCAGCGCGGCCACGGCCAGGCGCGCGGGCGCCCACACCGAGTCCACGCGCAGCACGAGCACGCGCCGCGCCGCCGGCACGCCGCCGTCCCACTGCGCGCGCGCGCAGCCGCCGCACGCCATCTGCCGCCCGTGCGTGTACAGCGCCACCGTCTTTGGACGCCCACCTGCAGGATCAAATGGGCTATCATTTACACTATCTATACATTTATCTACATCTACACTAATCTGCATCTTTTTTTTTTTTTGACTAGGGAGGAAAGCTGTATAGCTTCACCCCGGCCTGGAGCGGCCGGGGGATATGTGGGACTCTCCCCCCAGAGTGGGGGGCATACCCGAACTAAAACCTCCCTAGGCGTCACCCTCGAACCGGCTTTCTACCAGGCGCCGTGGGACCTCAGTCATGACCCACAACGACGCCTGAACACTAATCTGCATCTACACTATCTTATCTACACTAATCTACATAAAAACTAAATACACTAATATAATTAACACTTACATTAGTGCAAATGCAATGTAGTATAGTATGTATGTATGTATGTAAATTCTTTATTGTACAAAAAACATAAATGACAAAAAGAGATAGTGATGTATAGTCGACCAAGAAATTGCTTGACCACTTTTGTACCTTATCCCTTTGTAATACGCTCGAAAAGTGGTCAAGCAATTTGTTAGTCGACTATGCAAAGGTGAAGTTATCCCTTTAAGGGATCTCTTCCAGTTAACCTTTGAGTGGATGAAAGAGATTTTTTGGCTCAATTTCGATTCGTATAGCAGTTTACCTCTTTACCATTATTCTTTATTTATATCTACACTAATTTAATAAAGAGGTCCACTTTGTTTTTTGTTTGTTTGTTAGTATTTCGGGGGTAATCTCTGGTAGAAAGAAAGAAAGAAAATATTTTTTATTTAGTCTCATAAAGTACCACCATCATTTACAAAAATTAACTTACAAAATATTTACAACCTAATTATCGATGGTGACACAATTTGACACCAATAAAGGGATCTCCACTCAGCACGTGTTGCTACACAAGACGAGTGCAGCAACGCTGGTTTTCTGTGGAGCCCTGGTTGGGGTTGCGCGACAGTAACCGAGGGGAAACACCCCGAATAGGTGGTACTACAGAACCGATTTCAAAAATTCTTTCATTAATAGGAAGCTACACTATCCCTGAAGGACATAGGCTACTAATTCCACGCGAACGAAGTCGCAGGGCGGGCGCTAGATGAAACGCGGACTTTAGCGACATTAGCTTACCGAGGCATACAAATAATTAAATAACTGAATTAGGATTCTGTATCCAGAGGGTGCCAACGGGACCTTATTACTAAGCCTCAGTTGCCCGTCCGTCTTGTCGTTTTAATATTCAACAGTAGGTACTTTTGTGAAACTTACCTTGAATTTGATAGAATGCAGAAGTCCCTATCCTGTCAGCTCCATTAAAAGAAACTGGCCCCTGGAAAAACACACTACACTCAATACAATTTCTACCATATTGTTTTTTTTAAATGTTCAATGGATTTTTTTGTTATTATGTAAATGTTTTTAATTTCTTTCTTTCTGATTTAAGGCGATGCGGATCATCCATAAATTACGTCACACAATTTTTAACATTTCAAACTCCCCCCTCCTATGTCACGATTTTTCCCATCGCTTTAACACGGGCTGTCACGTTTGGCTATACCACCCCCCTAATAGCGTGACGTAATTTATGGATGTCCCTTAGTTCCTAGAAATAAAGTCACATTTCTCTTTTGAGCATGAGCTCGGTACCCACCGAAACTCCAAGAAAGCTCAAATTAGCCAGCTGGTTTAAGAACTCTTCAGCCATATCCTTCCGGTTGTAGTCGAAGTGGCTCAGTCCCAGCTTGGCACCGCCTTTGAGCAGCGTCCCTTCGTGGTGCGTCATCTCGAGGCTGCGCCAGAGTTGCTCGGCTTTAGACAGGGACAAAGCGATGGCCCAAACCGCGTCATAAGTCTGCGGGGCGAAGGGGGAGACGGACACGCCCGCCGCTGCCATCTCTCGGTGGAACATTTCGTTGGTCTACGGTCAAGATAAAAAAAATTAAAGCGAAATAAACCTCATCATTCATCATCATCATTTTCAGCCTGCTCACGTCCACTGCTAAATATAGGCCTTTCCAAGAGAGCCTAGAGAGAGAGAGATATAAACCTAATTAATATTTATTAATATTTATTTATTCCGGCTGATTTGTGTTATTCTTGTTTTTTATTTATTCGCGATCCTGAACCGTTTTACTTTCTGTTTAGCGTGATGGTTGACAGGTTGAGAATGCCTTATGGCATTAAGTCCGCCATTTGTACATTACAGTTTGTATTGTGCAATAAAGTTTAAATAAATTAATTAATTTATTATTTGTTAAGTCAACCAATGATTATGGTCAGACGATCTGGTTGTGGTAGCTGGTGAGGGATGCTCAACATCGAAAGGAATGGCGTGAAATGGAAGAGGCCTACACTCAGCATTGGGTGGATACATGCTGAGGAAGAGAGAGAAATATGTTAAGTATGCATTTTTTCCTTTAAATAAAATATGAAGGGTCACCTGACGGTAACTGATCACCACAGCCCATAGACACCCGTAAAACAAGAAGATTGCAAATGTGTTGCCAAACCAGAGGGCTAAGATGGAATACCTCTTGTGCCAGTAATTTCACTGGCTGTCTTGCTCTTCACAACGGTACACAACAGCTCAAGCACTGCTGCTTAGCGGCTGGATTATCATGCAAGATGAGGGTGATGGTAGCGATCCGGAAGGGTTTCGGTTACAAAATTAAACGGGTACTTTTGAAAAATTATAGCTTTCTTGACACTGAATAATAGCCGAATGAATCCCCATCTAAAACAGAGTGTTATATAAGGTGGCCAACTTTTATAGAAGTTAATGCGGGACATTCTTATAGACAGCTATAATTACGTTCCTACTTACTATGTGTATTGACAGATTCTCATAAAGGGCACCAAGGGTAGCTACGAGTATTTTATTACACTTTGAAATAAATAGTGTGATGAGCGAAGAAACGAAGCACATTGAAAAATTCTAAATTTCTGGCAGTAGTTTCTGCTGCCTTATTGTTTAGCGCGTTGAAGTGCTGTCAGACACCCAAGATTTTTCTTTGTGTTGTCAGAAATTTCAATTATAAATAATTTTTCAATGGTACCAACATTTGTATTCATCATATAATCATTTGACACTCCCGGGAATCGAATCCAGAACCTTAAGCTTTGTAGTCAGGGTCACTAACCACTAGGCTGTCCGGTCGTCTATGAAAATCGTCGTTGAAATGAATGATATTATTATCATTATAAATTAGACCGATCGTCATGTTGCAGCAGAGATTACGTTACGACTCCGCGTTGTAGCTTGCCCGGAATGAGACCTGTATCGAAATTTGCCGGGGGGCCCTTCTACCCGACTGCGGCAAAGCCCAAATCTAGGGTAATGATTTTACGGTTCTACAAGTCGGGGCTCCTGTAACTCGGGGGGCTCGTTGATACGTCTGATACGGCGGTAGCTACGCCCCCGTTACGACTGCGGTTACGGGACTGTCCCGCAGAATCCGCGACGGTTGGCCGCTTTAGTGTTACAAAATAAATATTTAATTGTCGGATCGCTGGAACAAATGATCGCGTCGTCGGCCGTCCTCTAGATTTATCGGTTTAATCCGCAGCTGAATAAAAGATGAACTAACAGAAAGCCGGTTCACAGCCGGCCTGTTATAGTTGCGTTATTTACCCTCTATTGTGTGGGCGTAGGGTTGCTGCGCTCACGCAATTGCCATTTTGTAAGAGATTATTTTAGTAGTCTAAATGCATAATTAAATAGAATAGAATACAATCATAAATCAATATTCCACGTAATACCATACATACACAAAAAAGAAAGGGCTTAAAGTTAACATTAAGTGCTTTTATAAGTATACAAAACGTGGAGACGGAGTTCACTCAGCATATGTCGAGTCACCCAGGGTGGCACGACGCTGATATTACGTAGTAATTCGTAGTGTGATAAGTTTTTTGTTAATGAAATGTTTTTCTTAATTCATGCTAAGGGCGTCCACGGCTGGACACAGGGGTCCCTTAAGGTCGCCGCAACCAACACCCGGTTCTGCGCTGCTTTTAACTCATAGTTTAACTATAATTTCATGTGTGGTCTTCACTAAAGTGATAATGACACACATCCTATACTTATTACGCATGTTATATAACCGTTGGTGAACCTTGAATAGATAAAACAAACAAACAAAAAACCGCCTTCAAAAAACAAATAAAAAATAAAAAGAAAAATAATCCGTTAGGTTACATCTACATCCGAGTTCCGTCGATCCAATATTAAAATCAAAATTTATTCATACAATTTCAGAAATTTAAATCACATTTTGAAGTCGGTGCCGTTGGTATGGCACCGACACCAACTTAATCTAAATTCACCATCCTACGCGTAATTCTAACATTTCAAAAACGGCTGAAAATTTTCACAGGTGATCAAATATTTTGAAGCGTCGAAATTATAGCTACAGATTTCTAAATCCAGTCGGCAACCCTAACCATGTTTGAAAAAGATCCGAAGTTAGTAATACTCGGCGGGGAGACGCCAAATGTTTTGTTCAGCCTTTTAGTGGTTAACATCCATTATGTATGTTCTGAAAGCGATCGAACAAACACAGAAACTTATGTATGAGAGCCCTACAGGCATGCGAGGATTACACACGAGGGTCTGGACTTAGAATTTGTTATAATGGCATGTTATAAAATAAAAATAGGCTCAAGACGTAATGTTAGAACGCAATGACGCAGCGGCGGCGGTAAATATACAAACGGGAATACTTTGTACAATTGTTTTATTCTACACGCAAATTGCAATAACAATTTGAGACATCAAGTTTATCACTTCACAAGAGTACAGAGACGTACACATCATTTCACATAAAGTCTCAGGGTGCGCGTTCAAATTGTATTAGTACTGTGCTGTCTACCCTACTGCCTCACTACTCTGCACCCGTGTGAAATCAGTCATAGGATGTTATCTATCAGTAATATTATGGTAGTAATAGAGATGACTCGTAGGTAGGACTTCTAGGTAGTAGGAAGACTCACATTATCTACCTAAATGACAAATAATAATCAGTCTTTGCTTGAAACTTGATTTTGATTTAGAATGTCCGTAGTACTTTTAGAGCGTTGTCATTATATGTTCCTATACGATATCGGTACAATTAAATGTATGAAATATATCGGATGTCAGACAGTGTAATATCATATCGGATGTTGTGCAAACGCTCTTACACTATCCATATTGCTACTCACCAGGCCGGAGTAAGCCACGGCGTCGCCGACGATGCCTCGGTGCGCGGTCACGGACACGAGCCCTTCGAGCGCGGCGGCGAGCTGCGCGCGCGCACACGGCGGCGCGGCGCGCACGCGCGGCGGCGCGCCCGCCACCACCCACGCGTACTCCGCTCCCCACATACCCAGCTTGAAGGCCTGCAATACCATTTTTGTTCGCTAAAAAGGCGGTGCAAAATCCGTGAGCAATATTTTGAAAGAAAGAAAGTATTTTTCATTAAACGGTTTTCTGAGAAGTTCCCAATATCATATTTATGATACTGTCTCTGTTTGTGTCCATAGAATAAACAGACGGCGTGACAGATTGGATATATGTAATACCATTTCAGGAACTTAAAAGAGAGTGCTGAAACAGGCCCTTAAACTCATAAACTACCACCATTTAGCCAGAAGAAACTTACAATATACTCAAAATAAAATAGGGCCCACTCAACTTTTTTCAGTGAAACAAAAGTATAGAAATATGTGTGTCAAAAACATATTTTTGTAGTAGGGTTTTATTAATTGTTAATACATGAAATGAAATTAGTAAAATAAAACACTACTTTCAAAATATATATTTAGTGGAAATACATGTTTATTTTTTATTATGTTTAAATTTTACCGAGATGTCAAGTGAGCCCTATTTCGACGTTTTGAGTAGTTTATAAGCACAGTTTATAAGGTTATTATCGATGGTGACACAATGTGACACCAAAAAAAGTCTGTATGGCATTAGGATGAATTTGTTTAATGTCCATGTCAAAACCTTCTCGTCATAATCATCAATTGGTTGATAACCAATGATGCTATCACGGGACTGATGAGAAAAAGATCTAAACGCCAATAAATCGTTAGTAAAAAGTATCAAACTCGTTGATATCAGTCCAAATAAAAGTAATTAAAGGTCCCAGCTTAATCTCTTTAGAAATAGAAACTCATTTCATGTTAACAGAGCGCCGAGGTAGTTTTTTTACAAATAAGAGCTTTCTTAAAGAACTCCATTACAGGTTTCATTAAAGGTAATACACAATAGAACGCTTTGCGCAACGATTTCAATGGCACAGTTGTAAACAGTTATTTGACTTGGTCTTTGTTTGAAATTAATGAACTTGCTGTCAAATGTACCTACCCTTACAAAACCGGGCGGCAGCATGTCGGGCCACGCAGTGAAGGATTCCGTAGCCATTATTAGAACCGATCAAATCTGTTCGTAACCGACGAAAAAAAAGGGGGGTTCTCAAGTCTATGATCACACATAACCTCAAGCTTGTTTAGGATTTTAGAATTTATGTTCGAAGATTTTGTGCTACCGTCGATGACATTTTAGTGGCCTATAACTCTAGTACTAATGAAACCATAATAAAACATACCAGTTTTCCTTTTAATAACTTTATAAGAGCTTTCGTTTATGATATTTTTCCATGTTTTAACATTTGAGGCCGTAGGTGCTATCTAGAGGCGAGGAAGGACAACCATTCCGAAAATGCTAAAAGTGATATAGAGATAACAATACCTTACGCAACGTTATAGGTTAAAATGTTCCCTTGCTTTACATGTATGGGAAGAATCCTAAAAATATTTTTTACCTACTTTATCCAGGGGTGCAATTTTTTAATCTCACCAGATGACTAGATCTCACCAAAATGGTCGAATCTCTATGAAAAACGGCTATTTTGATGAGCTTTAGTTACCCGGTGAGATTCAAATGCAATTTTTGAATCTCACCAGGTGACTAAAGCTCACCAAAATGGCCGCATTTCTATGAAAAACGGTCAGTTTGGCGAGCTTCAGTCACCCGATGAGATTCAAAAATCGCTCTCCTGGACTTGCGTTTGCATTCATACGTGTGTGCTTTTTTCGTCTTTAACTTTTATAGTTTTCAAGAAAAAGTGTCTATGACATACAGACTCCCTAAGCGAAACTTTAAGCGCTCTAAGTTTGACTAGGGAACCCTAAAAAGGTTCTACTCAGCCATGAGTTGAACCTATTTAGGGTTCCGACGACGTATGATTGCAAGCACAGTATAAAATATTTTACTCTTAGCCATATACTACTTAAATGTTCTGCGGAAATAGTTTATATTAGAAACTAGAATAATTCACTGTTATCTAAATTGGATAGCATTTGGTAAGTAATTAATTATATCGAGAACTGCATTTGCGACTAATTAACAGCAGCAGACAGTTGCGATTTAATTTACTGTCGCAGCGAAGCGCAGCGCGCTCAGTGTTGCGGCCTTAGCTTTAAAAAAGACGCTAGAAATGTTGCAAAATCACTAAGGTGTTTGACAGACATTTCGTTATCATCAAGGCTATAAGCTAAAAGAAATTAACGTCTATGGAATTGTCGTATGATAGCGAAAGCAAACGTCATAATCTTACCGATACACAATATCAGCCGGTGTAATTACTGGCACAAGAGGTTTTCCATCTTAACCCTCCGAGTTGGCAACGCATCTGCAATATTCTTGGTGTTGCGAATGTCTATAGAAGGTGATGTACACTTACCATCAGGTGACCCATTTGCTTGTTTTCCTTCCTATGTGGTATAAAAAAATGTGTCGATTGTCAATGTCTAATCTATAAATTCTGTCGTTTCTACTGGTGTTGATGCTAACAGGATGTCTTTGTCTAGAAGCCCAGTTCATGTAAAATTGGGCTCAAATATCGTTAAATTTACAGAACACTGGCCAAATAAAAAACGCTAAAATGTATGAAATTTGCAAAAATAATCGCTGATGCAATCTCAAAAAGCGTCTGATCTAGTAACAAAGTCGTTATAGTGGCAACACTGAGCCCGTTTTATTTATCGTTTACCTAGCGCTATATTTGTGTTGGAAACGGTTTCAATTAAGATTCGATGTTTTAATATAAACGAATAAATCATCCCAAAATATTAAAATAGAATTGAAAATCAAATCAACGGAATATTCTCAATAGTTCCTTCAAATGTTAAAGGGTGGGCCAAAGGGAATATCGAAAATGATTTTGATTGAAAAAGAAACAATTTCACAGCATTCCTGAGAATTAGGATCACGCGGGTTTTTATTATTTATTTCAATATAAGGTGTCGGAATAGTTTTGGCCGGTGTCAACAAGAAACCTATTAAAAACACCTACGTCCACATTGTCACAGAATAAATTGTCCACGTTTATTTGCAAACAGAAAAAACGTAACGATTAACGAAAAGTGGTCTATCTTCCAAAACTTAGAATATTCTAGAAATCTATAGTACAACATGTGGCCCGTAAAATGACCAACCAAGTGTAGTTTATCTGAGTTTATGCGTAAATCTAGAGACAGAATACATACTACAACACAATAACTCATTATTGATCACCAGAAAACAGTACAAAAATATACAATTTAAAGAGAGAAGAATAAGGCACACAAAAGGCAGTCTTTTATTGCTTTAAGCGACTAGCTATTTATAGTATTTACAAAATAGTAACAATTTACTAAGTTTATTTGATTTCATGATCTTGTAACAAATATTCGAACTTAGTAACGATGTACGTAAACTGCCGTTACCTTACTATCATTTAAAACCCTCAGTAATTAACTTATACACCGTAAAATGTTTGCTATACGCCTCTACGGCTGTTAGCGAACTAAAATTGAATTCAGCAATGTTAGAAGTTATTAAGTGCCGCGTTATCAGTACAGCTTTCGCATACAAATGAACTTTAATTAAGCTTTCAGTTAGTAAAATTGTTTTATTGCTCTAAGCGTTCGTTACAATAAATTAAATGGACGCGGCTTTCCGTGATTCTAATGAGTTTCTTGGTAAATTGAACAAAGAGACAAAAGTAAATAAAAATTGTCAAAGTACTCCTACGTGAGTATTTTCTTAGGTCTTGAACTCGCCACTCTTGGCTAAGGCGGCTGAAATTAGTCTCTTTTTGAGGCAATAAAAAATCGAAAAATGAAAGCAACTTAAAATATAATAAAGCAAAATACTTTATTATAATATTATCAAATTATAAAGAAATTATAAAGATATGAAGAGAAAGAGGTGTAAAATTTCGAAATCTAGTACGTCAGTTTATGCTTCTAAAAGCACAAACAGATTTTTACAGACACAAGTCATAACCTTTTGTTGACGGTCTGTAATACCTAAATTTGTACTTTCTTCATCTTTCTTTACATAATTATGAAACAAAGTCGCTATCCCTTCCTCTCGAATAACTAAATATGTATAATTGGGTCATATCTCATATGCGGGTGGTAGGACCTTGTGCAAGGTCCGTCCGGATCGCTACCACCATCTTGCTCGCTAATCCTGCCGCTAAGCAACAGTGCTTGCACTGTTGTGTTCCGGCGTGGAGAGCAAGACAGCCGGTGTAATTACTGGCACAAGAGGTATTCCATCTTAGCCCTCTAGGTTGGCAACGCATCTGCACTCTCTTTGTTGTTGCAGGTGTCTATAGGCGGTGGTGATCACTTACCATCAGGTGACCCACTTGCTTGTTTGCCGTCCTATGTTGTATAAAAAAAAAACTACTTTTAAGATTTGTGTACATAATAATTACAAGTAATATAAGTCAAATAAAATAACGAACGTAACGTGCTAATTTTATTGTTTTAATATTTCGTCTTAAAAATATGTATGTTAGTCCTTAAATATATTTTTTTCTATGGGCCTATGCAGTCTGAAGACAATGGTTCTATTCCATTCTAAATAAAAGGTTGTAATAAAAAGCTTTTAAAAGTGAGTAATACTCATAGCAATTAGAGAAAGATATTGGCTTTTGTGAACAAGGGCAAACGATGAGTTTATATTAAATAAAGAGTGAAAATTTAGTTAAATTTGAATCATTTTATTTTGAGACGAACAATTGTCGAGAAATAATTTGGCGCTTAGGTTTTTTTTATTTTACTTCAGTTCGAGAATGGATTATAGCGAGTGAAACCGTTTCGTGTGTTTTACAGTAGGTTTACAGTAGGGTAGACCATTAGGAGATGATAACTATGAGGATTAACTTAATTCTAACCTAAGTTTATATGAACTCACCTCGCAGAATATTTTGGGAATCATTTCTTGGGAAAAACTGCCGATAATGATCCGAGTGTCCAGCTCCTGAAAAATAAAGTTTATTGAATATTTTTGTCATAGAATAACTAAACCATCAGTCCCGGCACGTCCCGACCAGTGCGTCATCTGTAAGCAGTACAGTATCATCAACATCATCATATCAGTCGAAAGACGTCCACGGCTGGACATAGGCGCAAGACAGGGCGCTGCCCCAGCGGCGAGCTCGTCGCTGTTACGCTTAGCAGTAAGCTGTCGCCACTCGGAAACTCTTTGGCTTCATGGCGAATATTCAAGCGTTTTAATGGCCGTCGTTGTCAGCAACAATTGTTTCCAGATTTTTGAAGAGCGGGCAGGGTGTCTAGACGAAGTGACATTCAGTTAGCGCCAATGCTGTTTGGATTTGACGTTAATGGTCGATAAATTTAGACGTTTTTTTTCGCTACCTTACACATACACGTTTACTTTTTCTATTAGCGTTGACGCTAAAAAATATCACCTTGTCTACCCCCATGGTTTGACTATACAGATTGACTCGACACCTATTTACTATCCCCTTACAATTCTCAACAACTTGTTGCAATGGCGGCCAAATCGCCCAATATTCGCCAGACTCATAAATGAGCAAATTTCCAAAGTTCTAACTTTATAGAAACTGTCAATGCCACAGGGCAATCAAAACCAATATGTATTAGCTGTAAAGCTTTTATGTAAACTGAAAGCAATTTAGGCACCCGATTTCAAGTTTTCTAATCAACCGAACGAAACTTCGCAGAACGAGACTGACTACATAATATTGATAAAATACAGAGATTTATTTATTCCTTTTAGTAGTCTTTTTTAGCGTTTCGTAGTCATGTTAAGTTAGGTACGTATGAGACCCAAAAGTTTCAATCCAATTTCCTATCCCATTATAAAAGATCCTTTCCTTTCTCCGAAGTTTTTTACACCTACCGATCGATATGTTGGAATAAAACTAATTTAAACCTTAACCTGCAGCCATTATTTTTTTTGTATGTTGTCATTACGCCCTAGAACTAGGTTTGTACGTTTTGATTTCTTAAATATTTTAAATAGTTTCAAAAAGAATGACGCTTTTTTGTTTGTATGAAACTCCTAAAATGCAAATACTGTAAAATCTATGAAAAATATCAAAAAAATCAAAACATACAAACCAGGTTCCAAGGCTTAATGACAACATACCAAAAACCATTGCCATAGGTTAAGGTTAAGAGGGTGGAAAACGTTATCGCCGATTGCATGGGGAGCGCTTTTTCGGGCTGGGTTCACACTCCTCTTAATTGGAAAATATCGGGTTATTCTAATGTTCTCATCACTTATCTGTCTGGTTTAGGTAGCATTGAATAAAACTTGAAAGAAACTGATTTTCATATCTGTGGTTTAATTCCAAATTTGATTCGTGAAATGCATATTGCGAATTGCACTGCACCTAATTTTGGTGACGTGAGACATGGAAAACCTATAAACTTAAGAAATATTTTAAATCAATTTATATTGAAAAAAAAACAGGTTTTTTGAGCAACCATTTTTTCAACGCTAGTCAGGTCTTTTGATAAAAAAAACTTAATTTTGCCATTTTATATAAAAAAAGATCTAACTAGAACTAGATCTTGTTGCGTTAGCTACATATTATCAAACCGCGATTAGAATATCATTGGAGAAACGTCAGCCCACTGTTTTTTCATACCTACATATAGGAATGAAGCTTGACGCAAGTCTATGAAATGACAGTGTGCTGCCGTTACTCTCCAATTATATTGCAATCGCGGTTTGATACTATAGAGAAACACAATGCAAGTCAAATAAGATTCATTTCGATGTATGAACAATCGTATAAACAACAAAAAGAACATTAGCTACAACATGTCATGTCATATGACACATTTACAAAAAGTAGAATTGACAGATTCCTTTGGTGCAGTTTTTTTCTTGTTTGTTAAATAGCATTTTATACCTACAATAAAAGGCGTAAGCGTAATGGCGAAGGCGTGGAACGGATACGGCATAAACGCGACACGTCTTTCTTTACAAAGTATAAAGTAAAGTCGCTTTTCGTTCCTGTCTGTCCTAAATCCTTGTAGATATGTTCAGCCACGTTCTCTTCTAAACCACGTAACGAATTTTGATACGGCTTTTTGTGGTTTTTATGTCGCTTTGACCTTTGACAGAACCATGAAATTTGGCTGAAATCTAGGTCTCACAGTGCAAATAAAGGAAACAATCCGAAAATCGGAAATTTGTAGTTATATCACCAAAAAATATTATTTGCGATTATAAACTTACATGTTTTTGCACTTGCTATGCATGGGGACAACAGTTATCCAATGGCAAAATTAATTTTTTTTTATCAATTCGCAATGTTCGGTTATTTTAATTAGTAATTTTCAATAGGTATTGTTTTGTTTTGTTTAATCTTGAATTATTATTATATGTAATTAGGTATTTTATTTTATTAATATGTTTTCACAGCATGGATATGGAATTTGTTCTTTATTAAATCATTTCCATTTCATTAAGTCTACGGTACCCTCGGTGTGCGAGTCCGACTCGCGCTTTGCCGGTTTTTCAAGTTGAATAAACTCTGGGTCTGAAATCTTGTAAAGGTGGCAACCCAAAAACCAAAGAATATGACTTGAATGTTATAAGTACTACTTACACAACATTGCAGGCGGGGACAAACCATTTGTTTTTTTGTTTGTTCCCGCCTAAAACGTTTAAGTTATATTTAGGTAGCCAGTTTCATGCTGAAAATGAGAAAGGAAATGAAAAAAATATTTTGCAAGTAGGCCATAATAGGCTCTTTTACATGTCTGAGTCTACTAGCGCTTCGGAAAATGGAAAAATCTGCTGACAAGAAACACCGCAAGAAACTCGGCAGTTTATCTTTTTTTTACTAAAGTGGAATTTGAGTTTGTTTTATAACTACTATCTTTAAAATACTGTGTTTCTATAACTGTTTTGTTTTGGTGACGTAGTATAAAAAATAGCACCTACAATCAACTGTTGCTTCCATCCATTTGCCTGGCAGCCTTATAAAGCATATTTGCACCTGCCTTCATACCTTCAACTGTTGCAGCTGTTCCTTGAAGTCGGACTCCGCGAAGGTGATGGAGGCAGCACAGGTGATGTTGGCTGCCTCCAGCTGAGTCACCAGTTCGTTGACAGCCAAGGAGTATACTTCCTCATTCTGAGAGAAAGCCGTCACTGTGTCCCAACCGAACTGTCTGCAACAAGCATTTAACAAATTTTGGATCTCAGGGCCTCGGCTAAATCGCGCGGGCGCACGGAGCAGGCACACGGAGCGGGTGCACGCCTATGGAAAAATAGTATGAGAGCGTCCGCTAACTCGCGCGGGTGCAGGCTCATACTATTTGTTCGATAGGCGCGCACCAGCTCCGTGCACCAGCGCGACGTAGCGGACGCTCTCAGGTCTGTTTTTACCAAAAACCTTTTTGAAATAAACGGAACACGTACGTAACTCTAACTAAAAACCCGACGTTGACCTTTTAGCCAGATTCTGCGGTTCCCGCAGAATCTCCACGTGATCACCCGCCAGCCACCCCAGCCTCTACCAAGATCCCGCGCCAAAGAGAGGTAGGGTTTGCAATGCGTGACCCTCCCTCTGAACAGACTTCCGGCCGAAGAATGCAGAGTTCTGGCGGTTCCGGGGCACCTTGCCGGTGGTGAGCACGTCATCGGAAATAACATTGGGACCAAGCCGGTTTGACACCAAAATAGTTTTATTTTAATGTATAATGCGTTAAATATGTATGCTAGTCTGTAAGTTCTGTAAGGCCTATGCAGCATGAAAATAAATACCTAAAAGAAACGAGTGAGGCTGTGCAATGCAAGGGTGAGTGCTGTGGTATACCTGATGAAGGCGATCCTGGCAGGGTTGTGCGAGGAGTCAGGCGCCACCGTGCGACAGAAAAGAGGAAACTCGGAGCGGTCGCTCAGCGCAGGTGACGTGGATCCGAAAGACACCTGTACGCAAAAAAGCAAAAATTCAAGGCTTACTATAGACATATTTACTTTTTTAGTCAAATGCGTCACAGTATAAAGTTTCATGTTTTTCTGCGTGAATATTATCGTCAGTCGAAATCTCAAAGATCGTATTTAACGTTTCAGCATTCCTGTAATAATATGCATATTACTTTAAATCAAAATCAAACTCCAAATGACTTTTGAGTACGCTTCTTAACTTGCGAATAAGAACGAACTTTAGACAAACGCTACTCGTATTATTCAGTTCAGAAACTAAAAAAACTCGTCATCTTAATCGCTACTCTAAAATCCAACAGTACAGTTAGCAAACCATAATATCCATTACAAACAGGCGACCGTACTCTCTCTTAAAACGTCCTCACTAACCCGATTCCCAAACTAGCGGAATACCTATCCCTCAGTCCTTCTCAAATACCAAATTCTGCCCCGCTAAACCCGACCCCAACCTAAACACCAGTACCTACAGTTGGTTTTACTTTAGTTTTGAACTGAAGCCCAGATGTTTTGAAGGCAAATTCCATCAAGACAGAAATTTGTAAGACGGCGCTCTGTCTGCCTGGAAATGAAGGTAAACTCGGTTCAGAGCCAGATTACCTTCATAATCAAGTTGGGCACTAGCTTATTGGATAACTAGAGCCTTTATTAAGAGGCTAAGTTAGTTGCATCCTTCGGAATTGCCCGCCTGAACTACTGGTTTCAGTACTTCAGGCAGGCACCATTGCCACAGAATAAATAATAGTACTAACGTACAGAAATTTCTCTTTTTCGACCACCATTAAACGAATTACAACTTTATGATCAGGCATAAAAAGTTCGTATTACTTCATGAACATTCGCCAGGCGGCATGCGTCAAAAGGAAGGCGCCGCCCGCGCCCGCCTTCTACCCGCAAGGCCCTGGCGCACCGCTAGGGTTGGGCTGCTTACTATAATACTATCACAACGCGCGACACAGAGTCGCGACAAGCCGGCAACCTACTGCGATTAACCTATGCCATAGGTAATGCGGCGAGCGCACCTACAATGGGGAGTGGAACCCCCCTGTCTTTGCGGGACCACACTATTATATGTAGGTATACTGTGGCGGGACTGCCCTTGGAACACACTCACTGAGGGTCTTTGCTAAGTTACGCGCTTACGCGGGTGCACGCCTGCCTATCGAAAAACCCGCGCGAGTTAACGGAGGCTCTGATACTATTTTTCGATAGGCGTGCATCGGCTCCGTGCACCCGCTCCGTGCACCCGCTCCGTGCACCCATGCAACTCAGCGGAGGCCCTGAGAGTGCGAAGCTAAAGCGTCATCAATCTAACACATAACACATAAAAATCAGAGCAGAATCCATGTTGGGTTAGTAACAGATATAGGAAAAATATATGCAATTTCCCTAGTTTAGTTTAGTTTATTAATTCAGTCAATATAATTACATTATAAATTGCACAAAATGTCAAATTACACGTTTTTATATTGAGATCGTCAAATTTCATAAAAAGCATTAATCAATTAAACTAAAACAAAATTAATAGTGGAATGTCAGTATAATTAAACAAATAAAAAACTAATTAAAATTAATATTGGTATGTCAACATAATAAAAATAATAAGCATTATACACTAAAACTAAGTCAAAATTAAAATTAAATTGGAATGTCAACATGAAAAATTCGTCTCTAATAGGGATCAAAAATAAATAGAAAAGAAAGAAATAAAATAAAAAATGTCAAATTACACTTATAAAAACTAAATAAAAATGTCTAAATACTCTTTTACTGAGTATAATGGATGATTCAACAAAAGGTTCTTCAGTCGGCGACCAAATGCTTTGTCACAATTTAAGTTTTTTAATTCAGCGGGTAGATACTCGTAGTAGGTGGGACCAATGACGCGTGGGTTCCACCAGCGTACACACAACCTACCACCGTCGATAAGCCAAAGGCTACTAGAAATACAGGAAAGCTTAAAGTTCCAACTTACAGACTGGCTAAAACCAATAAGTCGTTCATGGGAAATTGTGTAAGATTTTACAACAAAATTCCAAAAAACATAACTGAACTAAATGATACAAAATTTAAATCTATTGTCAAGAAGACATTAATTTTTCGGGCGTATTATAAAGTCAATGACTATATCTTGGACAAGGATGTTTGGAAATGATCCCGATCTGTATTGGCGATCCCTGGCTCCAAAGATTGTACACCTGCCGTGTTAAATTGTTGAATGGTAAAATTTTTAAATATTTGAGATGTAAAATAACATTGTAATTTTGATTTATTTAAAA
Organism: Ditula angustiorana; assembly: GCA_963691745.1. Lineage (NCBI taxonomy): Eukaryota > Metazoa > Arthropoda > Insecta > Lepidoptera > Tortricidae > Ditula > Ditula angustiorana. The sequence continues at coordinate 14,419,816 of OY829481.1, read as the reverse complement.
AATTACACCTCGTTGAGTTTCTTGCCGGTATCTTCTCATCAGAGGTTTTTCCGAACCGGTGGTAAATTTTTTGACATTCATAAGTGCTACCTGTAAGCCTAATCTGAATAAAATATTTTGACTTTGACTTTGAACAATCTACACTAATCTACATCTATGTACACTAATATAATAAAGAGGTAAACTTTGTTTGTTTGTTAGTTTGTTTGTATGTAGGTGGTAATCTCTGGAACTACTGAACCGATTTCAAAAATTCTTTCATAGACAGAAAGCTACACTATCCCTGACGGACATAGGCTACTAATTTCACGCGAACGGAGTCGCGCGCGTCCGCTAGTTAATAATAAATAAGTAAATAATAAATAAAATGCGTACGTACATACGATCCAAAGACAAGCAACAATCTTAATGACCTCATGCTATGTCAGTAGACAGAAAACAAACTATTTTTTTTTATAGTATAGGGGGCAAACGAGCAGACGGGTCACGTGACGGTAAGCAATCACCGCCGCCCATGGACAACTGCAATATCAAGAGAATCGCAAGCGCGTTGCCGGCCTTTAAGAAAAGAATAAGCTCGTTTCTTGAAGGTCCCTAAGTCGTATCCATTTGGAAACACCGAAGCCGAAAGTTGATTCCACAGAGCTGACGTACGTGGTAAAAAGGTACGTTTAAAACGCACAGTGGTTGAACGCCAACCATCCAGGTGGTGAGGATGAAACGAAAGCTTGTTTCGAGTAGTGCGGTGATGGAAGTTAGCTGCTGGTATTAATCCAAAAAATTAATTAATTAAATTATTAAGTACTTGCTTTATGTGCTTTTGAGATCGTAGGCAAAAGAGAAAGGGGGTGGTGTTGCTCCAGGGTCCAATTTCATAAACGCGACAGGCGACAGGTGACAGTGACAATTCGGTATACATTGCTTGCTCACTATGATATTAACTCTGTAAGTATGTAGACTATGTAGCGTTACTTGTCGACACAGTAATCTACGGTGAATTGTCACTGTCACCTTTATGAAACCAATTTCATAAAGTGGGCCCAAGCCCTGGTCATGCAAATAAAAAAAATACGGTCCATTATACATACAAGTAGGAAATTAAAAAAAAAACTATTTGTGGTCTATGTTTGTAGCAATGACAGGGCCCGAGAATGGCGGCGTCAATGGAATACGTTATGATTTTGCTTGGAAACTAATAATTAAAATAAATGTGAATTGATATTTAATGGGTTTAATTTATCTAAAATCTACATACATACATGAAGCTGATAAACACATAACCCTAATTTGCGTCGCGCAGTCGTGTAATAAAACGACAAAGGCACTGACCTGCACAATGTTCCAATAGGGCACAATCTTAGCGATGCTCTCGGTGACCTCGGAGCAGGCGGTCCCTAGCAGCATCACCATCCGTGACTCCCGCTCAGTGTACAGAGCGTGGAAGAATCGGTCCACGCCCACGCCTGGGTCGCACTGTCCATAAAAAGTTATTAAAAAAAATAAATAATGAAAAATGAAAATTGGAAGCCTTACAGCCAAACAAAGCATGGAGCAATAAATCCACGCCTACGCCTGGGTCGCCCGGTCCATAAAAAAGGTTATTGATAAAAAAAAATGGCGCTTGTTTTGGGTTCTGTCCCTCAAAATGAAAATAACATCCCTTATAGCAAATCAGAGCATGGAAGAATCGGTCCACGCCCATGCCTGGGTCGCACTGTCCATAAAAAAGGTTATTGATAAAAAATGGGGCTTGTTTTGGGTTCCGTCCCTCAAAATGAAAATAGCAACCCTTATAGCAAAACAGAGCACAGAAGAATCGGTTTACGCCCACGCCTGGGTCGCACTGTCCATAAAAAAAGGTCATTGGAATAAGAGTGATTTGCAGTTGATTTGAAGAGCGTTGGTTATTATGATGGACGGCAGGTTGGTCAGCCGCTAGCTCCAACGGGTCAATTCACTTGCGTATCATTGGTAATTATTATTCCCATTATTATTATATAATTTATTTATTACTTAAAACTTATGTTTTTTTTTTATTATGTTGCAATCAGAAGCAACCGGTAACCGGACAGCAGGGGCCGCTGGTTGACATGTTGGACGGCAAGTTTGGCGGCCGCTAGTGCTTACGGGTCAACTTACTTGAGTATCATTGGTAATGAGATGCAACCGGTAGCCGGGCAGCAGGGCGCGCTGGTTGACATGTTGGACGGCAAGTTGGGCGGCCGCCAGCTCCGAAGCCCCTTCGGCTCGAGGCGATGAACCGACCGACAGCTCGAATAAACCCAGAATCGACACGATCCGGTGTGATGTGGTCTTTGGAAGTTCTGTGAAAAAATTGTTTAATTTACTATAAAAAAAGGCAAGCGCGATTCGTTCTCTTACCACACAAATATTATATTGTATGGTGGTAGGTAGATATTTTGTAAATAACATCACCAAATAGACATCAGTCAATAGAGAGGGGGTCTCTATTTGGTGATGTTATTGGCAATAGCCAATTAAGTAACAAAAAAAACTTGTAAATTCTGGCCTTCTGTCGATTTTCTATTTTGTTGTTTCGCTTGTCAATCTGTCATTTTTATGTGTTATGTACATTAAAGAGTCATAATATCATAAGAACAAACAAACTTTTTTACTGTCATAAGTGTGGTACACATAAAGTCTGGTTCAATAGAAATGGCCAAAGTTGTAAACAAATCAATTTATCATTGTCACTCCGCAATCACGCACCTTTGAAAGACTAGTATGGTCCCATTACCGATTTATACACTTTATCCTTGTATTTTTATTTGTTTTAAGTCGAAATTTCTATTAATTATTTGTAATTTTAATACACGCTTTCGTTGAAAATTTAAGGTTATATGACAAATGTTAGCCATATTTGTTTACAATATTGGTCATTCATTCCTATTGAAAGTATATATACCGACTTTATGTATGCTTGTCAGTTGTTCTTTACCCGTAGTTCAAGCTTTGCTTTGTTTGGGAGTAGGTCAATTAGTGGAACGACACTGGTTTCGCGGAGTAGCAAGGTAACTTATTCCAACTTGTTCACACAGACACACTAACGAAATCTTTGTCTATAAACTATTATTATTTATTTATTTACGCATTTTAAGTCACGTTCATTAACATAATTAGGTGTTACATAGTTAGGTGGTAGGTACATGACACCCTGATGGGGTATACGGGTATACAATGCCAAAGTAGATAAGATAACGGTTCCAGTCCTTGACAGAGACTCAATAGTTGACGAGACGAGGTAACATACGAGTAAAAACTGAGATAATGATGTCAACTACTGGTACACACCATATCCTACGCGTATCAAACACTGGTACATTTATCTTACTAAGTTGATGGTTGAGATAACAAGTCGCTTATTCATCGCTTAACTAAATGGCATGACAGGCTTGAAAGTAACTTAATACACTTTAAAACCATCAAATTCATAACCCTCTTCTTAATGAGGGTGGTTAAAAATGGCGTTAGCCATAAATCCAGGCTTGATACAACGTAACGAAGTAACGTTAAATAGATTAACGAAGCGACAAGTGAAGGTTGGAGTCACAGTGGACAGATAAAAACAGTAAGCTTGTCCCAGGTAACAGCGGTTCGACAAGGCTATTTTTAACTTTATTTTCTATGTCTTCGCATTGTACAGGGAAAAAACTTAAGCAAAGCCCCTCTTGCATGCATACTACCTAAAGTAAAATACGTATGTCCCAAAATATATTATAAAGTGGGCTTTTATAAATTGCTTTAAGATGAAATTAACAAAATAAAATCCTACTTTCAAAACATGTATTAGTAGAAATATATATTTATTTTTAAATTTTAATTTTACTGATAAAATTTAAGTGGGCCCTATTTTATTTTGATTATTATAGTAGTATGTAACGTGTCCGTATAGACTAGTTGACGCTCCATATTCGAAAAATGCCTAAAAACATATAATAATGATAGTGTTAAGAATCTTTAATAATAATCTAACATAGAAAACATTAAACCATTTTGACAACGATTCTGCGTGGCTCCTTTGCATTGTCGATTCTGGTGCCAAGTTCTGCAGCAGCATGCTGTTCCTGAACCGTCGGAAAATCTTACCTTTCGCAAAAACACACGCAGTTATCTTACTGTCCCCGCCATGTTTACTGCGACAGGGGTACAATTTATTGGATCCATTGAAGGGTTATTGGATTTAAGACATATTAAGTTACTCTGAAGGCGTCAGCGCGTATCAGGGCATGCGATAAAGGTCTTTACATATAAAATTACACCTAATATCTCGTTGTACCTAAGATTATGTACCGTCCGGGCTCAGAACGTGGGTTGGAACCTCAGTACCATTACCATGAGTTTCTATCGAATATTCGTATTACGTTACAACAGTCGATAGCGGTTAAATACGCTCCCATTTTTGTCAGTGAAAGAGTTAACCATAGTTGATACGGTATTTTTCGATGACATTGTGTCAAATTTGTGACTCATGGTACCCATGTTCTACTGCAACAGCTACAAAACTTTAGTCACTAGCGCTTTGATTACGATAGGTAATTTACCGTTGGACTCATACTAGCGATTTTTAGTTCTCTAAGTGAGCGTTAGAGGCGCTGTACAATTCCCAATGCAAAATAGTTTACGCTGTCGCTAGCGAGTACGGTTACGGCTAGATTGTACTCATGGTAAGGGTATAGAGCAGCATACGAAGCCACTTTACTTCGAGCTTGTTCAGTTTAAGCTGACCTTTGAACCCCAAAGACGGATATATCCGACACTGAAGGTTCAAGGCTGAAGACAGATATATCTGTCACTATTTATTCGCCAAAGACGGATAAGTTGCGGAAAGACGAACGGACGGACGGACGAACATGGTGAAACTATAACCCTAAAAACTTATAGGGTACTTCCCGTTGACCTAGAATCATGAAATTCGGCAAGAAGCAAGGTCTCATACCACGAGACATCCGACATTCATGAGTGCTTTCTGTGAGCCTGAACTGAATAGAGATATTTTGACTCTTGACTTTGATAAATGAAACGAATAACTCCAAAAAAAGTTAATTTGTAGTCGTGCAAAGCCGGGGCAGGGCGCTAGTATATAGACGTCATAGATACCATCTAAAGTAGTAAGCCCTTTACCAATAATGCAAAAGCCGTAAGCACGAAACACATTAAACAAATCAGTGTGTGGCGAAACCATCTGCAGCTGAGTTGGTAAGAGCAAGGCAAAGATGTCGAGTCTGAAAGTCCGAGTCCTGCCAGTTGACCTGGATTTTTCTCTGTTGTCATTGCGTGTGACATTAAAACTAAATTAGTTTAAGTATACTTTCCGTAATCATAATTCTCCTAGAGCTTTTACCGTTTCTTAGTTCGGTATACGCTTTGACCATGATCCCAGATTTGGCAGGTCAGGTCACATTGGAGCGACGATGACCAATAGAGTCATGGTTTATTGTTTATTAATTGCAGTTCACATGTCAGTACCCTTCAAATATATAAGTACACATTTATTGGGTTACACATATATTTACATGAATGTGCAGGTTTCCTCACGATGTATGTTTATCTTTTTAGTAGTCATACGGCCTTGTTTTGTGATAACAAAATATAATTTTAAATTGTGGTAGACCGTCATGGAAACAAAAACACAGCTAAGTCATTAAAATGGGACGTTACAAGGCAATAATCATAAAATATGCTGAAAAAACATGACAAGAAAATATGAACGAAAATTTTGCATTTTCTACAATTAAAATGAATTACTTTTGTACGTCACGTTGGAGTTAAGAGGAGTGTGAACCCAGCCCGAAAAAGCGCTCCCCATACAAACGGCGATAACGTTTCCCACCCCTAAACCTTAACCAATGGCAATGCTTTTTTGGTATGTTGTCATTAGGCCTTGGAACTGGGTATGTATGTTTTAATTTTTTTCATATTTGATAATTATAAAAACCAGTTCTGAAGAGCCATGTTTGGTCAGTGTTCGGCAAATCGTCGTTAGAGGATATCGTTTGGCATTTTTAAAAATAATGGTAATTATTATTATGATCATTATTTAAAGTAACCATTTTGATGTCAGTGTTTGTGAATTCATACAGATCAGGGTAATATATATTAAGGAATATTATCCATCGTACGTATCTTTAATGTTAATTGGTGTAAGTATTTAATCTTTATCTTTATCTTTATATAGTACTAGCGGACGCGCGCGACTTCGTTCACGTAATATTAGTAGCCTATGTCCGTCAGGAATAGTGTAGCTTTCTATCTGTGAAAGAATTTTTGAAATCGGTTCAGTAGTTCCAGAGATTACCCCCTACATACAAACAAACTAACAAAAAAACAAACAAACAAAGTTTACCTCTTTATTATATTAGTGTAGATGTAGATAAAGTAAACTCGCTAACCGTTCCTGTCTGTCCTAAATTCTTATCTACACTAATCTACACTAATCTACACTAATATAATAAAGAGGTAAACTTTGTTTGTTTGTTTTTTTGTTAGTTTGTTTGTATGTAGGGGGTAATCTCTGGAACTACTGAACCGATTTCAAAAATTCTTTCACAGATAGAAAGCTACACTATTCCTGACGGACATAGGCTACTAATATTACGTGAACGAAGTCGCGCGCGTCCGCTAGTAATAATATAATAAAGAGGTAAACTTTGTTTGTTTGTTATTTGTTAGTTTGTTTTTTTGTTAGTTTGTTTGTATGTAGGGGGTAATCTCTGGAACTACTGAACCGATTTCAAAAATTCTTTCACAGATAGAAAGCTACACTATTCCTGACGGACATAGGCTACTAATATTACGTGAACGAAGTCGCGCGCGCCCGCTAGTAGTATATAATCGGCCGTCGTCTCCACGCAACGGATTTTGATACGATTTTCACTGGCATTTAGAGAATTTTGTTGTTGTAATGCAATAAAAGAAGGTTTGTTAGTTTGTTACCTTATGAAAATTAAAAACTATGTATGTCTGTCACCATTATACTTCAAGAGAAACAATGTACATCATTCTGAAAATATAATTCAATATAATATTAAAACTCCAGTTTCATTAAGTAATTTGCATTATCTACCACAATTCACAATTAATTTTACACGAAAGATTTTTAAATACATTACATCCTGGTTGTACCCATGCGAAGCCGGGTCAGGTCGCTAGTATAGTGTAAAACAAATTAGCTTTTCGTTCCTGCAACATGCAACGGATTCTGATACGGTATTAATTTCATTTAGAGATTTTTTATGGAAGGTTTTATGCACGTTAAATCGTACTTGTACGTACAATTTTTATGACCTCTTTGCATTGTTTTATTATTTATGTTTCCCAATTATCAAAATTAAATATATAGTTAGAGCTAAAGCTTGTGACTGGTTCTCTAAAGGTTTGAAAAAGAGTATAGTAACTAGAAGGCACTTACGTTTCTCGTACTATAAACATTTAGGGAAAACACAACATAATTATTACAGAAACAAGTACCAGTCCTATTCTAAACTCCTTAAACGGTGTATTAATCATGCTCAAAAAATAGTTAATTCAAGATACATAACTAAATCAAAAAACATATGCAAAGCGACATGGAATATTATTAAGAATAAGGTAGATAATGAGCCCTGTGGAGCTGGTATTAATGAATTAGTTGTAAATAATAATATTATAAATAATCCCACTGACATAGCTAACGCAATTAATAATTACTACATAGATATGACAAATTTTAAATCAAATTATAGAAATCAATCTGACATGTTACTTACAAAATCGAATACTGCTAATTTATTCCTAGTCCCTACGGATAAGGAGGAAGTAGTTAAAATTATTAATTCACTTAAATCGACTAACTCGACAGGCCACGATGAGATACGAACTGATATATTAAAATTGTGCAAATTACAAATTTCACCTGTATTAAGCCATCTGGTGAATTTGTCCTTCATTAATGGCATTTTTCCAGAGCCTTTGAAGGTATCATTAATCAAACCTCTCCATAAAAAGGGTAGTAAAGTGGATGTCGAAAACTACAGGCCAATTTCTCTCATACCCGTCTTCTCAAAGATATTTGAAAAGGCCATGCACATGCGGATTACAAATTTTTTTGATAAATTTAAAATAATTAAAGAAGAGCAGTACGGATTCCAGAAGCGAAAATCGACATCGTTGGCCGCCTTTTCTTTAATGAATCAAGTTTCTGAGTATCTGGACAAGAGTGTAGCAGTAACGGCTATTTTCTTTGACATGAGCAAAGCATTCGATTTCGTGTCCCACGATACACTCCTTACAAAATGTGAACATTATGGACTAAGAGGAATAGTAAACGATTGGCTCAAAAGTTATCTACATGAAAGGACTCAGTTTGTGGAAATAATTAAAATTGATCATGGCCACGTAGTGACCAGGTCTAAATCCACCGCTAGGATAAACGCTGTCGGTGTACCACAGGGTAGCATCCTGGGACCTCTACTTTTTCTGATATATATTAATGACCTTCCAGATGTCACAGAGTTTCACTGCACGCTTTTTGCTGATGACCTATCTATTGTTATACCCAGTCACGATGTGCAAACTTATAACAAGAACATAAATGATACATTATCCAAAATTATACTCTGGTTGCATAAGAACAATCTCAAGGTTAATTTGAATAAGACTACGTTTATGCAGTTTATAAACAAAGGTGGCAGTAAGCACCCTCTAATAATAACTTCAGACGGTCAAGTTATTAAAGAATCCTCCCAAACAACTTTCTTAGGAATAACCTTAGACGACAAATGTTCCTGGAACGAACATATTGATAAGGTATGTAATAAAATAAACTCGTTTGCATATGCTCTCTGGCGGCTTGTGAAAATTAGTAGCAAAAAAGTAGCATTACAGGCATACCATGGTTATGTTTGCTCCCTGTTAAGGTACGGAATCCTTCTATGGGGTAACTCATATCACGCGAGTCGGGCACTAATAGCACAGAAACAGTGTATTAGGTCAATATGTAACGTAAACGCTCGAACATCTTGCAGACCCCTGTTTAAAGATCTGCGACTTTTGACAGTGCCGTGTATGTATATCTACGAGATCTGTTTGTTTGTCAAAACTCATCCATGGCTGTTCAAAACATATAAAGAAATATATCAATTCAACACGAGGTATCCTAACCGTCTAGTAATACCAGCTAAAAGGACAAAACTATTTGGGAGAAACACTTATTGTATGAGCATTTCTATTTACAATATATTAGCCGAAGACATTAAAACTTTACCCTTAAATACGTTCAATTTTTATTCGTATTTTGTATTTTTATTATATACATTGACATTTTGCATGCCTGATACTGGTAAAGTGTGTGAAACAATTTACTTATTATGAGCTGTGCCGTACCACATTTTACGCAAAATAAAGATATTTCATTTCAAAGATATTTCATTTCATTTCATTTCATTTCATTTCATTTCATTTCATTTCTTGTCCGATGCGAAACCCGGTGGGTCTCTACGGACTAGGGTTGCCAACCGTACTATATTATATAGTATTCTACTATATTTCGGCTCTCCGTACTATATACTGTTAAACTAATATATAGTACGCAAATATACTATATTTCGAGCACTGGTCATGTTATTAAAATAGATAGAATATGGAGATAGACAGATAGATAACAAACTTACCCCCTTATTCATAAACGCTTCGTAAACGTTTGTTAGTTAACATTTTTTATGTCTTTATCTGTCATCCTGACGTTTACCCTCAAATGAAAGGGACAAAACATTTGTTAGCTTAAAAATATTGTTAGGTTTGTATGAGGGGTCTACACTATTGCCTTTTTTTCATCTTTCCAAAAAATACTATATTTTTTTGAAGCGTACTATATATTTTTTAGCGTATTCTCAAAAATACTATATTCAACCGAATAAATGTTGGCAACCCTACTACGGACCCGCCCGCTGATTTATATGTGTGTGTGTGTGGGGGGGGGGGGGGGGGGTTGCATGTTTGAGGCAGAAATAAAAAAAATCGCAATAATTAATGTGTAATGGCTAAATGATACGGTTTTTAACAATCCGAGCCGTTTTGCGACAAAACGATTTGAGTGTTTCTTGCGCGATTCTGTTTTGATTTTGGATGTTTTGACATTTCCGAGTTGCAAATTGCTTTTCTCTGGTTGCCATGAGCGGCGATGATTACCTCCCACCAGGTGGCTCGCGTGTTCGTTGTCATCATTTGGATAAAAACCTCCGTAATTCGCGTCGCCTTTTGGGTACAAACAGCAGGGTTTATAATTTTAGTTCTCTGAAGACCTTATAAGGTAACGGCGCCTATTACCGTGGTACTTAAGGATGTTTTCAAACGAATCCAAAAAATTAAGGGTATCAAGGCTTCTTAACGACCAAGAATATTTTTTTTATTCAAAAGTGTTTATTGAACTTCCAGCGTGGTAACTTTATAGACTCATTTTACTTATTACAGAACTTAAGAAGATTATTACAGAACCGGTTCTGGCTGAAAAACAGCGCTGGGTGTCGCTCATGTGAGCTGGCACTATCAGCAATTGCTGACGCCAGAAAAGCATTTGCCATTGATTTTATAGGTAATTTGTTCATGTCTTTTTTGTTATATTGGCAATAAACGATTTTTCTTTCTTCTTTTTTTCTTTCTTTCTTTATTCTTATTTGATGAAATAATTATTGACCCCAAAATACTCAAGTCTTCTATCACCATGGTAATAGATAGGCTGTGATTCTATTATCGCGAATTCAGCATCCATTACCGACGGTGTAAAAAGCAGCATTTTTCTACCATCGGTAATAGGATCCAGACTCATGATTCGGAACTTATTACCGAAGGTTAAAAAAAATAATGGTTTTGGTTCTGTATAATATTTTTGTATAGTCGACCAAGAAAATGCTTGACCACTTGAACCTTATCCCTTTGTAATACGGTCGAAAAGTGGTCAAGTAATTTCTTGATCATCGATATAAGAAGACAATAGATCAGCCTACTTGTGCGGATTGTTATAAGCCTAGCGTCACCACTTTGCAACGGGGTGAAGCAGGTGAAGAGGGGATTTCAATATTTAGCCATTGGTTCAACTTTGAATCTTATCATAAGTGAATAAAGTGCTTCTAAGTTTTCTAACTAGCAGCGACACAGGCGTCGGATAGCAGAACTAAAAATATGACGCCTATTTAAAACGTACAAAATGCAGAGCTGTTTAGTTGACAATTGTCACATACAGTTTTATTCAGGTTATACAACATAGTCTACCAAATAGACTATGGTCGGCTACTCTGCCACTGCGTTGTTCACAGTTCTATAGCTTTCTCATTTCGATGTCCTTGGTCGTCTATACATTAAGTTATTTTAAGGAAAAGTAAATAAAACGTTAAAATATCAACAAACTTATGACAATTACATAATTTATGTACCTATTAACTTCCTTTATGGATCAGTACACACGGAAGAGTTTCCAACTGATCAGTAAAAGGTACCCTAATTGCCATTTATTTTAATAGAAGACTAAAATGTCACTCGGTAACAGATACTTCTTTGAGAGCCTATCACCGCCCAAAACAAATATTGAGTCGGTCGGCAATAGATTCCCATACATTCTATTACCGAGGGTTATATGATCAAACCATCGGTAATAGGCTTAACTTGGAGTGTTGTAAAACCTAATTCCGACTCATAAGAACAATAGGATACAGTTGTATTATCATTACAAAACAGAAATAGAATTACAACCTTGGTATAAAACCAATCATAGACAAACGAATGAAGCCCCTATTGGCATGTCACTCGAGATCAAATGTCGTGCGTTTATATTAAAAAAACATACCGAGTTGACGTTTCGTATCGATAACTGTTTTAATATCTATGGATACTAGAATAGTGACCCACTCGAATTTTGACAGCTGTTCCAAATTTAAGTTCAAAACGTTAGAGATATCGGTAATGTGATGACCATTGAAGTACAGATTTACCTAGTACGACAGAAAAGAAAATTCTTATAATAACATTGGTTGTAATAGTGCTGGTCATTTCCTACGGTTTTTGAACGCGTTAGTGAGCACTTATAATATGTTTGTAGATAAAATATTTTTTAGGATATCAATCGGTTTGTTTAGAAAATGCCTATTTGAAAATGCCGCGGTGATGGTCGCCGATTTTGATATTCCCGGTAGTAGGCGCCGTAACCTTAGGACCATTTCGTTGTTTATCTCTCTGTCAAGACAAGGCTCATTTTCTTAAGGGCACGTGAAGGTATCAAGCTGAAACTCATATCAAATACTTGAGTTTGCCATCCCTCAAGGGATGATTTTACAGCTTCAAGGCTGTGAAAAAATCAAACTTCTAATTCAACGCAATCATTAGTTACGACCGTTTCTGCCGCATATTAAGACACTCACAAGGGAATCTAAAGCCTAAAGGGTATTTCGTGTTGACCTAGAATCACGAAATAGCAAGAAACAAGTCTTATAGCGCAAGTGAACGAAAAAGTTTGAAAACCACCTGTGAAATTACTGGCACAAGAGGTATTCCATCTTAGCCGTCTGGGTTTACAACCCATCTGCAATCTCCTTGGTGTTGCGAGTGTTTATGAGCGGTGGTGATCACTTCCATCAAGTGACGCACTAGCTCGTTTAGCTTTCAATTTTATAAAAAAAGTAAAATTAATAATAATACTTTGTTTATATTTGCAGTTGTAAATATAACGCACCCTAGAATTAAAGCGACTCACTTCTGAATATGACATTTCACAAAATTAAACCCTATGTCTTTTAATTAAGGTGATATTTTGGGACGTGTATGATTCAGAAATGGGTCGCTTTAATTCTAAAGGTGCGATAAGTTTGGCGATTTTTTTCTTTCAGGAGGCGACTTCGCGGCATTAAAATGTCGCTAGCCGACGGCGTTCCGTCGGTATCTGGGTTCTATTCCGGGAAGTCTGTTTTTATCACCGGAGGCACGGGCTTCTTGGGAAAGGTACCCAAATAATTAATCAAGCTGACTTCATCTTTATCTTTACGTAATATAAAACAAAATCGCTTGCCGTTCCTGTCTGTATTCATCGCATCTTCAGCTTACTCCTTCTAAACTCCGCTACTGATTTTGATACGGTTTTCATGAACTTACAAAAGGGGTAAAATGGGGGATGAAACTGTGTATGGGAAATTTTAAATTGCTGAATTTTTAGGGCGGAAGAAGTTGCTGGCAACAAAGGATTTTGATGGGGCAAGATGTTTGCATGTCGAGAATAAGTATAGGTTACTTTTTATTCCGATAGGACACAAAAATCTCGAGGAATACCTAGTAATAAACGAATTCTGCGCGGACGAAGTCGCGGGGTACAGCTAGTTAGAACTAAGAGAGCTCGGAGCGGGTGCGGGCCTATTGAACAATTAGTATGAGCCGGCACTCGCATCCTCGCGAGTTAGCGGACGCTCTCATACTATTTTTCTGTATGCGTGCACCCGCTACGTGCGCCCGCGCGACTTAGCTGAGGCCCTAAAGAAAACCAAAAATCGCAGCTCAATCATGATGGTTAGAGATCCTAACTGTACAGATTCCGCGAGGAGTGTTTTTTTTTTGGTACACGCGCAGCATCTTTTGTACCAGTCGTTGACATCATTGTCTATCGTTTTTACTCGTATGTTTCCGGACCTTCTCGTCAATTATTGGGTCACCGTCAAAGACTGGGACCTACCTTATATGTGAAGCTTGAATGAAAATGATTTACAGAACTGTTTGTTTTCTAGGTTTTAGTTGAGAAACTCTTGTACAGCTGTCCGGATATTGACAAAATTTATTTATTGATACGAACTACTGAAGAATTGAATGAAAATCAGAGAGTGGAACAACTTATTAAAAGCGGGGTGAGTATGAAACATTTGAATTAAAATTTTGCATAAAATCTTTTATAAGTATTTTCCACCAGCGCTTCAGAAAATGGAAGACTTTTCTGAAAAGAATAGACCCAAGGAATTATTATTATTATTATTATAAGCTCACGCCTGTTTCCCTTTGGGGTAGGCAGAGAGCACAGAGTGGCATTGACTCCGGTCCTGGCATACTTCCCTCGCTTCCTCCACACACATTACTCTCTTGATACATGCTCGGCGGTTCCGGGTACTTCGGGTACTAATTCTGCCTGTCTTTAGGACGTCGCCAATTTGGTCAACGAACGTACGCCGAGGCCGCCCTCTACCAACTCGCCCAGTCACATCAGCCTTATAAATTTGCTTACATAATCGCCTTTCATCCATCCGTTCAACATGCCCAAACCACCGCAACATTCCTTTCTCTATCTTAGTCACTACATCTTCTTTTAAACCACATTTCTCCCTTATAACACCCATAAGCCCCAAGGAACTTGGCTGTTAACACTTTTTTCTTTTCTTTTCAAAAACAAAATTCTACTGAGTCAACAAGTTGGAACAAATTACCTTGCTTCTCAATAAACCAGTGTTGTGTGCTCACGTGCAAAGCAGCTGCGTCTGTGTCAGATGTATATTTTTCATGCAAAACCCAACCCTGCTTCGCTTCCACATAAAATAACATACATGACACAGATTCAACTATTAACCACTACTACTATTTACTTGATCTACAGTAGGTACAACAAGATTGGTTTCGCGGAGTACCCAGCAAGGTTTTGTTCCAGGTTGTTTATATGGACCTCTGTAAACTAACGCTTGAATTATGTAAATACATATTCATTAAATAAGGCTATTAACTACTTCCAGGTATTCACGAGACTACAAGCAGAGAGACCCCAAGATGTTACCAAAATCATCGCAGTGGCCGGTGACGTGTGCGCCCCAAATTTGGGCATCAAAGTTGAAGATGAAAAAATATTACTGCAACAAGTGCGTATTTGTACATATAGTTGAAAGAATGAAATGTCGCACAGGCGCTGCTTTTTTGCATGTGCGCAACACTACAGTCAAGGAAATTGATACACGTACCACTGTAGAACCTAGTCGAAGAGACATACGCATGACATGTGTATGACATAGTGTGGCGTTTAACGCGTCGCGTCATTGCGATAGGGTTCTAAGGTGGTACGTGAATCTATTTCCCCTACTGTACATGATGATATAATAAACCCTTAGGTTGTAGCCGGACTTCCGACGGACGTACTCCACCACGTCGCTGACTATCATTGCATTCAGTGGCGTGAGGTTATTTGACATCCGCAAAGTACAGTTCCCGGCAAAAATCTTGAGCACTGACTTTGACTGCGCAGTAGCCGTTTCTAGTACAAATGTGTATGCGCAAACATACATTTGATTTATACTCAAGATGTTTTTCTGCAACTCCTGGAGTCCCAATAAGAACGCGGCCATTTTGCGGCCACTAATTGACCAATCAGAGACAGCCATTGCCGCGTTTTTGGGTTTTTATCGCCCCTGCACTCTGTGTGTGTTCTACACGCGGTGTTCTCTCTTTCAGGTGTCTGTCGTGTTTCATTTCGCGGCCACGGTTATGTTCGATGAAACTCTGAGGGAGGCTATAAGAATCAATGTTGAAGGCACGAGAAGAGTGCTGCAGCTGAGTCAGCGGATGAAGAAATTAGAGGTTCATTTTTTATACAATACTAGCGGACGCTCGCGACTTCGTTCGCGTGGAATTAGTAGCCTATGTCCGTCAGGGATAGTATACCTTTCTATTAGTCAAATAATTTTTGAAATCGGTGCAGTGGTTCCAGAGATTATCCGCTACTTAGCAAACAAACAAAGTTTACCTCTTTATTTTATTAGTGTAGATAGTGTAGATGTAGATGTAGACTAGTGTAGATTAGTGTAGACTAGTGACCTGCCCCGGCTTACACAGGTAAATTTAGGATGTTTGGAAATGATCCTGATCATCATCCCGATTTGTATTGGCGATCCCTGGCTCCAAAGATAGTACACCTGCTGTGTTAAATTGTTAAATTTTTAAATATTTAAGATGTAACATAACATTGTAATTTTGATTTATTTAAAAAATTACACCTCGTTGAGTTTCTTGCCGGTATCTTCTCATCAGAGGTTTTTCCGAACCGGTGGTAAAAAAAAATTGACATTCATAAGTGCTACCTGTAAGCCTAAACTGAGTAAAATATTTTGATTTTGACTTTGATGCAATGTGTATAAAAAATATCATAAAAAATCTCTAAATCACAGTGAAAAACTGTACCATAATTCGTTGCATGGTTTAGAAGGAGTAAACGGGTGAAGATATGGGAACAAACAGAGGCGGATCAACTTTGTTTTATAGCATACTAGCGGACGCGCGCGACTTCGTTCGCGTGAAATTAGTAGCCTATGTTCATCAGGGATAGTGTCTCTATTAGTAAAAGAATTTTTGAAATTTACCTCTTTAAAGTCAAGTCTCTACAAAGTTTACCTCTTTATATAGTTGTGTAGATGTAGAAGATGTAGATGTAGATAAAGAAAGAGAAAATATACTTAAAAATTGACGTGTTTTTTTATTAGCATTAACTCGAGATACTTATTGGTAAATTGACAGCCCTAGTTTTTTTTACTCCTCCCTGCGTCTTTGTCTAACTAACGTCATTAGAAAGGGAAGCAGTTAGGCCGGTCATGTTAGGGCCACCTCTATTTTTTTTCGTTAAAATTGACTTTGATTTTCGTAATGAGATTGGAACCTTATTCTGCCTAATATGCTTTTGGCCACTTTGAAAACGGAGGTTTATGTTGTTAATCATTTAATTAATTTATCACTGTTGACTTTGCCTGTAAAATGCTTAAAGAGCTTGGATTGGTAAAAACTAGAATTTTCTGGGTACTCGGGTCGATTTTTGACTTTCGAGCGTTCGACACTCGCCAGCCGCGGGCCAATCAAATACGCGAGTGTATATTTTAGCCCGCACTGATTGGCGCGTGGCTGAGAGCGCCCGAAATTCAAAAATCTCTCTACTTCGTACAACACTTAGATTTGGAAACCTAATTCTGCCTTGCACTGTTTTAAGGCATTCGTCCATGTGTCATCGGCGTTTGCGCAGTTTAACAAGGTAGTCGTAGAAGAGGTGGTATACCCACCGCCGGCGCGGCTTCAAGATGTATACGAATTTTTGGACAAGTACGAACATGACAAGGAGCAAGTCGCCAACTTACTAAGTAAACGTATAAATATATAATTTTAATTTTATTCTTGAAACCAACTTACACATACATAACTTAAAAACTAACCTTAAAATAAACTTCAACTAGGTACCAACAAAACTATTATGCTCTAGAACCCCCTCCCCCCGTGAATCATGCCTGGCTCAAGGTCCCCATTCTCACGCTGGATAGCTATGGACACCTGCTGAACCAACCATGACCTGTAGCGCTTTTAATTTTTCTTTTATGTTAGTTCAATGAATATTTACTTTATTTATTTCTTTCTTTCTTGTTAGTTAAAAGAGATTAGAAAACTTTTATGAATAAGGGGGTTAGTATTAACATTAATGTATTTTTTTTATTTTAGAGGGTTTTCCTAATACGTACACCTACTCAAAAGCTTTGGCCGAGACTCTGCTCGTCGAACGGCGCGGGCGCACGTCCTTGGTCATCTTAAGGCCCTCCATAGGTACGGTTTGGACACCTCCAGGGCACCTCCCCCCTTAAAGTTTATTTCATACCTCCCCTCGGCAGTATTTAGATTTTTTTTTTGAATATTAGAGAGGATGCAACTTAGATGAAGCTGTCTCTAAAATTTCAATTGGCATGTTGACAACATTTTTTTGAGAATGGAAAAAATGCGTTAAAAGAAACATAACTGTGATTGTGATTTGTGATTGTGATTGTGTGCGGGATTGGGGTGACTCGTGGCGAGTTTAGTTAGTAATAATTTTCGATATTGTTTATATGTAATTAGGTATTGTATTTTATTTTATTTTATTAATAACTTGTTACTAATATGGAACTAATTGTTCTGGATTAAATAATTTTCATTTCATTTCATTTTACTTTTTTCTACGATCATTATTTCATGATTCGAATTTAAAGTTGAAATGTCTGAGTTTTCCATTCCATGAATTGTGTTTATCAGTGATGCCAGCCATGTCTGAGCCGATGGAAGGCTGGCTGGATCAGATGCAGGGCGCGGTGGCAGTACTGACTGCCGCTGCCAAAGGCTGGCTCCGGGTCATCTTGGGAACCAACGAAATTGTGGCGGACCTGATACCAGTGGACTATGTTTCAAACATGGCGATCGTTGCTGCTTCCAAGTGCGCAAGGTACATCGTCATCATCATCATCATCATCAGCCTATGTTCGTCCACTGCTGGACATAGGCCTCTCCCATGGCACGCCACTGAGCACGATCCTCGGCTACTCTCATCCAGCTCTTGCCAGCCGCCCTGCGAAGATCATCGCTCCACCGAGTCTGAGGACGTCCCACGCTACGTTTGTCGATCCGTGGTCTCCACTCAAGAACTTGTCTACCCCAACGGTTATCGGTTCTTCGGGTTACATGACCGGCCCATTGCCACTTCAGCGTGCAAGGTACATAAAGCTTCGTATTTGGGAGTTCAGCTGGGAATGGGGAGATCCGCAGAAGCTACTGATATATTTAAACTCTACGAATAGCAACCTTAAGTGGCAATTAGGCGGTTGCAGCTGTCGTTCGCCGCATGCGGCCGACTGCCGTGTTCTTTGCACTGTTGCGGCCACCGCATGTTGCATGCGGCGATCGACTTACTGTAATTGCAACCTTAAGAGTAAAAAGTTCTTAATACTTGAGCGCTAGATGGACACTCTAACACTTTAATGGGTTACAGTGAGCAACAAAGAGCTCATGTATTTATAACGTTATCGTGACTTTAACGTGATAAAAACATATTGTTAATTTACCTCGACTTTTCGGCCATGTTTCAACGGCCGTGGTCACGAGTAGACTGACGTCGAGGTAAATTAACAATATATTTTAGTCCCGTATATTATGTGTGAAAATCGCGAAAGTTTAAAATAATTTAAAGAGCTCATGGATCAAGGATAGATAAGATATTTTAGAACGTATTTATTGAAAATATTTCCGTTTCAGATCCAGTGAGTTAGCAATTTTCAACTGCTGCACAAGTGCAGTGAACCCTGTGCGCTGGAGGCAGACTGGTAACTATTTTCTAGCAGAGGCAAAGAGAAATGGATTTAGTAAGTTCCCATAATATAATCTATAGGTCTTAGGACATAATAAAGAAAATTAAATAACATTCTAAAAGTAAAAAAACAGGACAAGTGCGAGTCGGACCTGCGCGCTAATGATTCCGTACAAATGCCAAACCAAAACAGATTCCTTGTATGGAGGCTTTTTGATTTTTAGGGTTCCGTACCTCAAAAGGAAAAACGGAACCCTTATAGGATCACTTCGTTGTCCGTCTGTCTGTCTGTCTGTCAAGACCATTTTTCTCAAGAACGCGTAGCGGTATTGAGTTGAAATTAATATCAAATACTCAGGTCTGCAGTCCTTTGGGGCCGTGAAAAAATCAAACTTCTAAGTCAACGGAATCAAAAGGTACGGCCGTTTATGCCGCATGTTTCATACATTCGCAAGTCACTCAAAAACCTATGGGGTAGTTACTTCCCGCTGACCCAGAACTATGAAATTTAGCAAGAAGCAAGGTCTCATACCACAAATAAGATAATAAATCCGAAAACCGTAAATTTGTAGTAAATATTCACCAAACAATTTTTTTTGCTCTTACAAAGCCAAAAAATGCGATACTAGATGTTGTTGATGACGGAACCCTCGGTTCGCGAGTCCAACTCGCACTTGGCCGGTTTTTTAACACTTTGTGACAATTTCAAGTGTACAGTTACGGCTTAATAGATGCAACCCCGTGACGGACGGACAGCACGAATACTTAGTAATAGGCTTAGTTAATTAATTAATGCTTTTAATCATGAATTTTGTGATTATTATGTATTTCGTGTATTACTTTATTGACTTGATTAATTTTTGAACTAAATGATCCGTTGTTATCCGAATGAATTAATTTTAATTAAATTGATTCAAATCCTAAATACTTAATTGTGTAAAACAAACACTTAAAATAACATTTATATTCATGTCAGAAAATAAAATAAAACATAATTAAGCACATAAAATAAATAACAGCAAAGTAAAATATCAATAACTACAATTTAAAACAAAATTAACAGAATCAACACAATTCAAATTATAATGGCATTAAAGAATTTAAATTTTGTGAAACAGATTGGATTAATAATTTGAGTAAATAACTAAAACAGAAGTCATCATTAGGTACTTGTGAAACCTATCATTTGCGACATATCGGTTTAATTTCAGATGACTTGCCGGCTCCTGGTATACTGATAGTTAGACATCCAAAAATGCTGGCTGTCGCTAGTTTTCTGACGGAGACACTGCCAGCGTACTTTTTTGACCTGCTACTGATCATCCGAGGCCAAAAACCGAGGTACTCAATCAATACAAAAATAACTAGGCTAGGTACATTTTTAGAGCCACTGCACACGGTCTGCAAGCCTTTCAACTGCCAACCAGCCTCAAAATTGCAGATCAGATGCAGCTTTAGTGCGGTTGGCATAAAAGCATCGAAACTGCAAAAAAACTGCAGTCCGCTAGCAGTCAACGTGCAGTTCTCACAACTGCACACCAGTTACAGACTAGCTGCACAGATGTGAGGCACTGGTGTACAGCAGAATTGCATTAACTACATAGCTGTACAGTGTTAGTATTGCTCAATTAAGTACTCATGTAATACTAACAAGTATGGACTAGGGATGTTACCGGAGCTTCAACTTAGGCTCCGATAAACCGGAACATCCGATTTATTACGGGAGGTCACGACAAATTTGGCTGATCTGAAGTTCACAAGATAAAGGGCAACTCCGTGATGCCAAATATGTCGGTCTGCCTGCGCTAAGTGGTTGCGTTATCGAAATATGGCGCCTGCAAAACCAGTTATCGTTCCCAAAAAAAAAACGATAAGGTAAATGGCTGAATAAAGTACAGAAAGGAAGTAGCGGTTGCACTCATGGGAATTCTGCTAAAACTAAACAAATATTTGGTCGCGTTTCGAAGTTCAGCTCGTTTAAAGACCCTTGATCGTTGCCAAAAAAAAAGATAACGGAAATGGCTGAATATGACGTGGCAATAAAGTATCAGTATGTACGAGCTTAATGCACCAAAACTGAAAAAATCTTTGGTCGCGTTTCGTAGTTATGAAGCGGTCTAGGTTACAATATCTCATACATTGTTGGAGTATTTTTTCAAAAGCATTGGATAAATTAAGTTCAAACATATTTTTGGGGAGTAAGCACAGTGTCAAAAACATCCTCCTACACTTCTCTAGCAAACCGACCCTCCTCCGGTTAGGCGTTAGTACGATCTGGTATCCAAATGGAAGAAAAATTCTTTCTCAACTGCTGAATCTTATCCGGTTCCGATAAACAATCGGAAGTTATATTGGAGCTTGCGGTGCATGACTGTCATGCCATCGTGCCATGCGTATCTAGTCTATTGCCTACGTGCCTAGTGCCTACACTGCCTACTGCCTACAAACAAATAAACACTTTTCGACATGTCTCCCGGGAAATCACTCCACGTGCTTTCTAATATTTACTAATTTGTATTGTTGTGCGATTGGGGTCGAGTCGATGTTTTGTTTAGTTAGAGAGATTTCAAGAGTTTCCTTTGTTTATATATCAGTTTAAGTTGAATTGAAAGTGTTTAACTGTTGGTGTGACGATTTTATTTGACAATGAAGCCGAAGCCAAGTGCTCTATATGGAATTATTTTATTGCGGTTGATGCCAATACAGCAAAGTGTACATTTTGTGAGCAGCCATATTCACGGAAAAGAGGTGAATACGTGTCACTGCGCCGCCTTCTTCCCTTGTTTTGGTTTCTATTCCGATTTCGGTTCCGAATTCGGTTCCGATTCCGGATCCAAATTCGGTTCCGATTCCGGATCCGAATTCGGTTCCGATTCCGGTTCCGATTCCGTTAAACTAAATTTAAAACTCCGACTTCGACTTCGGTTGCGATAAAACCACCTCCGTAACATCCCTAGTATGGACATTGTCTCAAGCATAAATGATATTTATTTATTTATTATTACTCGAGAAACTGCATGACAATGGTGTAGCTAGACCGCAGCGGGTGTACAGTCATGAGAACTGCACGCCGACTGCAAGCAAACTGCAGTTCGATGCAGCTATACGAACTGCACAAAAACTGCATCCAATTAGCAATTTCGTAGTTAGTTCAAACCAAAGATTTACCAGAATAATCTACTAGATGCCCCGCATGTGCAAGTAAGAGAGTAATCTATAGCTGTTGCGCAAGTGAGAATCAAAGCAAATGCTATGTATGACATTGTAGTGTAAATCTCGAGTAAATGACTTTTCCATTATACGTCCCAGGTACGTCAGATCCCAACACAAGATCGGGACAGTGCGCAACTCGGCGGTTGTCTTTTCTTCCATCGACTGGAGGTTCCACAGCGAGCGTGCGCAGGCGCTCGCGGCGGAACTGCTCCCCGCCTCGCGCAGCCGCTTTCCCTGCCACCCCGCCGACATCAAGTGGCAACCGTACATAGAAGCATGCCAAAGGGGCGTCGCTGCTTACCTATTAAGAAGATCAAATTTGAACGCTACGTAATCAACAATCAGATCGTGTGACTACCAAGGTTTTTTACATAATACCTATAAAAGGTCTGTGATTCATAAATTTTATTAGCACCATCAACTTCCAGTTTCTTAGTTGTTTGCGATTATGTTATTGTTTTTGCTTGAATAAATGTATTTTTAAATTTTGTTTTGTTTCAATTTATGTTTACCTCTAAGCCTAGTGGTTTAAACATTTCAAAGAAACGAACTAACGTTTTCTCTATTCCGATTTCAGTTTGGTTCTTTTCATGATCAGTTCAATGCACTGAGATAATTAATATAAATAAATTAATGCACTCAGATAATTTATTGATTCCGGTGTTTCTTTGTGGAGGTCTATACCAACAAACTGGAACAATTCACCTTGCTATTTTGCAAAACCAGTGCTGTTCACGTTAAAAACAGCTGCGTCTGTGCGACATATAAATTTTCATACAAAAATCCACCCTCCTCTGCTTCCACATGAAAAAAATACATCACCCAGACTCAACTATAAACCATCGCCACTAAGTATACATTTAAACTACACGATCTACGCGCGTTTCGCCTCTGAACGAGGCATCGACGGAATCCTCGGAGATCCTCCGCTACTTAAACGATTGGCACTGAGATATTTGTGAACCGGGCATAGCTATAAATGAAACTTAATAGACAGATATTAATAATAGATAGATACTATCTCTACCTCTATATAAGAAGAGAAGAAGAAGAAGAGATCCATTAAAGGGGATAAGGTCGCCTTTGTACATCTGTTTTGTAATGTTATCTGTTATTTTACGTGTTTAGTACAATAAAGAGTCATACATACATACATATATAACTTAATAGACATCGCCGTTTGCAACACCAATAACTTGAAGAATGAAGAAGAAAGCTTGTATCCGTCTGTCGGTCTTATCGCGTTAAAGTCTCGTCAAACATAATAAGTATGTGTGAAAATCGAGAAAATTTAAAACAATTGACCTGTCGCATGGTCCAAAAGTACCTAACTATAATGATTTAAGTAGTCTAAGCACTTGGCCTCGGCCCGAGCCTTGCAACCACTTAGGAGAGAAAACCAATGTTTTAAAAATTATAAAAAACCATACCAAATGGCAGTAACGGCATAACCATGACTGGTTTCGTCATAAAATTATACGACATGATAAGAGTTTCTTTATTGATGACATGATAATAATATGGTTTTAAGCATTCGGTTTTCATTGTTACTTTTAAGGTAAAGAGGTGTTTTAAGCTCGCTATACACCACAACGATTATCGTAGCGATTTCTTTGCGCAGATTTATCGAACGTGTGTACGACAAATCGTCGCAGATTATTGTCATCCACAGATAAATCGCTACGATAATCGTTTTGGTGTGTAGCGGGCTTTATAGTCACGTAAATTAACATTTTTTTCAAAATAGAGATACTAAAATAAAGCCAAAAAAGCGCGAAAAATTTCTTTGTCGAATTAAAAAAATCTGTATTGAATAGTGATTTATAAACACTATTCTACACTAATCTACATTAATATAATAAAGAGGTAACCTTTGTTTGTTTGCATGTAGGAGATAATCTCTGGAACTATTGAACCGATTCCAAAAATTCTTTCACTAATAGAAAGCTATCGATGATATCGTCATCGTGGCGGAAACGCTGCAAGATTTGCAACATATGTTGAATGGCCTAGCTGATTCTTCTCAACGCATTGGTCTTCGGATGAACCTGGATAAAACCAAGGTTATTCAATGAACATGTAAGTCCGGAACCAATTGCAGTTCAAGGCAATATTCTCGAGGTTGTTAAGGAGTGTGTTTACCTCGGGCAAACTATGCAATTGGGTAAAAACAACTTCAAGAAAGAGGCCAACAAAAGAATACAGTTGGGATGGGCAGCGTATGGGAAACTGCGTCAAGTCTTCACATCGCCAATTCCGCAGAGTCTAAAGACCAAAGTCTTCAATCAGTGCGTCCTGCCCGTCATGACATACGGTGCCGAAACATGGACACTCACTGTAGGGCTGGTCCACAAATTTAAAGATGCTCAACGTGCTATGGAAAGGGCTATGCTCGGAGTTTCTCTAAAAGATCGAATTCGAAACGAAGTGCTCCGATAGAGAACCAAAGTTATCGACATAACCCACCGCATTAGCACGCTGAAGTGGCAGTGGGCCGGCCATATAACCCGAAGAACCGATAACCGTTGGGGTACACGAGTTCTTGAGTGGAGACCACGGATCGGCAAACGTAGCGTGGGACGTCCTCAGACTCGGTGGAGCGATGATCTTCGCAAGGCGACTGGCAAGAGCTGGATGAGAGTGGCCGAGGATCGTGCTCAGTGGCGTGCCATGGGAGAGGCCTATGTCCAGCAGTGGACGAACATAGGCTGATGATGATGATGATGATGATGAATAGAAAGCTAAACTATCCCTGACGTACATCAGGTATTAATTCCACGCGAACGAAACCACGGGTATCAGCTAGTCCATGCATATATTAAATTGTAACTGACCGACAGTGTCTCTACATAAGAGATATGTAAGAAAAATTAAAATTACAGGTAATTATAGAAGCAATTGACGGTAAAACCATTATCTTTAGAATTTTTGTCAGTTTGTCTATCTTAATGTTTGTCCATGCATCATGAAAACATTGCTGCGCGAATTTGGATGCGGAATTTACACTTGTATTGCTCAAGATCTAATATATTTTGTAAAACGTAGAATATGAAGTGGGTCACCTGACGGTAAGTGATCACCACCCCCTATAGGCCCCTGCGTCACTAGAAGGACTAGCTCAACTTGGCGGTAGCACTACCACACCCCACTTGTAACTGACCGCCATCAATGACATTTCAACGTTACATTTTTTATTGCTTTCTTGATAGTGCAGTGTTTAAGTTATCGCCAGTGTGTATATATTGCCTGTGTAATATATTGCAATTATTTTCACTAGTTGCTAGTGGGTTCATTAGTTGCTGTTGGTTGCAGTACGAATAGGCCGGTGCGGTACCATACTCTCACAGATTTTTTTTATGAAATAGGAAGGGAAACTAGCATGTGGATCACATGATGGTAAGTGATCACCACCGCCTTTAGACACCCGCAAAACCAAGAAGATTCCAGATGCGTTGGCAATCCAGAGGGCTAAGATGGAATACCTCATGTGCCAGTAATTGCACCGGCTGTCTTGCTCTCCACGCTGGAACATGACAGTGCAAGCACTGCTGCGATTAGCGAGCAAGATGGTGGTAGCGGACGAACCTTGCACAAGGTCCTACCACTCGCCATATGGGCGTGAAGTAATAGTATTGCTTAGTACTGCTGTGTGTTCCAATTTGTTAACTTAAAACTGCGTTTCGTTCAGTGAGCGACCACTGTGAGCGACAAGATTTGGAGACCCAGGGGAGAGCGCGGGACTTTAAGTCGGCAATGGATCAACGACTCTCCTTGCGTTGCTGGTTTTATTGTTTACGAGTTTTTATCCGCGGCTTCTAATACAAATACAAATAATTTATGTCGGACTTTCAAGCCATAGTTAGTATATATAGAGGCTTTTTAGTAGGGTTAGCGTGTAACAGAGTGGTTTTATCAAAATTGCCGGGGTACGGCGGCAGGCGGCGCGTGCAGCCGCACGCAGCGCTCCAGCAGCATCGAGTCCCAGCGCTGCGCAAGCAACCTCAGAATGATGTTTCAGCTGCAACAGCAGCGTCTGAGGAATGATGCACATCGCTTCCTCATAATCGCAAAGACGCCGTCTGTATAAGCCTCGGCAAACATCATGGAGGCGCTACAATATCGCGGCAATCCAAACAGCACCTTGAATGCGTTATTATACTTTACGCGAAATGCGCTATATGCCCGCTGCGTAAAGCTATTCCACAGACCCCACGTGTAGAATGTGTAGCGACTCTATCGCCATCTATTGCTGAATAGATGAAACCAACTGACATGCGCTACTTCACGCTAACGAAGTTTCGTAACACGGACGCATATATACAACTTCCAACTTTCATCCTTCGGACTTCGGTCCCCAGGCATAACACCCGCCTGGAGAGAGGTCTCTCTATTGTGGCTACCCTCCGCAAATGTTTGATAATAAGCTTTTAAAGAGACATCACTTCCTTACTACGACGTGCAAATCTGCGGGCCAACATGTTACAGTGGACACATAGCGCCCGACGCTCCCGCTCGATGTCTTCCACATCAGACATCGTCTTAGTGACCCAGTGGCCCAGGTACTTAAATTTGACAATCCTCTTTAACTGGCTCCCACAAATCGTGACAGGCTGCATCTTGTACGCTTTCCTACCCGTTTTAAATTGCATGGGGTCACTTTTAGATGCATTTGTATTCGAGCCCATGGGTCTCGCAAAGGCGTAACAAGTTTTATTCTAGGACTATCTGTCTGGCGAATTCCATCTAAATCTCCAGTCATTAATGGGTGATGGACGAACAAACATCCAAATATCCAGACATTATTACATTCGCGATGACTGCCTGCCAGAATATGACCGGGAAGGTTTATAGTTTGGGTAGACCCCCAATACTTGCAGAGCTATTGAACCCTACTCCCTGGTGACGGCTGCGTCTGCTTGTGTTCCTATGGCTTGGGTTAGAATTAAATTATGGTAAGGCCTTTACGTGTTAGCTTCGGCTGCACGCACGCCTCCCAAAGGTACGGGTCACTGTTGTCTCATGAATGGGATATATAATTATAATTATAATGTTATCCTGCAATCGTGTTCCACAGCTGAGCAACAGCCTCTCCCTCGGATTTCCAGTTCCCTTTATTTTTAGCAATCTTTGGCCAGTCAATTGAAAATGCGCCCAGATCATCCCGCTGTCTTCGGCTGGGCCTGCCCCGTCACCAACTACCATCTTGCGACACCCACTGGGTGGCAATGTACAAATAACAATAAATATCTTAAATTAGAATAACTGCGTGCTGTAGTTTTGCACGTAAAAAACTGTTTTGGCTACTTATGCTTTTACTACAGTGCATAGAGTTTCCCCTGCGCCCGCACCGCCCGCTCGGACGTCAGCCCGCATCACTTTCGCATAAATACCAGTTCTTGCCAGTCAGTATCGAATTTAGCAAGTGAATGTTCAGTTTTGCATTTCTAAAACTTAAAAAAACCATCTTGACCCTCTTGGCAACGCATCTGCAATCTCTTTGGTGTTGCTGGTGTCTATAGGCGGTGGTGATCACTTATTATCAGGTAGCCCACTTGCTTGTTTGTCTTCCTATTTTTATTAAAAAAAAGTACATTATCGCGTTAAAGTTCCGAAAAACGTATTATTTCTACATATATGGTTTTTTAATTGTATCAAAAATTTCAGTTCAGTCTTTGAAGAAAAATGGCTACACGAGTATGTTCCTCAATCGTGTCCAAATTCTATGAAGGAAAGTCAGTGTTCATCACTGGAGGGACAGGTTTTGTGGGTAAGGTACGTATCTAAATGTATACTAGCTGTTGCCCGCGTCTTCGTCTGCGTAGTATTAGTTTATCGCCGTCCCGCGGGAACTTACCTAGCATTTTTATGCAACAAAATGGCCTCTGTGTTAATCCAGAGTAAAAACTATATCCACTGCTTTCAAATCCCTTGAGCCCGTTTGGCGGGAAGAAGTAACAAATATCTATGTCCCAAAAACATTCAGCTTTATAATATTAGTAGGAAGTACGATGTATACAAACACTTCTATGTTAAACAAGACACGCAGATCTGACCAGGAACATTGTGCCACTGAGTTATGCTACATATAGCACCACTCATTTTGTCGTTTGTGCGCAGTGTCAAAAGCTGAAAAAAAAATCTAAACATACTAACCTAGTTCTAAGGCATAACACTATTGTTATGCCTTAGAACTAGGTTAGTATGTTTAGATTTTTTTTTCAGCTTTTACAACAATTATGACTGGTTTAGAGGGTGGAAAACGTTGTCGCCGTTTGTATTGAGAGCGCTGGATACACATAGTCTTAAGAAAGATTTTATGTCCAATGGACTGAACATGGCAGCCATTTATGATCTTAATGCACCACATCCTCTCAAACACTTTAAGAGTCGGTTTTTGCAAAAAACTGGATCAAATTACCTTGCCACTCCGCCGAAAATTAGGTTGCACAGTTGGCTTTGCGGAGTAGCAAGGTATTATAATTTGTCCCAGTTTGTTGATATGGACCTCCGCAAAGTAACGCCTGCATCTGTTAATTATTCAATTTTGTATTTCTTTTTTTTAAGGTTTTAATAGAGAAGCTGCTGTATAGATGTACAGATATAGATAAAGTTTATATATTGATTCGGAAAAATGCTCAGCACAATGAAAAGCAGCGTATTGAAGTACTTCTTCAAAGTCGGGTAAATACATCCAATCAATAATTTATTTAAACTTCGTTCGCGTGGAATTAGTAGCCTATGTTAATCAGGGATGGTGTAGGATGGTGTACCTTTCTACCAGTCAAAGAATTTTTGCAATCGCTTCAGTAGTTCCAGAGATTACCTCCTACATAAAAGCAAACAAAGTTTACCTCTTTATTAGTGTAGATAGATAGTGTAGATGAAGATAATGTAGATGTAGATAGTGTGGATGTAGATGATAGAAAGAAAATACATTTGTTCATACACGTGTGATATTTGTAGGCATTTACAAGACTCAGAGCAGAGAGACCAGAAGCCTTGGGGAAGATCGTCCCTATTGCTGGAGACCTGACGCTGCCAAACCTCGGCATCAAGCCTCAAGACGAAGATACTCTACTAGAAAAGGTATACACAAATGAAAACATTTACGTAAGAAGCAGCAAAAATTTTATGGAGGGGAGAATTAGGTGAGTCGACACACAAGTAAGTTGATACAACGTTTATAATATCGACAACAGAACTGATGGCATTAGAAATCTGGCAGCAACGCCGTGTGTGTGTGATGTTACTGTAGGTACAAGAGTTCTGGCAACAAGGCTGTGTGTGTGAGAGTGACGTTTGATTAATATCTATGTATTTACATAATAATATGTCGATTTCACTTTGAGTATTTAACATTGAGATGCCAAGCCGTATTATCACCTAACAATTTTTTCTGCCAATTTTAGCGGGGGGAGACGGGTCTAGTGTTGCCAGATGGCTGGGAAATTCGGGATTGTCCTGGAATTACGTGTCTTGTCCCGTGCCCAGGAATTACACTTTATAGTCCTGGACTTCGAGTGTTACTATATTTTCAGAGTTCCTTACCTCAAAAGGAAAAATCCGAAAACTGTAAACAGTATCGGAAGTCTCCAGATGAGATATCCGAATAAAATCACAACATGCTGTCAGCAACACTGCCACGAATGCCATGATGTCAAATTTTGAAATGTTTACGTTATGTCTGTCAAAAAGCTTATTCATTTAAAATGTTTTTGGTGTTGTAAATAATAAATTAATTGTGAAGAAAATTATTTAAGTGTGATAAAAAAATCCGTCTTTAGTGAACTTTGAAGTTTTTGATAGCCGTTTGAAGGTAAATACAGCATGATTAACCATTTTTGCAGAGATCGCTTTAGATAGACTAAAGCAAAATGACACACGATATCGCGGCGAACTGGTTTTTATAAACCGTTATGATTTAATTCACGGTTTTAGGTCATATGCATTGGCAGAGGGGAATGCGTGCCTTGCGAGGTCCTGTGGCTAAATTGTCTAAGCCATTTCATTGGCACGCGCTGCAGCCGTTAACGGCTTGACGGATTTTGACGTGCAAGGTGTCGTTGGATTTGTCTTGATGGAAGAAGTGACATGGCTATATAACATTAAATATGGTAATATGGGTGGTATGGTGGTGGATCGTGTAGTTTTAGTGTTTAGTGGTGGTGGTGTGTAGTTGAGTCTGTGTGATATATGTTGTTTCGTGTGGAAGCGGAGGAGGGTGGGTTTTTGCATGAACATATATGTGTCGCACAGACGCAGCTATTTTGCACGAGCCCGGCACTGGTTTCGCGGAGTAGCAAGGTAATTTGTTCCAGTTTATTAAATATGGTTTCCGCGAAGCGAAAAAGTGGGGGGGGGGGCTATTTTTTAAAAGTTTTTCCAGCAATATGGGTATCAAATGAAAGCTAATGTATAGCCGGTTCTAAATGCATATATACCTTAAAACACTTTTATGCCACCGTTTCCGCAGAAAATATATAGCCTTACAAAAAACTTGGTTTAATGTACCGAACTGTCCTACTCGTTCCGTACTAAAACGAAAAAGTTTGTAATAAACTAAAGTGTTTATAAAAACGAAAACCCGCCTGCGTAAAACATAAAAACTAAAAAAGGGAAAAACGAGTTTCACGATCCGAAAAAAGTTTGGGTAAAGTAGAAAGAAACACCTCCAAACCTTTTTAAATATGTCTTAAATTTAATAAAGGTATTGCAGGCGGGGACAATCAAAGTGTGCTCGGTGGTTTATTAATTATTGTTTGTCCCAAGAACGCATTGATTTTATAATACGTCCAAAAAATCACTGTCTTGTTGACAATACAAAGATATGAAATTTATAGAGTAAGGAAGTACAGTCCGTGGACCTTACTCATGTGCCGCCGCGGCCGTGGCTCGACGATGACTTAAGTTCCGAGGTCCGAGAGATAGTGGAGAGATTAGAGAGATCCAAGATAAACGGATCCGTTAATCTTACCGTAGTCTAATGCAAATATGTAAAGTTCGTAGGTTTGTTCTAGGTAGGCGTTGTGTTCAATGTAGCGGCTTCCACCAACTTCACTGATCCATTGCGACAAATCTTTGCATTGAACGTGGAGGGCACTGATAAAGTGCTGGACATCGGAAGACGGATGAAGAGGCTTGAGGTAACTTTATCACTATGTTATGAATTAATTAATTATTATAGAATTTAACGGGATACAACACAATAGAATAACTCATTATTAATCACCACAAAACAGCATGAAAAAGGTAAAAATTAATCAAAATACATAACTTTATCATTAAATCTCTTCTCTACTATCTCTTTATGTTAATGATAGTATATGTTATATTAAACTACTATCATTAAATATAACATACTATCATTAACATAAAGAGATAAATATCAATAAAAATAAAGGAGAGAAATAAGATTTTTCTGTATTTGACTTCGAACATCTTAACGCTAAACTACGCGACAGCGATGAAGACTGAATCGGTATACAGATATTATAGCGCAAGCACTGCGTTGAGCACAAAGCACAACATCACACCCCGTGGCCGTAACATGACCGGTCAAGTTTAGTTTATCAGAGTTTATCTTTATGTACGTCCCTTTTTTATGACACTAATTTAACAGAGACGTCAGGAGGGACATAATAAACCCAGGCCAGTCATGTTAAAGCCACTTATTCACAGTTCAATTAATTTCAGGGATTCGTTCATTTTTCGACGGCTTTCTGCAATTACAACAGGCAAGTGGTAGAAGAGGTGGTTTATCCTCCACCAGCCAGAATAGTGGATGTGTACAAGTTCCTAGACCACGAAGGAAATAGAAAAGCGTTGAAAAAACTATTGAGTAAGTTGATAAAAAATTTCTAGAACACCATTCTGAAGTAGTAACTTGCTACTGCATTTTGTACGGCGAGTCAGAGATCCGGAGGCTCCCCTATGTCACATGACCGCCCCAGGTTTGATTTATCCTAACCTGCGTCTCTGTCTGATAAGTGTCATAAGAAAGTGACGCATATAGAAATAAACTCAGATAAAAGATAAACTAAACTTGGTCGGTCACTGGAGGCTGATCTAAAGGAAGGCAAACAGAATCTTGGAATCGTTGGTGCCCATAGGCGGTGGCAGCGGTCAACACTTTCCAGCAGGTGAATTCTTATATTTCCATTAAAAAGCATCTAAATTTTGCATTAACATTAACAAAGTTCTCAATTATATGGAGTTTATAACGTCAAACAGGACTTTATCGCGATAAAATCTTTGTTAATTTATCTCGACGTTTCGCCAGTGTTACAACGGCCGCGGTCAGGAGTAGAGTGGAGTAAAGGGTATTGTGTGTTGATTTGCTGTTTATTGAAGTTCCGTTTGATCTTATAAATATGTGTGACAATAGCGAAAGTTCAAAACACGGTTACGGTTCAAGACACGGAGTTTATCCTTGCAGCCAGGTTAATAGATGAAACCGTTTGTTACAGATGGTTACCCAAATACGTACCCATTCACGAAAGCGTTAGCAGAGACGTTAGTCGTGGAAAAGCGCGGGAACATGCCCACAGTCATCCTCAGGCCGTCTATTGGTACGGTTTGTCCACTTCCAAACGCCAATATAGCCCGAAATGCCGAAACGCATGCCAACTACTTCCACAAAAATGTGTAAGCTACAGCCACGAGTATTACAGGCTTATGGCTGAGTCTGGTCAGTGATAGATCGCCCTGCATGTTATTGGGTGGTATGCTTGATGGAGACTAATAATTTGCCACTAACGTTACGTTCAGTTCCACCCCAAGAAACTTACTGACCCTTAATACGGGATATGGTCTCTTAAATTGTGGCCAAATTTAAGAGACCATTTACACGGAGCGAATTGTCGTATGCTAGTTGCACTACATTGCTAACTCAACCAAGCGATCGATCGCGTCCTACCTCGGTAGCCCGCAATGTAATGCAACTCGCATGCGAGAACTCGTACCATGTAAATGGCCCTTAAATGATAGACGCAATCGCAACACAAAGAAAAGTCTTGGTCAACTGTGTGGAGTTGAACCTCGGTATTTCGTGCCACGCTCGTGCTGATTAAGCATCGAGCCAGACACTGGATTCTTTACTGTGGTTTAGTAAACCAACCAAATAGATACATTTTCAGGTTAACGCATTCAACTGGGTTTCTTTGTGGTAATCTTCAGGTGACGAAGTGATAGTACCCCTTTTTATTCAACTTTGTAACTGGAACTTCATTGTTTTTAAGACTAATGTTATGCTGATAATAATCGTGTTTAAAAAAACAAGACTTTCCTATAAAATTATTTATCTACACACATATCATAAAGGCTAAATAACGCGTTCAAAAACCCTAGGAAATGACCAGCATTATTACAACCAATGTTATTATAAGAATTTTCTTGTCTGTGGTAGTAGGTAAATCTGTTCTTTATTGGTCATCACATTACCGATATCTCGTGACTGCTCGTGACGTTATGACTTTAAATTTGGAACAGCTGTCAAAATTCAAGTTGGTCTCTATTCTAGTATCCACAGATATTAAAACAGTTATCGATACGAAACGTCTACTCAGTATGTTTTTTTAATTTAAACGCACGACATTTGATCTCGAGTGATATGACAATAGGGACTATATTCGTTCGTCTATGGTTTAAAAAAAACGTTCGTCTTGACGGATAGATCGAATCACAGAGTACCTTTTTAATATACATGGCGGCCATTAGTTGTCATTCGTTTTTGGTTTTTTGCTGTTACGGTTTTTTGCAGTTATGATATGTGTGTAGATAAAGTAATGTATGCAACTGTATATAATTAGGCCTTAAAACACTCGTGTGATCCTATTATGAAACTCGCTGACGCTCGTTTCATAAAACCACACTCGTGTTTTAAGGCCTCTCATTATATAGCAGTTGCATAAAATACTATTAAAAACTGATTTTAATTACGCAGTGATGCCTTCGTTAGCGGAACCAATGGAGGGATGGGTGGACGATTGGCAGGGTGCTGTTGGTCTGCTGATGGCTGCCTCCAAGGGGAGAATCAAGACCATAGTAGGAGCGGACCATTATATCACAGACCTCATACCGGTTGACTATGTCGCCAATATGGCTGTCATTGCCGCTACAAAGTGTATCACGTTAGTAAATATAGCAAGTGCTGTGGCCTAACATGACCGGCCGAGCTTTAAATTATCCTTCCCCGCATCGCTGTTGCACTAGGGTCATGAGAACGCACATAGAAAAAAACTCAGATGAACTAAACTTGGCTGGTCATATTAAGTCCAAAGATAGGTTGTAACAAACCCTTTTAACAATGGTGTTATTGATTGAAGTTTTATAAGGGGCAATCAGTACATGAAATCGTGATGTCACGTGCTCATTGCGCCGCCGCTCACTAGTATAATATTAATATTGAGTTAAAACGAAAAGTTGTACCAAAAGAACACCAGTTTTGTAACTGTTTTGTAACGATTAATATCAGTTTAGTAATGAGAACGTGACGAAACTGATTCAAATCCTTGCAAACCCGTGACGAAACTGATATTAATTATTTTAGTAACGGTACGAAGTTTTTTATTTGACTCGGGTGTATTTTAATTTTCTGGTAATTAAGGAATACTAATATCAATATCATTATTGCTTTAGCTCCAAAGTAGCAGTTTACAATTGCTCTACCAGTGCAGTGAACCCGTTGACTTGCAAAGAAACAGCCACTTATTTTATTGGAGAGGCTGTAAAAAATGGATTAAGTAAGTTTTAAAATAGCGTCATCCTCGCTTTATCCTGTTTTTAAAATTGGTACGCTTTCGACGATATTACCAGAAAAGCGGATGCACGCGACTTCGTTCGGATGAAATTAGTAACCTGTGTCTGTCAGGGATAGTGTAGTTTTATATTAGTGAAAGAATTTATGGAATCGGTTCTGTAGTTCCAGAGATTACCCCTCCAGATTTAGTATTAGTGTTGATGTAGACTAGTTTAAATGTAGATGTAGATTTATCAGGTCTGGTGGTCAGTGGTCCTATTATAACCGGCCGATTTCAGTTCATCTCTATGCCCCTTACCTATAACACTAGTTTGACTGAGACGCTAATAGGGCTCGAATTGTCGTGAATTAGATTCGTTACAATACACGCGATATTAAGGGGACGAATTGTTTTTAAAATAGTTAAAATTTTAGATGATGTGAGCCATCCCCATGTAACCTTCTGCAAGAACGCAAGTATAGTGGATGTTTTTGCTTTCCTGGAACTGACGGGGCCGGCTTACTGTCTGGATCTTGTGCGAGTTTTACGAAATCAAAAACCCAGGTGTAACTTTGTTATATTTTTATCTTTACATTTCTTCTTCTTCTTCTTCTTCTTTGACCTTTGTCTACCCACTGCTGAGTATAGGTCTCACTCAATTTCCTTCATGTTGTGCGGTCGTGTATTTTCCGCACCCAAGTCTCTCCCTGCCACTCATGACCTGTCTGTCCATTTTTCGGGCTGCCTTCCCACATATTTCAGGCCGTGGTCTCCGGGACTCCAACATCTTCTTTTCTCATCTTCTATAAGACCTGCGTCACATGTGGCACCCGATTCCACTTTCTTTTGGCTTTTATCTTTAAATAAAACATAATAAAAGAAAGTCGTTATCATTTCCTATCTGTACTCATCGTATCTACAGCCGCTTACCCACTCCTTCTAAACCACACAACCGATTTTGATACAGTTTTCACTGAAACGTAGATATTACTATGGAAGGTTTTTATGCCATTACATCCTGATTGCACCCATGCTAAGCCAGGGCTAGTCGCTAGTAATGTATTTACCTAAATGTCTCCCTTTTTTCGTAAATTTTAAATATTTACCTAGGGGTTAATTTTTTCGATCATATTACATTACAGGTATGTAAAGGGGGCTGCACTGCTGACGAAACTGCGGAAGCTCATGCAGCCCTTTATAGCAAGAAGCTGGCAATTCCGTAGCGAGCGTGCGCAAGCGTTGGCGCGCTCGCTGTCCCCCGCCGACCGCCGCCTCTTCCCCTGCCACCCCGCGGACATCCGCTGGGAGTCATACCTAGCCGCGTGCTACAGGGGGGTTGAGCGCTATTTGATAAACAAGAAGTCAATTTAATACTGAGTAAATTAATGATTTTGCATATTTTTCTCCTTTTGATTTGTTTTTGAAAATTAATTAGGTAACAATTACATTTCTGGTTTGCTAAAATCACTGATCCGTTGGCTCCAAGTCCCCTCCCCCGTGCTCAGTGGACCTCTGGGTTTCGAACTCAACAAGTAACAAGCTACTATTTCATGACAGTATTTTGTGAGAGTATGCAACGGTAATGCAACCAGTTACTAATTATAGTAACCGACACCCTCCCTCCGATACACCATCACTATGAGTCCTGTCGTGGTCCCGCTAGAAGGTCACGTTGGTGACGCCCCTGTAGCGAATGCTTTGGTGATCTCACGGCGTCCGATGAAGTCAGATAGCTGGGTAACCGAGGAAGTTTTCAGTTTAGATAGGCCCCCGTTGGGGCAGAAAGCCACACATTCGAGGGTCCAATATCCATAAATATTTCTTACACTGTAATTTTTTGGTTAAGTTTCAATGTTGCTTGTGTCGTCATTGTTTTAGCCTTAGTTTAGTATAGATAATCCCGAGGATGTAACTGAAAACCAGCGTCTCGTTTACCGACGCAGTCTACTGAGTGAGGCGCTTTTTGATTCTATTTAACACTTATGTATTTGTTACAATTATACTCTCTGTGTAATATGTCTGTGTTTGTGTTGATAATCTTAAATAAATGTTTTTCTATCTTTATTTCTTTCTAAATATATCTTTGGTGCGTCTATATCTAAATATTATATCTTGACACCTCAAGATCACGATCAAATTTAGCAAAAAGGTTGCTTGTCACTTGTCAATCAGTGTACAAGTTAATTGACAGTATCTACTTCACTTAGAACCATTAACTTGCGTGTTAGTTTTTTGTTTACCTAAAACGAAGAAAGTAAATAGTTATAAATACGATTTACACGAGTACCAGTATTTTCTTACCTTGACGTGGTATGTTTACTAAAATTACAGCCATCCTGATAATACAGTAACGGTTTCAGCCCTAGATAGTGAGAATAGCACTAAGATTTATTTCATCCTTGAATTTGAGAAACATGTCTGGGGAAGAGCCTCCGACTCACAGAAAACAACAGTCTTGCTGTCACCACAACACCGTTGCTATCACCACATCTTTGTATAAATAAGCAGTGAAAATACTTTATTTTGCTGCCGACACAGCAGATCTCCCATCAGGGTCGGCCACGCACGAGTGATATCTCTGTGGCCCTAACATGATCGGCCCAGGTTTAACTAATCCCTCCTTGCGTCTCTGTCGAACTAGTGTCATAAGAAAGTGACCCACATAGAGATAAGCTAAAATTGGCCGGTCATATTAGAACCACTGATGTTACAAGCAAGCAGGCTGCCCTAATTAGTTATCATCCGGTGAGCCGACGCTTGTTTTCCAACTACTTTGTATAAGAAACAAAGCCTCACGAGATTACGTTATTTTGACGGAAAAGAAACGCTAAAGAAACTCAGTCAGTGTAAACTATTAGGTAACCGTACCAATGCTTGACAGGCGTCGGACAAGGTGAGTGTATCGATTTTTGCAAGGCCGGCAACGCGCTAGCAGTTCTAATGGTGCTGTAGGTGTCCATGGACGGCGGTGATCACTTAACATCAGGTGAACCACTTGCCCGTTTGTCGGTTTTAATATAAAAAAAAACATTGTTCGACGATCTGTATGGCACAGTGTCACATGTGTCTGCTTACTGTGCAAGAGGTCCCGAGTTCAAATCCTGGTATGGGCAAATATTTGTGTGACGAATACGAATGTTTGTACCTGAGTCATGGATGTTATATGTATTTAAGTATATATTTATCTATATATGTATGTTTATCCGTTGTCTAGTATCCATAGTACAAGCTTTGCTTAGTTTGGGACTAGGTCAATTGGTGTAAATTATCCCGAAATATATATTTTATTTTATTTATTTATTTTTACCTTTATTGGCAGGCATCATTGTCTCTCGTTTTTTTACGTGTTTCTATAATCTTCTCGTAAATTATTTATTAGGCCACTTTCTAGGGCTGTTTGTTACCTAACTGTTAATTCATGACTGACTGACATACATTTTCATTAAATTTTGATTTTATTTATTATCGCTTATTAGTTTGTTATTGTGAAATAAGGATGATTATAAATGCAGTTTTTTTTATTGCTGTATGTTTATCATCTATTAATCAAGTTAATTGATTAATAAATTGGTGACGTCATTAAAAAGGAAATTACAAGAAATTGGAACATTGGGGTTCTTTTGTATAATAAGCACATTTATAGATTTTTTTAAAGTTTGCCTTCAATGGGTTTTTAAGGAAAAATGGACTAATCTGTATGTAATGGACTAATTTGGTGTTAAAAGTCGTGTGAATTGGAAATTAGGCAAAGCGAAGTACATTACTGCCTTTATTTTATTTATTTGGAGAACAAATCGTCATCAGATATGATCAGATAAAAAATAACACGAATTAAAAATAATACTACATAGATTAATAGAAGATGAACGGTCATTATTTTACAATCTAGATAGAATGTGAAGTATCATAATTATTCAAAAAAGCAATGTGAATCAAACACAATCTAAGTTGACTAATGCCAAGCGGCAAACTTTATGTAGAAAATTTTACAGTATTTTTAATTGTAATTTTCATTTATACTTATTGTATAATAAAGAATATTGCACCATTAGCATTGGCAGCTATTTAGGTAAGATTTTTATCTGTACTTAATTTTAATTTATATTTAGTTTAGTTTTGTCCTTACTTTATATTTTATTATTTATCGTTAGTTTAGTTTTATTGATTTTTTAGTTTGC
The DNA here is from genome assembly GCA_963691745.1 of Ditula angustiorana. Classification (NCBI taxonomy): domain Eukaryota; kingdom Metazoa; phylum Arthropoda; class Insecta; order Lepidoptera; family Tortricidae; genus Ditula; species Ditula angustiorana. The sequence continues at coordinate 14,380,604 of OY829481.1, read as the reverse complement.
CCATTGTAGTTACTAAGTCATCAAAATTAAATCATAAGCAAACAAACTTTAAAACTAACTAAACTAAACTGTTGTTATGAAATAAATAAATATCTTTTCCATAAAGAATATACACACATACATACTACAGTATGACTAGATAGTATCTTACAAAATGATATGTTTTTTAATGATTAAGTTGTATACTGATAGCGATGATTAGATATACCTACGAGTATTTATATATTTATGTATAGGCACCTAATTATAAATCGTTGTGATGTAAGACAATAACAGATTTGCATTAAAACCACGAGATTGCCCTTTTTATTATTATTTACTTCATTACTAATAGGTAATAAAAACTAATAGGTAATATAATCACGACTTACAACTATAGTCTTCCAGTCTTGGTTCCAACCTTAAAGAGGTAGGTATGTCAGTCAGTATTCCATACCCAGTCTGATAAACGTAGCTATTCCAAAACGTTGACAACGAACGAAGTGATCCTATAAAGGTTATTTTTTCTTTTTGATGTCGGAACCCTAATAAGAAGACAGTTAATTAATTAGACGCTTTTTTTTTCCAAAATATTTTGAGTTTTTAAAATCTTATTGCTTACTTCATAATAATTTCCGTTTTAGGAGAACGAACAATCTTAAAGTTCGTATTGAGTTTTCTTACTTTATAATGTTTTGATCACACGTACCTTTTGATACATAATATAATTCCTGTTAATGTTTGTTTAGTAAAATGTCTACGCGGGCATGCACTTCGACCATATCAAAGTTCTATGAAGGAAAGTCTGTGTTTATCACTGGAGGGACAGGTTTTGTGGGTAAGGTACGTACACAGACGATAACTATTCGAAAGTCTAATTTCAAACTTCTGAAGTTCACCAAAGTAACATATTATGTCAGGTGACAACGACAATTCAGAGAACATTGACATAACGCAACACAAAAATGAGTTTGCCATGTATGTCCAGTTGTCGTTGTCACATGTCATCTGTCAGCTTGGTGATTTAGGGGCCTGTTAAGTGTCAGTCCATGCATTTGTTTTGATTTTAGGTTTTAATAGAGAAGCTGCTATACAGTTGCACAGATATTGATAAGGTTTATGTATTGATTCGAAAAACTGCCAAACACAATGTAAGACAGCGTTTGGAAGGACTTCTTCAAAATCCGGTAAGTAAATACACACCACATAAAGTTGTAGGAACATACAAAATTACAATTAAATAAATGACTTTTATGACCTAACAGCAATGAATACTCCTGCTCATTAGCACTTACATTACATTATTCTGCTCACTTACATTATTTCTAGGCATTTACAAGACTCAGAGCTGAGAGACCAGAAGCCTTGGGGAAGATCGTCCCTGTTGCTGGAGACCTGACGCTGCCAAACCTCGGCATCAAGCCTCAAGACGAAGATACTCTACTGGAAAAGGTAAAACCAAATGAAAACATAAATTAGGAAGGAAAACCAGCAAATGGGTCACCTGATGGTAAGTGATCACTTAGGAGATCGCAGGTGCGTTGGCAAACCAACCAGGTGAATCAGAAATTTTACCAGTTGCCTCTCCATGTCAGAACACAACAGTGTAAACTCTGCTGCTTGGCGGCTAGATTAGCTAGTAAGATGGTGGTAGCGATCCAAGTGGACCTTGTACAGGGTCTGACACCTGCAAATATGGAGAATAGAAAGAACGAAATAGAACTAGCCATGCAAAGTGTAGAAATGACAGAACAATTGTTCATTATACTCCAAAAATCACACGGTCCTAGGTCTTTTTCTATCGGAGCTAAAATTGTTCTGATTGCCGTATCAAATATGATTTGAAAAACCACAAAGACTGTTAAATTCTAAGTGTTCAAGTACTGCGGTTTCCTTATGGATTCCTTTGGGAGGAAAAACAGTGCTTGGATCGGTACATTATGGGCATCGGTCAATCAGTCCCTATCCTTTATGGTGGCCTTATCATTGGATGATGGCTCAAAACGTGGCAGAGGGAGGAGGACAGGGTCATATGGTCCAAAACGAACAATATCGCACAACTAACATTAGCACAAGCCTCGTGCTACCATTAAAGAAAAAAAGAAGGAAGAATAAATAGGTCCTGGGTTTGTTCTAGGTAGCAGTTGTGTTCAATGTAGCGGCGTCAATCGACTTCCTTAAATCTGTACGAGTCAACTTCACATTAAACGTGGAGGGCACTGAGAAAGTTCTGGACCTCGGACGACGGATGAAGAGATTAGAAGTAAGTCAGTCATTATCGTGTATCTATCGTCATCAATTTGCTGAACGTTATCCGCGTCATGTGAGAGGAGACGTGTACTGGCAATGGGAATGTTCATTGTTCAGTCGCCATCAAATATGTTAGCGGGGAAAGTTGCTCTAAAACATGTAAACACGACTCGATTGTCAAAAGCCTTCGGTCGTGTTCAGGTATTATTGAACACCTTGCTCGCTCCGATATACTGGTATTTGATGGCGACTGTTCCACGAGCAAACGAGGGTCTGCTGATTTGTAACACAGGACGTCCTCTGTTGTGATTCTTCTTCGCTTTTGGTATAATAAGCAAACAGACATTGTCATTATAAACTCCTAACTCATTGCGTAGTACATTTAATGAAGTGACCACAATGACTTATTTAATGAGTGCAGCTAATGGTTTGGTTTTACTTTGGACATTCATTTCTAGCGGTATGCTTAGTTGCTAATTTTTTACTTTATAGTATTTCTGGCATTGCTCATTCGTAGTTAAATTTGTTCAGGGGTTCGTCCACTTTTCCACAACATTTTGCAATAACAACAGCCGAGTGACAGACGAGATAGTCTACCCTCCACCAGCTACCAGAGAAGCTGTGTACAAGTTTCTTGAAAACGAAGAAGATAGTGAGGCGTTAAAAAAACTTTTAAGTAAGTAATCTTTTGTGTACGTAACTCGGTTTGACTATAACCGTCAGCACCAGCGGCACTAACATGATGACACCGGTTTAGTTTACCACTCTCTGCGTCTCTGTCTTATTAGTATAATGAGAAAGAGACACAGATAAAGATAAATTAAACTTAGTTGGTCATAGAGAATACAAAACAATGTTACGTAACCTAGAACCACCTCGAAGCTAACAGAAGTAACGATCGACGCGCGTTTCGCCTCTGGACCCCAATTCTCGGTTCATGCGAGATGCATCTCATGTGCGAGATCCGTCAAAAAGTGACAGATTTCCAAGGGAATTGACAGTTGTTTTCGTGCGAGATGCATCTCGCATAAACCGAGAATAGCCCCGCTGTCTTGAAACGCGCGTCAATCGTGTTGTTCAGTGTTTAATGGTGGTGGTGTGTGGCTGAGTCTGTGTGATATATGTTGTTTCGTGTGGAAGCAGCTAACTTGCACGAGCACGGCACTGGTTTCGCGGAGTAGCAAGGTAATTTGTTCCAGTTTGTTGAAATGGACCTCCGCAAAGTAACGCCTGAATCTATTAATTATTTAAACCCGTTTGTTATAGATGGCTACTATAACACGTATACGTTCACGAAAGCCCTGGGAGAGACGTTGGTCGTGGAAAAGCGCGAATCGATGCCCACTGCGATCTTTAGGACATCTATTGGTACGATTTGTCTACCTAAATCTACGTATACTCTATCTAAACTATCTACATCGACCTCTACACTAATATAATAAAGAGGTTAACTTCGTTTGTTCATATCGTCACTTGGATGGTAAAACTACTAAAGCGACACGTGAGTCTGTGTCGCTTCAGTAGTTTTACCATCCAAGTGACGATATGTAGGGGGTAATCTCTGGAACTACTGAACCGATTGCAAAAATTCCTTCACTAATAGAAAGCTACACTATCCCTGGCGGACTTAGGCTATTAATTTCACGCGAACGAAGACGCGCGCGTCCGTTAGTATCCTATATTGCCGTACAGGTAACATACCGGGAGTTGATGCGAACGATTCTGATTACACACAAGACTAAACACATACAAAACAAAACCAAAATTTGAAGTTCGAACGAAACTCTCTGGTGTGTACCAGACGCGTACGCGTGTGCGTGACATGCGTGACAATTTGGTTCTTTTTACCCGACTGCTCGAGGCAAAGGAGGGTAATGTGTTTGAACTTGTTTTCACTTCAGTGTTGCCTGCGTTGGCTGAGCCAATGGAAGGGTTCGTGGACAAGCGGCAAGGTATGATTGGCTTGCTCATGGCCAATGCCCAAGGTAGACTGAAGACCTTACAGGGAGATGGGGGCTTCTTAGTAGACATCATACCGGTCGACTACGTCGCCAATATGGCTATTGCTGCCGCTACAGAGTGTGCTGGGTTAGTATTTACAGTTCTTATTGGTGGTAAACTTTATGACGTCCATAAGTGCCCTGTAAGCCTAATCTGAAGAAAGATATTTTGACTTTTGATTATAGTTTATCTCCCTTATTCATAAACGCTTCGTAAACGTTTGTTAGTCAACATGTTTTATGTCTTTATCTGTCATTGTGACGTTTGTCCTCAAATGAAAGGGACAAAACATTTGTTAGCTTAAAAAGATTGTTAACTTTTTATGAATAAGGGGGTATGTTTTTAGGTACTTAAAATAAGGTAGGTAAACAAAATAAGTCACGTGACTCGGCAAATCAACCAATCAAATCAATCTTTTGGGTCTCCACAGATCCAAAACTTGACTTGATTGGTTGATTTGCCGAGTCACGTGACTATTTTGTTTACCTTATTTTAAGTACCTAAAGAAATAAACTATAGGTATTGTGAACCCAGCGCTATTCGTGCAAACATCGAACACGTTTGCTACCCTCTTAATCTTAAGCTGTAGCCCTGTTTTTTCATATTCTGTATAGTTTGAAAAAGTACTCATATATATATATATATGATTAGTTTGAAAATTTTAAAAATTAGAATCAGCTGCGCAAGTTTATTAATTGACTTGTTTACTACACAGGTAAATCTCGCGACTGGCTATTTTTCTATTTTTAAATCATATCAATTGTGTAATTACGTTATAAGTTGATAGTGAATGTCATAAAGGAGAAGTTTATTTTATTCTTTATCGCGCATTAAAAGAAAAGTTTGTATTTTTACTGATAATCTTAAAGTTCCAGCGAAGTAGCAGTTTACAATTGCTGTACTGGTTTAGTGAATCCGTTGAAATTTGGAGAGGCTTTTGCCTATTTTGCCGACGATACTGTGAAAAATGGAATGAGTAAGTATCATTAAATTATCAAAGATAGTATATTTATTTAAATAATGGGCATATTTTGTAGACAAAATAATAAATTTCAAAAGTGGTCAAGTAATTACTTGGTCGACTATACCATAAAAATCTTGACACTGAACCTAAAATACAGATGTGAGATGATCTATAAGTAACCACAATCACAATAGATCCATAAGTATGAAATTTTGCATAAGATTTTCTTACACTTGCACTGCGTAGATGAGAACTAAAAAATGATTTTTGCAAATACGTACTTACTACATCCCCCTACGGAGTACATTTATGTTAGAAAAATATATTTTTATAAAAGTTCGTCAGTCTTAAAATTATGTACATGGGAATTGTGTTTATAGTTCTGTTTATGAATAAAAGTAGCATAAGGGTTTTTGACGGAAAATCATCCACAAAGGGGCAAAATGAGAGACGAAAATTAGTAAGGGATGTGCGTCATTTTTGTAGTTGAAAACGTTGAAATTGTTGTTAGGGCTTCTGAAGAAGTTAAGCCAAAGAAGTTAAGGTTAAACCAAAATTAAGTTCCTAATAAATAAAACACGTTCCGACTAATTAAAGGGTTCGTTTGTAAAAAGAAAACGTCTCAGATCGAACTGCAAGTAAAAGGGATGAACAGGCATGTAGACTTATCTGAAAAAGGGTTGAAAAGTGGAAAGGCATTTGAGAAAAGTCAGATGGTTTCTGTAAAAGGTATTGCCGATGGAAAACCGCAACAGTGTAAGGTTGCATTTATTACGCAGTGTGCCGCGAAAAATCAAAATTTGTGTATTGTATGCGTAGTGAGGAATGTGTTTGTAAAGAACCAATGAGCCGTTTCCACCAGAGCTGTGCTGACCGTGGTGAGGTAAACGAAGCGATTCTATTGGTTCTTACAAACACATCCCTCGCTATGCATCCTTGCACATCTCTGGTGGAAAAGCAGCCTAAATGCGACGTTACAACAGCACACGGCTAATAGCTATTTTAATAATACTCATATTTCAGATGGCGGGTCCCATCCCTCTGTCACCTTCTTCAAAAACGCAAGTATGGTGGCAGCGTTCGCTTTCCTTACACAGACCGGACCGGCTTATTTTCTTGATTTCTTGCAAGTTATAAGAAAACAAAAACCCAGGTAAGTGTTAAATCTGAAGATTTAAAAGTGGGCGTGTCACGTTGCGCCATCTATCGTGAACGACATGTAACACATATGCAAGCGGTAAAGGTTTTGGCACTAAACGGGTCTTGGTGGTACAGTAACAGTTCGCATTATCTGATCATTCTTACAGTGAGATGCAGGTTGTAAGTGGTTCTGAACACTCTGTTAACGCCACAGATTTCTTTTTTAACCAACTTCTAAAAAGGGAGGAGTTTCACGTGTATGTTTCCAAACCCACCCAAAGACTCCAAAGTTGTCCCATTGTCATCAGGTTACGATCTGATGATGGGATCTCGGAGAAATCGAGGTAACTCCTCAAATATTACATCCATACTTATAGCGATTTTGGTATTTTGACAGCAACATGTGCTTTTGTTTTCGAAATACGTCATTTGGTGAAGTGGAACTGATGATGAAGACCACAGATACCAACCGGAACTATTCAATAATAAGTAATTCACGGGTGGCGATTCGCGCGGTTATTTATATAGTTGTTAAGCAATTTACGCTCGTCGCAATATAAATGGTGAAGTGGAGCTGATGGTGAAGTACTAGGAGAACTCCTCAATAATTAACGTCCCTGCATTGCGAAAAGCTATATTTTGTAAAAGATGGTGTACAATTGACATTAGGCTATTATTGCAACTTAGGTAAACAACCCGACACACTTAAAAAACACCCAAAAAACTAAAAACCAAAAATAATCCGTTAAGTACCTGCCATCTAAATCCGATTTTGGGTCAAATCAAAATCAAATTTTTAAAAACCAGTCTAACAACGAGTTAAAAGGAGACAAATTGTTTATTTCATTTCACAGGTACGTAAAGGAGCTGGCATCGCTTAGAACTTTGCGAAAGGCCTTGCAGCCTATCCTCTCGAGACGCTGGCAATTCCGCAGCGAGAATGCGCGAGCGCTGGTGCGCTCGCTGTCCCCCGCCGACCGCCGCCTCTTCCCCTGCCACCCCGCGGACATCCGCTGGGAGCCATACCTAGCCGCGTGCTACAGGGGGGCTGAGCGCTATTTGATGAAGAAGAACTGAATGGAAGACTAGGCGAATTGATGAGGACTAGTGTTTTTAACTGTCTAAGTCATTATTTACTTACATTATATAAAATAAATTTAAAATGGGAACAATACATTGTCTAACATCAAGATTTTATAAAAATCACATTAAAAAGCTTTTAAAAAAAATCCCCTCAGGCTGTCGCGACTCATTGTGACAAGAAGGCTGGCAGCATTGCCCCGTTGAACAGCAAGGCTCGGCTAAGTCTTTGGCCAAAATAGTTGTCACCTAATGCGTCGATTTAGCGTGTAATATGTACGAGTATATATACTTGCATTTAATTAATAAACGTATTAAGTACACCGATCAGTCTACATAATCGTAGCAGTGTATCAGTATAAATAAGGTTTAAAGCACATCGCTGATCCGGTTGCTAGCGATAAAAAAGTTTACCATTTTTCCTTAATACAACCAAAATATTGCAGGAAAATGTGCTACATTCAAATCCCACAAATATCAAAGAAAGGGTCATGAGAATTACAATGACAATTCCCATTGAAATGGCTACAATACCCCATTTGTCAAAACGCGCCCTAGTTGAGCCAGCGTCAAATTTATCATTCCATAATCTGGACACGGAGGTCGGTTGTAAAAAATTTCATGGCTGGCCTTAGTGGGCGATGCAGAACGGATGGTCCACTACAGTAATCGTAGAAATAGTACAAACAGAAACCAGTTTTTACTACGTTGACAGGTTACCATTGTGACAATTTTGGGTGTGTAGGCTTGACATGTACAGTCAAGGAAATTGAAACACGCACCACCGTAGAACCTAGTCGAAGAGACATACGCATGACATTTGTATGACATAGCCTGGCGTTTAACGCGTCGCGTCATTGCGTGGTTCTAAGGTGGTACGTGAATATATTTCCCCTACTGTACTGAGACTATATCCATGTTTTAGTTCTAGATTCATCCACGACAGTAATGCTAGTTTGCGATTTTCTTTTTTTTCTGTTTGTCAATATAAATTCTGGACATCAGTGCTAAAAAGTCAGATGTCCAATATATACCGAAATCATTATTTATTAAAACATAGTCAACTTTTGTCATTTCTGACCGTCTAATTGTTATAATGCTTTAATTTTTATTCATCAAGTTTAGACTGAACTAAAAATATATATACAAAAAACGAATGTATGTAAAAAGTAAAAAAAAAGACATCTGACCTGCTGGCTCTGATGTCCAACATTAAGGCCATGACATAAAAAACTTGACAATCTTGAGAAAAGGTCAAGAATACCCTAATCCGACGAGCATGCATGAAGAATGTTATGGGAGTAAGAGAAGCAATGCTTGTATGTCAGGATTGTAGCAAGTGGAAATCCGTGGTCACTGCGGAATCCCTTCGGAAAACAGGCTTTTTTTCGAATGGACTTGCGCCGTCAGCATCAGAATTAAAGTCAAAGTCAAAATATTTGACAGACCGCTTTGATAAAATAAAAATGAAACAAATAGTTTTATTTGCAGGCACAATACTACCCATATTATTATTACTAAGAAAACTAAAGTAAATTAAATTAAATTTGACTCAAAGTTAAAATAAACAAACACCGGAGAGAGGGCGAGCAACCAGAAGGACGCTCAGCAAGTGAAATATGACTTAGCATGCCAAAGGATGCTCCTATCAGGCCGACCTGGGACTTTGGACGCTAAGGGAGATATTTCAACAACGGACTTCAAGACAGCAAGCGTGACTTTATGTATGTACTAGCGGACGCCCGCGCCTTTGTTCACCTGAAATTAGTAGCCTAAGTCCGTCAGGGATAGTGTAGCTTTCTATTGGTGAAAGAATTTTTGGAATCGGTTCAGCAGTTCCAGAGATTACCCCCTACATACAAACAAACTAACAAACAAACAAAGTTTACCTCTTTATTATATTAGTGTAGATGTGGATGTAGATAGTGAACCTGTAGATATATATAGTGTAGATTAGTGTAGATGTAGATACGTCTAGATAAAAACTCAAACGTTTGCGATCGTTTAAGTGTACAGTAGGGGAAATACATTCACGTACCACCTTAGAACCCTGTCGCAATGACGCGACGCGTTAAACGCCAGGCTATGTCATACAAATGTCATGCGTATCTCTCTACGACTAGGTTCTACTGTGGTACGTGTTTGGATTTCCTTGACTGTACAGTCAAGGAATTAAATTTCCAACTCACCTAAGGTTCAATATCAAATAGCAAACTGTCATCATAAGAGCTATAGAGCAAGACGTTAGTTTGACATATCGACCTTAATGCATTGCGAATGTCAGACGACATTTCAAAGAAATGGGTAGGGAATTAAATTCCTTGACTATACAGTTAGTCTCTATATTATCTGTAGACAGGGCACACAAAACGAAAAACCCATCGAGAGGTAATGGCCTGCAATATATCAGGCATTTTTCTTCCATTACCCTTTAGGGCTAAACCGGTTAGAATAGGTTAGTCAGAACGATTATACCGGTTTGTCGTTTGTTGGTTGGATGATTTCATCCATTAAAAGGAGAGTGACAGATAACCTTTTTTTTATGAAATACGAAGACAAACAAGCAAGTGGGTCACCTAAATGTAAGTGTACACCATTGCCTATAAGACACCCGCAATATCAAAGAGATTGCTGATGCGTTAGGTACCAACCCAGAGGGGTAAGATGGAATACCTCTTGCGCCAGTAATTACACCGGCCGTCTTGCTCTCCACGCCGGAACACAACAGTGCAAACACTGCTGATTAGCGAGCAAGATGGTGGTAGCGATCTGGACGAACCTTGCACAAGGTCCTACCACAATTTTTTTTATTGGTGTTGCAAAGCAAAAATGCGATACTCGATGTTCTTGATGACGGATCCCTCGGTGCGCGAGTCCGACTCGCACTTGGCTGGTTTTTAAATGTATAGATTAGCACGAATTGAATTGGTTGCAACACTTCTACCACAGTATTGAATAACTAAACAAAGCAAATATTAATCAACAAAACGAATGACTATAAACAACGGTCTACGGTGGAAATGAAACACGAACACAAACTGTATTTGTAAAACCCGGTCTGTTTTTGTAATTCACACGTACAATATGTTTCTAGACATTGTTATGAAGTTAAATTGAAACCTATAGATTTATTTATAAAGTTGGAACGTAAATAACTACGTACGGCGTTCGAAATTTTCTGTTAAAAAATGTTTTGATAACGAACTATTTCCGCAACTAAACTAATAAAAGTTAGTTTTAAAATTGTACAAACCAAGGCAGCAGGATGCCACTCCGCACTGTAGGTACGCTCGGCCGCCTTGCCTACAGCGTAGGCAAAGCGCAGTAGGTTGTCGGCTCGCCGCGCGCTCGCTCGCTTGCCCTCGCCGTGTCAGTGTAATTGAAAACTAATGCAGCGCCCCCTAAGGGCTAGCGCGCACGAGCAACTTTTGTTTCCGTAACTATTTTGTCTCTTACATCGAGTCTACGGGTTAGATGTAAGTGCGCGCATGTAGCGACGCGACTCCCGGGAGACGCGAGCCCGCGACGCAACTGTCGCAATCTCTATTGGTTTCAATGCAAGTGCGCGCACGGCAACAAATAAGTTGCCAGTCGGCCGGTTGCCACTATACCGCCGCGACGATAGCGTGTCTTTATAATAGCCAACGGATAAATCCACGTACGCTTCCTACAACACTGTATTTAACACGAGATAAAATGCCGGTTGTAGAAGAAGATTTAGATAATAATAGACTGATTGATGAAGTGGAAGGAAGTCTTCCAAACTTTCTTCTGGTAAGACAGCTGATCTCATATTTGTATCTTCATGAACGATGCCAGTATTCACGCCGTAATATTCAGGTCGTTTTTTTTCGCTGTCGTCTTCGGTTTCTAAAGACAAGTGTACAGACAGACCATAACCGTCTCTTTGAAATTCATGTTGATGACTGCGTAAAATTTGAAAGAAAAACTTGTGTTGCTGTCGCTCTCGTGTGCGCATCTTTCAAATCGACGCAAGGAGACGGCGACACAGACAAATAAATTGCCTTGCAACTTAGTTGCTCGTGCGTGCTAGCCCTTACTTTTCACTGGGAGTTGCGGGGGGAAGGCGGGCTTATAAGTTCTAAGAAACCCCCTGTGAGACCTTACGTCCAATAATTTGTATAATGCATGATACGGAACCCTTATAGCGCGACTCCGACTCTCACTTAGCCGGATTTTATACGAAAAAGCTTCGAAGAGTGAGAAATATTATCGTAATTTATTATGCAAAGCTTTCTTCTACAAGTATTATCGCATTAAGAGAAATAAACCGTTCACTCGACCTCCCCTAATCGGAAAACTCGATTCTTAATAGAGTTTTTAAGATATTCAGACTTCAGCAAAACCCTTTGAAATCAAAAGGGCACCTCAATCGGGACTCGAACCCATTCTGAGTTAACGAGTTCATGATTACTTCTGAATAGATCATTGTCTCAACGACAAAAGTCATTCTCAAGATCAGCCCTGGTATTATCCAAGCTTATTCAGCGTTGAGCTCGACGTCGAAGCACCGCTAAGCCTCACCCACTCGTAAATGCGCGTTAAAGAACGATAGAATTGAGATAAGAAAAAGATTTTAAAAAAGAATGGGAATGAGAACAATAATGGGAATAGTTGTGCTGTCTATTCATCGTATGCAGCGGGAGACAGGGCAACGCCGCGCGAAGTGGCAGCGCCCGCGCCATCTCTTTTATAAGAACTACTTTTCTCTTAGGCCGCGACCGCACGTGCCTATTTTTATTACATTCCTTTGATTGTTTGTAAAAACGAATTACAGTCTTCATTTCCAGTCCGATTTTCACTCATACTCAAATAACTAAAAAGATTAGTTTCCCTCAGTGCAAGATTTCTTACACAAATGGACCCGTGCTATCTGCATTGTCTAGGCTAGGTCTGTCCTGCAGAGTGACTTTGTTACTTGCCTATAAGTATAAAGATTTTCAAGCTGATTATGTTGCGAGAATGAGATGTTTGAAATATGATGATGATGGATAATCTGATATGTATGTGAAAGTCTTTAAATTTGGGTAGACAGAGGCTTCACTCGACGTCGAAGCTCGTTTAGGTAATCACCCCCCAGGCCCAAAAGTTTGATGTTACGCGAACCGGAAGAATTAAAGGCGTTAGCAGAGATTTACCTACGAATTTCATTTAGATTTGAACGCTTACAGTATTTTGTGGCAACTTTACCACACGGTGGTAATTGACCACTTGGTGGTAACTTTGGGTTTTGGTGGCATCCTTGCCACACTGCCTTAAATACAGGACGGAGATTTAATACGTATAATATAGTTCTGAAGTGATATATTACCTGAATTGGCTGGTTTAATACCGTTGTAGCAAATGTAATGGAACGAAATCTAATTATTTTATTTGCAAGAGTGCGGTTACAGGATCTTAAAGTATGATTTGGTCGTGTTTATCCAACCTGCATTATGTGCAAGTTATTAAATATTTAAAAATATTAATATGCTATTCTACAGTATTGTCCTGCTTATATTATGAACGTGAAAGTATGTTAGGATGGGTGTTTTACTTTTACACATTAAAATTACTAAACGGATTTTGACCAAACATTACAGTAATATATCCTGTTAATCAGAATGCCATATAGGGTTTTATTAGCACAATTTTATTTGCCGCGAATGAAATCTGTCATTTGTCATTGTAAAATTAAACTTAATATTATTAATTCTAATATTATATTCAGTCTAATACTCGTTAATACATAAAAAATGGAAGCCATTTTGTCCAATTTACAAAAAGTTTATAACCTCTTGCATAATCCCTTCACCGTGGCCTATTTCGGAAGTGTTTGTCGAACCAACAGTACAAAGTCAGCTACCGTATAAATCGGGACGTTGGCAACTTGCACAAACACGACAAATTAAACGCAACCATGCGAAAGGTAACCAGCCATCGGAAATTAAATTGAAATTAACGTTTAGTTGCGTTACGTGTTTAAATAGCTAGTACACAGCGAATATTTATTTTTTATAGCGGTAGAGCCTTATTTTAGCCAGCTGCTGATTGGAGTACAAATGAGTTGACTCTATTGAAATATTACCATGCTATCACAGAATACAGGCATGGGATACGAGCTTCTTACTGCGTTTCGTAGGATTTGAATTCGACTTGTGACTGTTACCTGTCACACTTATTAAATTGGTCCCTGGCTGACGGATATTGTGTTCTCGGTATTCTGGGGCATCTTGAACGTGGCGAGCTAATGAAAAGTGACGGTGGATCAGGGTAGCGCCGTTTTGTCGGCGAAAGAGTTATATTTTTATTTATACGTAAGTAACATTTATCTATAGGCCTGCGCAGGTTAGAAATAAATGTCTTGTTATTTTTATCTCAATTAACAACATAGTAAATTTTGTTTTTTTGTTTGTTTGTACGTAGGGGGGAAGATCTGGAAGTACTGAACCGATGCTGGAGATTCTTTAACTAATAGAAAGCTACACTATCCCTGACGGACATAGGCTACTATTTCCAGGCGAATAAAGTCACAGGCGTACGCTAGTTAAGTATTGTTTAACGCGCTCCTTATCAACCAATCCGCAATTAACCCAGTGCGTGTTTGTTTATCTGTTTGTTACACGTCAATTTGGTGGAGCTGTTAATTTGTAATCGGAGCCGAAACCTTCATTTGTAATTATTAACGTAGATGCTAATTTCGGTGTCCTAATTTTGGTGGGTGAAGTCTGGTAAACATTTTGTTTAAGAAAATGTAACCTTTCGTAAGTACGTATACTCACACTAAGAACGTATAGTACACCAATTTGATGCATAGGCCACTATAGAACCTTTCAGCAATAAATGTCATAATGACTTTTCAATAAATGTCATAATATCTCAGCGACACATTGCGACAAAGTTCTACAGAGGCCTAAGTATGAACTAAATTGGTTGACTGTACACTCATAAAATACCTTCTTACAGGAAAAAGTGTTTTTGTGAGATATTTCTTTAAACTCGAAGTGGGATATGGATATTTAAAAAAAACTGAAGTTTAAATAGTACATTATTATCATATTATGTAAACTTAATCTAGTCCGAATTAATGGACGAATTTATTCACACACTAAATACTTTCATCTTAAATAATTACAAATTAGGAATAAAAAAAACAATAAAAACTTATTCTAAATTTAAAGTCGCCATCCAGTCTTAAATATCTACCGCTGCCTTATTTTTTTAAAATCGATTGAAATAAATAATTTAAACTATTTACATTCGTTGCAATAAACGCAATTTAAATCGTTTAAATGTTTTAATTTTCTAATCTATTGCCAGATTTTTGGAAAATTGATTTGGCATTAAAATAAAAATGAGGCCAAGTCTGGCAGCATTCCTCTATTAACACTAATGATTTGAGCCCCATCCCTTTAAGTTTTGGAATACCCACGGAACCCTCTTCGTATCTCGCTTCAGGGGTTCCGTAACGGTTCATTGAACGTCGGACAGTACCTTTATCTATTAGATAGACACTTATCTATTAGATACGACAGCTTCAAAGTTAGGGGTCGACTTGACCCCAAGTTTGCCGATTCCGTTTAATTACTTCCTATATTACTTATTAACATAGAATTCTATTACATTTTTAATAATTATAATTAATAGATTCAGGCGTAACTTTGCGGAGGTCCATATCTACAAACTGGAACAAATTACCTTGCTACTCCGCGAAACCAGTGCCGAGCTCGTGCAAAATAGCTGCGTCTGTGCGACACATATATGTTCATGCAAAAACCCACCCTCCTCCGCTTCCACACGAAACAACATATATCACACAGACTCAACTACACACCACCACCACTAAACACTAAAACTACACGATCGACGCGCGTTTCGCCTAGACGCAGCTATTTTGCACGAGCTCGGCACTGGTTTCGCGGAGTAGCAAGGTAATTTGTTCCAGTTTGTTTTTATTAATAATTATGTAAAAATAAATTACAACAATATTAAACTAAACTAAATATAAAGTAATTATAAAACTGGACTAAAACACATAAAATATACATATATTTATATATACAAGTTACATCTGTTTCCCAGAGGGGTAGGCAGAGACCACGGATTTCCACTTGCTACGATCTTGACATACAACCTTTGCTTCACTTACTCTCATAACATTCTTCATGCTTACTCGTCGGTGTAGGATACGCCTGACCAGGCCTTTCTCCAGAATGTCTCCGATTTGATTGGAGTACGTTCGCCGAGGTCTTTCCCTTCCCATTTTCCATCTAATCTCCATTATAATTATTATATTCTATTGCTTATTTAGTTTAATAACACCAGATCGCACGCAATTGCATTCATTATTTCTGTGTATAGTCGACCAAGAAATTGCTTGACCACTTTTCGACCGTATTACAAAGGGATAAGGTTCAAAAGTGGTCAAGCAATTACTTGGTCGACTATACTTGTTATAAAGATAGTGGTTCAACTATTACTTAAACTAGGACTTGATTTTGCTTTTAAACAAACTTCAAAAAATGAAGTGGTTTTCGTTCGTATGTACAGTCAAGGAAATTGAAACACGTACCACCGTAGAACCTAGTCGAAGAGACATACATATGACATTTGTATGCCATAGCCTGGCGTTTAACGCGTCGCGTCATTGCGATAGGGTTCTAAGGTGGTACGTGAATATATTTCCCCTACTGTACGTTTTTATGTAAGTTTTGTTTTTGTGGGTGGTGGGATCTTGTGCATGATCCGTCCAGATCCCCACCACCACCTTGCTTGCCGCTAAGCAGCAGCGCTTGCACTGTTGTGTTTTGGCGTGGAGAGCAAGACAGTAGGTGAAACTACTGGCACAATAGGTATTTCATCTTAGCCCTCTGGGTTGGCAACGCATCTGGATCACACCTTGGTATTGCAGATGTCTATGGACCGGTGGTGTTCACTTACCATCGGGTTACTTGCCCGTTTGTCTTCCAATCTTATGTATCATTATATAAAAATGTTCACTGATATTTTCGTCAATTGTGAACCGATTTACATGATTCTTTTTTTATTTGTTATACTCAAGGTTGGTCCCATTTACCGTCCGTCTTCAAATAAAACACAACCCTTCCTTTTGGCTTTGCCGTAGTCGGGTAAAAAAGAGAATCATCGAAAGCTCCGTATGATTTTTAATTTGAAAAATATATTTTTTCTAAAAGTTGACAGTCGGGATTCAACCCGACTACATTGTTGTCAAACAACAGCCGATTTAGCTCGATCCGGTTTACTCCGGATTAATGATTTCTGCATCCGGTTCTTAATTCAATTAATCCACGATAAATGGACTAAATCCGCCATTGTTCGGCAACAGAATAAATCTAAATTTAACTGAACGCCTGCAAAATAACAAGTCACGTTTGGCTATTTAATTTTGTAAACAATGAGCTGCAAAACTCTGTAACACTTTGTTTTAAGGCGAATAGATCAGATGAACCTGAGATCTAGAATGAGGATAACGTATGATCAGTAGAACTGCAGTAGCAGTCAACCGGTTTATTATGCTTTATGACTTAAGTTCAAAACGCAAAACGTTTTCTAAACATAATACGGTAATTCTCCAGCGTTTACAGCTTTGCTCATGACCGTTCCTTAATTAATTGACGGAACACCTAACGTTTACCATCAATTTCTGTTAAAACTAGTATCAGCTCCGAGTACAGTTTATGTTCTTGCCTGAAGTCCATATTTATAGAGCTGTATTTAAAAAATTAATGAAAAAACGGATTACCGTTTTTTCATTAATTTTTTAAATACGTTTTCACCGTCGCTCTAATGAGCGACGGTGAAAACGTTGGAGAATTACCGAATAGTATTTTATGCAACTGCTATATAATGAGAGGCCTTAAAACACGAGTGTGGTTTTATGAAACGAACGCCAGCGAGTTTCATAATAGGATCACAGGAGTGTTTTAAGGCCTAATTATATACAGTTGCATACATTACTTCATCTACACACATATCATAACTGCAAAAAACCGTAACAGCAAAAAACCAACAAACGAGTGACAACAAGTAATGGCGGCTATTCGATCTATCCGTCAAGACGAACGTTTTTTTAAATCATTGACAAACGAATGAAGTCCCTATTGTCATGTCACTCGAGATCAAATGTCGTGCGTTTAAATTGAAAAATCATAGGTACTGAGTTGACGTTTCGTATCGATAACTGTTTTAATACCTATGGATACCAGAATAGAGACCAACTTGAATTTTGACAGCTGTTCCAAATTTAAATTCATAACGTCACGAGATATCGGTAATGTGATCACCAATAAACACAGACTACTAAGAGATACTACCCAATAAAGAACAGATTTACCTACTACCACAGACAAGAAAATTCTTATTATAACATTGATTGTAATAAGGCTGGTCATTTTCTATGGTTTTTGAACTTGTTATTGAGCACTTATGATATGTGTGTAGATAAAATAAATAACTTCACTCGAGAGACAGTCACGAATTCTAATAAATTTACTACACACGCAGTAACAATAAAATGTATGAATAATAAAAAAACCGGCCAAGTGCAAGTCGGACGCGCGCACGAAGGGTTCCGTACCATTATCTACAATAAATATTTATTTTATTCTGTTTTTAGTACTTTTTGTTATAATGGCAACAGAAATACATCATCTGTGAAAATTTCAACTTCGTAACTATCACGGTTCATGAAATACAGCCTGGTGACAGACGGATGGACGGACGGACGGACGGATGGATAGCGGAGTCTCAGTAATAGGGTCCCGTTTTACCCTTTGGTTACGGCCAATAAAAAATGAAGCCCCTGAAAACTACTTGAATTGATAGAAGTCACACCATTTAGCTACAATAAATTAAAAACTGAGAACATTTTGAAATTCCCGCTTCATACCTCCACTTTAAGAATGAATTCCTTATGGATATCACAGAATATAATTTCCTTCAAGATTTTCTTTTAACGCACAACTTCGTAATAGACTTTGTACATGCATTTTGTATATGATGATTGATGGAATAACTTAGAACATAATCGATCAGAAAATTGCGGAGTTGTGTCGGAAGTCTTGTAGGTCCTTATGGTTTACCCTTGAAAGTATCACATTATTTACAACTAGGGAACGTCCGCGACTTCGTACTCTACTAATTCCATAAGTAGCCTATGTATGTCCGTCAGGAATAGTGTAGCTTTCTATCTGTGGAAGAATTTTTGAAATAGGTTCAGTAGTTCAGGAGATTACCCCCTACCCTCTACATACAAACAAACAAAGTTTACCTCTTTATTTTATTAATAATGTAGATGTAGATTAACTACCCGTCCTGACTAAATATTAAAAATATTAAAGTTAAAACTTCAAACTTTTTTATTTTCACAGAATTACAGTCAAAAGATATTAAATTACATTATGGTCATCTCATTAAGCTAATAATTAATTAAATAAATAAATATTAGCATGCAAACATTTAAATTTATCTAATAGAAATGATTTTACCTCGTAATATTGATTTCGGTGTAACAATTTTATAAGGCTGGTATTCACGCTTTATTTTTAGACAACGATATTATAATGCTTTATGCGATATTATTACTTATAGGTCAGTGTTTTTAGATATAAAAATGCAAATATTGTCAAATCTATGAGGAACATTAAAAAAATCAAAACTTACAAACCTAGTTCTGAGGCGTAATCTACGTCTACACTGATATAATAAAGAGGTAAACTTTGTTTGTTTGTCTGTTCGTTTGTATGTAGGGGGTAATCTTTGGAACTACTGAACCGATTCCAAAAACTCTTTCACTAATAGAAAGCTACACTATCTCTGACGGATATAGGCTACTAATTTCAGGCGAAGGAAGTCGCAAGCGTCCGCTATTAACAACATATACAACAAAAAATCATTGCCATAGGTTAAGGTTTAGAAGGTGGAAAACGTTATCGCCGTTTGTATGGAGACCGCTTTTTGGGGCTGGATTCACACTTTTCTTAAGGTTTAGAGGATGGAAAACTTACGCCGTTTGTACTCGTTTGGTACCCAATCCTCTTAAACTAAAGCTAATTCAACCTACCTACAAGGTGTCCCTATTTTAGTTCTTAATTCTGTAAAATCTTTTTTGAATTAAGAGCGTTACTTTTCAGTTAATTATAACATACTAAAAAATCATTGCCATAGCTTAAGGTTTAGAGGGTGGAGAACGATGTCCCCGTTAGTATGGAGACCGCTTTTTGGGGTTGGGTTCACACTCTTCTTCCTTAAGAGCCTTCACCTTCCAAACCTTTCCACCTTCTAAACCTTTTTAGAGGGTGGAAAACTTATACCGTTTGTACATGTTTGGTACCCAATCCTCTTAAACTAAAGCTAATTCAAGCTACCTACAGGGTGTCCCTATTTTAGTTCTTAATTCTGTAAAATGATTTTTGAATTAAGAGCGTTACTTTTCAGTCGTGTTCTTGTTTACCAGGTGGCAGGCGTCTGAAAGTTAGTCCGAGCTTGCGGCCGGGATAATTAACCTTTGTGAGGGGCTTTGTTGGCGGGAATTAACTGGTAAACAAAGCTATATTACGACTGAATGAAATGAAATAAAAATACATCCTTAACGTCTGACGATAAAAAGTAAAAATTCAATAAGTTAACATTGCTTTCTTTCATTGGTCCCAAAATGACGCATTTTTTTAAAATTCTTTATATATTTAGGGGCTTTGATCAGAATTGAACATGTCAGCCTCATTAGAAAACAATACAATTATATACAAAAACACATTAAAAAACCACAACATTTTTTACATCTCGCTTTTCCCAATATCTAATAGATGTTTGATCAATTAATAATATAATTAACTTGCTTTGAATCGGGAGCAATTTTCAAGAGAGTTGGAAATAAGTTTGTAAAAAGGAAAACATTTAACGTTCAAATTACGAGCACGGCTCTATGGAAGATTTCTGGATCAATAACCATTTTTCTGGTACTTTCGATACTTTCAATTACGAGGAAAACCTAACGTTGAAATCATTAGTATTTAATAACATTGAAAGTATAAAAAACTTGGCTCACGCACTACCTCCACACGTTTTTAATAAATTTCTGTAGTATAATATTAAATATATTATACATAACAGAAAATAAAAAAAAACTGAGTATTGTGTACAGTAGGGGAAATATATTCACGTACCACCTTAAAACCCTGTCGCTATGACGCGACGCGTTAAACGCCACGCTATGTCATTCAAATGTCATGCGTATGTCTCTTCGACTAGGTTCTACGGTGGTACGTGTTTCAATTTCCTTGACTGTACCTTGTACCTGTACCATAATAGTATTTTATGCAACTGCTATATAATGAGAGGCCTTAAAACACGAGTGTGGTTTTATGAAACGAGCGTTAGAGAGTTTCATAATAGGATCACACGAGTGTTTTAAGGCCTAATTATATACAGTTGCATACATTACTTTATCTACACACATATCATAACTGCAAAAAACCGTAACAGCAAAAAACCAAAAACGAATGACAACTAATGGCGGCCATGTATATTAAAAAGGTACTCTGTGATTCGATCTATCCGTCAAGACGAACGTTTTTTTAAACCATAGACGAACGAATGAAGTCCCTATTGTCATGTCACTTGAGATCAAATGTCGTGCGTTTAAATTAAAAAAACATACTGAGTTGACGTTTCGTATCGATAACTGTTTTAATATCTGTGGATACTAGAATAGAGACCAACTTGAATTTTGACAGCTGTTCCAAATTTAAATTCATAACGTCACGAGCAGTCACGAGATATCGGTAATGAGATGACCAATAAAGAACAGATTTACCTACTACCACAGACAAGAAAATTCTTATAATAACATTGGTTGTAATAATGCTGGTCATTTCCTAGTGTTTTTGAACGCGTTATTTAGCCTTTATGATATGTGTGTAGATAAAATACTATAAACGGTTTATAACGCTTGTATTGTAACGAATCTAATTCCCGACGTTTCGAGCCCTTTACAGGTCTCATGTTCACGGGCAGACTGACCAAAAACTTAGAATACAAACTACCCAATTTTGAAAAATAATTGAATAAATTAAAAACTATATATTAAATCGTTCCAATTAACGCAATAAGACTACAGACTCTACCAGCGCTTCGGAAGTGGCATCTGCTGAGAAGAATGCGCCGCAAGAAACTCAGCGGCCCTAACATGACAGCCCAGGTTTAGTTTAACCCCTCCCTGTGTCTCTGTCTAACTAGTGTCATAAGAAAGGGACGCAGACAGAGATAAACTAAACTTGGCCTGTCATGTTAGGGCCACTGCATTGGTTTAGATGTTTTTTTTAATATCTATATCTTTACATAGTATAGGGTAAAGCGTAGGTCCTTGTGCAAGGTCCGTCCGGATCGCTACCACCATCTTGCTCGCTAATCCTGCCGCTAAGCAGCAGTGCTTGCACTGTTTTGTCCCGGCGTGGAGAGCAAGACAGCCGGTGTAATTACTGGCACAAGAGGTATTCCATCTTAGCCCTCTGGGTTGGCAACGCATCTGCACTCTCTTTGTTGTTGCAGGTGTCTATAGGCGGTGGTGATCACTTACCATCAGGTGACCCACCTGCTTGTTTGCCTTCCTATGTTGTATAAAAAAAAAATTAGGTAAAGTCCCTATTTTTTCTTGTCCGTCCTAAATTCTTATAGTATTGTTAGTTCGGCCGTCTTCTCCTTCAAAATTACTAAACGAATTTTGTGGTTTTCACTGTCACTAAGAATTTAATTACGTAAGGTTTTTAAATACATTGCATATAAATATTAACTTTTCTGTTTTCTTTTAAACTCCAAAAATACAAATATTATCAAATCTATGAAGGTAGTAAAAGATATCAAACTTATTATATGCCTTCTTCGCCATGACAATATGACAATAGGATAATTACTAAAAAAATGACTTTTTTTTTGGAATAAAAAGTGGTCATAGGTTAAAGTTCAGAAGCTGGAAAACTTTACCATCGTTTGTATGAAATCCGCTTTTGGAGGCTAGGTACATAATTCTCTTAACGTAATTTAACATGAAGGCTAATCTACTTAAATTGGTTTGATTAATCTGTGTAAAATACAAGCCAACGAAGCAGAACTGAAAATCTGCGCACGCCGTCCTAAAACAATATTATTTTTTGTTTTCCCTCTAAAATTAAAGCATTTTCTTCTCCCCTCATAACTCAGGTAAGTTATTACGCATCGCATAAAAATATGTTTTTCCTAAAAACAGCGGCCGCTTAGAATAAATATTCGTCAACAACGTCACGCGCTACACGTAACGTAAATCATTGCAATTAAATCTTTTTTTATCTTTTTAAAATTCCGTTTCTGCAGAAAACGAGCTGTAACTTCACGTGCCATCTTACCTTCCTCGAATCCAGGTCTCGGAGTTTGCATTCCCGCAAATGAAGGGGCTCTAGGAAGGGAAAGGTTATCAGGGAACGTTAATGAGTCGTTAGAAAACCGCCTACGGATTTTGGTATCAGTTTCCGGAATCTCAGTTTCATTAAAAAGTATGTCGATTGTCTCATTGTAATCTAAAACGTCTCCTGTAATTGAATCATTCGTACTCTCCTCGTTCTCATCAAACCTGTTTACTTTGTTGACGGTTGTATAATAGTCATGAAATATTTTCCTTCTAGTATCGTCATCTATTCGTAGTTTTTCTATTGTATTGCTATCATCGGCGTCTTTAGAGCTCACTAAATCCACAGAATCTAAGGTATACGAATATTTTTGATAATAATGACCTAAAGAATTGCTTTCAGTTCCGTTTAAGTCGCTACCGGTAGTAATTTCTAGATTATCATTATAATTGCTTTTATCAATAGTTGTCTTATTTTCGCCATCTTTTCTTCTAAACCTATCTAAAAATACTTGATATTCTTTACTGCTCACAGATGTAGAAAGCTCTTTGTTTACCCCTACATCTGTATTGTTAGAATGATTTGATTCTTTACTTAAATTAGTCAAACTTAGACCTAGATTAGTGCTATGATTAGTCATTTGTGTGTTTGCGATAGGTAGTAGGTAGATAGCGATAGGTAGGAGTAGGACAAAGGATAGGGA
Organism: Ditula angustiorana; assembly: GCA_963691745.1. Taxonomy (NCBI): domain Eukaryota; kingdom Metazoa; phylum Arthropoda; class Insecta; order Lepidoptera; family Tortricidae; genus Ditula; species Ditula angustiorana. Next base: position 14,357,089 of record OY829481.1, on the reverse strand, counting down.
GTAGGAGTTATTCAAGGTTGGTCCGTAGAGGGGAGAGCAGTGGAAGTGGGGCGAGCGGCGCGGCGGGCGCCTCATGCCAGGTCGGCACTTCAGCTATACTGAAAAGAAAAAAGACATAGTGAGTATAAAAGAACACAAAATCACAAGTTATACGTATTTAGCAATAGCCTTATTGCATGTTGAGAATGCGAAATGGGAGGAACTGTTACTTAATAGTCAAAGAGCCTCACTGAACCCAGCAGCAAGTTGCAGAAGACTGAATGGTTTAAGGTAATAGGGGTGGGGCAACTGCTCTACTCGTACCTGTGGACTGCGGAATCAGTAGACAATCTCTAAATCTTAAAGCTATGCTCTCTCAACGTCCGCGCAATCCCCATGTTTCTCTATTCCCTGCCTTCAAGAAGTCAAAGAGAAGGCTGGGAATAGAGAAGTATATCCATTGCTCCAACGATGAGAGAGTTCAGCTTTAAGGTTGAGAGTGTCCACAGGAACAGCTGTTCACAGGTTGAGCAGTTGTTCCTACCATATCCTCACAGAATATCAGTATGAGGTAAAATTTCTGTGTTCAGTACGATGGGTGAAATGTCCGAATGTCCATGAGGGGGGATTAAAGTCTAACGATTAAAGGCCTGGTAGTCCAGTTAATGTACTAGGACTATTAAGTACGAGTATATTTTTTCCTTTTTTACATAATGTAAAACAAAGACGCTGTCCGCCTCTGCTTGTCCTCATATATTTTGTTTTATGAAATAGGAAGGCAAACAAGCAAGTGGGTCACCTGATAGTAAATGATCACCACCGGCTATAGACACCCGCTACACCAAGAAGATGGCAGATGCGTTGCCAACCCAGAGGGCTAAGATGGAATACCTCTTGTGCCAGTAATTACACCGGCTGTCTTGCTCTCCACGCCGGAATACAACAGTGCAAGCACTACTGCTTAGCGGCAGGATTAGCGGGCAAGAAACAGTGCTTGCACTGTTGTGTTCCGGCGCGGTGTGCAAGACAGCCGGTGAAATTACTGGCACAAGAGGTATTCCATCTTAGCCGTTTGGGTTGGCAACGCATCTGCAATCTCCTTATTATTTTGGGTGTCTAAGGGTGGGGTGATTATTTACCACCAGAGACCAATTTCATAAACGCGACAGGCGACAGATGATAGTGAAAATTAGTCGAACATTACTGTGTCGGCAAGTAACGCTACAGACTTACAGACTTAACATCATATTGGACAAGCAATGTATATCAAATTGTCACTGTCACCTGTCGCTTGTTGTGTTTATGAAATTGGGCCTAGGTGAGCCACTTACTAGTTTTCCTTTTTATTTTATAAAAAAACGAAACCATTTTGATTGTAAAATTAGACTTTTATTGTTTAGTCTGTTCTCCTTCGCAAATTAAATTAAGCTGATTTTAATTCAATGCGTTTGTTTATAAGAGTCACAATCGCCTCATCACGTCCAAGAATAAGCCAGTTCTCGTGCCATTCAATTTCCTGTCCTATTATGCGCGTTTCAGGGATCAATTTGATTAATAGAGTATTCAGGTCTATTCTGAATAGGGTGTTACATCTTTTTACCCAACTTTAGCTAGAAGGAGCGTTCGGTGTTCATCTTTGGTATAAAAAAATTCTTTATCTTTACATAGTATAAATCACCATCATGCACCACCATCTTGCTCACTAATCCTGCCTTTAAGCAGCAGTGCTTGTACTGTTGTGTTCCGGCGTGGAGAGCAAGACGGCCGATGCAATTACGCACTGGCACAAGAGGTATTCCATCTTAGTAAAACCGGCCAAGTGCGAGTCGGACTCGCGCATCGAGGGTTCCGTCATCAACAACATCTAGTATCGCATTTTTGCTTTGTGAGACCAACACATTTTTTTTGTGTTTTTTAACCGCAAATTTAAGGTTTTCGGATTTATTGTTTTATTTGTGCTGTGAGGCCTTGTTTCTTGCCAAATTTCATAGTTCTAGGTCAACGGGAAGTACCCCATAGGTTTTTGAGTGCCTTGCGAATGTATAATACATGCGGCATAAACCGCCGTATCTTTTGATTCCGTTGACTTAGAAGTTTGATTTTCTCACGGCTCTAAGGGACTGCAGACTTGAGTCTTTGATATTAATTTGAACTCAATACCTCAACGCGTTCTTGAGAAAAATGGTCTTGACAGACAGACAGACAGACAGACGGAGAATGAAGTGATCCTATAAGGGTTCCGTTTTTCCTTTTGAGGTACGGAACCCCAATAAATCGTCACGAAACTGATAATGTTTTTGATTTTACCCTCTAACAAAAGTGAAAAATTATCTTTGTATTTAAAGCGCAAAATTGCGAATAAACTCATAAAATACAAGCAAAGGACAGCAAAAAGATTTTAATACCTTGTGATATTAGTATGAAAGTATCTACCGACGGCTAACGGTATTTTGTGAGCATAAATTAGTTTTCCAGCTGCCTGGAATTTGCTTCAAGCAGAAAATTTAAGACCTAACAAGCGTAAAGCGAATCAAAGCCGTCTCAAAAATGGCTGCAATCTTTATACGTCTCTTAAAACCCCATTTACATGCTGAAAGGAGTTCGCAATATAAATTGGATCTCGTTTAATTTTGGTTCTGTTTTGAAATGCAAGATGTTTGCCTTTAGGGATGTTTACGGGGATTTCTCTGATAATACGGCTGTGTATTATTTATTTGTATACTAGCGACTTGGCCTGGCTTCACATGGGTACAATTTGGATGTATTGTACAAAAACCTTTCGTAAAAATCTCTACATGACAGTGAAAACCGTATCAAAATCCGTTGCTTGGTTGAATGAAAATAAAAAATGAAAATGAAAAAAATATTTTGCAAGTAGGCCATATAGGCTCTTTTACATATATGAATCTACTAGCGCTACGGAAATTGGAAGAATCTGCCGAGAGAAACGCCGCAAGAAACTCAGCAGTTTCTCTTTTCTTTTGGATACGACTTAGGGACCTTCAAGAAACGAGTCTATTCGTTTCTGAAAGGCCGGCAATGCGCTTGCTATTCTCTTGATATTGCAAGTGTCTATGGGCAGCGGTGATTGCTTACCATCACGTGACCCGTCGGCTCGTTTTCCCCCTCTACTATAAAAAAAACAAGATTACAGTCTAGAAGAAGTAAGCGGCAGAAGATACGATAAGAACAGACAGGAAAAGATAGAGACTTTGTTTCATACTTACTCTGTGAAGAAAATAAAGGTGATGATAACCTACAACTTTACGCTTTGGTGTGTGTAGAACACCACATCACCAGTACTGACGTGCAGGTTGCAGAAAATTCCCATAAAAAGGAGGGAATGTTCTTGGAACTTTCAGGAAACTTTCACATCACAATTTAAGAGAGTTTCCGTTGGTGTATCAGAAATCACCACTGCATAATATATTACTATGCATATTACTACTATTTTAGGTACAATAATTGAATTACCTATTTAAGCGGGAACAAAGACACATACTGACATAGGTAGGCAAATCTTGAAAATATTCATTGATATTTATTTTATCTAATAGTGTGTAAATGTTTGATAAAAATGCTACAGAGCACTCAATATTTTTAATATTTACTCACTATGTTTACTAAATATTAGGTAAATTGGTATGCATGTCTATTTGATATTTACAAACAGAGAACTAACTATTAAAACTGCAAATAATCAATAGAGCTGCCCAACGAGACAATGCTGCCAGCATATTTGGCACCATGAGCAGTAGGAAATGCAAACCAGGTTATTTTCTCTAAGTAAAACCGGTTATACGGTTATTCCTCAAAGAAAATAAACGGTTATTGTTTTTAAGAAAAACCGGTTTTACCTAGTTTTTCTCGAAGAAAATTATCGAGTTTGCATTCCCTAATGAGCAGCGACAGCGATTTAGGTTAAGGTAAGATTTTTTATTTAGTTAATTTATATTTAGGTTAGTTTTGTAGCGATCGGTTGTCGTTTTAATGGTAACAATGCCTTAGGGAATCAAAATTGTCAAGATTTCGGCAAACAAATAATCCTCCTTTTTGGACGTCACGGAAGGTCACAGTCTAAAGTAAAGCTCGGCATTAACCGTTCGTTAAGCGATACCGAACCGATAAGAATCTTAATTTCCGTTCAACCGGTATTTATTGGTAAACGTTGATTGGCTGAACGAGTCATTTTAAATTACTGTGTTGCGAAAGGACTAATTGCATTTTGTTTTGAATAATGGCACATAGTAGTATGTTATACAGACAGGTGGTATTATCATCAAGAGGAGTGTAATGTTGTTCTAGATACAAACGGAGAAAATGTTTTCCTCCCTCTAAACCTTAACTTGCAGCGATGTTATTTTTAAATGTTGTTATTATGCCTTAGGTTTGTATGTTTTGATTTTTTTAACATTCTTCATAGATTTGATAATACATGCATTTTAGAAGTTTTATAAAAAAGAAAAACCGTGAATATTTTTGAAACTATTAAGTATATTAAAAAAAACATGCAAATCTATTTTTAAAGCATAATGACAACATAAAAAACTATGGGTATAGTTTAGAGGGTGGAAAACGTTTTCGTCCTTTATATGGAGAGTGCTAGTAAACAATAGTCTTAAGTTGTGAGGCTTCTTGCCGCCCTGTAAGGGCATAATTTGAATTGGCAATACGATCGATTTTGCGTTGGCGCAGTGGCGTTACGCTCATTCCCTATAGCCGCTCTGAAGCGCGCGCAAGTGTAATTCCAGATGGAACGTCTCTCTAAGCTAGCAGACCTACACGTGTTACGCGTTTTACTGGTAAGTCAGTAGAGAATAGCGTTTTCCATATTTTGTTATTATTGTTGGTACGATTTCCGATCACGGGTTCATGGGGACCTAGTCATTTGAAAGACATTCATGGGGCCGAAGCCAACATGAAGAGCCCTTAAGACCATATAATATAAATGAGATGGGCGCAACTATGGAGGTCTATCCCCTAATACACTATGGAGGGTGCTAGCGGACAGTCCTCCCCAGTTGGCAAACTATTGCCAGGTAGGAAGCAACATGGAGATGGAATGCTATGGACAGGATCACCGGGCTATGGATTGAGATAACGGACACCTGCCATTTAAGTATCTCAAAAATCTATAATTATTGTTACTTTATTTCAGGTAACAAGGACCATACAATAAATACCGTATAGACTAACATACATATAAAACAAAAATTTCAATATATCTGTTAAAACTCTTTCTTAAATAATATTTTGTATAATTTTGCTATTCATTCAGGGAGTTAGGTAATTAGTAGATAATCCGTGACGTACGCAGGAAAGTCTAAAAAAGGTATAGGTTAGTAAAAGTACCGTTTTTGAACTATTTTGACTTTTTTTTTCACAATTCGACACCCTCACTCAGTTTTTCGATCGTGGTACTACTCTCAGTAAGTTTTTGCACATTATTGTATTGTTTTACATTGTTGAATACAATTGATATCAGAAAACTGTCACCATTTTTTAATAATTACTGTGTATTAATTTTAAAAATTTCAAAATCTTTTTTGCATTTTTGACTGTATCTTTCTATTCCAAATATTTCGATAACGGTGGCACGGTGTAACTAAAAACTCATTCATATGTATTATATTATGTATGTACATATATAATTAGAAACAAATGGAATTTAATTCCATGCGTCGCACTCTATGACGCCTCAATTAAAGCCCCATTCTAACCCCATAGAGCGCAACATTGCGACTTGCATTGCAACTTGAGAGAAGAATGGCGCCGGGTCGTAAAGCTTGCCACAAGAGTGTAGCGACGAAGAAGAAGAAGAGCGCAACATCCTCAATCAAAGCCCCATTCTAACCTCACAGAGCGCTACATCCTAATACTTGCATACGTTCCAGGGCCCGGAAGAACTGAAATAAAATATTTACACGTTGAATTAAACGCTTGATTTGCTGGGATTTTTTACAAGTGGCTCGAATATTCCGGGCTCCTCTGATCCCGGGGCCATTACGGGACTTCACAATGGAGCTGATTTGCAGGGTGCTTCTACAGAATACAGAATAAACTTTACAGAATATTTCACGCTTAAAAATTAAATTTATTTCTTTATTTTACAACAAACATGCAACATTACAGGTTAACTCAAGTCGTTAAATACCTATTTCAATATTTATTCCATTAAAGAAGAAAAAATAAAAAATAAGTTGACATAAATTAATGGTTCAGTATGATTGTCATTCAACTTATTTAAAGTAAATATTAAGAAGAAATTATTAATATTCTCCCTCAATAAATTCTGTTTCGATTTTAATACTTATACTTTCTTTAAATATTTTGCAGTGTGATTATGTACTATAGTATTAACTTCCATTACTTTTTTTTAAAAGTCGCCTCTGCATTTTAAATTCAACAAGCGTTCGACGGTGTATTGCAAAATATCGAAAGTAGGTACAAATTTTAAATAAACCAGCCAGTCTTTACGAGCCCACCAGTCCGAGTGATTAATGTAGGCTGCCTTTTCCGGACTTGGTCGACACACTACCACGTCGAGATAATTCTTTTAAAACTCTGTAGATCTACCCTATTAAGGCTCTTTGGCACAGGGTGTTTAATTTAATCACTTTCTTCCAATTTCAACTTTCTGGAGAATATAGCCTCGTAAAGGCAGCAGTCGAGCAATCGGTATTGTTGATTGGCAGTCATTTGAGAGTGGGGGTTGTCACCTGTCAAAAATGACTGGATCAAATATTTCCGAAAATTTAAATCCTTCGGTTAAATACAGAGTACATTTTGGTTTTTATTAATCCGGAGTGTTTCGGTGATATATAAGTCCGACAAAAGACGACAAGATCGCCACAACACGCGACGCGTACTCGTACAGCGGGTTCCTGCAACCATTACCAGCACTGTTACTCTTAAAGTGCATCATCGTCGAACTCCACGTCGAGGCATGGTCCTGCCTTGCTCACTCGAACTAGCGCGTTAGAGCAGGACAGGGTGCTGCCCCAGCGTCGAGCTCTTCGCTGGTGCTCTTAGAGATTCACTCTCCAGGTTGTAGGTCTACCTTGTGGCGGGTCTGCCCACGCGACGTCTTCTGGTTAAGGTCGCCACTCTAGAACTCTTTTGGTCCCATAGGCCTTCCGTTCTATGAGCAACGTGCTCCGCAAGCCCCATAAGATTATTACGTACTCTGTGTTTTCCGTACAAATGGTGACAACGTTTTCTACCATAGCATTAGAACTAGGGTTGTAAGTCGTTTTTTATATTCTGTCTAGTTTGAAAATATGAATGTTTTTTTGGTTTGTATGTAACCTCTAAGGCCGGCCATACACGGACAGCTGAAGCAGTCAGGATGGACTGCTTCAAGCTGCGACTGCATAGTAAACTGTGCGACTGCAAATGAACAGCTTGAGCGGTCCTTGTTTTCTGAATGACAAATTTGTATTGAAACTGCAGATCATCCAACAGCGGCCGCTTGAAGCCGTTGGCACTGACTACTTTTAGTAGTCCGTCTATGGAGGCTCTAAAATGAAAATATTGTCAAACCTATAAAAAATATTCACAAAAACCTACCTACCTAGTTCTAAGGCATAACATAACAATAGCGTTATCAAAAATCATAACTATAGGTTAACGTTTAGAGGGTGGAAAATGTTACAGCCGTTTGTATGGAGAGCGCTTTTCGAGGCTTAGTACAGTAGGGGAAATCGTACCTCCTTAGATGCCTGTCGCAATGACGCGACGCGTTACACGCCCCGCTATGTCATACAAATGTCATGCGTATGTCTCTTCGACTAGGTTCTACGGTGGCACGTGTTTGGATTTCCTTGACTGTACACGGTCCTCTTAAGTCTTGCAATTCTTAGGGATATACGAGTATGTGTGGCAGTCAAATTAAACTTGAGCCATCATATTAAGGACCACAAGAGATCTTGGATATTCTAAGCGTTGTAAACCAGTCTCACTACCAGGGATTTTAAATAAATTACGTTAACTTAATGATAATCTTCGTTGAGGCTTTTAAAAACCATTAAGTACAGCGAAGACTCGGTTTACTGCGCCCCGCAATTTGCGTTGGAAAGTTATAGCACTCTGAACAGAACCTTTTAGGCAAGGCTGTGAATTTAATTATCTGCTCATTATTAATTTCAACGACGTGAGCCTTCGAGGGCCTAGGGCGCAAATAAACCGACAGGTTAAGGAGAAGAGCTTTGTGACATTTTAAATGAGATAAACATAAGTTTTTAAATAAGAAACCGATTTCATACATGCTTTTATCCAAAGGGGGTACATATGTAAGTAGATTAACAAATATACCTTTTTCAAATCGCTATAGGTATACTCATAGTATTTGAGGATCTTAAAATGGGACCTATCTGGAAGTACATTCCTTCAACAAACTGGAACAAATTACCTTGCTACTCCGCGAAACCAGTGCCGGGCTCGTGCAAAATAGCTGCGTCTGTGCGACACATATATGTTCATGCAAAAACCCACCCTCCTCCGCTTCCACACGAAACAACATATATCACACAGACTCAACTACACACCACCACCACTAAACACTAAAACTACACGATCGACGCGCGTTTCGCCTCTATACGAGGCATCATCAAGATCAAAGAAACAGTACGACCGTTCGCTACTTGAACGAATGGCGTACTGACAAACTAAAACAATTTTCTTTAATCCCACCTACCGCCAACATTTTTGCACAACTACCCTTATTATTTTTCTCAAAGCCTACCCTCAAAATTTAAAAATAAAACAAAAGTACCCCCGTATATTATCACAAACTACCCACATAATTTATCTCAATCTCAGCTACCCCCATTGTTAAAGACAGAATTTAAGCATACCCGCAATAAAGGATGCTTAAATTTTATTTTTAAATTTTGAGGGTAGGCTTTGAGAAAAATAATAAGGGTAGTTGTGCAAAAATGTTGGCGGTAGGTGGGATTAAAGAAAATTGTTTTAGTTTGTCAGTACGCCATTCGTTCAAGTAGCGAACGGTCGTACTGTTTCTTTGATCTTGATGATGCCTCGTATAAAGGCGAAACGCGTGTCGATCGTGTAGTTTTAGTGTTTAGTGGTGGTGGTGTGTAGTTGAGTCTGTGTGATGTTTCGTGTGGAAGCGAAGGAGGGTGGGTTTTTGCATGAACATTTATGTGTCGCACAGACGCAGCTATTTTGCACGAGCCCGGCACTGGTTTCGCGGAATAGCAAGGTAATTTGTTCCAGTTTGTTGATATGGACCTCCGCAAAGTAACGCCTGAATCTATTAATTATTGTATATTCCTTCAATTAAAAAAAATCTATATCAGACTTGAAAAAAAAAAGTGTTTTTTGTTAGTCTGCCCGTGAACATGAGACCTGAAAAGGACTTGAAACGTTGACAGTTAGATTCGTAACATAAGTACATGCGATATAAACTGTTTTAATTGTTGTATGTCAATGTCTAAAAGTCGCGAAAACATAAGAAACTATTGAGAGGCGGTATGGTGTGAGAGTCGTAGTGTGCAAGGCTCTTTTTGGTTCTATTCAAAATAATGACATGTTGGTGATATCAATCAACGGTTAACAACTCTCTAAATTTGTGTTACGAGTACAATCACAAAAACATTACCTACATTTTTTACGCTTTATCACTGAAAGGTAAAAAGTCATAAAAGGTTCAACGCGTCAGCTGACTGCGCTTCATCTAAGTACATCCCTCATTTTCCTCTTTGTCTGTCAGCTCGTCACGTTTCAAAACCATAACAGCCATAACATCGACCATAAAATTGGCTGCCTCCTTCGGCGTAACATGTGAATACATTTTCCTAAAAGAAATTTATGCTTAATGGTAAACACGAGAAGAGTAATTTGACAGTTCTATAACCCCAAACAATTGTAAGCCGTAACTTAGCATTCTCTAGGTTGATTCTCGTGTAAGATCGTCGGCTAAACAAGCCGTGAAGGAGGGATGTGAAGGATTTTTGGTGGTAAAATTAAGTTATCAGATATTCAACTTTCCAGAGCTCTGTGGAGCCTTTTCCAAATTATCTTGCAGAGACAACGCTATCCGTAACGGATAGGAAGAGCTTTTGGCGTTAAAGAGGAAATTAATTATACTTTAGTTAAGGCGAAAAACATGGTATGCTTTTGTAGAGCCAAGTTTAAAATTATATTTGATTTAATTTAATCGAAAATATCATTACGCTCCTACTAATATTACAAATGCGAACGTAATGATCTTTTGATATTGGAAAGTTTGAATATTTATTTTAATAATAATAATTATTTTTAAATTACGCATTGCATTAACGACTGGTCGGATTGAGATGAAATTTGGTATACCTAAAGATCATGTCTTGGATTAAAACAGAATATTTAATTACTTTTTGTCCCATAAAATGCATAATATACGTGTAAGTAAAGTATTTTGTTACTAGGCTTTTAAATATTTTGTTTTATTTGTTCGTTTGTGTTGTGTCGAAAGCGTAAATAAAGGTTTTCCTTTCTTCCTTTCCTTCATAAATAATCCCAGACGGGCAAACCCGAGGGCAAGGACTAGTTCTTAATTAATTGTACATATTTTTGAGACGTCGAGTACCCATATTTTTATTGTCTGTACCTATAATAGGCTGCCTAACTGCATAAAAATATCTCAAAAACAGTTGTCATTCCAAAAAAATTCAAGCATAGGTCGGTTATCAGCACGAACAAGCCGGTTTCCGAAAAGGCTTCAGAACCGTGGATCACTTACACGCGCTGCGGCAGGTTATACAGAAGACCGAAGAGTATCACCTCCCCCTTTGTTTAGCCTTCAGCGACTACGAGAAAGCCTTCGATTCAATCGAGACCTGGGCTGTACTGAAATCCCTCCAGCGGTGCCAAGTTGACTATTGGTTTTACGAAGTGCGCAAGAGTTTTTGAGAACACGTCACTATGTCCGTCCAACTGCAGAACAAGACCTATACAAATAAAAAGAAATTAATAAATAAAATATTGAGATAATTTTAAATTAATGCAAAAGCCGTGGTATGGTATAGTTTTGTGTCTCCGAAGATGTTACATTAAGTTGCTAATCATTTTGAACAAATGTTCAAAGAAGAAAAAATATATAAATTCCATGAATACGGAAAATAAAGAAAGAAAGAAAGAAAAACATTTATTTAAAACTATTCAACATAAAACATTTAAATACACACAACAAGGACAGAATAAAAAAAAACAAAACGTTATGTTGAACAGAATCAAAAAGGGCCCCAATCGAATCAAATAGGTGGCTTTACACCTATTTTCTGAAAATAACAGTACCCTTCTGACTAGGACAGCACAGCGCCATTAACATAGTTACATATTCACAACAGAACCACGCCTTTTTATAACAACCACGCAAAAATGTACGTTGAAATTACATTAAAACTCAATTCCGAACCGTGGCTTTCATATGTAAATGTTTGTTTATTCACACGTATTTGCATTTTTAAAACATAACATTCAAATTTACTGGTAACGATGCATCACACAATGCACGGCTGATTACATTATTTAACTAATTTTAGTTAATTTTATAATCTGCAAAGGCATCTGCAAAGAATCTCATTGAAGTAACTATTCAATGATTTAAGAATCATCATTCATCCTTCACAGTGTAGATTAATGTAGATGTTGATAGATAGGAAAGCCAAGAAGGTGATGGCGAGTTGAATGTACACATAAGATGTACTGATAAAGTGCCGAATAGGGATTTGTGAAGGTCAAAAGAAGAGGCCATTGTCCAGCAGTGGGACACAATTATAAGCAAAAAAAAGAAGGAAAACTAGGAAGTGAGTCACCCGTTATACCAAGGAGACTACAAATGCGTTGTCAACTCAGAGGGCTAAGATGGAATACCTCCTGTGCCAGTAATTTCACCGGCTGTGTTGCTCTCAACGCCGGAACACAACAGTGCAAGCACTTGCTTATTACGTTTATCGAGACTTTAACGCGATAACATACTGTTTATTTATTTACTTCGACGTTTCGGCCTCATTGCAGCGGCCGTGGTCACGAGCAGACTGAAGTGGAGGGTGTCACTGCTGTTTAGCCGTGCGAGTTTTATAAAATACCCGCACTTGGTCTTGTTTTAACCGTCATATCACCACACCGACACACAATGCTCACAATATCTGAACATTTATCCGAAGTTAAATAGATAACAGATAGATAGTGCAAGCACTGTTGTTTAGCGGATGAATTAGAGAGCAAGATGGTAGTCTATCATATGGACGGAACTTGACTTGCACAAAGTTCTACCACCCGTAGTTGAGGTAAATGGTCCGTTTCTCAAGAAAAAGTCTTTAAATAACTCTCTCTTTAGCTTTGTCACAGTAAGAAGATCTAAATTAATTCGTGCCTTAACGAACTTGACTTTTGCGGCAGCGAAATTAAATAACCACAGGTCTGAACACCCCAATGCCACATTCGGTGGTGTAGTAAAATAGACCTTTTGTCAGAGATAGTAAGCTGAGAAAATGATTTAGCACAAGGTTGGGACTTTGTTTCTTTTAGAGTTGGTACGTACAATTGTATTTGGAAAGGTCGTCCGTCCCGTAATTTCATATTTTAGGGATCCTTTTATATTATATATACTTACATATCTATATTATATATGTCACAGCGGCAAACTTCTTCGACAAATAATCTTGCAGTTTGGCGAAGATAATTTTAAAACAAAATGTATGTTTTTAAGTCGATACAAAAAAAGTGCTTTTTAATTTGAAAATGACAATATACAACAACTTTACATTTTCACGCTATTTTTTTAAGATGTCAAGTACCAAATTCTATTCACTTTTCGTAGCGAAAAACAATCTTGATTTTTTTATGGATATTTTACGAGATGCGGAATAGTTGTAAAAAAATAACTTTTGAATACCTTGACTTTGAAGCGACTGTCTATTTATACCTTCCTATGTTGACTCGCTTGTGTTGAATTTAACTAAACAGATTTTTAGTGTAGTTTCAAATAAGGTGACGCGGGGTTATTCTAGCTAGTGAATAAAGAACTAAGTAACTATATCAATCAATCGACATAGAATCGAGCTATAATGTCCATATCGTTGTTTGTATGGAGAGCACTTTTAAGGCTGGGTACACAACCCTTTTACAGTTTTTTTGATCGGCTTAAACCGATTCCACGTCGATAGATGTGGTTAGACCCTTAATCATCCATATTATTGTTTTTTTGTGCAATGCGACTAAAACTTATAATCAACTTTAGTTTTTTTCGCCAAAAGATGTCGCTTTCCACTACCTATTTTAGCTAGAAAATTAACGCATTGTAACAATAAATAAATAAATAGTTTGGGACAATTCACACCAATTGACCTAGTCCCAAAGTAATCAACTAAAGCTACTTGTGTTATGGTTACGAGACAACGGCTATACATACTTATATAGATAAATAGATACTTAAATACATATAACATCCAAAACTCGGATACAAACATTCGTATTCATCATACAAACATTTGCCCCTCCCGGGAATCGAACCCGGAACCTCAAGCTTTGTGGTCAGGGTCACTAACCACTAGGCTATCTGGTCTTCAAACAACAATAATCATATAGTTTAGTTTATAAGTGTAAAGTATATGTAGAGAAGAATTTAACTAAATATGCCTTTATCGTAGACTAGCGGACGACGGCGACTTCGTTCGCGTAGAATTAGTAGCCTATGGCCGTCAGGGACAGTGTAGCTTTCTATCTGTGAAAGAATTTTTGAAATCGGTTCAGTAGTTCCATAGATTACCCCCTACATACAAACAAACAAAGTTTTCCTCTTTATTATATTAGTGTAGATATAAGTTTTATAGAAGTACTAACTTAAACCAATACAACTAAAGCATGCTATTCAATTTATTGCTAAGGATAAAATAAAGTTTATGAGCGTATAAATGAGACAAGAGTGTGAATGGAATAGTTTACTTTATAGCTTTGAGTAAAGAGGGTAGACGAAGACCCTCTTTAGCTTTAGCCAAGGTAAGGTCAAATATAATATTTATGACATATAATTTTTTATGTTTTTCGCCAATTGTAGACGTAATATTTTGCTGCCAAGTTCTATGACCTCGCTCGAAGAAAAAGTGGTTACCAACAACACCACTTGCGGGTGGGCGGGGGGTTAGACTTTGTGCAAGGTTCGTCCGGATCGCTAATTTATCCGGATTGTTAATTTAATTTAATTTGACATAATAAATTATTATTTTTTCTTATTGTTTTGATTAATTATTGCGTACCCGATTGTTTTTGTTTTATTTTATTTCAATTTAATTTCTTGCTTATTTTGACATTTCACCTTTTGTTAGTCTGTTCATATTTTTATTGTGACATATTGATTTTTTGTTTTTGACATTTTGATATTTTCTAGACTTATTTCTAGATATTTTTATTTTTTATTATTTTGTTCACCCTTTTGACGATCTTATTGTGAATTTGTTATGTTTGACATTCTGAATTTAATGTAATTTCCAATAAGAAATAAATGAATCTATCTATCTATCTATCTAATCTTGCTCGCTAATCCTGCCGCTAAGCAGCAGTGCTTGCGCTGTTGTGTTCCGGCGTGGAGAGTGTCCTACTGGTACAAATGGTATTATACCTTAGCCGTTTGGGGTTCCACTTCACATTGTAGTACGCTCGGCCACCTTGAAACGCTGACGAGAACTCCATTTCCTATAGCTCAGTGGCTGTGCCCCAAAAAATCCTGGTACAGTCAAGGAAGTTAATTCCCTACCCATTTCGTTGAAATGTCGTCTGACATTCGCAATGCATTAAGGTCGATATGTCAAACTAACGTCTTGCTCTATAGCTCTTATGGTGACAGTTTGCTATATGCTATTGAACCTTAGGTGGGTTGGAAATTTAATTCCTTGACTGTACATAATGAAATGTGTTTCTGTTTAGACATCCGCACTGGGACGCAGCTTGCAGTATGTTTATGGATTCGATTAATATTTCGGATCAAAGATAATGTTATTACAAAAGTTGCGGATGCCCTTTAGTCGGAAGGTCCCACGGGACTAGTTGTGATCCCTTGCCCATACAAAGTATAAATTGACACATATGTTAGTTTTGGGTCAAAGAAAACAAGCATAGTTAAAAAATTCTTCGTGTTTATGTGATGGAGAAAATATTTTATATTTTCGAGATGTTGTGATACTTAGGTACCTATTTTGACTAAGACAAGAAAAACAATACTAAGTTAGAGTTCTTTTCGCAGACATAAAAATCAATAATTAGTTTTTTTTATATTAAAAATGGGTTTGCGTTTGGCCTCAATCTCACTGCGGTCCTAACATGACAGCCCAGGTTTAGTTTAACCCCTCCCTGTGTCTCTGTCTAACTAGTGTCATAAGAAAGAGACGCAGATAGAGATAAACTAACCTTGGCCAGTCATGTTAGGGCCACTGATGGTAAATGAAGATGAGGCCGAAGATGTAGCACGCTCACCCGGAAGACGTGGAAATAGCGTAATGGCATAAATATTTAGTTTTAGCAAAAAAAGATAGGTATTAAATGTAACCGCAATTTATTTAGATATTTTTAATGTAGTCTTTTTGTACATTTATCGACACTAGAAATCTGAAATGAGACAAAATCTCTACCTGTTCCTGTCCATCCTCATTTCTTCGGCCGCTAACTCCTTCTAAACCATGCAACTGATTTTGATACGCTTTACCCTGTCATTTTTTTATGTAAAAAATCCAAATTAAACCCATGCGAAGCCAGGCGGGTCGCTAGTATAAAAAAACATATGACGTACACGATAACCTTGCAAATGTCAGCGAAAATTCATTTCAGGACGATCGTAATAAGAACTCGCCTCAGGCTCTGGTAATGAAGTACCTTCTGGCGTACTTATAATCTCACCCAATTTCGGTTAAATTGCTTCTTGTCTGTAAGGAAATATCTTACAGATAAAGGTTTCTGCCCAATAGACAGGACCATACCATGACCCTAACTGGCCCGTCACGAGCCAAAAAATATTCGTTGTATGAATTACTATGTTAATTAATAACATCTGTATAACTCATGACCAAGCAATAAATATTTTGATTGATTGATTGATTATGAGTTGCGGTCCACTATATTGGCACGTATCCGGACCGGCCAGTCACAGACAAACACGCTGCGCTACATGCACACGCAGGCAACGTCCCACGTTTGTACACCCTCAGGGGTTCTTCTCCGCAGTGTAGGTACGGTCGGCCGCCTTGCCTACAGAGTAGGCAATTCGCAACAGGTTTTCAGCTTGCCGCTCGCCCGATCTCGCTGTGTCAGTGTAATTGAAAACGAATGCAGCGCAACGGGCGCAAACGGGAGCGGGCGGCGCGTCTCTCTTGACGCGAGCCGCCTGGCGAATGTATCAAAAAAGTTTGAATTTTTACAAACGGGGTCGACAATGAGAAGTTTCTGTACGTTAGTAATTATTTACTCTGTGACCGTAATAACGGAACTGCAGAACATAAATTCATCCGCTTTCTGCGGCCGTCAGAGCGATTACACGGTGCAACACCCAGTTTAGTACAGGTTCGACGGCGTACAAACGCGTGTGAGTCCATAAGTGCAGTACCATTACCATGAGTTTCTATCGAAAATTCATATTACGTTACTACAGTCGATAGCGGTTAAATACGCTCCCGTTTGTCAGTGAAAGAGTTAACCATAGTCGATACAGTATTTTTCGATGACATGTGTCAAATTTTGTGACTCATGGTACCAATATTCTAGGGCAACAGCAACAAAACTTTAGTCACTAGCCTTTGATTACGATAGGTAATTTACCGTTGGACTCATACTAGCGATTTTTAGTTCTCTAAGTGAGTGCTAGAGGTAGAGGCGCTTTCACCATACAAATAGTATACGCTGTCGCTAGCGAGTACGGTTGCGGCTTAATGGTAATGCACTCATGGTAAGGGCACAGGCGGCCATTTTTGTGTCTGTGCCGGGGTGGTTACGGTCATAGTTTGATCCGGTGTAGTAGGCGGAAACCTTTACACGAGATTTTGCTCACTTTGCTTTGATTTAGGTTTTAACTAAAACTCAATTTACATAACGAAACTAGCTTCGGCCTGGGGCTTTGTACTCGTGGAATAATAACCGTTTCTAACTCAGTTTTTAGCAGATTAAAAGTCACAAGTCAAAATATTTTTATTCAGATTAGGCTTACAGGTAGCACTTATGAATGTCAAAAAATTTACCACCGGTTCGGAAAAACCTCTGATGAGAAGATACCGGCAAGAAACTCAACGAGGTGTAATTTTTTAAATAAATCAAAATTACAATGTTATTTTACATCTCAAATATTCAAAATTTTTACAATTTAACAATTTAGCAAGTGTACAATCTTTGGAGCCAGGGATCGCCAACACAGATCGGGATCATTTCCAAACATCCTTGTCCAAGATGTCATTGATTTTATAATACGCCCGAGAAATTAATGTCTTCTTGACAATAGATTTAAATTTTGTATCATTTAGTTCAGTTATGTTTTTTGGAATTTTGTTGTAAAATCTTACACAATTTCCCATGAACGACTTATTGGCATTACGATTATCAGCAGTTACATGTTGCATCCAATTTCGTGGAGAAGTTTATGGGTGATGTGCGTACAAAACAACCAAACATACAGACAAATAAATTCTAAAGGTAAGCGCTTTTGCTCCTTTTTTTGTACAACATAGGAAGGAAAACAAACAAGTGGGTCACCTGATAGTAAGTGATTACCACCGCCTATAAACACACGCAACACCAATGGGATTGTAGATGCGTTTGCAACCCAGACTTACTTCTTGCGAATAATATCATAATGAATTCATATTAGTTGCGTAGGAGGGCAAATCTTTAAAAATTGATGCCTCTGGTGCAGTTTTTGGTATGTTTATCAAACGTAAATGTCTCAAAAAACGCACCTGGTTAATCAATATTCTCACGATGTAAATTTTCACACATTATGGTTAGTAAATATAATCTGTCACCTTATAATATTAACGTATGTTTGTACCTACGTGTATACATACACTGCTAAACTCATAACCCTCCGGCTTTGCCGTAGTCAGGTAAAAATGCACTCCCATGAAATGGGTTACTGATTCTTATGAACGCACTCTTATATTGATTTCAGGGGCAGAACCAGGGGGGTTCCACTCCGCAATGTAGGTACGCTCGACCGCCTTGCCTATGGCATAGGCAAATCGCAGTAGGCTGTCGGCTTGCCGCGCGTTCGCTCGCTCGCCCCCGCCATGTCAGTGTAATTGAAAAGGAATGCCGCGCAACCCTAGCGTGTCGCTGGGAGTAGCGGGGGAAGGCGGGCGCGGGCGGCCCTTTTGACTCGCTCCGCCTGGCGCATGGTGTCTGAAGTAATACGAACTTTTGAGCGTGTTAAATAAAGTTGGAATTCGTTTAATCGCCGTCCTAAAGAGAAGTTTCTGTGCGTTATTTATTCTGTTGCAGTACAGCGAGGCAGTTAAATGGATAGTAACTAATACAATTGGAATGCGCGGAACAATACTGTTCTGTCTCAGGGTGCGCATTTAAATTGTATCAGTACCTACTGTACTGTGCATTCTACTGTCTCGCCATTCTGCCTAAATGCGAAATCAGCATTACTACCAAATGCGGGTTCCAGGACCTTGTGCAAGGTCCGTCCGGATAGCTACTACCATCTTGCTTGTTAATCCTGCCGCTAACAGCAATGCTTGCACTGTTGTATTCCGGCGTGGAGAGCAAGACAGCCGGTGTAATTACTGGCACAAAAGGTATTCCATCTTAGCCCTCTAGGTTGGCAACGCATCTGCAACTTCCTTGGTGTTGCGGGTGTCTATAGGCGGTGGTGATCACTTGCCAACAGGTGACCCACTTGCTTGTTTTCCTTCCTATTTTATATAAAAAAATGAGTTTCTCGTCAATTGTGACAAAACTCAAATGCGCAGAATCAGGTTTGAACCCACGACGATAGATTGTCGGAGCAAGATTATATGGGTCTTGATTAGCCTAAATATGCCATCGACGCAGTAATTTATTGCTCCCCCAAGGAACACCGATCGCTCACATTCATGGCGATGTCATAAAGTAACACATCACAGCCTTAGGGTTGTCGAATGCTAAAATCCTACTTCCTATCTTATTACTAATTTTGACGGCCGGATAGCCTAGTGATTAGTGACCCTGACTATGAGGCTTGAGGTACCGAGTTCGATTCCCGGGAGGGGCAAATGTTTGTATGATGAATACGAATGTTTGTATCCGAGTTTTGGATGTTATATGTATTTAAATATATTTATCTATATAAGTATGTGTATTCGTTGCCGTACCCATAACACAAGCAGTTGCTTACTTTGGGACTAAGTCAATTGGGGTTAATAGTCCCAAGATATTTATTTATTTATTTTATTTATTTACTAATATAATAAATGAGAAAGTAACGTTTGGATATTTGGACGTTTGAATGTTTGTTCCTCAATCACGCATTAACGGCTGAACGGATTTAGATGTTTAGCAGACAGATAGATCGTTTCCTGGATTACACGGATTTTGATACGGTTTTTTTTTGTTATTTATAGTTTTTTTAGAAAAGGTTTTGTATACATTACATCCCGATTGATCGGTACGAAGCCGGGGCGGGCCGCTAGTCTACACAACTATATAAAGAGGTAAACTTTGTTTGTTTTTTTGTTTGTATGTAGGGGGTAATCTCTGGAACTACTGAACCGATTTCAAAAATTCTTTCACAGATGGAAAGCTACACTATTCCTGACGGACATAGGCTACTAATTTTACGTGAACGAAGTCGCGCGCGTCCGCTAGTACTATATAAAGAAGATTAAACACATATAACATCCTCGACTCAGGTATCATACAAATTTTTGCCCCTAGTGGGAATCAACCCACAACCTCTAACTTCGTGGCCAGAGTCACTAACAACTAGGCTACCCAGTTGCCTAATTAAGGAAGCTTTACAAAATGGTTTTAACCGGATAACCGGATATTAATAATCCATCGACAGCCGGCACGTGACGTATACTCACCACTTCCGGTAGCGGATTACCGCGAAAGCCTTTTTAAAAGGTTTTTCAAAGCTCGTTGCTTTCTAAGTCGGTCCGTCGCGAGTTAATTAAAGTACCTACTTCGAGCTCTAGTATTGGAGTTTCGAGCCGTCTTATTTCCTTTGATAGACGTTTTTACTACTAAGTTTAAAGCTGAAAATATGATTAATGTTATAATTTGATATTTTGACGAAAATGGAACGACCTTTTGAAATGTTAATGAGAAAGAAAATTGCATTTGTAACTGTGGATAAACTGGTTGAAACCAAAATCTTGTGCAGAATCCGTCCCAATCGCTACCATGATTTGCTCGATAATCCAGTCGCTAAGCAGCAGAGCTTGCACTGTTGTGTTCCGGCATGGAGAACAAGACAGCCGTTGAAATTACTGGCTCAAGAGCAAGGTGTTGGTATTGTGGATGTCTATGGGCGGTGGTGATAATTTACCATCATGGTAATGCACTCCTTCGTTGACATTTTATTTAAATAAAAAAAAACCAGGATAACCGGTAACCACTAAAGAGTAACCCCTTATTAATTAAAAGTTAACAATCTTTTTAAGCTAACAAATGTTTTGTCCCTTTCAAGGGATGCTTTGAGGGTAAACGTCACATGACAGATAAAGACTAAAACGTGTTAACTAACAAACGTTTACGAAGCGTTTATGAATAAGAGGATAAGGGTCTATAGAGTGACTGCTTAAAGCCCCTGCGTTCATAAAATTACATTTTAGTCTGTATTTGAACGCCTAAAACTCTTAAGACAACTCAACACAAAGAAAAATAACATAGAAAAAAACTTCAACTTAAGAAACTTTGAATAAACAATGTTTTAAGAAAAGCATTGAAAGCTGCTTTTCTTTACTTCAAAGGATATTTGCACGATTCTTTCAACTAATATTCATTTATTTATATAATATCTGTGCATTTCTAATAATAAGAACATTACATTTTTTATTTCAAAATCCGTAAGGCCGACGGCATGTATGTCCAAAGAGTGTTAAATTAGGTGACGACAAAAGTGGTAAACGTGCTTTTCGAGTAGTAAGCATGTCTTGCGAGTATTAAATGTGCCTTACGAACAATAAGCAGGGGGGGTTCCACTCTGCACTGTAGGTACGCTCGACCGCCTTGCCTATGGCATAGGCAAATCGCAGTAGGTTGTCGGCTCGCCGCGCGCTCGCTCGCTAGCCCCTGGCGTGTCAGTGTAATTGAAAACAAATGTCGCACAACCCTAGCGTGTCGCCGGAAGTAGCGGGGGGAAGGCGGCGAGTTCCTTTTGACTCGTCCCGCCTGGCGCATGGTGTATGAAGTAATACGAACTTATTGAGCGCATGAATAAAGTTGGAAGTCGTTTATTTGCGGTCGTAAAAGAGAAGTTTCTGTACGTTAGTACTATTATTTATTCTGTGCAAGTAGTAAGCGTGCTTTGCGACATGCCTGTCGATTATGTCAATGGAGTAAGTGACACGTTCGTAAAATTGGACAGATTGCTGGTTGCAGCACGAATGGGCTGGTTCGACCGGGGTAGCACCACAGTCTAACAGTATAAGCTTTGCTAATGCATTTCGTTCGGTGAGTGTAAGATCCTTAGGTTCATTACCTGAAGGGGGTAACGGATCAGCAATAGCTAGTATCCATGGTTCTATGTTCGTTGCCCTCCCTATTCCGCATAAAAAAATAATGTGTTAGGAACCCTCGTTGTGTGAGTCGGCTTCGCGCTTGTTCAGCTAAGATTTAGGTCGTCAAAATATAATATCTCGTATAAGAAGGATCCCTAGGGTCTTAATGGATTACTACACGCAATATTTTTTCTCTTTTCACGATTCTCCCCGTTCCTTTGTGCCAAGTGTTCGTCAACAAATAAACGTTAGTTGTGTTTGAATAGCTTTATCTAACAATACTTTACGAATGAAAGCCCAATTTCTCGTATTTCCAGTTTTTTTGGGAATCCGTAAGCTAATGGATTAATTGAAAGAGTAATCGCTTTCATTTGATTCATTAGTTTTTATCTGTTTTTTTCTTGTTTTTATTTTTTATTTTTTATACAACAAAGCTTCCTATGTTTTTTATGAAATAGGAAGGCAAACGAACAAGTGGCTCACCTGATGGTAAAGTGATCATCACCGCCCATAGACACTCGCAACACCAAAGAGATTGCAGATGCATTGCCAACCCAGAGGGCTGAGATGAAATACCTCTTGTGCCAGTAATTGTACCCGCTATCTTGCTCTTCACGGCGGAACACAACAGTGCAAGCACTGCTGCTTAGCGGCAGGATTAGCGAGCAAGATGGTGGTAACGATCCGTACCGACCGTGGACACAGTGGGTTCTACCACCCTCAAAAGTGGTACACAATCTTCTTTTTTTTACAAGCTATAAAAATAAGTCGTTATTCATTCCTGTCTGTCCTTATAACTTCGGCCGCATACTCCTACTAAACGACGTAGCGGATTATGATACGATTTTCACGTACTACTTTAGAACCCTATCGCAATGACGCGATGCGTCAAACGCCAGGCTATGTCATACAAATGTCATGCGTATGTCTCTTCGGCTAGGTTCTACGGTGGTACGTGTTTCAATTTCCTTGGCTGTACATTAGGTACTTTATTGTACCTGTCCGAAGCCGAGGGAAGGCGCTAGTAAAGAACATTTTTTGTTATTGTTACTTATTTCTTTCCAGTAACAAAGTAAAATCAAATCGATTCTTCTTTTGTACCAGAATTCAATTCTAGTTCGAAGCATCATCTCACCTACTTCGGTCCATTCCCTTGGCACCCCAGCTGGGGGGTTAGGTATTCGCTTAGGGCAAACAGCGACGAGCTCGACGTCGAAGTAGATCCCTCTCTTGCTCTATCGCGCTAGCACGAGTGAGCGAGACCGAGCGATGCCGACGAGCTCGTCGCCGTTGCGCATAGAGAATAACACGGCTAGCATCCGAGAATATTAAATCAGAGGTTTCTCAGATGCGACAGATGTATACTTACATGAAATCTGAAAGCTCTGCCATTACCCTGAAACTGGCAGTTTTAACGCATACATCAAAAATATACCTTTATAAAAAAAGGGAAGAAAGAAGGACCTAGATCAAGGCGAATAGATTTTCCAAGTGGGCAGTTCAATTTATCCGCTAGCAGCGTCGGACAACCACTTTCTTAGGTAGTATCTACCAGATTCATAAATAATTACTTTAATATTATGATAAAAAAATACCGGCCAAGTGCGAGTCAGACTCGCGCACCGAGGGTTCCGTCATCAACAACATCTAGTATCGCATTAATGCTTTGTGAGATCAAAAAAATATTTTTGCTGTGTGTATTAACTGCAAATTTACGGTTTCTTGCCAAATTTCATAATTCTAGGTCAACGTGAAGTACCCCATAGGTTTTTGAGTGCCTTGCGAATGTTTGAAACATGCGGCATAAACGGCCGTATCTTTTGATTCCGTTGACTTAGAAGTTTGATTTTCTCACGGCTCTAATGGACTGCAGATTTGAGTCTTTGATATTAATTTGAACTCAATACCTCTATGCGTTCTTGAGAAAAATGGTCTTGACAGACAGACAGACATACAGACAATAAAGTGATCCTATAAGGATTCCGTTTTTCATTTTGAGGTACAGCACCCTAAAAAAAACAAAATTGTTCATTGTTACTTGCGGTATTGAAATGAAACATTTAATTAACAAAATCTAGTAGGTACTTAATTGTTTGTGCTTCTTTAATATAAAAAAAATGCCTACCCATACTAGAATACAAACCTAAATAGAGCTTAACTGTTTACTTTAAAGTCGTAATCCACTTAACAAAAGTTCCCCAAATAAACCATTAAGAATGCGCACCGAGCAGAAGAAAATCGTCCGTCAAAAAAAAACTAGCGATGCATGAAAATTTCGCGATTTAATCCGATCTCGACTGAAAATAACTTATCGCATCGTCGTTCAAATTTGAAACGTAGATATCGAGCATTAGGTTGAGTTTCGATTAGGAGTTGCTAAATCAAAGGATTGAGACGACAAAGGGAGGTTCTCTTGATATTTCTGGCCAGGCTCGTTATTCTCTAAGCGCATCAGCGTCGAGCTCGACGTCGAGACTACTGGCCGATCAAATTTCCGGTTTCGGTTTTAGTGAGTTTAGGCGTGAATTTAGAGTTTCGGTATAGTTTCATCAGAAACTCGGCCGAAACTAGGACCGAAACTAAACTTAGGTTAGTTCTTCCGCGCGTCGTTCGGGAGCGACCAACGCAGTTAATCGGCGGCGAAGAGTGCCATTGTCACCGACAGCTTTCCCTCCTGCCCATGCTAACTGTCCGTCGTTGTTATATGTTTATTTTTATGCGTGTCCATTTAATTATGAAGGACTGTAGTGCTTTAATATAGGCCACTTCTAGATAATGGTTATGCTAATTATAAATAGTATGTGTAACTTGAATGATATGAATAAATAAAGTAAAATTAAATTTGCGTTGCGGTGTGCATTCAACAATTTAGAGGTAAACACTAAAATTAATATAAGTTAAATAATATACACTAAAATTGCTGTCGAAGTGAATTTCGGTTTCGGTTTCGGCCAAAACTGAATCAAAAACCAAAATTCAGTTTCAATTTCGGTTTTGGTGGCAAGACCAGTTTTGGTCGAACACTAGTCGAGGCATTGCTATGTGTCTCTCACTCGTGGTAGCATGTTAGAGCAAGACTAGCGGACGCGCGCGACTTCGTTCACGTAAAATTAGTAGCCTATGTCCGTCAAGAATAGTGTAGCTTTCTATCTGTGAAAGAATTTTTGAAATTGGTTCTGTAGTTTCAGAGATTATCCCCTACATACAAACAAACAAACAAAGTTTACCTCTTTATTATATTAGTGTGATGACAGGACTTGAACCTGTAACATCAGCATTCCGTGCCTTGCGTTTGCCAATTTCACCAAACTACCGCTCACATTACACATTACATTAGCGAGCGGTAATGTGGCGAAACTGGAAAACGCAAGGCACGGAATGCTGATGTTGCAGGTTCAAATCCTGCCATTACCCTAATTTTTCTTTGTGTTGTCATTACATAGCATTTTATTTTACGTAATTCTACAGGATAAAATGTATTCTATGTTTTAATTCAGGACATGATCTGTTTGTCAGCTAAATATCATGAAAATCCATCCAGTCGTTAATTCGTGATTGTGTAACAAAAATCCAAACATCATTACTTTCTTATCCACGTCTACATGTACACTATCTACACTAATATAATAGAGAGGTTAACTTTTTGTTTGTTTGTATGTAGGGGGTAAGTAATCTCTGGAACTACTGAACCGATTCCAAAAATTCTTTCACAGATGTAAAGCTACACTACCCCTGACGGACATGCTGCTCATTTTACGCGAACAAAGTCGCGGGCGCACGCTAGTTTATAATATTAGTAGGATAAAACTAACATTAACACTCAGAACTTATTACCAAGTACTTAATAATAAATAATACGTAGTTCGGAAAGTAGTTTCGTCCACTAACTGAGTTGTCCCTTAGCGACATTGGATTTTCAGATGGACCCTTCCCTCCCTCGGGCATTAATGTGAATATTAACCCATTGTTCTCGGGCTAGAATCACGGGATTATGGGCACGGAAAGAGTGATGACATGGGCGAGGTTAAAGGATGTTTGATTAACTGCGAGGATGGAATAGGACGAAGTATATCTATTCGATTATTCTAAGTAACTTTTCGATTAACTATTCCAGGGATAGTGAAAGAAAGAAAAACTTTTTTTTTTAATGAAATAGGAAGGCAAACAAGCAACTGGGTCACCTGATGGTAAGTGATCACCACCACCTATAAACACCCGCAACATCAAAGAGATTGCAGATGCGTTGCCAACCCAGAGGGCTAAGATGGAATACCTCCTTTGCCAGTAATTACACCGGCTGTATTGCTCTCCACGCCGGAACACAAAAGTGCAAGCACTGATGCTTAGCGGGATTAGCGAGCAAGATGGTGGTAGCGATCTGGAAGGACCTTGCACAAGGTCCTACCACCGACAAATATTGATATAAGTATGATATTTTTGTTCGGGTCCAACATGAAAAAAACAAACAGTACCTATAGGTCATTTAATTGTAACATTTTTAATACGAGGGATAATATTTCATATTTCTTAGTTATTTAATTTGTCGTCGCCGTGTGGTAGTCGTGTCGTCACCGCCGTGCCACACCGGCAAAAACGCCGCCGTAACGAATCAATATTCGGAAAATTATGGATGCTGTCGATATTTTCATGTCAATTTGTCTGGATTAGCTCCCATTGTTGTTTGCTGTCGCGACTGGGGCACATGATAGTGACATATTTTATTGCGCTTTTGAGGTGGCAGAGATAAATGGCTGACAGACGATGGTAGTTTATAGACCCGTAGCGCTGAATTATTTTGAGGGCAAAACCTTCAAGAATTCTAATGTTTGATAAAATCTTGTCTGTGGATACCTTTGCATATAAACAAAATATATTTGCGTTTTTGTGTCACATCCCGGTTGTGCAGTTTTAGAAATTTGATTATTTGTAGTGGATATACACAATTCAAATCAAAACTGACAAAATTGATTTAGAGTTCAAAGATTTAATGGTTTTGTATTTTAAATAGCCTGTCTAGTGTACAAACCTAGTTTGTGTCATCTTCGTCCAGCGAAAACTGACTTGGGGTCAGTACATTAAAAACTTCGACAAAAAAAAATTACAATTCCAAAAACTGGTACCATATACCTCAGATCACTTAAGTATCTCTATTAGATAAATTTGTGCCAAATTAAAACACGAACTTTTAATATTTCAAATTTTTTTGCTTCTCCAAGCTATAAATACTTAAAAAGAATATTACAATTATTAGAGTTTACATATCCAATATCATAAATGCATAAAAGATGGACACTGTGAATTTGTGTCATTTTCTTGCATGATATATTAATGAAAATAATAACAAAAAAGTCAGCGGTCGAAGCGAGTAGGAGCGAGCGAGAGGTGGCGGCAACCGGCAGCGGGGCGCGGGCGGCGCGACATTCGGTCCGTCTCGATCGGGTACTATACTTACTATTTACAAACGAACACGCGCGGCGCCTTCGTTCGGGTTTGCATGATTTCTTCGCGAAGCGATAATGTAATGTGCTGAATTACATTCCCTTTTTAACCGACTTCAAAAAAAGGAGGAAGTTTATGTATGTTCACGGATTACTCGAAAACGGCTGGACCGATTTGACAAATTCTTTCTTTATTTGAAAGGGTATACCTACTTCCAAATTGGTCTCACTGCCACCAAGTTTGGATCTGATGATGGGATCTTGGGGGAATCGAGGGAACTCTTCTAAAATGATATGCACACCTATAGCGATTTGGATATTTTAGATAGTAATTTGTGCTTTTGCTCTCAGAAAACACCATTTGGTGAAGTGGAATTGACGATAAAGACTACAGACGGTCACCGGAACTACTCAATAATAAGTATTTCACAGGTGGCGATACGGTTTTTTAAATATAGTTGCTTAGCAGTTTAAGCTCGTTGCAAGGCATATGGTAAAGTGGAGCTGATGTTGAAGTACCAGGAGAACTCCTCAACAATTATCGCCCCAGCATTGGGAAAAGCAATATTTTGTAAAAGGTGGTGAGCAATTTACATTAAATTGTAACTTAGATAAATAAACCGACCCACTAAAAAGCGAAAAAAAAAAACTGAAATTAAATTTAAAATGCTAAATAATGAATGACAATACAAAGAAAAATTAGGATAATGGCAGGATTCGAACCTGCAACATCAGCATTCTGTGCCTTGCGTATTCCAGTTTCCGCCACATTAATAAATAAACGACCAAGTTGAATAAGATAACTTGATTAAGTTTCTCATAGAAGACATCGAGGGTAGTTTTCCCAAAGAAAAAAAAATCAATAATGTAATGACCGTAAAGACGAAACACATTAAAAAATTCGCAGGGTATGGCAGCGGTAATGTGGTCCTGCTATTATCCTAATTTTTCTTTGTGTTGTCATTCATTATATAGCATTTAAAATTTGATTTGAATGTGAAAAAAATACATAAAGAAAAATCGAAAAAAATTAAAAAAAAATTAATTTCGATTACAATAAAAAACTGACTTCAAAAACAACTAAAAAGCAAACAATAGTCTGTTAAGTACATCTATATCCGATTAACGATCTGGCAATAAAAGTTTATTCAAACAATTTCATGATAGAATCGGAAATCGGATGAAGATGTATGTAACGGATTATTCTTTGCTTTTTTTAACATAAAACTACCGTGAGACTCGGACATATTAATAAAACGGAACACTCACGTATTTTTGCGTCGAGATTCTCTCTCGACGCAAAGAAACGTGAGTAATCCGTTTTATTAATATGTTATTCTCTGCTCTTCAGTTTTTTTGGTTGTTTTTTACTTATACCGCTTTTTGATATGTTGTTTTGTTCACGTCGAGTCACACTCTCAACTGTCACACTGTGACTCGTTGGGCATATTTTTACTAAAATAATCCCAACCTGTCTCACTGTTACTAGATGGGACAGTATTTAATATTCATTCCCAACGAGTCACACCCATTGTGACTCGTTGGAAATACTCTTTTCAAATTAAATTTAAAATGCTATATATAATTAATGTCAACACAAAGAAAAGTTAGGGTATCCTGCCATTACCCTAATTTTTATTTGTAGCATTTTAAATTTAATTTGAATGTATAAAAAAAATACAAAAAGACTAAATATCAAATACTGTCCCATCTAGTAACAGTGTGACTGGTTGGGATTTTTTTAGCAAAAATACTTCCATCGAGTCACAGTGTGACAGTTGAGGTTGTGACTCGTTGGGAACAAAGGCTTGTACTTACTAAATATGCCAATCGTTGTTTTCAAGGTATTAACAGTGGTAAGAGGTAAAAACAATTTGTGGATCATAATGCAGTATTTTTATATTTATAATAATATATAAAGCACAAAATAATCGTAAGCCTTAAAAGTTTTAATTTTTTTGTTACATAAGAAATCTTTTTTTAGGTCCGTGTTACAAACACTTCAATTCTTTTACACATAATATAATTTTACCACCGTCGCCGTCGCCGTAATAATTGTTAATTGTCATAATTGTAGTTTTTATGGGATCACTTTCATTCCCATTTTTTTTTCTGAATTTTGAAAGTCAGACATTGATACACTTATTCTTTGTGTTCATACTTGTCGGTAATGATCATAAAAATTAGAGGCCGTCATTGCTAATAATTTCTTCTAAAATCACTTTTAGTCTTGAACACTACTTTTCAATTTCACAAAACAATCATATACTATCTATGACAATGTCAAACAAAATTTAAGAACTAAATCACAGTATACCATTATTTTAAAACCTATAAAGTTTTAGGGCATTTTCATAAACTATTAATATTTACATAATCATACATAATCTTAATTTGTCGTGTATCACATATTTTAATATCTTCACTATTTATGCCATTAAATTTGACATTACAATCATTTTCATATTCTTAACTACTAATGAACAATTTTTTACCAGCTTTAATAGATTTATTAAAAACAAACAACTCAATATTTAAATAAGATACCTATGATAGATAGGTACAAATTGGTAT
The DNA here is from genome assembly GCA_963691745.1 of Ditula angustiorana. Classification (NCBI taxonomy): domain Eukaryota; kingdom Metazoa; phylum Arthropoda; class Insecta; order Lepidoptera; family Tortricidae; genus Ditula; species Ditula angustiorana. The sequence goes on along the minus strand of OY829481.1, from coordinate 14,327,409 downwards.
CAGCCTTAGGAGATTATTATTTGTAATACCTTGTACTTGTAACAATTTGTAATAATATTATTTGTAACCTAATACTTTAATTTTTAATTATTTAGTATAAAGTGTCGTTAATCAGTCTCATTTGTAAAGCGAACTTAGTTAAAATTTCGGCACGGTCCTTAAAACAGTCTACTTTTCCGTCATCCCTAGCAACGCTCGATTCAATGAACTTTAATATTCCTTTTTCTTTAACGATCACAATATTTACGTCCAGTATGAGCCCACATACAACACATTTATTACTTTCAACTTCCATTTTAGTATTTCACAGCTTCATATTTAATTCGCAACGCGGCCACATTGCACTTCGCACTTGTCGCAACTCGCAATCGAATACAAACAGCAGGCACGCGGCCTCGCCGCGCCCCGCCCCCCGTTCCCCGCGCGTGAATGCTTTCTCTGTCCTTCGCGCTAAAAAGTTTTCGTCTTTCAACTGTATCTTAAAAATAAGATTTCATGAATAAAATCGACACAAATTGTGAATAGTGTTTCGTTACACCGTAATAATAATAAAGACATAAACTCTAATAACTTGAATTTTCTTTTGTGACTTTTACAGGGTGTTTTACAAAAAAAAAATAAGTAGCTAGAAATACCATGGATGAATTCGACACAGAATACTTTGTACAACAGATATCATTGACCTAAAACATCTAACACACTTATTTGACCAATTGTAATATTCTTTTAGAGCTACTAAGGCGACATCTTAGGTAGTGACTAAATAACTGTATTTCCATCGACAGAGATGACACAAAAGGCTCATGTACGTCGGTTACAACTTCGTCATCATCATGAAAGTAAAATTTTCATCTCTAATTTTCTTTTCATCCGATATTGTTAGAAAAGACAAAAACCTGAATTACTACTTATGCACAACCCTAAACTGACACAAACTCATGTGTTAGGTTAAGTAAATGGTCAAGAAACTATATACGAAAAAAAACTAACATTAGTATTTTTGAAACCTCAAAACCCAGCGCTACGCGTCTATTAATGAAATTATTAATATCCTTGCTGTATCACGCACTAAACTAGTTACTTTTCAGTCTATTTTTAGGCGCTTTTGCGGGTTGTAGGACCTTGTGCAAGGTCCGTCCGGATCGCTACCACCATCTTGCTCGCTAACCCCCCCACTAAGCAGCAGTCCTTGCACTGTTGTATTCCGGCGTGGAGAGCAAGACAGCCGGTGTAATTACTGGCACAAGAGGAATTCCATCTTAGCCGTCTGGGTTGGCAACGCATATGCAATCTTCTTGATGTTGCGGGTGTCTATAGGTGGTGGTAATCACTTACCATCAGGTGACCCACTTGCTGGTTTGCCTTCCTATTTAATAAAAAAATAATTGTGTTCCCTAACGTCTGCTAAGTCATTTAGGTACAAAAGTTGTTATGCCTAAAAAACAAAGAAAAAATAAGTTTCACTTTGAACAAAAACGGGGTGTAGGTACTTATAAAAAGCGATGTATCACACTGTATGCCTATTCTGTTTATCGTATAACTCGTATTCATTCGCACGCGAACCCCAATGCGGCGGCCCCAGTGCAGAGGTGTGAACGACTTGTAGCTTCACTAAGTGCGTGGCACCACACGGAAGATTCGACTTTATGATCATTGCTCACGTTTATTAGTTGAGTGCTAAATCATGCGCACTCAACATATTAAGTGATCAACATAAACAAGGCGAGTTAAGGCGATCTGTACACCGATCACGATGTTTCTAGTCATAAAAGTAACATCGGCCTAAGTGCCGTATGTTTTTCTTAACGCTCCAGGGTTGCTGCTACTTCATTTTAAAGAACTTTATGAATATCCCTGGACAATTCACATTAATTGACCTAGTCGCAAATTAAGCAAAGCTTGTGCTATGGGTACTAGACAACGGATATACATAAATACATATAACATACAAACATTACAATTCATCATACAAATATTTGTCCCTCCCGGGAATCTAACCCGCAACCTCAAGCTTCATAGTCAGTGTCATTAACCACTACGCTATCCGGTTGTTATTATAGGATTAAAGTGACCGTCCCACTACTTATTACGTATTGTTTTTACCAGTCACAGTGAGCCAATGGTTGACGAGAAGACAAGGGAGCAGAAACAAGAGATAATCATGTCAACTACTGGTAAAAACATGCTCTATGAGTGCCAACATTGTGACCCTAAAGTGACTGGTAAAGTTTAGTTTAACTGAGTTTATCTCTATCTGCGTCCCTTTCTTTCTTTGACAGAGACGCAGGGAGGGATAAAATAAACCAGGGCTGGTCATGTTAGGGCTACTGCGGCCCTAATATGACAGCCCAGGTTTAGTTTAACCCCTCCCTGTGTCTCTGTCTAACTAGTGTCATAAGAAAGGGACTCAGATAGAGATAAACTTAACTTGGCTAGTCATGTTAGGGCCCTTGGTCAGGTTAACTTAAGATTATTTTGCTCTCCATACAAACGGCCATAACGTTTTCACCCTCTAAACTTAACGTATAGACAAGTTGTTTTAGAATGTTGTTGTTATATCTTAGAACTTTGGGTGGTAGGACCTTGTGCGAGGTCACTACCACCATCTTGCTCGCTAATCCAGCCGCTAAGCAGCAGTTCTTCTATATAAAAAAAAACTATATTTGTATGTTTTGATTTTTTTAATGTTCTTTATAGTTTGAAAAAATTGACGCTTTTTAATTTTGTATGAAACTCCTAAAATGCGAATATTATTGGTTTAGAGGGTGGAAAACGTCATCGCCGCTATGAAGGGTACTTTTGAGGCAGGGTCTTTGATCAACTATACCAGTGTAAATGCATATACATGAAATTCGTAGAAGCCAAAACGTAGCCATGGCGGACTTTGTGACATTAGTGGCGTGTGCATGTTTGAGTTTGATACAGTATAGCGTATCTAGCGTAAATATTTGAGATGTAAAATAACATTGTAATTTTGAGTTATTTAAAAAATTACACCTCATTGAGTTTCTTGCCGGTATCTTCTCATCAGAGGTTTTTCCGAACCGGTGGTAAATTTTTTGACATTCATAAGTGCTACCTGTAAGCCTAATCTGAATAAAATATTTTGACTTTGACTTTGACTTATCGTATCCATAGTTTTGGAGGCCGTTGGGCCGGGTATATAAATCCTTTTATTCCTTAAAGATCTTAAGACAACAGTGTTTGAAATTGACTTAGTCGAAATAAGGAACGCTATGCCGTCGGATGGCTCTGCTGAATCTAGATCATCAAATAAGCTTTACGATCCTACTTTTATTTTAACGGACGAACACTTGTACTTTGTAACTACCTTGTAACTACGAAAGTTACTTTCTTGAGGCAACTCTTTCAAATACAAATTCAAATTCAAATAAGTACATTTATTTGCTAGAAATCAAGTACAAAATAAGATGGTTGGTACATTATAAAAGAACATATGAATTCTGCCGTTTGTCGGCGTGCAAATCATAAATAAATTTACATTCAATTTAAATGAGTAGGTAAGTATAATTAAGTAGGTATGTCAATTTCATATAATAAATAAATATATTGGAACAGTTAACACCAATTGACTTAGTCTCAAAGTAAGCAACTAAAGCTGCTTGTGTTATGGGTACTAGACTCGTACAGTGCGGAGTGGAAACCCCCTGCCTAAACGCCGCTTTTGTTCGAAGTGAAAATTCTGTACTTATACTATTTATTCTGCGCTCGCGCCCCTAAGAGGCAGCCCTATCCTAGCAGTGTTCTTTCATTGTGGCGGGCTGTAATCCCGGTATTATTGCCCTGCTGCGTAATGGCACCGAGGCACGCATTGCCCAGGGCCCCACTTCACTGAAAAAAGGGACAACCGAACTAGTTTGTTTTCTCGTGGTTTTGGTTAATGGTAATCAATGTTCGTTTAAATTAGCAAAACTATTAGCTACTGATAAACATGTCGCACCCTTAGAATTAAAGCGACTCAATTCTGAATATTACATTTCCCAAAATTTAACCCTATGTCTTTTAATAAAGGTGATATTTTGGGACGTGTATTATTCCGAAATGGGTCACTTTAATTCTAAGCGTGCGATTTGATGAGTTATTTACAAGTAAAGAGTTAGGTAAGGTGTAACAAATAGGTCGGTAGTCACTATTTTTACACAGACGACCGGATAGCCTAGTGGTTAGTGACCCTGACTACAAAGCTTAAGGTTCCGGGTTCGATTCCGGGGAGGGGCAAATGTTTGTATGATGAATACAAATATTTGTACCCGAGTCTTGGATGTTATTTTTATTTAAGTATGTATTTATCTATATATGTATGTTTATCCGTTGCCTAGTATCCATAGTACAAGATTTGCTTAGTTTGGGACTAGGTCAATTGGTGTAAATTGTCCCGAGATATTTATTTATTTTATTTATAAAAAAACCCGACTCGAAAAACACTCCTTACCGGCGGTCGGGTAAAACACCCCAGAATCCACCCCTGAACATCTCGACGCGATTTAATTCTGTGCTCTCTCATATCGTGTGCGTTTTACTAGTGTCATATATCTCCTAAATATTACATAGTCCCTCAAGGTCGCGTAATATACAGCCTTTGTCTTATTTAAGACTTGCTTGCCCTTGCTGGTGGCGTTTTTATTATTCTGGTCATTCTTTTGCTAATCCTACACAGAAATCCAGAGAAAGGAACAAAAATTAACACACACATCTATACAGTCAGTCGGTAGTCGACACACATATTGGAGTGTGTGTAAGTCCACATACATCTACAGTTGTGTATACGTTATGTTAATATGGAATAATTTTACATAGTCTTTAAATAGTATAAAACACTGTTGCATTTAGCCTCTGTCTATACTCATCTTTCAAAGTCAAAGTCAAAGTCAAAATATTTTATTCAGATTAGGCTTACAGGTAGCACGTATGAATGTCAAAAAATTTACCACCGGTTCGGAAAAACCTCTGATGAGAAGATACCGGCAAGAAACTCAACGAGGTGTAATTTTTTAAATAAACCAAATTACAATGTTATTTATCATCATCATCATCACCATCACATCAGCCGGAAGACACCCACTGCTGGGCACAGTTCTTCCCCAAGGATCTCCACGACGGTCGGCCTTGTGCTGCTCGCATCCACCGGTGTCCAGTGATTCTCACCAGATCGTCGGTCCACGTTGTGGAGGCCTACCAACACTTCGTCTTCCGGTACATATCGTCGGTTACCTATTACTTTTAAATCTAAGGAGATTTCTTTACAAAAGGTTGCATAAGGATGTTTATTACATCCTAATTGTATCCGTCAGAAGTCGGGGCGGGTCGTTAGTTTTATTCATCATTAGATAGTATATTATAAATGTGAAAGTTTGTATGTTCGGATGTTTGTTACTCAATCACGCTAAAACAACTGAATGGATTTGGATGAAATTTGGCACACATATAGTTTATAACCTGGATTAACACATAGGACACTTTTTATCCCGTAAAAATGCAAAGTTCCGGGATAGCGTCAAGTGAGTTATACGCCGCCGTGACGTCATGAGCAGCAGAGCAACTAATTTTCATTAATTTGTCCAGGAAATATTGCAGATTGTGTGTTGGGTGCACGTTTGCTTCATTCAATTAAACAAGTCTACGCGGACGAAGTCGCGGGCAAAAGCTAGTTGTCTATATTACATTGAAAACCGTATCAAATCAGTTGTTATGAGTTGCGAAGATTGAGGACAGACAAGGACAGATAGCAACTTTGTTTTATACTATGTAAAGATAAAGAAAAAGAAAATAAAAATAAAGATCAAAATATTTTTTTTTATATACAGCATAGGAAGGCAAACAAGCAGGTGGGTCACCTGATGGTAAGTGATCACCACCGCCTACAGACACCTGCAACAACAAAGAGAGTGCAGATGCGTTGCCAACCCAGAGGGCTAAGATGGAATACCTCTTGTGCCAGTAATTACACCGGCTGTCTTGCTCTCCACGCCGGAACACAACAGTGCAAGCACTGCTGCTTAGTGGCAGGATTAGCGAGCAAGATGGTGGTAGCGATCCGGACGGTCCTTGCACAAGGTCCTACCACCCGCAAAATATTGATAGCAGCTGAAAATGAGAATGAAAATGAAAAATTTATTTTGCAAGTAGGCCATATAGGCTCTTTTACATGTCTGAATCTACTAGCGCTTCGGAAAATGGAAGATACTACTGAGAAGAAACGCCGCAAGAAACTCAGCAGTTTATTTTTTTTAACTTTTTTTTTCAAAACAGATTACAATGCAATATACATAATTATCACAATAGTACATGACATACACACATACACAAAAAAAAGATAACAATAAATAGCACAGCATAGTTCTACTTTTGTATGATAAAACCAGGTAAACTATATCGTCACTTGGATGGCAAAACTGCTGAAGCGACACTTTGGGCCAAATTGAGTTATATATACCATCGGAATCAGCGGATTTTTCTGCGTCGATCTGTCCAGGTTTCAAGATGATCTGAGCACTTTTTGTCGCTTTAGCCCACGAAAAAAAGCTCGAAATTTGGGAGACCCATTACTAATCCGACGCTTAAATTAAATGTTTACTGTTTAGTAATTTTACCTTTTTATACTTTTGTCATAAGAACGTTGTCAGTCATTCGTGCTTTTGCGAATTGAAATAAGATTGGCGCTTTAGTACTTTGTGCATACCAAGAATTGTAATGCTATGTCGCTTAAGTAAATTGATCCACTGCATATTAAAAGGTTGGGTACACTTAGTCTTTTTCCTTTACTGATAAGAATATGTTAAAGTCGTTTCAGTATTTTTTACAAATACATTTAATATAATGTGTAGTGCAATTAGCTTTATGAAAACAAGATCAAATGAAAAAAAAACGATACGGATAGTATATAAAACGTGGCATTTGCTTTACAGCTTCTTAAAGAAAAGCTCTTATACATATAGCGGTCATGTCTTACTACGACGGACTTAATGATGCGTAAGCACGTCTATACAGTCATATCGTAAGTCATAAGATGATTTAAGATGACATCCGTGTACCCTTAAAACTGGCCCCCAGATGTACTGGTCTTCTGAAGTCTGAAGTAAATAAATAAATTGTGTACTATACGAGCAATGTTTATATATTGGAGGTCTAACGATTTCGATTAAGGGTTTCGCCGATGATGACCCAAATACAAAAGGTTATAGTGGCTATAGTCGTTTACCGTTGGCAAACGTGTTAAATTTACAATGTATACAATATTACTGAGTAAAAAGTCGATCTAGTCAGGTCTCATTTCTGGAATATTGTTTCCTGCGCATTTTTACTAACATCTGGTCTGAGCCGAACTAGGTCGTTCGGGACTTAGTATTAATAATGTGATTAGTCGCACAACATGCCAGCACCGCTTGAGTTAATATTTCATGAGCATTTATTCTAAAACGCTCAGCCCCATTTGCTGAACTATATCAGTGCTAGGGGCACGACTGGCAGACCTAAAATCCTTCATAAAAGGTGTCGAGGTGTTTTATATCAACCTAAAGGCACAGGTTTTTCGAACCATATAAACCCAAATGGCCAACATACTTATAATTGTAATTACCGTTTACACAGAGATCTTTCTGTTGTTTTTGTGTGTTTTGTGTTTTGTTGAATGGTGTCTGTCTGCGAACTGTCATTAGGATGGTCTTAGGGCTGCTGAATGCTCCAGACAGTGATGCACAGGCGCATTGCATTCAGTTTTTAAACAGTTTTTAAGTTTTGCAAACCATATAAAAGTTGTGGTGTAGAAGCAATCTTGTCTAACGAACTGCATTAGGGCGACTGCTCCTTTAGCAAATTAACTAATTTTATCTTCTTATTTAAATTAAAATTATCTTTAAGTTTTTTTTAAAATTGACATGTAAGGCTTGACTGTAAGTGTTAATTTATGACATGAATAAATGAAAATGAAAATGAAATGCACCGCAATTCCAAAAAAGCTGTTAATTTACTTTTGTAGACTGTCAATATTATTACGCTTTACGCGGATGTGTAATGGATATCCATAACAGAAATCTTGTTGGTGCATTGCGCATAGCCTGCGCATAGCCTGCGCTAGATTTTTAGACTCCATTGGTGGATTTTACAAAGCGCACAATCTGTTCCAATCTGCTCACTCCAGTTATATTAAAAATATTCCATCACAGCAGCAAATAAGGTAGATGCTATAACACTTTCCTGTTGCGAGCGAGTTGGCGTATGCGAGTTGCATTAAAACAAGGCCTTACTTCTCGCGCATAACACTGTCGGTTTTCGAGGAGGTTTCAGTGCGCCATCAAAAGTTTGGAACGACCTCCCACCACCATTACGAAATAATATCATCCCGTAGTGGAAATCTCGTATGAGTTCTCATGTGAACTTCATAGAACAACCCATGCTTCTTAGGACAATTTAGAGTGTAGTGCCAGTGCAAGAGCCGCAACAATATCTGTTCCTCGTAGGTACAGCTTGAATTTAAAGCCTGGAATAGGTACACATGCTTGTAACTTGCACACTTTTCTGCGTGCATGTCATATTTCACACAAATGTGGCTCAAAAATGCAAGTACTTGCATGAAAGTGCAGAAGCTGTAGTCACGTGTATTCCAAGCTTGATAGTTACAATTTTAGTTGTTTGAATGCATAATAATTGTGACTAGCCTTACCCGCAGCGTTACACATGCAAAAAAGTATAATATCCTAGGTTTTTATTTAGGACATGATGTATCTGTTTGTCAAATATTTTTTTGAATCTGTCTAGCCGTTAATGCGTGATTGAAGACCTAAGACCCAAAGGGTCAAATACCCAAACATTTATTATGTTATTAAGTAGAATAACAGCAGAGAACAACAAGAAAGCTAGATAGAAACTGCCGTCTACATAGAAAACAGAGTAATCGATAAATCATTACGTCGGCTTATGTTCTTGGGTCATGTTTTGAAAATAATGTGAGAATAGTTTAGTAGTTATGGGAGCTACCTTCAATGAGACCTACACTTTCTGTTTTCGGTATACGGTCTCCACCAGCGAACCTTTCCACCCCAATGGCTATCAGTTCTATAAGCAATGTGCCTGCCTACTACAACTTAATTTGTAAGACGGAAAGGTTCGCAATTCGTAGAGCCATGTTGGTAACTTTGGTTCTTCTGCGGACCTCCACATTTCTATCATGATGTCGCATAGAAATTCCGAGCATAACCTGTTGGGTGAATCTCATACGGCTTACTGTAAGAGACAGGGATATTATATTTGGTAACACACAATGGTTGAAGACTTATGGCTTCGCGCACCGCGGTATTTGAGATGAAAAGAAGTTTCGTATCTTATCAAACGCTACCAAATCATTAATCATCAACAACTGCGAGATTGCGAATATGTAAATAAGATTGGTATATCATGCTTTGTCAATTCGTTCTGTACCAAACTTAGCATAAAGAGGAAACTGCAGTTCATGCGTTAGTGTTGCAAATACCAGCCTATTCACCTTGTGATTAGCTCTACACGAAGCTTAAAGTGAAAGCTGGCGTTTCGAGCTCGTGAAACGATTGTCTGTCCAACCCCGTGCGCCTGGAGGGCTTACGAAGGCTATACGTGGGGTTTTTTGTTTATCTGGAATCCCGATGAAGATTTTTCCATTTGAGTTGTTTCTGCCAATTCCATGACAGCCAAGTACGTCTTCCCAGATGCTAGATTCTGATATAAGTAGTAGATACTGATCTGATTGAGTATTACTTACATACTTTATCAGAGCTTTGTAATATGGCTCACAGGACAGTTCAAAAATCGTCATAGAATTGAAATTTACTTACTATTTTTTGGATGTAATGTTGCTAAGATTGTTCAAAAGGTTTTTATATTCCATGTCAGCTATGTTTTGTTCTTGTTATGTTATTTTGATCGTGATTAAATCAGTGATAATAGCAATTTTTCATCACGATTAATGCAGGGAAAGCAGAGCGATCCTGAATAGGGCAGCTTTGTCGTCAAATATGTTGCCTAGTCCATCATCTTGTCCAATTCGGTTTCAAGAGCGCCTGCCGTCAAACGGCCACAGTGAAAACTAAGAATCGGATATCCTGTAATTTGCATTACCACCAACATTTCGCTACCGATTGCCACAGGTCATAAAGCTTGGAATTCCTATTTATAGCAGAGATCATCTATTTGGGTGTTGATCTCAGAAGATTAACAGTATTTTATTATAAAACAGTAAAGAAAAGAGTACGCGGGTCACCTGACGGGAAATGAACGCCGCCGCTTAGCGATGCTAAGAGAATCGATGATCCGTTACCCACCTTACGTTGCGTTGAGTTGTGCGGGTGCAAAGCCACTCCTATTAGCATCTATTGGGCTGGTATTCCACTACGACCGGCGATGGTGGGAATGCAGTAACTAGGGGCAAGCTATTAGATCTTAGGCAACCTGCAAGCGGTAAGAGGTGGTAGTTCCAGTTACTGTCTCGGCCAAATCCTGTCTATGGCCTCTGACTCTTGCTAAGCCAACAAGTCCCAGTACCGCAGCGCCGCCTAGATTATGGACAGAGTCATCGCATGCGTAAATTTGGTGAAAGTCTTACCCATAGTAGATACTTTCGATAAAAGGGTGAATAGTGAAGTGTATAGATCTATACTCTCTAAGTAAAAACTTGTCAATATCAAATGCTATACATAAACTTCAAGGATTTTTACTATTGACTAACTTTTCTTTTGAGTAAAAATCATAAAAAGTAGTCTGCCAACTTCTTATCTTTTAATTTTGATTAAGTTACATGAATCAGTGCGTACAATAGCATATTTAATGTCCGAAACGTATTACTTGTAAGTCTATTCAACAGATAACAGTCAATAATGCATAAGTTATTCCTCGGATAAATCTTTTCCCATTACTGAAAAATCAGCCTTTAGTATTTTGTTACGTTTATGATTACCATTTAATAAATGATAAGCCTTATGCCCTTATAAAATCGTTTGACATTTGGTAATTAAGTATTAAACTCAGATTGATAACAAGTGACTTAAGGTCGTTAAGTAAAAATCAATATAAAATGCCAGAATTAAAGTCGCGTTAGTCTTCTGAAAATATGATATCAAACACAAAACTGTCTGTTTAGTCTTTTTACCTGACTGCATTTTCTCAAAAAGTTGAAGACAAATGACTAAAGCGACACTTATATTCTAAACCAGTAGTCTCAGCTTGATGGGATTGATTCCAGTCTATAGTATGCAGAATTAGCTTTAATTCCTTTCTAGAAATTCTAAAATGCGTTCAGTAGGAGACGAGTTATGAATTTTTTTCGTAAAAAAAAAACTTTAAATCGCTCTCCTGTAAAGTTGACCAAGTGTCGCTTCAGAAGTTTTGCCATCCAAGTGACGATATTAAGCCATTATTTATTAGTTAAATATTATGCCATGCCATACGATACTGCCATAATTTAAACGCCACATGGTGCCTCCATTAAAAGTTCCAACTTTACCTAGTGTATGCTATTTATTATGGTTAATGAAAAAGCAGTGCAAACTTCGCTTCCTTGGGTTATTAAACAAATATAAAGAAAATCGAGAAACTAATTCACAACGATGGGAAACGTCGGAAATTAGATTCGTTACAATACACGCGATATAAACCGTTTAAATTGTTTTATTTCAATGTCTACAAGTCGCGAAAACATAACAAAATGCTAAAAAGAAAGTTCTTAAATTTATCCGTTTAACGTTGCTTTGGACGGGTGACTTTGGACTCAAAGACGGATGAAGAAACTCTTTGACCCCGTTTTTTCCGGACCACTTTGGATTCAAAGGCTGGGAACACGTGTCTTTGATTCCTTGTTAGTGAGGTCAGGATGTCTGTAAAGTTTTGTACGGATTAAGAGAGAGAGATCCTTTATTTTAGGGTTCAGTAGTTTAACTTAACTCAGTCTTAACTTAACTTAGTCTTGCTTATAATAAGGTACCTATTTAATCATTATGGTGCAATGGTAGACTAAGGTAGCTAAAAGTTCGAGTAAATCATTTATTTCAGGCTGCATAGATTCATACTTCAACGAATAACAAATTAGAAAAACGCTTTTATTATCTAACCGCGATTATAATATATTTGGAGAGTAACGTCAGCCCACTGTCATTTCATACATATAGAAATGAAGCTTGTGCAAGTTTATGAAATGGGAGTATGCTGACGTCACTCTCCAATTATATTCCAATCGCGGTTTAATAATACATATCTATCTTCTTCTTTACTTTTATCTTAACATAGCATACATGTATGGATGATTACGATTGGATACTTTTTCTGAGGTAAAGTATTAGATACTTCTCAAAATAAAATAAGGCCCAATCGAGTTTTCTAAGTAAAATATAAAAATATGTATGTGCTAACTCATATTTTCATACTAGAGTTTTGTTAATTATTTACACAATAAATTAATAAAACAAAACATAACTTTCAAAATGTGCAACGCATAATCATCTCATAATTTTATTTTACCAAAAAAACGAGTATTTAGATTGAATTATTTTGCCATATTTTGTTTTGAGTAGTTTATTGTCCTGCAAACATAAAAGGTGCTCGGAAGGTACGGCGTAACTCTAAAAAAACTATTTGGCAAGGTTCTCGCGAAACTGCTTAGGCACTTCTGGTCCAAAGTAGTAAGTGGCCTTATTGTTCGTTAGTAGGTAGTAAGGGATCGGAAAAATCCCGGAAACTTTACAATGGGGCCCGAACTTTTGGGATAACTTGCCGGCTTTCCGATGTCAAGTGTTCCTTTTACATCGACCGAACATTCTGGTAGTTACTGACGAGTCTTACTTTGGTAAGGCTGTTTCTATGAAACAGAAATAGGAATATTTTATTTTGAAACAACAACGACAACATTACAGGCTTATACTTTTTAAAAATAATCCTTAACTCTAGATAAAAATTAATGTTGCGGGTTATTCCAAAAAAAGAGTCCACTCAGCATGTGTCGAGGTACAGAATGCAACGACGCTGATTTTCAGTGGACCCATAAATATGTAAGATGTATTAAAAATTAAACAGATAAAGTCACCAAAAAGAAACATCATGAATTAGGTACATAAAATTTTGAATTTTAAGCTCTTATATTATTCAAGAAATATAATCCTATCCTACTAATTTAAGCCTTTTTAAAATTATAAATAAAAAAAAAACCCCGATCAAGTGCGAGTCGGACTCGCGCGCCGAGGTCATAAACAATCTGGCGCACCGCTAGCGTTGGGCTGCTTGCTATAATACTATCAAAGTGAGCGGGCGGTAAGCCGGCAACCTACTGCGATTAACCTATACCATAGGTGATGCGGCGAGCGCACCTACAGTGCGGAGTGGAACCTCCTGCCTGTATATAGACATGACACCAGTCCTGCTACTAAGATACGAAAACTCGAAATGCATACGATACATGCTCAGTGTGGAAAAGGCGTTACATTGCCTTTGGCGTGAATTGCGACATATGTACTTCACGCCATACCCCTTTGTGTGCGACATTGACCGGATTAAAAGGTAAGCCGCATTTGCATTTTGCGCGAACGAGCATAATTTGAGCATTACCAAAAAACCTTTTAGAAATCACCTTTGAAGTTTTAACCAAAAATACTTTTTGTGCCAAGAAAAAAGGCGCACAGCTCTCACAGCACTTTTGTATTACTGTAATGTACTTGAGTGGCTATTACCGGCCCTTGAAATGTACAATTCGTTTGTTATCATGCGGATTGGGGACTGTGAGTTGGTATATTTGTTAAAAATGGCGTGCACTCAGCAGTCTCAATAGAGTTGTATGTATCCATGGGAGGCGGTGATCACTTGACATCAGGTTAACCGCTTGCTTGTTGGTCGGCTTCAAAATAAAAAAAACTCCATACAGGCAGGCAGGTATATACAATTATGAAAGTACTCAGCGCTAACGACCTTAAGGGTAAAGCCGCGTTTCCCGGACCGCTTGGTGCAGCTGTACTGAGCCGGTTTTTTAAGATATTAGTTAAAAATTTAATGAATGTCAATTTATAGAGGATGATGATTTTAATGCATGTGTTATCGAAGTTGCGACTATTATTAATTCCGAATTATTGGAGCTCGTTACTTCGATTTAAATAGGCTTGCAAGTAAGGCTCTAATGTAAAGATTTTACTATTGCTAATAATGATATACACGGCAACTACGTATACTGTGGTTATGATAAGTGAATTTTATTCACTATTTGATGTGCATTGCTAAGCAGCTGTGCTTGCACTGTTGTGTTCCGGCGAGGAAGCAAGACAACCAGTCTAATTACTGGCACAAGAGGTATTTCATCTTAGCCCTCTGGGTTGACAACGCATTTGCAATCTCTTTGACGTTGCAGATGTCTATAGGCGATGGTGAACACTTACCGTGACCAACTTGCTTGTTTGCCTTCCTATTTCATAAAAAAACAATGTCAGCAGTAACTACTCATAAATTATAAAACAAAGATCCGATATTTTTGGATGTCTACATAATTGCATTTTATTATCGTTGAGGAATCGCGACTTTCCGTACACACCCTGTATATAAATTGTTAAATAAACTGAACTCAAAAACACGCCACTTCAGCTGAAAGTATACTTTTCCGCATCACCTCGATACACTCAATTTTGCTTCAGCACGACTCAAGATTCTTAATTTGACAAGAATCCCTTTCACAGCTCAACGCTCTTGACACTTTCGAGTGGCGAAAAGAAATCCATGAGTCAGTCTCATGAAGAGCTCTTAAATCTCTCTTAGTCGATGCTAGTCGCTCTCAAAACTGCACAAGAGGTTTTTCAGCTCCTGGCCTATTTTTTAAGAGAGACACGAGCTCAATTAAAATGTAACGCTAACACTCTACGCTTAGGTTGATTTTGCTTTAAAACCAGTTGTTTAGGCGATTCTCGCACTGGCTGCGCGCTCAGCCGTGGTGCGCGAAACGACGGACATTTATCCCCGCGCGGAGACGCGTCTTCAGTGTGTGGTACCGCGCGTGTGTACAAACACTGCGCTGGACGGAGAGGGTTTGTGAGTGAGTACAAGTTTAGGGGTGTTCAAAGGGTTTGTACTGTTACTAAGCCTTTGAACACCTTTAAACGTGCACTTAATACCTCTAAACTTCAAATTAACTCCAGTTTAAAGCTTGGCGGGTACTTGCTTTGCGTTGAAGCAGTTTCGATTAAACAGAAGTTTGAGGGTAAAGCAATTCTGTGAGCTAGCTGCTGCGTGCAGTTTTGGAATTCGATATACTTACTTGACTCCAGTACCTGCGAAAAACTTGTTTTACTTTAACTCATTTTATTTCTTAAGTTAATTACATCTCAGATTTGCGGAACCAGAATTACAAAAGTTTAATCATAGAATAGATAACGTACAGAAACTTCTCTTTTACGACCGCGATTCAACGAATTCCAACTTTATTCAAACGTTCAAAAAGTCCGTATTACTTCATACACCATGCGCCAGACGGCGCGAGTTAAAAGGAATGCGCCGCTTGCGCCCGTCTTTACCCCGCTACTCTCGGCGACACGCTAGGGTTGCGCGGCATTCGTTTTTAATTACACTGACACGGCGGGGGCGAGCGAGCGAGCGCGCGGCAAGCCGTCAGCCTACTGCGATTTGCCTATGCCATAGGCAAGGCGGTCGAGCGTACCTACAGTGCGGAGTGGAACCCCCCTGGTTTATCTTTCAGGGTTCCGTAGCTACCTAAATGGTGCCAACAGGACCCTATTACTAAGCTTCCGCTGTCCGTCTTTTCGTTACATCTTTTGAACCGCAATGGGTAGACACTTGAAATTTTCACAAAGTCTGTATTGATGTGGCCGCTGTAACAGGAAATAATAAATCAAAATCAAACTCCATGGATGTTCTTAATTCACTCTACTCACTCTCTACTACGGGCGTAGCGACGTAAAATGGCGCCCAGGGCTCGCATCCAAACTGCACCCCTTTCCCTTTGTGAATATTTTATTTTTATTTTATTAATTTTGTAATATAATGTATCTAAAACACACAAAATATCACAAATATGTCCTCGTCTGGAATAAATGTATCTACAATAAGGATTAAATGATCCTCAAAAGACTTTTATTTGGCCATGTATACGAATTTGGATTGTATTTTTTTTAATAGGTTGTAAATTTAGTTTTTTGCGCCCCCCCTTATTTGGCGCCCATGGCACAAGCCCTGCCTGCCCCACCCTAGTTACGCCCCTGCTCTCTATTAACTCCTTTAAGCCTTTTCTATCATAGATTGCAAAAACAGTCCAAAATTAAAGCTTTCAAATAAAAAAACGCATCGAAATCAAACAAAGGAATGCTTCAAATTACAACCTCTTTTCTCTTAAGAGCTAGAATAAACTACATAAAACCACCGAAACGTATTAAGTTTAGTAGCTGGGGAAGAACGGACGGACAGTTTTTGTCAGGCGCTACCACTTGCGGGTTCTCACGGTCCCCGGCGTTGTTAATGACTTGGCGAGTTCAGTATATATCTAATAAACTTGAATGGGAGATATTCCACGTTATTTTTGCTTAAGGCTATTTTCCGCCGGTGGTAGGACCTTGTGCAAGGTCCGTCCGGATTGCTACCACCATCTTGCTCGCTAATTAGAAGGCTTGCATTGTTGTGTTCTAGCATGGAGAGCAAGACAGCCTGTGCAATTACTGGCACAAGAGGTATTCCATCTTACCCCTCTGGGTTGGCAATGTATCTGCAACATCCTTGGTGCTGCGGGTGTATAGTTATGGTGTTAAACACACACTCAGACAACCTTTTTTCAATAATATTACTTATTTATACAATACGATACAATACAATATGCTTTATTAAATACTACTTTACAATTTGACAGAATTACAGATAAATCTTAATATAGGTATCCAAAAAATTGTATAAAAAATAAATCAACAAACGCTGACACACATAGCTAACTTAGAATAAATTACTTAGAATAGAATAGAATAGAATAGAATAGTTATTTATTGTCACACACATATTGTACAGACTAAAGAAAAAACCAGACTTATATAACTACATTATTCCTAATTTTTAACAATAATACTTATATATAATCTACAATTACCAGAAAAAGTGTCTGTGGCACATGCTGTGACAATGGGAGTGTGCTCAGCGTGTGCTGTGCGCTCGAGCTCCGTTGGAGTCTGGCGGCCACAGCGCTGATTTTCAGCACACACCAATTCTCAGTTCGGCTTAACAAATTGGCGGGTATAATGTAGAAAAAAACTTAAACATCATTTAGTTCAGTGTGTCTCCCCAAATAACGTAAACTAAATAAAATAAATAAATATAGCCAAAGAAGAAAAGTCACCTTTTACTTATCACCTTTTCATTCGTGTAAAAATTTCAACCGTTCAAATTGAAATCCTTTGATATATAAAGGTATGCAAATTACCCATTGGCCGAAATAGCCACAGGGACCTTTTCAATCATTAACCCTTTGTAATTTCACAATCATTACCCTGTCCTTTGAAAAACCGCATATTCCTGGCAACCCTCGTGACAGATGAGACCGTAATGTAGATGAAATATGAATTAGCGGCATTGTTTGTCTGAAGAGTGGCAACATTGGGGATTTTGGGTAGGAAATAGGGTTGTGACTAAGATGTTTGGGTTAATGTACCGGTTATTTCAAGTGGTGCTCTTGTGTTACCTGTTTTTTCCAAATTGAATAACCGTAGCATAACCGCAAAAAAAACCAGAGCGTAGTTATATAATGACTCTTAGAGTTGTAGTTATATAATGACATTGATTTCAAAAAATTAAAATCAGGAGAACGGATACAAGCTCTTTGGAGATCTCTATCGATATACGAGTATACTAGGATTGATGTTCAGAGGTCTGACTAGACCCGACTAGACTATGTCTGATGACTAGGTAGTCAGTATTGTGTTTGGGCGGAATGATATAACATAATATACATCGACCTGCCTCGGCTTCACATAAGTACAACCGGGATGTAATGTATACAAAAATCTTCACTAAAAAAATTATCTAAATGACAATGTAAACTGCATCAAAATCCGTTGAGTAGTTTAGAAGGAGAAGGTGGCCGAAGATACACTTTTAAAATTTCGGACAGACAGTAAAAAATGGCGACTTTATATTATGTATGTGATATACGTCTAACGAAAATAAACTAGACCAATTACGGGTAGTTTGTAGAACTCGCGCGAAATAACAACGTCCAACTTCAGTCTACTCGTGTCCACGAATTTGTTTGAAACATCAATGTAAGTGTGTATGCATAGTGCGCAAAGTCCATTTTAACTATTTTATATGTATTTAATTTATACCTACTTTTTGTAACAATATATTTATGCTAAATACGATATGAAGTTTATAATTCAATGAGGATTAATACAGGTACACCTCATACAGGTGGCAGGAAGGCGCTGGTTGCATGCTGCTTCCAACCGGCCACTTTGGAAATCAATGGAGGAGGCCTATGTCCAACAGTGGACTTCTTGTGGCTGAGATGATGATGATGATGATGATGAGGATTAATTGGTCTGTTAATTTATTACTGTCTAGCCGTTACCCACTTTTTATTAAACTACTCAAAATAAAATAGGGTCCAGTCGACTAAAAATAAAAATGTGTGTGTGCGTGTATGTATAGTATATTTTTAAAGTTGGTTTTTCAATAAAAATGGTATGTTATGACAACACAAACAAAAATTAGGCCAATGGCAGGACTTGACCCAGCAACATCAGCATTCCATGCCTTGCGTTTTCCAGTTTCGCTACATTACCGCTGCCATACCCTGCGAATTTTTCAATGTACTTCGTCATAATGGTCATTATATTATTGATTTTAAGGGTACAATTACCCTCGGTGTCATCTATATGAAACTTTTTAACAAGTTATCATAATATTCAATCAATTCAGCTGACGAGAGATGGTGCCGTTTTTTTATTAAATTTACAACCGAAGTTTCTTTCGATTTTTATTTTCAAAACGTGTATTATTAGAAATTCATATATTTATTTTCATGTTTTAATTAAGTAAACCCTATTTAATTTTGAGTAGTTTAGGATAAAAAGTGTCTGTGTATAAGCGATCTCCGTTCCGAATTTCGTCCAAATCCGTCAAGTTGTTTTAACGTGATGGACTAACAAAAATTTAAGTCACACAAACTCTCAGCTTTTTAATATTAATGCGAAGTGTAAGTGCGATGTGATTTTTATTAAGCAAATCTATTAAACCGGTACATACACGTTTCCCATCCCTATCCGGATTAGCTGATGAAAAGAATCCCTTTGATAAATGAAACAGCCTGTATCTCTTGAGATCCCTTTTGAACATCATCCCTTATTATGTTCGAAAGCTAGGTTAATAAGCACGGTGAAAAATGGACAGGTGTCCCTATTACCAGCGTAGTCATATTGGAATGAATGTCTTTGAAGCCTTTTTTTTAATATAAAATGGGAAGGAAAACAAGCAAGTAGGTCACCTGATGGTAATTGATCACCACCGCCTATAGACACCAAGGAGAATGCAGATGCGCTGCCAACCTAGAAGGCTAAGATGGAATACCTCTTGTGCCAGTAATTGCACCGGCTGTCTTGCTTTCCACGCCGGGACACAACAGTGCCAATACTGCTGCTTAGCGGCAGGATTAGCGAGCAAGATGGTGGTAGCGATCCGGATGGACCTTGCACAAGGTCCTACCACTCATCATTATTATGTAAAGAGAAAGATAAAGAAGGTAAAGAAGAAGAAGATATAGAAGATAAAGATTTCACAAAACCATCTAGTAATCATCTTAGTTCGTTAGAATTGAAAACCTTTAATCATTTTTGGCGCAAAAAATGCCCAATGAGATTATACCAACCTTTTTAAAAAAAAAAATTTAAAATAAAACGTTCAGTTATACAAAAGCTTTTAATAACACCTTCGTTAGTTGCCAAAAGCTAACAGGCTGTTAACTGCAGTTCGTAAGCTCGTTAAGCTTGTATTTGGCTAAGCCCCAAAAGTTCTGCAACACAGAAACTTTGATTGCATGAGATTCGAAAACTACTCGTTTTTAATGGCTTTTCATTACATTCTTAATTTTGTTTGGAAAAGTAATTTTAGCTTGGAGAAGATTTCAGGGATCTCTTTAATTATTGACATTTATTCGAGGTCAGGCAGACAGACCATTTCTTTAAATGTATTTCAGCGATGCATATTTGGTATGAATTATTTTAACAAACTGGAACAAATTACCTTGCCACTCCGCGAAACTGATTCCACGAACCGCGTTTCGCGGAGTAGCAAGGTAATTTGTTCCAGTTTGTTGATGTGGGCCTCCGCAAAGTCTCCTGAATCTATTAATTATTGATTGATTTGATTTTAAAATGTAAATTACGATAAGAATTATATTAGGCGTCAAAATATATGTAATTCACATTAAGATCGTCATAACAATATCAACTATAGAAAATGAAGTATAGGTAAACATTTTATGACATATCACTTAACTCTGTCTGTTCTCGGCCCAGACTTCATACAAACATGGTCCTTGGAGCTGCTAATCTGCCAAAAACTACATCCAAAAAATCAAACCACTCTTTCAGTATTGTACTCTCCTGGCGCCCTAACATGACAGCCCAGGTTTAGTTAAACTCTCCCTGTGTCTCTGTCTAACTTGTGTCATAAGAAAGGGACGCAGATAGAGATAAACTAAACTTGGCCAGTCATGTTAGGGCCACTGGTAATTTAGTTACCCTGAGCCTATGAAGAGTTTCTAAGTGCACTAAAAATACTTCTTTTTTTGTTGCTTGCACAATAGCTCGACTTGCAGGAGCAGTAACTCTCCAGCGATTTCACCGTTGCTCACTACCGTTCCTTAATTCAGTGACGAAATATCTAACGTTTGGCACCAATTTCTGCTAAAACTAGTATCAACTCCGAGTATAGCTTCTGTTGTTGCCTGCAGTTCATGTTTGTAGACCTGTATTTCAACAATTAATGAAGGACTGCTAATGAGCAACTTGTACAAGGTCCTTCCAGATAGCTACCACCACTTTTCTCGTTAATCCTGCCGCTAAGCAGCAATGCTTGCACTGTTGTGTTCCGGCGTGGAGAGCAAAACAGCCGGTGCAATTACTGGCACAAGAGGTATTCCATCTTAGCCTTCTAGGTTGGCAACGCATCTGCATTCCCTTGGTTCCGCGGGTGTCTATAGGCAGTGGGTATCACTTACCATCAGGTGACCCACTTGCTTGTTTTCCTTCCAATTTTATAAATAAGACAAAGTGTTTTCTGGCCGACCGCAGCCGGGTAAAAGGGTTATAAAGACAACGCTATTGGCACATAAGTCAATCAAGTGACCCAATAACTGTTCCATCACGTAGCGACCGCTCCGGACGGAACGGGATAAACCGTCATAAAACCGGATATTAGTGCGGGGCGCGAATGATACCGAATTTGGTATTGATGAAACCCAATTTCGGTAAGAGAAACTGACTAACTGATCACTGTTTTGGCCTAGTTTAGTATAGTTTATTTATTCAGTCAATACATTATTACATTATTACAAATTACACAAGTTTATATTGAAAGAATATAATTATAAAAATAATGTGTCAAGGTAAATTCAATTAGGATCGTCAAAAACGGAAATAAAAGTACATTAATTGAGGAAGAAAAAAATAAATGTCATCACTACTGTTTTGGGTACCTTGTACAACACCAAGGAGATTGTAGATGCGTTGCCAACCCAGAGGATTAGTCCTCTGGGTTTGCAAATGGGATACCTCTTCTGCCAGTAATTGCACCGGCTGTCTTGCTCTCCACGCCGAAACACAACAATGCAAGCACTATTGCTTAGCGGATGGATTAGCGAGCAAGATTTGGCGGTCCGGACGGACCTTGCACAAGATCCACCCGCAGGTCCTGCCACGCGTAAATATTTAACCCGTTTTCATAAAACTGAAACCAGTAACGTTTCCGTCACTAACGCTGCCACTAATTGGCTCGACGCGGCGAAGTCAGCGCGCAGTTGTTGCACGACAGGGGACTTAAAGAACCTATTTCCAATCGCGGTTTGTTATTTGCTGATAGGTCTTCTAATTAGCAATCTATATGTGAGTCTATTTGCCGTTGATAGGACCATCATCTTGCTCGGTAATCCAGCCGCTAAGCATCTGTTGTGTTCCGGTGTAGAGAGCAAGAAAGCCCGTGATTACTGGCACAAGAAGTATTTTATGTTAGCCGTCTGGCTCTGACTTGGCAACGCATCTGCAGTCTTACCATCTTGCTCGCTAATCCAGCTGATTAGCAGTAGTGCTTGCACTGTTGTGTTCCGGCGTGGAGAGCAAAACAGCCGGTGAAATTACTGGCACAAGAGGTATTCCAACTTATCTCTCTGGGTTGGCAACGCATCTGCTATTGCAGATAGAAGGATATTTCCTTGGTGCTGCTGGTGTATATGGGCGGTGGTGATCAGTTACCATGAGGTGACCCACTTGCTCGTTCGCCTTCCTATTTAATAACAAAAAAATCTGGATAACCAAACCAGCGCTGCAGCGGCTTCAAGAGAGTTGCTGATTCATACTTGTTACGTTTTTCGGGACTTAAACGCGATAGTAAAGTTTATTTATTTACCTCGACGTTTCGGCCGCATTGCAACGGCCGAGGTGAAAAAATAAACAGTACATTATCGCATTAAAGTCCCGAAAAACGTAATATAAGTACGTGTGAAAATCGCGAAAGTTTAAAACAGTCGCTGACTCGTTGTCGCCTTTTAGGTCCTCCACAATATAGCCGTGACCCTTGAGCTGAGCACTTACCTTACCAAACGCAGCTAGCTACTAATTCCCGCTGATACTCTGTGAGAGTGTGGTACTACCCCGCTTTGCTTCTCATAGTAAAGTAACGTGTTTTTGTAACTATTTCCCGTATGGTTCTCAATAAATCAATCAATCAATCGTTTATTTGTCAAAAGTAGGTTTACAGAGAGATGGCGTAAAAAAGGTAATAAGTTTCTGCACTTTTGCCACTTTGGGCGTACAAATTAGGTAGGGCCAATAGCCCAGCTTAAAAACTAACATGCAAATATTACAAAAACATAATAGGTACATAGTTGTTTGTACGTTGTACATTGTGTAAAGAGTATTTGTCTTTTCTTGTCTTGTATGTAATCAGCAATTCCAATTGGCATCGTTACTGCTTTTGATATAAAAATAGATCATTCATTTGATTCGGTAAGGGTTTCCCCAGTAACAAACGGGTAAATCCCCCTATTTTTAGATGAGATCTCTGACGTCAGTTTACCGAAATAACGCTCGACATGCCTCAACAAGATAGCAGATATCACATAAACAGTACGAACTCTGAACATTGTTGTTTATTGTGTGTGGTTTTGTAGGTTTTCTGTAAAATTCTAAATACCACGACGGTATACGGTCAAACTGATTTTAGTTTTTGTATGCTGTATGTAATGTATTTTTAAACGTAATTGAAAAAAAAAAACAAAATTTACTCATCACAGATAAATAAATATTTTTAAAAATCGGCCAAGTAGGAATTGTTCTTTGTCCTCACCATCGTCTAACTGAACTTGGTTTCTTGTATGTATAGAAATTCTAGAAGTCCACGAGGAGGGGAACCTAAATATCGGCATCGGATCAGCGATTTTAGCGTCGTTGGATCCCACGGATGGCGGTGGTCATTTCCCAACAGTGACCCGCATGTTCGTTTCCATCCTCATTCTATTAAAAATAATGCGTTTTAATACTAATTTAAAACAGTGTGTTTACAAATTAGATACCGATAACTCCGGCTAAATAACTTTATCAAAGCAAGCAACTTCTGTCGTAGCCCATTTTTTTTACTCGGCAAAAAAACCACTCGTCCATACAAAAAAAACTCATCATCTGGAACTATAACACGTTCGTGATGTTGTTTTTTTAACGAATTTAGATACTGTTAGGAACAAAACTTAATTATTTTAATTAGATGATTCAACCTTGAAAATATCCACACCTAATTTGGAAACACCTTATATACGAACTTTTATTTTCTCCAATGTTTAATATACCCTTTTAGCTATACGTAGTTCAGTTAGGTACTGGTCGACTACTGTTTATTGTGGCAAGGTAAACCCTTGGAAATCTGTAGTTGTTTGTGTAACGTCTACATTGACTTAGGGCTCAATTAAGACTAGGCTAAAGCCTGTAAGTCTAATTCTAGTCTCACAGCTCTCACACTGAATTAGGTGTTTTATGGACTTTACAAAGTAGAATATCCTTGGTGTTGCAGGTGTCTATACCAGGTGACCCACTTGCTTGTTTGCCTTCTTATTTTATATAAAAAAAGAATACAAAAAAATTGTATTTGCTGTATCCTTGATCAAGTCGTAAGTTTTACGTTGAGTACCTATATTTCTATGAGTGTCCCTTTTCATGACTTGTAACGTGGCAAACCTCCATGGTACGTAACTGGCCGCTTACAATAAAAACTTTAAATTTAAATCGATCGTTTGGCTTTTGTTTTTTTTTCACTCCGCTGTACAATTTGCAAGGCGCAAGGCGCAATTTAATTACTTCAATTACATGATTGAATTTTAACTTTGTTCTTCGTGATACTTTGGTGTTTTAAACCATATAAAAAGGGCTGCCACTCACGCAGCCCTTCCCAATCCGCTTCCCTGCTTCCAACCTCTTCTCTCCGGCTTTCTCCTATCACTTTTCTGCCTCGGAGCGAACCGCCGGTGAAGACTGAATCCCTCTGGAAGCTCCGAGGCCTTCTGGATTACCCTGCCCTGCTTTCACGTCTCCTTACACGACGTCTAAGGCCAGTTCTATTAATTTGAAGAGCAGTACTGACTGGAACAAGCTGTATTATATTTTATTTTATTTTGTATTATACTTTTTACCGAAACCCTCTGAGTTTTACACTCCGACCGGCTAGCCGGCGACAGACTTTAGTTTGACAGAGACGAAGGGAGCAATAATTTTAACATGGGCATAGAACCGCGGCATACCACAGGGCTCAAATATTTCACATAATATTTACCTCAAAACATCTTATTTGTTTTCTCCTTTAATTTGAAATGAAAGACAAATACACAACATTATTTTTTTCTAGCAGAAGCCTTTAAGGAGGCTGTTATTTATGTAGCCAGTTAGGAAATGTTCTGTTTAAGTTCAAACGGCGTGGAAAAGAATTGTTGGCTGAAGGCATACAAATTGTAAGGGTGTATTAAGTCGTAAATTGTTGGAGGATAAGCATGCAAGGCTTAAGGAAAATACTTTTTAACACTGCCTATACTCTGTAGTCTATACACTACGAGAATGCCGTATTTGATGAAGTAGCTATGTAGTCGACAAAGTATTCGCAGAATTTATCGATTCGCAGAATAGATGATTGATAAATAGATATTTGTTAACCAGGCAACTTTATTTTTAGCAAATCATTGGTTAAGAACATTTACTGGTCCATAATAAATTTCATTAAATCCATACTCTCCATGTTGATGACATCCAACGTGGCAATGCTGCCAACCTTCTGGACACTCCCCTATTGGCGGCGATTTGGGACAATTTCTTTACCTTTAGAAAACTTAAGATTAAGATTTTATTGTTGTTTTTTTTTTAAGTTTAAATTTTAACAAACGTTATAGTATCACTTCTGAAAAACTTCATAATAATAATAGCCTTCCTTAGCCCCCGAGCTATTATTAATTTTAAATTCAACTGAAGTTATAACTTAAACACCCCGAGATCCTGTTCTTAAATAATTCCAGCGCCCGTTCAAAAATTCATATTTCGAACAACTAAATTTACGAGCTGTCTTCAGTTCATATTTCAAGTAAAGGGGAGGCTTTACAGGCCCTTAATAAATAAGGATTGGTAAAAAGGGCTAGAATTTATAGCACTCCGGTTGGTCGAGAGGTGTTTTAGCTTCAGTTGCGTATTTCGCATTGTGACATATGCTTGATTACACTTAGGGTTTTGCCGGGCCCTAAAATAAAAAAGTCGGACTTTGCATCAAACTTGGCCGGACACTTATAATAGCAGGCAAACAACTTAAGCATAAGTCATGGAGGGGTCATTTTGCGCATACACATTTGTACTAGAAACGGCTACTGCGCAGTCAAGGGCAGTGCTCAAGTTGTTTGCCGGGAAATGTACCCCTAAAAGTCTGAAAAAAAAGTTGTATTGTGTTTCCATGCGATGGCCTAGTCAATCTATCATAATTAAATATAAAATATTTTTAATATTAATGTGGTCACTATAAGATGTTGTTAGCTAATTACGTAATAACTTAAGACAGAAGGTCCCTTAAGTAGGGACTGAATAAACCAACCGACTTGGTATTACATGGATCTCACAACTTTTTACGGTAGAGGAACTGAGTTGCGAGACTTGGTTTTTTTACAATTATGTATTGTCTAGTTGTGTCTAGTCGAATGTGGAATTAGTTGCTTTACCACCGAAATGCCCTATAAGCGAGGCTAAGAAGTCAGTCATGTTACATTGCGGAGGCACCATGGTTTCGAATCTGCCAGCGATGGCCACAATAGTCAATGTATACTAAACAATGCACAATGAGCCAGGCCATTAAGTTCAATGTCATTGGCGCATTATAAAAGTCAAGGTCTTATTTCACGTACATGGAAGTAACAAAATTAACGCTTTAGTACAACTGGAAGATGCGACTATTAAAGTCAAGGCTTGTTGTTGCTATCTCTTTCGCTCAGTTGCTATCAGTACAATGAAAAGATGGCAATTTAGAAATAAATAGGTGAAATTCGGAAAAATTAAATAAAATAGTTTTTTAATACAGACTTGGTAAAAAATATTTCTAATACAAGCTTTTTGTTCACGGCATTGTATAAACGTGTTGCTATCGAATATTCGCACATACGTAATATTAAGTCAATTCGACCTCTAGAAGTTGATCAAAATTCAGTTGTCTTGTATGATTTGCGTGCTGACTGATTACGAACCACGAGGGATGTTAAGCGTTGATGTTAACCTGCATGCAGGTTGAATACGCAGGGAATTCTAGACGTAAGACCTTTTTGTAACCGTATTCTGGCAAATAAATTGATTGATTGATTGATTGATA
Source organism: Ditula angustiorana (assembly GCA_963691745.1). Classification (NCBI taxonomy): domain Eukaryota; kingdom Metazoa; phylum Arthropoda; class Insecta; order Lepidoptera; family Tortricidae; genus Ditula; species Ditula angustiorana. Next base: position 14,300,316 of record OY829481.1, on the reverse strand, counting down.
AGCTTAATAAAAGATTGCATCAAAATTAATAACAATAAAGTCAACATATAAATAATTTATTTTCAGGCAGCGAAGGACCATAGACCAATATCTTATAGACTAACATACATAAAAATAAACAGACTAACATACAAGTATAATGTTTAGTATTCATATATACATAACATCTCTCCTTTAATTTACATTTAGTTTGCTGTAAGGAACACTTCTCACTGCAACTACGCACTTTGGAGAAGAGATGTACAGTCAAGGAATTAAATTTCCAACCCACCTAAGATTCAATAGCATATAGCAAACTGTCACCATAAGAGCTATAGAGCAAGACGTTAGTTTGACATATCGACCTTAACGCATTGTGAATGTCAGACGACATTTTAACGAAATGGGTAGGGACTTAAATTCCTTGACTGTATTTTTTGTAATAAAATCATCGATCCCTAGACGAGTCCACGTTACTTTACTGGCGGCACCAAAAGTACTACAAATCGCTAAAAGTGCTACAATCATGCCCTCAGTCTTCGTTAGGTCGACCGCCAGTGTGTTTGTCAATAACGGCATAACCAAATTAATTAACAAAACGAAAAAATAATTTTTTTTTTTAAAGTTTGACATTTAAACATCCACGTTAATCTATTCTCACACATTTTGGATATTAATAAATATGACATTGTGGATCCAAGTCTTAGCCATAAACGGGATTATTCTGTGCTATCAAGAGACGATCAATTATCAATTATAATTCCTGAATGACGAATATAACACAAATAAACACAAAATAAAATCAGGCACTTTCAGTTGGAGTTTCTTTTTGTTCTTCAAAAACAGGATCATCATCTTCATCTAGAACAACCCAATAAGATGGCGGCAGCTCTCTGCGTTCAAGTGGTGTTCTTTCTTCAATAATATCCCCTACTTGTACTGGAACTTTCAAACTCACATTTCTATAAGGCAAAGGCAAATAAACAGTTATTTTGATATAATAATCCCTTGCAATTAGTCTAGAATTTTCTATAGAATTTATGTCATTAGGTATTGGCACTGTGACATCTATAGTTTGACTTTCTCCACTTCTTACTCCTGCTGTCTTTATATCAGAAACTATCTCATTAGAAAAGGTTGCATCGTACTGTCCTTGTGGTAAGTATGTTACCTCAACCAATTTGCTTTCCACATTCTTGAAATTCACGTTTGTGTCATTAAATACTTCATAAGTTAGTTCGGCTTTACCACCAGGTGCAACTACAGGAGTGTTTATAGTGGCCTTTAGAGTAACAAAGCTGTTTCGTAGCAATTGTATCAGTTTTCTTTGCTTATCGTAGATTTTCGGTTCAGTAGATAATATGGGATTCACGCCTGGACTGACATTAATTTCAGTTTTAAAACGCTTGTTGCCTTCTGGGCCTTCGAATTCAATTTGTAAATAGTAACCAATACGGCATCTTATTGTATGATTGTTAACGTCCTTGATATAATCAAGACTAGGCGGGATATTCAAAGGTAATTGAAAGCAAAACTGCGTGTCATAGCTGCCTATAGGTAAGACATGTCCTCTTTCATCATTAAGTACTGCTATATCTTCACTAACGTAGGCTTCTTCCTCTTTAACAAGTCCGTCTGCTTCCTCTTTCTTTCTCATGTTCTGGACAATAAGGTGTCCTCTTCCTTTGAGAGAGATAGTTATTTTGTTGAAGACAATGTCATCGTCTAATATGTATCTTGCGGTTCCAGCTACTACGCTTCCAGTTAAAAATGACCCGTTTATCTGCTTGCGCAAGTTAATTTCGCAGTGTATACCCATCGCAATCAGGGATACGGGCAAACTCCACCCGGGTTGGTCCGGAATTTGCTCAAGACAACGTGTTTAACGGACCTTTTCTTTCCTTTTTTGTTTATCTGCAGCTCCTGAAATAAGATTTAATAATTTAGGTGATTTTATAATTGAGTTTCCTTTAACACGTTTTTATTAGCATCCATTGTACATCTAGAATAAATTGAATGTTCAAACCAATCGAGTCGACTTTAACCTATTTTTAACTCATCATCTCGACCTTAAACTTTGCCAGTGTATGTTATTTGGATGAAGATACTATTTGGCCCACCAAGACGATTTGATGATACAGCCAGAAGGTAGAGAGAGTAAAAAACAAATTATAAAAAAAGATAAGCTCCCTTTTTGTCTGTAACGCACTAAACGTATAAAATAATTAATTCGCTAAAATATTTCTGACGATAACGTAAATCCCAACCTTGACAATATTTTATCATCATTCAAAGGCAAAATAAAATACGAATTTTCGTTCAGTATAGGAGTTTATACAATTTGAGCGTTTTTGGTGTTGGTGGACTAGTGCTTAGGGGGTGAACTTCTGTGGTCCGTTTCACGAAGCTACAAGTTACAATTTTACAAGTCTAAACCGCCAATATTGGTCAATAATGACCAATGGCAATGGGCATAATGAAAAATGTTGCCGGTTTAGACTTGTAAAATTGTGACTTGTAGCTTCGTGAAACGGGCCACTGATCGTGAGGTACCGAGTTCAATCCCCAGCTGTTGCCTTGTACCAATGACTTTTTCTAACTTATGTACATTTCCTATACTGTACGGAGGAAACTTGCTAATTCATATAAATTAATGTGTAACCATGATCCCGTCGGTTTGGTTTCCTTGTTAAAGGGGTTACGGAGATCAGAGGGCAGTCCCTCCAATATGATAACCTGACCTGCCAAATCTGGGATCATGGTCAAAGCGTAAGCCAAATTAAATAAATGGGAAAAAGCGCTTAGAGAATAAATAAATAAATATTATATGCAATTATTAATAAATTAGGTATTAAATTTTCAATGTTCAATGATCCAATAAAAATCATGGGTGTTTTTTGGTAACGTTTCTTCGAGGACCTACTTTTAATCTATTTCGACGAAACGCCCATTTTCAAAAGTATCATCAGATCTAAGAGACTTTTAAACTGACATTAACCCATTCCTTACAATTTTCTATGACAAATCATTATTAAGGGTTTAGCTGCTGCTGTCAACTCAAATACCTTTGAATGCGGAAGTGACGTTTTTCAATAACTTTATAATTCTTTATTTCTAGCACGCTATTTACAAAAAAAATGCACGCTTTTTCGGCAGTATTGATATCATTAACGGAATAGTTAAAAATAAACACATTTTAAAAGTTAACAATTGAAATACTTACCTTAATGAATAATTAACACATTGTATTGTATGACACCGACTAATTTCACTACTAATGTCAGTAGTTACAATAATCATTAATTATTTATCCTTATCAACCATGTCACTGCGAAAGAGAAGGTAATAAAACACGAAAGAATACTTTACACCTTTGAAATTGAGTTGGAATTGAGTTAAAAGCTAAGTGGACACTGTAGATAATACAACAATTTCGATTAGATTAATCAAGATTAGAGTAATTTTAAATTATTTGATAAGCAATCATTTGTTTTATAAAAACAGCGCTAAAATAAAAACCGGTCAACTCGAACGCATCGCCGATATCGCCGAACTATATAAAAACATAACACACGCAGTTAAAAAAATGGCGTAAGTAGATCCATAAACAACTGAATAAAATCCTTATCATACGAACATTAGGTCTGTAATGTGATAAAATGTTTTGAGTGCTACGTGGGATATCTTTGTTTGCGCTAGTACGCCGCCAGACGCCGTCTGGACTGCACGCGCGTGTGTCATTTATTATTGTTATTCAATATGGGTGTATCGTGTAAAATATACATTAAAAAACCTCGCGAAGGGGTCCACAGAGCCGGTGAGCCCGTGATAGGCATTCTAAGTTACGCTATCGACACACCAACGGAGTACCAAACAGCTATTCTATCCCTTATTGGCAAGGCGAAATGCCAATGGACAAAACGTACGGGCAGAACTACTCACTACTACTCGGGGAACGAAACATTCTTAACCATGCATTTGAACATACTAAATAAACGTCCTGAAGAGACAGTGACGGTGCCAGTTGGTGCTTACGAGTTCCGGTTCCACTTTATTCTACCGTTCGAAATACCACCAAGCTTCAAGGACAAACACAGCGAAATAGAATATCATTTGATAGCGAAATTTGAGAAGCCCAGTTTCTTCAGTTGGACAAGAAAGTTCGAGAAGCAAATCACTGTTTACGGTAATGTTAACCCTACGGTTCCATTCGAACCAGTTATGTACGGGATACGGAAGGTGCTGTTTAAAATGTTTGCCACCAAAGAACACATTGTGGACGTAAAAGCACAGATCACCAAATCCTTCCTAACGCCTGGTGAGAACGCTGAATTGCAATTAACGGTTACTAATGATACAGATACAGTGATACATTTTGTTAAAACTGAGCTGGTTGACAAAACATCGTATCACTCGACAGGAATCTTCGGTACCGATACAAAATTAGATGAAAAAGTAATTGATTCTTGCACAACAATGACTCCTTCTGTGGCAGAGAATAGCATTGCGAATTTCACGTGCAAAATTCCAACTCTCCCAGAACTGTATTCCATTCAGCACTGTAAGATCATCAGTAAAGAGTACCTAATTAGAGTGTCAGTGAGTTTGAGTTTCCCTCATAGAAATCCATGCGTCAATATACCTATAGTTATCGGAGAGGGACGCTTTGGAGATTGTTCTGGGATCATGGAGCTAAATACTTTAGATGACGAAGATGCCTCTGGACCTAGTGTTACAGACTCACCACCCTCGTACTGGGAAGTTATGAACGAAGACAAGTCTCATGATGAAAAAGGTGCTGAGAAGAAATGAGAAATGAGCGTTCTAGTTTTTGGGAATATTTTATCAGTTGCTTAATGCTTTTTTAACATTGGTACTCAAGATTGATCTCTGTTAGTTTAAGAGTGATTAAGGCGTACCTAAGTGTAGGAAAAACATGGGTATGTACCATACCGTGTTTATAAGCACATATAGCTGGCAACAAGTATAGGTCACACGCTTTGCTAGTAATATGAAGCCCTTGTTCCAACAAGAAATGAGTAACAACAAGTGACTAAGAAAGAAGAATGTTCTTGTTTTAGTTTTCTGGATCGATTACAATCCAGATGAAGGCATTTTTGTAGTTTCCTAACAGTTTGATGTTCAAGTTCGTGGGATAAAAATGGAAGAGAGATCAGTTGCTTTAAATCATATTCATAAAGAGTTCTCATTCTGAGAGAATCTGTACACATCTGCAGAGGGATTTAATAATACGTGGGAAGTTCCCAAGCATTCTGGGGCCCGCGAGACAAGGCTCGTGCCCAGCTGTGGGACCTATGTTATAATGTATAGGCTGAGGATGATCTGTTACATATGTATAATAATTATAGTATATGTGATGAATTGATGACATGTAAAATTTAATGTGTTTTATACCAATAAAGAGACCTGAATCTGTTATCTATTAGAAGTTTGTTATGAATGTTGTAATAACACAAGTGCATGACATCATCTTTTAAACAGCAGCCGTATGTCTATCTAGTTATACTTATAGCCTCAAGTGTAGGTTAGGACAACGCCTAAGCTACATGAAAGGTGAGTTCAAACCAGACTCATTACGAATTGCGGGCGAAAGTAATACAGCGTCTGGATTTAACTCGGCTTCTATATAGCTTTGATTAGATAGTTTTGAATAGTCCTTTAGCTTGTCGTAATAAGTTTCATAAAAAAAAGAAATGCTGATTGTAATTTTTTTTCTTTCTTTCTCTTCTTTCTGATAATCCCGGTGATATGGTGAGCATACCAGTAAACATTACTCGTTCATTTAAAGGTACGATTACGTTATCATTATTCATGTATCTCTTTTTGTCATTTATGTTTTTTTGTACAATAAAGAATTTACATACAGTCAAGGAATTGAAACACGTATCACCGTAGAACCTAGTCGAAGAGACATACGCATGACATTTGTATGACATAGCGTGGCGTTCAACGCGTCGCGTCATTGCGATAGGGTTCTAAGGTGGTACGTGAATATATTTCCCCTACTGTACATACATTATCATCATAACCATTATTTTTTAAAGAAAAAGTTAACCATACAAATGTGACATGTACTCGTTATATAAATTATGACATTATTGCATTGATTGTTCCTTGCAACTTGCGAAATAAAAACAAATAAAAATATTTCGTGGAGTGGCAAGGTATTTTATACCAGTTTAGTGATCGTAAATGAAATAAAATACAACTGCCATACAATTTATAGATAGGCAGACACAAGTGTAAGAATCAAAAATGTAATCTGTCTGAAATTGAGTCTTATAAGATAGTGCTTTTAAAGTTTATCATGCAATGTATCTATTCGTAATTGTTACATGTCGCACGCTTAGAATTAAAGTGACCCATTTCTGAATAATACATGTCCCAAAATATCACCTTAATTAAAAGACATAAGGTTTTATTTTGGGTAATATCATATTCAGAATTGAGTCGCTTTAATTCTAAGGGTGCGATTGTAATTTCAAGACAAAATTTGACAGGTGTCATTTATTTTAGATCAACTAGGTATTCATTTGAGTTCTTTTAATTTATTTTTGTCATAAGTCCGCCTGTTTTTTTTGTAAGGACAAAAAAATACAAAAGATCAACGAATGTGAAAATACAATGTGATATGTAAGACCATTAATAGTTTAGATTATTGTTAATAAGTGAGAGAAAATAAATATTAATTAACTTGAATAGTGTTTTCCTACTGTATGAAGGTCACTTGAAACAAGTTTTGTTCGTTATTGCACAAATTGTTGAGCAAAAATAAATTTTGTACCTTTTTGTTGTAGATTGATTTTCATTTTTACTGTATGTATGTATGTATGTGTAAGTTTGGATGACAATGCATGGTTAGCTGTGTGACGTAGTCGTTCTAAATCCAACATGGCGGAACATCCAAGATGGCGGACTAAGTTTTTTATGCTTTTCTACAATTTGGGTATCAAATGAAAGGACTTGCTGAGAATAAGAAATAGAGTTAAAAAAAAGACAGTGACTAAAAAGTAAAAAATAAATTCAAGGTAAAAAAACGTTTTCAAAAAGAAGCTCCTATTTAAATGCACTAAAATAATCTAATAAACTTTCCTTTTTTAATGTAAATATGTACACATAACCAAAAACTGAAGTACAATTGTTACAAGATTATACCTCACAGGAAACAATAAGATATTTTTTGAAGAATTTTCTTATGGTTCCCTTTTTTATCTCATATGATTTGTTAAGACAGTCTGCGAAAAAGATTAAAAAAATGTTTTCCGTGTAGTCAGCCTAAGGCGAGATAAACCTGCCGCGAGCTGTAGAGCAGGGCACTTAATTTATGTGACGTTATCATTGGCAGCCTGACTTTCTTTTAAGAGTTCTTTTAAAAATTCCTATTTAGCCATGTATACTAAGTTTTTATTTTTTTATACAACATAGGAAGGCAATCAAGCAAGTGACTTACCCGATGTTAAGCGATCAACACCGCCCATAGACACCCGCAACACTGCAACGGCAACACAGATGCCTTGCCAACCCAGAGGGCTGAGATGGAATACCTCTTGTGCCAGCAATTGCACTGGCTGTCTTACTCTCCACGCCGGAGCACAACAGTGCAAGCACTGCTTAGCGGCTGGGTTAGCGAGTAAGATGGTGGCAGCGATCCGGACGGACCTTGCACAAGGTCCTACCTCCCGCGAAAGTTCAGGACTTGAGACGATTGCGTACCGTCAGCAGTAATAGCTGAGCACTCGAAGATATTAAAGAGATTTACTAAAGGTTTTGTGTTTCTAGTTATTTATATTTATTAGAAATGTTTTTATAGTTTCATAAATATTCACGTCTTTTTGTTTAGAATGAAACTCCTGAATTGCAAATGAAGTCAAATCTAAGAAGAATAAAAAAAAGATGCAAACCTAGTTCTAAGAAATGATGTAAAATTAGGGGTGAAACTGGAAAACTATTTTGCGGCTGGGTACACACTCTTCTTCAAGGGTTCTTTTTATAAATTTATATTTAGCCATGGTATACTAAGTTCAGGACTTGAAAGTTTCAATGTGAATGTGTGTGAATGCCTCAAGTTGAGACATTCTTTAAAAAGAAAAACCTTCCTTTAAAAAAAATCTAAGTCACAAACCATTCTGTGGTCTAGAAGCAGTAAGCGGCCGAAGGTACAGTAGGAGAAATAAATTCACGTACCACCTTAGAACCCTGTCGCAATGACGCAACACGTTAAACGCCAGGCTATGTCAAACAAATGTCATGCGTATGTCTCTTCGACTAGGTTCTACGGTGGTACGTGTTTCAATTTCCTTGACTGTACAATACGGACAAACACTAACGGTTAGCGACTTTTTTTTTACCACGTCGGTGTCAAACAAGCATGGGCTCGCCTGGTGTTAAGCAATTACCGCCGCCTGTGAACGCTTGCAACTCCAGGAGAATCACGCGCGCCGACCCTGCAAGAACCTAGCACTTGACTGGTTTTTATACATACTATGTAAAGATAAAGATAGAGAAAAAAGACAATAATTCATGTCAACAATATTTTTGTATGTCTGTACGCTAGTACCTAATAAATTAAGTTTGCGGCTTCAATCATATTTATTTGCTTTTCGTAAAAGTTTCCGTCAGATATTTTGGGTAAATATGGGCTTATGAGTAAATATGTTAGTAGGTTTGTTCAGCAGAAAGTCATGACCGTTAGGGAAAAGCGTACCGTCAGCAAGTTATTGGTTTGTAACTTGTTTGAAAAGTGTTTGTAGGAGTTCAATTGCTGAATGTACAGTCAAAGAATTTAATTTCCTACCCATTTCGTTGTTAAATGTCGTCAGACGCATGCATTAAGGTCGATATGTCAAACTAACGTCTTGCTCTAGTTAGCGCTTATGGTGAGAGTTTGCTATACGACATTGAATCTTAGGTGGGTTGGAAATTAAATTCCTTGACTGTACGTTCTGAAACCGCGGGTATCGCGGCACAGGGTCAAAACAAGTCTAAGAGTCGGTATATAAAACCACATGGAATAGTCTATAAATATTTCACTTAAAATAACTTACAACGCAAGTTAAATGGTGGTCTTGTCGCTTAAAACCGATTTCTTCCAGATACTCATTTGGCATCAGAGACACGAAAAATAACAAAATTAAATAGGTAGTTGTATTTTTCTGTTAAAAATAAAAACGTATAGGGTACTTCCCGTTGACCTAAAATCACAAAATTTGGAAAGAAGCAAGATCACATAGCAAAAGTAAAGGAAAAATCCGGAAATTGTTAATTCGTAGTTGTATTACGTAGCAATGTGATTACAAACTTACATGTGCAGTTAGAGAAACAACCGTGACTTATATTTATGTATGGGTGATCATTTTTTCAACTACTAAGTTAAGTTTGTTTTTCAATCCAACGAACTATGTACTCGTACATACATATTTTGTACGAAGCCCTCGGTGCGCGAGTCACACTCGCACTTGTCCGGTATTCAGGCTTACGTTGCTCTTAACTTAAACTAAGCAATTTTCACAGAAAGCATCTATAAAAATTCCATTGAAATCACTTTTCAAAAAGACGCGACTCCTTTACATTAACTTTTTAAATATGTTCCAAAAAACTACGGTCATAAGGTCGAAATTGCAACCGATACTGCTTAGACTTAAAGCCTTTTGAAAAAGCTTAACTTGATTACTTCAAAGCAGCGATATAAAATTCAATTCCTTTTCCGAATGATTACGAAGTCAAGGAATAAACAGCCGCCATTACAGACCGGATGGCATTTTAGCCGTTTCAATTTCGCGCTCGACTGTTCTTCGTTGAGTATATAGCAACAAAAGTGTTAACGAGTAAAGTTTTGTGGTCTACCCCGTTATTATCAGCGTGGAACTCAATGTCGAGGCATCGTTCTGTCTCGTTCGCTCATGCTAACGTGCTAGAGCAAGACGACATGCTCATTTGACAACTGTTCCGCTTAGAAGCATTCCTAGCAGATTCTGTATGAAATCTTATTTTTGTATATAATCCTTACTTCCTTACTAATATTATAAATGCGAAAGTAACTCTGTCTGTCTGTCTGTCTCGCGTTCACGCCAAAACGACTGAACCGATTTAAATGAAATTTGGCACACAGATAGTCTAGAGCCTGAGAAAGGACATAGGCTACTTTTTAATGCGAAAGAAGGGTTGTAAGGGGTTAAAGGGGGGGGGGGGGGTAAAAAGTTGTATTGAAATATCGTCATTTTTAGAGCTAGAAGCTTGATACAATTTTTTTAGGCTGTTGATTCGATATAAATAAATATGACATTCAAAGTTTGTAAAAATTTTGCCCTCAAGGATGTTAAATAACAATAGGGAATAGGGGATGAAAGTTTGTATTTTAAGTGAATGTTTTATAAGTTTGCGACACGAGACAAAATAAGTATTAGAACTATTCTGATGTAACGTTTACGGAGTCATTACAAAATTTGAAACTGTGCAGCCACGTGGGGGTGGGGGGGGGGGGGCGGAGTGTGGCGTGGTACGGCGTGGTGTAGGTGGGGAAATATGCCTAAGTATTTATACGTATGTGTCTTATTTCCAAAAGAATTAGCCTAGATAATTAAAAATGCTACCCAAAGACACCATCAACGCGGACGAAGTCGCGGGCACAGCTAGTATCATTATATAGTACAGATTAACAAACTGGAACTAATAACCTTGCTACTACGCGAAACCAGTGTCGTGCACGTGCAAAATAGCTGCATCTCTGCCTGCGTGTGCCGTTTCTGCGCCGGACTCATGTACAAGATTTCGTAGCACTATAATTTTATTTTTGTGGTATATTTTTTTAATCGAAATTTACTTCCGTTTTTTTTAACATTTATATAAATTGTAATGGCAGGACTAAAACCTGCAACATCAGCATTCCGTGCCTTGCGTTTGCCCAGTTTCGCCACTAAACTGACTGACTGATTACAATAATCGTAATTTAATGTATATGGGTCGATTGACCTGAAATAAATTATTTTTATTTTTTATTTATTTTTATTACCGAGTGGTAATGCGGCGACACTGGCAAAACGCAAGGCACGGAAGCTGATGTTGCAGGTTCAAGTCCTGCCATCACCCTAATTTTTCTTTGTGTTGTCATTATAGAGTAGTGTAAATTTATTTGAATCTATGTGTCATATATTAACCAAAAGAAACCTGCGATAGAAAAACGAACCGTGAAATCAAGTTGGTGGAGGATTTTGGCCGATATCAAAAAAAAATATTAGCATAGTTTAGTTAAGATAAGTTTTTCCTGTAACATTTACATCAACTATTATCATGACATGTGTGATTAACTTCTTAAAGGATCAAGATCATAAACATTGTCATCATCATCGTTCTCATAATATTTTATACTAAGCCCCCTTATTTATAAACGCTTAGTATTTTATTAATAAAACGGATCACTCACGTATTTTTAAGTCGAGAAATTTTCGACATGTTAATCATGAGCCCCCGCGGCGGTGGCGTCGTCGCGTCACCTGGCTCCTGATTAAGGACCACGGACTGGTCCGAAACATGTCGGACATTTCTCGTCGTAAAAATACGTGAGCGAACCGTTTTTTTAATATATCTGAGTCTCACAATAGTTTTATGCTTAGTAAGTGGTTAAATGCGCCAAGAGCGCAATGCCAAAAAAAAACGCGTAACACAAAATTACATTAGTGTATGTGTGTGGTAACGTATAGAGATAGTGATGATGACTTCATCTCTAGAATTGCCCCTAAACTTGGTCGTTCTTCGCTTATGTTTTTGCGAGATATTATCACCTCTAATCCCTCATGAGGTACTTTGTTCCCAGTGTTTGTGTTCCTTGTTAGGGAATACCCTCAGACGGAACTAATCGAGTTTAGGGTTACTTATTACGCGATAAGTAAACTCGATCGGGAATAACTCCGTGTAACTCATTATTGAATTAGTCCTCTGATTTATATACAGCGTGTTCTGAAGTCAAAGCATGTTTTATTTGAATTATGGGCGTGTTTTAAATGCGTCAATCGTGTCGTTTTAGTGTCTAGTGGTTGTGTATAGTTGAGTCTGTGTGATATATGTAATGTATTTGAAAACGAATGCCGCGCAACCCTAGCGTGTCGCCGGGAGTAGCGGGGGGAAAGCGGGCGCGGGCGGCGCGTTCTCTTTGACTCGCGTCTGGCGCATGGTGTATGAAGTAATACGAACTTTTTGAGCATGTTAATAAAGTTAGAATTCGTTTAATCGCGGTCGTAAAAGAGAAGTTTCGGTACGTTAGTATTATTTATTCTGCGCAACTAAGCGGAGGCCCTTAAGAGGAGTGTAAACCCAGCTTCAAAAAGCGCTCCCCATACAAACGGCGATAACGTTTTCCACCCTCTAAACCTTAACCTATTGTCATGATTTTTTGGTATGTTGTCATTATGCCTTAGAACTAGGTTTGTATGTTTTGGTTCTTTTAATATTTTTCATAGATTTGACAATATTTGCAATTAAGGAGTTTCATACAAAACACAAAAGCGTCAATATTTTTGAAACTATTAAGGATATTTAAAAAATCAAAACATACAAACCTAGTTTTATGGCATAATGATAACATGCAAAAAAATCAAGGCTGGAGGTCAAAGTTTAGAGGGTGGGAAACGTTATCGCCGTTTGTATGGAGAGCGCTGGGTTCACACTCCTCTTAACGTTAGCTTTTGGGACACCCTGTTCACAAAGTAGGACGCTCGTGGGTTCGCTGTGGGCGCGGCCTTATTGGTTCCAGAAACTTCAGTAAGTATATTTTCATATGAGTTTATCATATCGTCGTTGTTTCCTAAAGGGCCGTTTACATGATACGAGTTCTCGCATGCGAGTTGCATTACATTGCGGGCTACCCAGGTATGACGCGTTCGATCGATTGATCTCACTGACCTATAATTAATGGACTTCTAGTCAGCGTTTAAAATATGGCCGCATCGAAAGTCCAACAAAAGTACGACAAATCGACAATCGCTCGCGCTGTCAGGCTGTCGGACAGACGGCGCTCCTGTCAATACTATTATTTTGTAAAAAAACCTATTTGCAACGAAACTTAATAAATTATTATTTTATGCAGTTAGACCTTAAATTGTAAATCCAATGACTGTAAATGGTAAACTAATAATTTGCATTTGTAACATTGGCGTCAACCTGTATTCTTATGTCGGTCCGTGTTTCTGCTGTCATTTAGTATGGCACTGTACATCCATGCATTATAATATCATTGATTGATCTAGTCGCGTAATGGAATGCAACTCGTATACGAGAACTTGCTCCATGTAAATTGTCTCTTACTGTGGTAAATGTATACGTGGTATAGGTAAAAAAGTTAAGTAAAGCCTCTTTTGTATGTATTATCGATCAAACCGCGATTGGAATATAATTGGAGAGTAACGTCAGCACACTGTCATTTCATAGACTTGACTGTTTTTGATATACTTTTGGTCTTTGTCTGTCCCTTTCATCCACTCAAAGGTTCACTGGAAGAGATCCCTTAAAGCGATAAGTTCGCCTTTGTACATCACTGTATCTCTTTTTGTCATTTATGTTTTTTGTACAATAAAGAATTTACATACATGCATACTTGCTTCAAGCTTCATTCCTATACATAAAAAATGTCTAAAAGACACTAAAAAACTCATCAAAATTCGTTTCGTCGTTTAGGAGAAGGCGGCCGAATATTAACTATGAGGATTTAGGACCGACACGGATAGGAACTTTACTTAATACATGTAAAGAAAAAAAACCTTACTTCTAATAGTATTTTATGCAACTGTTGCATAATGAGGGGTCTTAAAACACGAGTGTGGTTTTATGAAACGAGCATCAGCGAGTTTCATAATAGGATCACACGAGTGTTTTTAGACCTAATTATGTACAGTTGCATACATTACTTTATCTACACACATATCATAAGTACTCTATGATGGGTTCAGAAGCCATAGGGCAATGACCTGCATTGTTACTAGTTACTAGTGCTAGGTACCTATTAAATATCTATAGACTGCACAGATTAAAATAATGTAATAAAAAATGAATTTGAACATATATAGAAACAAATTAGAAAAGTTCTCATAATAATATTGGTTGTTATAATGCTGGTCATTGCCTACGGTTTCTGAACGCATAATAGAGCATTTATGATATATGTGTAGATAAATACATTATAAGGATTTAAGACAGACAGGAACGGATAGGGACTTTAAACTATATCAAGATTTCGTGTGCAGTTTTAAATTAAACAAGTATAAGGTATTCATGACTGGAATATCTCGTAATTTAATTAGAGAAGCGAACAGTAAAACTTGCAGGTATCAAGTTAATAGCATTTGCAACTGCAGTACGCTAGTGGAGTAATAGCTTAGTTGGCAGGTTTTATTGTACTTACAAGAAGCTTTGTATAACGCATATTTAACTATAGTACTTGTTTAGGTTTTGTTAAGCTAGATGTCGTGACATGTACCTAAATAGTGAATGACAGGAAATAATTTAGTTCATATATTTGTAATAGATGGTGTGACGTGTCTTGTTTTCGTATGATAAGTTTTGTACTGAAATAAGGTTTAACTAGCCACCAATAGATGGGGTTGTTATGTAGATAAATTAGTTACCGTTTGTTATACCTACGAATGTTAAGTGTTTGTAAAATTATTGTTCATTTGTCCTTCGAAAAGCTAACCAACCAATAAACCAATTAACTGTACGACTGGAGTTTTAGTTGTACATTTTTGGTCCTATGAACCGGATCCTCCAGTGACCTGGAGTAACCAGTGGACCGCTGCTCGGGGCCATCAAGCGGCAGTTGTCGGCTGAAGAAGCTGGACTGCAGACGGAGCCACGGGAAACGGCACCGTAGGAAACCCCGAGGTGGCAGCGGCCATTTCCTTCCGAGAAGTGGAAAGGAGGAGGAGAGAGGAGAGAGTGCGCGCGCAGAGGAAAAGTGGTGCGCGAGGTATTGTGTACTCAGCGGATAAACTGTGAGTTACGAGCTATTTAACTTTGAACTTTAATGTTTCGGTCAGAAGAGTCAAAATTCAGTGAATCAGTGTAGAAGTAAAAAACATTCAAAATTGAACCTTATTCTAGAGACTAGAAAAACTTAGAATATTTCGTTTAGAACTTAGACTTAGAATAATTTAAGGCAAAAGTGGTTCACACGGGGAACCTAGGCCCAATTTCGTCTAAGTCTTAAACACTTGTAAAATTTTGAAAATATTTTTGGACTTAGAAAAATTTTGAATTTTATGGACTTGTAAATTTTCGGCTTTTGAACATTTCGAAAATTGTTACGCAGAATTTCAATTAATTTGGTCATCGAGCTGTCAAAATGGAGACTTTAATTAAAATACAAGTACGACTTTACGATCAGATTTCTAAAGACTTCATTAATTACAAGAAGTCGCCTAAGGAGCGTATCACAAAAATTTATGTTGAAGTAAGACTTCAAGATTTGGAAGAAGTGTGGAAAAAGTTCTGTGCAGGTCATGATCGACTAATGGAACTTCATTCGGCAGATTTCGAAACTAGTGTTTATGCGGAAAAAAATGTGTATGATGTGACACGCGAAATTTATATGGACTATAAGGTAGCATTACTGACTGTAGTAGATAGATTAGGTAGTCTGACTAAAGAAGCAAAGAGTGAAAATTTGAGAGGCGCCGATTCTAAACAGTTTTGTATAAAGCTTCCAAAAATTATAATTCCAAATTTCTCGGGGAAATATTCGGAATGGGTCACCTTTAAAGATTTATTTGAATCGTTGGTTCATAATAATGGTTCAATTACGGATGTAGAAAAATTACATTATTTAAAGGGGTATCTGACTGGCGAAGCGGAATTGTTACTTCGTCAGATTCCAATTTCGAACTCAAATTACACCAAATGTTGGGAACTGCTTAAAAAACGTTATGATAACAAAAGGTTTATATGCAACACAATTCTCAAGCGATTCTTAAGTCAAAAAAATGCGAACGTTGAATCATCAGTGTTTCTAAAGGAGCTTATTGACACAAGCTCGGACTGTATGAGTGCTCTAGCAAATATTGGCATAGACGTGAGCACATGGGATGCAATTGTCATACATTTGCTCACTCTTAAGCTGGACCAGGAAACTCGCAAACAGTGGGAATTGAGTGCAACTGGAGGTGAGGATTCGACTAGTTTACCAACCTTTCAGGAATTTAGAGATTTTATCACCAAACGTTTCAGAGCATTAGAGTTTGTCGAGACTAAAAAGCCAACAAGTAGCGCTCAATATTTGATACCTGCGAAGCCTCGTGTACTCCATGCCGTCCAAAACACTCAATGTCCCTGTTGCTCGGAAGTACACAAAGTTATATTCTGCAAACAGTTCGCTACCTTCGACGTGAACACGCGTCGTAATTTCGTTCAGGAGAAAGGGTTGTGTTTCAATTGCTTGGGAGGCAACCATTCCGCCAAGTTTTGCCAAAATCCGACGACATGTAGGATCTGCAAGCGCCGTCACCATACCTTGTTACATCCTAATGATGGTACACCAGCAACTACATCCGGCGCTAAGGTTAATAATATGGGTACAGTAGAAGCAGAGGAACCTACACCTGTTATGAACTGTTTTGCAAAGGGAACTGGTCAGGTTTTATTGGCGACTGCAATTGTTAATGCTAAGGCTAAAAATGGAGAGTACGTGGCAGTTCGAGCACTGTTAGACCAAGGATCACAAGCTTCCTTCATAACGGAGGCTACCACTCAATACCTAGGGCTTAAAAAGGAGACAATTAAGGGAAACATTTCGGGTCTCGGTGGAGACAATAACCTGACATCAAAGGCTATGGTTGTACTAAACCTACAGTCTTTGGTATATCCGGAGATAAATATCTCTGTGAAGGCTTACGTGTTGAAAACAGTTACGGCATTTCTTCCAGCGAAAAAGGTTGTTGATCTGGAAGGTGTGAACATAGTGGGATTACGGTTGGCGGATCCTAATTATCACACGCCTAACAAAATCGATGTTTTGCTAGGTGCTGAGGTATATAGTCAGGTAATTCAGGATGGCGTCAAGAAAAATAACCAGGGAACATTATTAGCTCAAGCAACAACATTGGGGTGGATACTGTCCGGGACTGTCGGCTCATCCAGCAGAATGTCTTCTAAGATGACGGTGTTGCATTCTCAAGTCAATGAAGATGATATTCTCAAAAGGTTTTGGGAATTAGAAGCCGATCCATCTACCCAGCAAAAATTGTTATCTGAGGAAGAAGAGCGTTGTGAAGCCATATTTTCCGCTAGCACAACTCGAGATAGTGACGGAAGATATGTGGTGGAACTTCCCTTTCAAGAAGAGAATCCAAGCTGCAAATATGGACAGTCGCGGGAAATATCTGCAAAAAGATTTTACTCATTAGAAAACAGGTTAGACAGAGACACTGAGTTAAAATCGAAATATATAGAAGTGATCGATGAATATCTTCATCTTGGTCATATGGTGGAGGTACCTAAAAATGATAAAAATGAACTGGCGGTGTACTTACCTCACCATGCAGTGGTCAAACCAGATCAAGAAACAACCAAGGTTCGGGTTGTGTTTGATGCTTCCTGTAAAGGAAAAAGGGGAACTTCGTTGAATGATGGTTTAATGATTGGACCAAGACTACAACCGGACTTACGGCATCTGGTGATGAAGGCTCTGCAACAAGTTGCGCATGATCACGGAAATAGTTATCCTATAGTATCTGAAAGAGTACTAAAAGGGTTTTATATGGATGATCTCATAACAGGCCATGCCAGATCATGCCAGACAGATGAAGAAGGGGTACAAATTTACAGGGAAATTAATGAATTACTAGGCAAAGCTGGTTTTGAGTTACAGAAATGGACAAGCAACAGCAATCAGTTATTAGAAGCAATGAAATTGGAAGGCACTGAAAAGGAAATTGAAGATAGATTAAAAATAAAACAAGATGAAGTGATAAAGATATTGAGACTTACCTGGAACCGGAACCACGACGATTTTCAATACTCGGTGAAACTGCCGCCGATGAAGAAACCTGCAATAAAAAGAATTATAATATCAGATATTTCAAGGCTATTGGATCACCTAGGATGGGTTTCACCTAGTATAATCAATAAATATAAATGTAAACATAAATATAAATCATAGCCAAGGTGATGATACAGAAGCTTTGGTTAACGGGCTTAGGTTGCGATGAGGAGATTTCATGCAAATTATTTTAGGAATGGAGTACTTACCGTGAAGAACTTATTTAATGGGTCAGCCCAAACATTGATGAAATTGTTCCAGTTAAGGAGGATGACTTGCCTCCTAGTCGATGGTTGCTTGGTTGAGTGATCGCAAAATATCCGGGCAAGGACGGAATTACGCGTGTAGTCACTCTGCGAGTTAAAAATTCTTTTATTAAGAGACCCACGTGCAAACTTTGTGTTCTTCCGATTACCGAGTAGAACAAATGTGTGTTTAATTTGTAAAGTTTAAGTTTTGTTTAATTTGTACTGTATCCTGATGTCTCTTATGTTCTTTCATGGTGGGCGGTAGGTCTATACTTATTATACTTAGTTAAGGACAAAAATATTGTCCTTGGTGGGCGGAATGTATAACGCATATTTAACTATAGTACTTGTTTAGGTTTTGTTAAGCTAGATGTCGTGACATGTACCTAAATAGTGAATGACAGGAAATAATTTAGTTCATATATTTGTAATAGATGGTGTGACGTGTCTTGTTTTCGTATGATAAGTTTTGTACTGAAATAAGGTTTAACTAGCCACCAATAGATGGGGTTGTTATGTAGATAAATTAGTTACCGTTTGTTATACCTACGAATGTTAAGTGTTTGTAAAATTATTGTTCATTTGTCCTTCGAAAAGCTAACCAACCAATAAACCAATTAACTGTACGACTGGAGTTTTAGTTGTACAAGCTTAGTAAGTGATAATCTTTACATCTTGACTTCTGTACATAGTATAAAGTCGCTATCCGGTTCTGTCTGTCCTAAATACTTAAGGGCCATTTACATGGTACGAGTTCTCGTATGCGAGTTGCTTTACATTGCGGGCTACCGAGGTATGATGTAATCGTGCGATTGAACGAGCTGCGCTATGTAATGAAACTCGCGTACGAGAACCCGCTTCGTGTAAATAGGCCCTTATAGTGAATGTTCGGCCGCAGTGCAATGCACTCTACTGCCTCACTGTTCAGCTGTGTGCTGAAGTCAGCATTACATTAGCAAATCTTATGACTGTTTCTATTCGTAGGAACAAATATCAACCAATTTATATAGCTTTTGCCCGCGACTTCGTCCGCGTAGACTTGTTTAATTGAACCAAGCAAACGTGCACCCAATTTGCAATCAGCAATATTTCCTGGACAAATTAATGAGAATTAGTTGCATTGCTGCTCATGACGTCACGGCGGCGTATAACTCAGTTATCGCTATCCCGTGGGAACTATCCATTGTTACGGGATAAAAAGTCTCCTATGTGTTAATCCAGGTTATAAACTATGTGTGTGCCAAAGTTCATCCAAATCCATTCCGTAGTTTTTACGTGAAAGAGTCAACAAACATCCATCCATACTTATAAACTTTCGCGTTTATAATATTAGTAGGACTTATGTGACAACGTCATAAAAATGAATAGGTACGCTTATGAAACGCTGCAAAAAGCTTATTGCTTCAAATTATTTTTTGTATTTATAGCTCAAATCGAAAAGACCGGAAGTATATTCATAATATCTTTATTCGTATTACCCAGTACATTTTTTAGCTCAACATTCCGTACGAGATTCATTCAAATTGATTCACGGCTTGTGAAGAGAAATGCAAAACGGAATATTCCGAGTTTAATCCGATTCTGTTTTACATTATCTTTCTTTTGTCCCGTTCCGCAGGCATGTTGACGATGTCACCAAAAATATTAACCGAGTTGTTACTTTATTATGTAAACCTAATTCAATCTTACTTGCCTTAAGTAGTAAATGGTAATTCTCCAACGTTTTCACCGTTACTCATTACCGTTCTTCAATTAATTCACCAAATACCTAACGTTTATCACCAATTTCTTCTAAAACTAGTATCAACTCCGAGTACAGCTTCTGTTCTTGCCTGAAGTCCATGTTTGTAGACCTGTATTTCAACAGTTAATGAAGGAACGGTAATAAGCAACGTTGAAAACGATGGAGAATTAACGTAAACAATATTCTAACCTAAAATCACAATTCTGCCACTAAGTGTAGCAGTGTTTGCACTGGTGTGTTCCGGCGTGGAGAGCAAGAGAGCCGGTGTAATTACTGGCACAAGAGGTATTTCATCTTAGCCCTCTGGGTTAGCAACGCATCTGCAATCTTCTTGGTGTTGCGGGTGTCTATAGGCGGTGGTGATCACTTACCATCAGGTGACCCACTTGCTTGTTTGTCTTCTTTTTCATAAAAAAAAATTCAGTGTATTGTATGTTATCTACGACAATCTACTACAATTTCACACTTTCACGCTATATTTTCTACGGTGCCATCTTTCATTCTGCCCGTTTTTTTGTGTATAATTCCAATCTTTATAGATGGTGTTTTGTTAAGGATTAGTTACGGTGGTATTCAATCAAAGTGACACTATAGTGTCTGCAAAACGTCCTTTGTGTAGGCTTTGCTCACATATTAACTCATGCAAGTATTTACTCACGTTCAAAATCCATTTGAGTGCGAATCGCCGGCTGAAACAAGAAACTGGGTTATTTGTGCACTTAAGTTGCATTGTTGCAGGAATATTCAAGTAGATTACTGACAATGCCGTTGTAATTGGATCAGTTTGTTGACTAGTAAAAAAAAACATTTATTTTAGACTCAGTTTAAACTAGGTATGTGTTGCATCCGAAATCTGAAACAATTTGCTACCACCACATTGTACCACAATATTATCGGTTATTTTTAGCGTAAAATAAAAGAACATACTTCTATGGAGTAATTAGATGACATAATTGAACACTTTTAATCAGGATTAAGAGGAACAATGTTTGTATTATTAACATGAATATCTGCTGTCTAGTACTCATAGTACAAGCTTTGCTTAGTTTGGGACTAGGTCAATTGGTGCGAAGTATCTCGAAATATTTACCTATATATTTAAAGTGTTGAAAAATGATTTATTTTATCCTCAAATGACAATGTTAAGTACTTGTTATCCATAATTGTTGTTCAACTGCTATTGATAAAAAAGAAGGTTATGCATTTTCAATAACATTAAATACATACGGTTCACATTCATAACCTCTTTTTTAGGGCTCTGTACCCAAAGGGTAAAACGGGACCCTATTACTAAGACTCCGCTGTCCGTCCGTCTGTCACCATGTCTCATGAACCGTGATAGTTAGACAGTTGAAATTTTTAAAGATGATACGTATTTCCTTTGCCGCTATAACAAAAAGACTAAAATACAGAATAAAATAAATATTTAAGGGGGCTCCCATACAACAGACATTTTTTTTTTGCCGATTTATAGATACAGAACCCTTTTCGAGCAAGTCCGACTCGCAATTGGCCGTTTTTTAAATTTAGCAAAAAATATAAATTCCTTCGGACTACGCCATTCGTTCAAGTAGCGAACGGTCGTACTGTTCGATCTTGATGATGCCTCGTATAGAGGCGAAACGCGCGTCGATCGTGTAGTTTTAGTATTTAGTGGTGGTGGTGTGTAGTTGAGTCTGTGTGTTATATGTTGTTTCGTGTGGAAACGGAGGAGGGTGGGTTTTTGGATGAACATATATGTGTCGCACAGACGTAGCTATTTTGCACGAGCCCGGCACTGTTTTCGCGGAGTAGCAAGGTAATTTGTTCCGGTTTGTTCCTTCGGACTTTCTTGACAATCTGTAGTAATTCTTGGAATGAGTTTGCTGCGCTATTACTGCTAATAGTAGCAACAATGAACTCCTCTGAGTTTGAGCTCATGCAATATGCATAGGCTATGCATGCGGAATTATCGACATCCAATACAGTTATAGTGTACACTGTAGTGATAGTTAATCCGAATAACGTGCCGCCGGCGGAGTATTCGTGGCCGGGAAAGGCTTGAGTTGAACCGGATTGTGGTAGAGGTATCTTGAGAACCGGATAACCAAGTGATTAGTAAGATAAGGTAAGATAAGGTAAGGTAAGGTAAGGTAAGATAAGATTGATTTATTTTTTTAACGTCAGTATCACGGTTTACGTTACAATTATGTCAAATACACTAAAATACGGATAGTGAGTTCGTTAAGGTTTGATTTATAAATTGTAAAATCTCTTTACATTTTTATGTAGTTTTTATAAATCAATAAATAGATTCAGGCGTTACTTTGCGGAGGTCTATATCAAAAAACTGGAACAATTACCTTGCTACTCCGCGAGACCAGGGGCGCAATTTTTGAATGTCACCAGGTGACTAGAGCTCACCAAAATGGCCGAATCTCTATGAAAAACGGCTATTTTGGTGAGCTTAAGTTACCCGGTGAGATTCAAATGCAATTTTTGAATGTCATCAGGTGACTAGAGCTCACCAGGCCGAATCTCTATGAAAAACGGCTATTTTGGTGAGCTTAAGTTACCCGGTGAGATTCAAATGCAAGTTTTGAATGTCACCAGGTGACTAAAGCTCACCAAAATAGCCGTTTTTCATAGAGATGCGGCCATTTTGGTGAGCTCTAGTCACCTAGTGAGATTCAAAAGTTGCACCCCTGTGCCGTGCACATGCAAGGTAGCTGCGTCTGTGCGACAACAACAACATTTAACTGGACGTAAATCTACAGGTTATTGCACTGTTTAATTTATGTTTGTCCGTCTCTTTGTAACAATGAAGTTCTAAACGTCTATACTACTAGTAATTATACGATCTACATATACAATTATGTGTATACAATAGTTGAAACGGAACCCTCTCATGTGCACTGTGTACAGGGTCTATTTGAACTGCTCTCAACAGCAAACCGCGGACAAATCTATATTTTACTGTGAAGTTTGATTCGCTTACAATGCAGTAGATTTTATTATTTATATTATTTATTATTTATTCAAGAAACAGACTACAAAATAGTTCACATTAGTTAGTAAACAAAAACAAGACAAATCTTATATCTATGTTTATACGGCAACTTATAATTCTAGACAATTAACCTAAGAACAGAAGGGTTACCTTCTGCTGACCAGCACTTGGGCAAAGTGGTGCATGCGTGGTGAGTCGTACCTTGCCGCCACAGTTTTCAGTTTTTTTTTAATTAGTACTGGAAAAAGAAATATATTTTTTCGACTATTATCGGAATTATGAAGTCAAGTATTTTTAGTTTTCAAAACTAAAAACATTTCATTTTAGTTTGACTACAACTTTGACCGTGAAAACAGTTTTTAAAAAATTTCGCTTTTGAGGCATGAGTTTTTAGCATACCTACCAAATTGCAAGCAAACCCAGCCACTTTCAGAGTGCGTGCAAAATCGACCTGTAAGATTTGAAGCTAATATTCAAATAATAAATAAGTCATATGCTAACATTAAACTAAAAAAAGTACCTAACGATAATAATTAAATGAAAATGTAAATGATTTTATTTTGCAAGTTGGCCATATAAGCTCTTTTACATGTCTGAATCTACTAGCGCTTCGGAAAATCGAAGATTCTGCGGAGAAGAAACGCCGCAAGAAACTCAGCAGTTCATTTTTTCCTTCTCTACTAAATATGTATATTACACGTAATGTACTACAATGTACGGTATGTAATGTACGGTCTGAGGCTTTCTTTATCATTGTTTCAAGTATTTTTTTACATTATTTGCACTTAGTACTAAAAATAGGTTAAGGCATTGTTACTAACAAAATATGGATCTCTGGTCTGAAATAAATGTATTTTTTTATAAATACAAATTTTAGCAAATAATTCCTTTTGATTTGTATTTTTACTGGCAGTAATTAATAAAATATTTTTACGAGTATCACAATTTTACTACCGGTTCGGAGAAAAAATCTCTTTAAAAAAATACTGGAAAAAAAATCCAATAAACACAAAAAAACGTTAGTGCAGTGTAGGAACACCATTACGACGCTGATAACCCGACAACTATCGAGTAGACAAACCCTCGCAAATGCGAACCCGAGCGGAGTTTCCGAACAAATTTCAATGTTTTCAGTCGGTACCAATATTAACCATGAATACTGTAAAGTAAGGTGCATAAATTAGAGTTATTTTAGTAGTGTTAGTTAGTACGGTCAGCATCGTAAAGACGCCAAACGTATCTGTACACCTTTATGCCACTAAACATAAGGTCGGTGTATACATATATTGACTCTATAGCTGTATATATATTTTACAGCTGACTGTATAGTCGATCAAGGAATGGCTTGACCACTTTTGAACCTTGTCTCTTTGTAATTCGGTCGAAAAGTGGTCAAGCAACTTCTTGGTCGACTATATAATGTTATCAAAAGTGTCTTCCTCTTTTTTTAAATATATTATGGTGAAGAGAGGGAAACTAACATGGGGTCAAATGATAGGACCGTATCACCAAACGTCTTAAGGTAGCTTACCATCATTGGCGGCCGTAAACCATTTCGCATTAAATGACTTCCATGTTTGTCCCCCCCCCCCCCCCTTTTTGCAACAATAAAGGACAGACAAATTGTAATAGGACTACTAGTTTGACTTCGCATTCCTTAAAATTTACCACAAAATTGACAAAGAGTTTAAATATATAGCCTGTACAGACTTAACTGATATAAAGGTAGACACGGAGGGGAATGCATGCGCTTGCCAGGTCCCTTGGTTTAATTGTCTAAGGGTATTGTACAAGTTTATGTAAAATGTTGCAATAAATACTGAATACTGAAGCTCAAAATACCAGCATTTCAAATAAAACTACAAAGTTCAATGATCTCCCTCTTTGGGCTTAAGGCTTCAAAGGCAAACAGAAATACAAACACAAGCCAAACTAGGGCGACCAAGTCTGTATGCTTATTTTACAGGACATGTAATCTAAAACATAACCCTTCCTTTTGGCTTTGCCGTAGTCGGGTAAAAATTACAGGATTCGTGGAAAATATACAGGACAACGCGTTTATCGTATGGTATAAAATAAATATATAAATATCTCCGGACAATTCACACCAATTGACCTAGTCCCAAGCTAAGTAAACCTTGTGTTATGGGTACTAGACAACGGATATACATACTTAAATAGATAGATACATACTTAAATTCATATTACATCCAAGGCTCGGGTACAAATATTCATATTCATCATACAAACATTTGCCCTTCCCGGGAATCGTACCCGGAACTTCTAGCTTCATAGTCAGGGTCACTAACCACTAGGCTATCCGATCGGTATGGTAATGTATTTGTCTTATTAAAAAACGGGACACGGCAAAAATTATAGCTGAGAAACGGGACGTCCTGTAACAGACAGGACCGTTGGCCACGCTACAGCCAAACCGCCAACAAAGCACGGATTCGAAAAACGTAGAAAGACTTAACCGATACACAGCTCAATATAGCTTTTCAAATAAAACTAGAAAGCTCAATACGATACGATTAGGCGCTGAGGCGCCAAAGGCAGACAGATATACAAACAAAAGCTAAACCTATTAGTTTTAGCTCTTTGTCTGTAATTCCATCCACCCTTCCACTTTTAGGGGTTAAAAACTATTTTCTTCAACAACCCACTTGAGTATACTTTTCATCCCTTCCAACTACTTACTGTACTAATCTCATGAACTAACAGAATTATTTAATTGCAAAAACAACCTTATGTCATACTACACAGTGTTGGTTCTCTTTCTACACAATTCGAGCAGATACGAGGCTTACAAAGCATGTTAACGATCTTCCAATATCTTATATACCTATTCTGTATCTATATTCCATATGCAATTATAAGACGCGAGAAATAAGTAATTTTTTTTGACATTTTTGTCCGTAGATTTGTTAGTCAAAATCTAATAACCATGAAATAAGAAATTTTATTCTGAGTGACATATAGTGTTTATTTCAGTAAAAACAACCGACAGAATCAAAGGATATTAAATTTTGAAGTTATATTAGAAAAACAAATAGTGGGAGTAATAGCTTATCATAGATCTAATTCCAAGCGAAGCCGCGGGCACAGCCAGTCTAAAATAAAGCGGCCCCAAAGACGCCCAATAACGTTACTGTATTAGAATAAAAAGAAAAAAGAAATTCACTGCCACCGCTCCGAGGTAATAGTACTTTATAGGCGTATGATCGCGGCCATATTGATTTGATTCTTAAGCCAATGTGAATAGAGGTTAAACTACAATGTAGTTACAATATTTCATGTGATTGAAGACTTTTTGGTGTCGATTAGATATGAGATACATTCGTCCCTCGTCGCATAGGCGCTTTCTTTCAATTGATATAGTTTGTTTCCACTTGCGCTTCTACCTTTGCGGGTGGTAGGACCTTGTGCAGGGTTCGTCCGGATCGCTACCACCATCTTGTGTGTACACTACCCCAAAAAGTGCTCTCCATACAAAGGGCGATAACGTTTTCCACCCTCTAAACCTTAGCCATGATTTTTTTGTATGTTGTCATTATGCCCTAGAACTAGGTTTGTATGTTTTGATTTTTTAAATATTATTAATAGTTTCAAAGATATTGACGCTTTTTTGTTTCGTATGAAACTCTTAAAATGAAAATATTGTCAAATCTATAAAGAATATTAAGAAAATCAAAACATACAAACCTTGTTCCAAAGCATATTGATAACAAACCAAAAATCATTGCTGTATGTTAAGGTTTAGAGGGTTAGGACGTTATCGCCATTTGTATGGGGAGTGCTTTTTCGGGCTGGTTTCACACTCCTCTTAAGGTTTAGACAGTGGAAAACGTTATCGCCGTTGTATGGAGAGCGCTGGGTCAAAATTGTAGTCTTAAAAATTAAAACACAATTAATGTATTGTGTACGAAAAAGAAATGGAATTAAATGAGTCAATTACCTTGTCGAGGTACGTGGTAAAATACGAGTAGTCGCGTGGTGGCCACCAAGAAATTGGTTAGCCACTTTTCGACCGTATTACAAAGGGTTAGGGTTTAAAAGTGGTCAAGCAATTACATGGTCGACTATACTGTCTGGGTCTGCACTACGGACGTAAACGAACCCATTTAATTGAGTTAAGTCTCGATGACTGGCCTTGGGGCAAACCGGGTGGCTCGACGTTTCTTTCTTATACTTATACCTCGTTCTTTTCGAAGATGTAATAATAATACCTCTTATGCCAGCAATCGCACCAGCTGCCTTGCTCTCCACGCCGGAACACAACAGTGCAAGCACTGCTGCTCAGCGGCAGGATTAGCGAGTTAGTTAGTTAAGTTTTAGTATTTCATAGTTTATTTATTTATGTAATTATGCTGACATTCCAATATTAATTTTGTTTAAGTTTTATTGTTAATTCTTTTTATGAAATTTTGACGATCTTAATAAGAAACGTGTAATTTGACATTTTCTGCAATTTATAATGTAATTATATTGACTGAATTAATAAACTAAACTAAACTAAACCATTCTGTCACTCATAAAAATAAATCAATATTAAATTTGCGGTTAAAACGTTCAATATTCACCCTGTAGCCGACCGACTCTCATTATAATATCAAATTCCTATCTACAGGCTGTACCTAAATGTAAATTTAACGCCAAATTTGTAATTTTCGATTACCACAATCCTTGTGATAGTGACGCCGTATAATTCTCCGATTTAAATTTATCTTCACGCCATATTACCCCCGAGTGGGTGCGTTGAGGCGTGACAGAGTAATCTTTTACTGGTGCTTATTGCCCCAACTTCCCCTATTTTATTAGTAGGGGTAAAGGAGGTCGATTGATGTGTCAAATAATACGGTAGTTGAAAGGAAAGTGGCGTTTAGGCTTAATATACCTCGTTTTTTTAAGGTAAGGAGAATCGTGATAAGTATTTTTAGGGTTCCGTAACTCAATAGGATAAAACAGAATTCGTTGTCTGTCTGTCCGTCTGTCTGTTTTGCTATTAACAAAGACATTACAAATAGATCATATTATTTCAGTATAATCTATTTAAAAAGGGCAATTAATATATTTTATAGTACCGCTTTTGCAACAAAAGACTTACCAAGCTAGCTTACAACATTTTC
This sequence comes from Ditula angustiorana, assembly GCA_963691745.1. Lineage (NCBI taxonomy): Eukaryota > Metazoa > Arthropoda > Insecta > Lepidoptera > Tortricidae > Ditula > Ditula angustiorana. The sequence continues at coordinate 14,272,187 of OY829481.1, read as the reverse complement.
CATCTAAAAATAGGGTATATAAGCCGATATGAAAAACTAGGCACCAATTTCAATTTGAAAGTTCCAGTGTTTGACACCGTAGGGCGTTTTTTTATACAACATAGGAAAGCAAAAAAGCAAGTGGGTCACCTGATGGTGAGTGAACACCACCGCCTATAAACACACGCAAAACTAAGGAGATTGCAGATGCGTTGCCAACCCAGAGGGCTGAGATGGAATACCTCTTGTGCCAGTAATTTCACCGGCTGTCTTGCTCTCCAAGTCCGAACATAACAGCGCAAGCACTGCTGCTTAGCGGCGTTTAATGTGACGGCTTAATAGATTTTTGACGGCAGGCCGCCTAATCAGACTTGGGGCTGCAAGTAAACTGTTAATCTGTGGGGCCCTTAAAAGTCAAGTTCACGTACTCAATTGTTGTCACAAACGCGGTTCAAACGCGCTTCTATTTACCCACTGATCGTATGTTTATATTTATACATGATCGTATTTTTTCTAAGGCTAGGCTGTAGACCTTAGAAAAATAAATACTATTTCGCATCACTTAAATATAGTATTCCTATATCTAGGTTAACAATTTATTTAGTTCCATACCCTTACCATGAGTACAGTGCATCTAGTCGTAACCGTACTCTAGCGATGGCGTAAACGATTTGTATGGGGAATTGTACAGCGCCTCTAGCGCTCACTTAAACAACTAAAAATCGCTAGTATAAGTCCAACGGTAAATTACCCATCTTATTCTAAGCGCTAGTGACTAAAGTTTTGTAGCTGTTGCCGTAGAATATTGGTACCATGAGTCACAAATTTGACATATTATGTCATCGAAAAATACCGTATCAACTTTGGTTAACTCTTTCACTGACAAATGGGAGCATATGTAACCGCCATCGACTGTAGCAACGTAATATGAATTTTCGATAGAAACTCATAGTAATGGTACTGAAAGGTCTTAGCAAAACACGCAAATACGGATCGAATGGCTAACATCGCGGCAGTGGGTTCCGTTAATGCATAATTTAGCCGTATCTTTAGAAGTATGGCCGCTCGAGTCGTTTGGACGAAGACATCCTCTTAATGCAGCCTTGGGGCATACACGCCTTCGATTATGTAAGAACTAAATATTATAGGGGTTACGAAAAAAGGCTTGTTTTTCTCCATGAAATAGGAAGGCAAACAAGCAAGTGATGGTAATTTATCACAACCGCCTATGTAGAGATCTGCAACACCAAGAAGATTGCAGATCCGTTGCCAACCCAGAGGGCTAAGATGTAATACCTCTTGTGCCAGTAATTACACTGGCTGTCTCGCTCTCCACGCCGGAACACAACACTGCAAGCACTACTGTTTAGCGGCAGGATTAGCGAGCAAAATGATGGTAGCGATCCGGACGGACCTTGCACAAGGTCCACAGTACAACGGTACACAGTTCTATAGTTTTCTCATTTCGATGGAGAAAATGAACACTCGTGCTAGCCGTACAGAGTGGATTGACTTTGCCCAAATTGCTATTGTCGTCTAAGCAGCGAATATCGTTGATGCATAATTTTGCCATATCGTTAGAACATGATTGCCTATACTGTTTGTACGGCGATATTACCGCAGCTTCTGAGTTGATTCGCTTTCGACTATGTAAGACTAGCGATCTGCCGGGGTGTTGCACGGCCATAATTAGAATGTATTGTACATGTATGTATTTATGTAAATTCTTTATTGTACAAAAAAAAACATAAATGACAAAAAGAGACAAAGTGATGTAAAAAGGCGAACTTATCTCTTCCAGTTAACCTTTGAGTGGATGAAAGGAGTATCATAGCAGGGACCGACAAAGACCAAGAGTTTATCAAAAACAGTGGAGAATTACCATACAATTTACCTATAAACACATTACATACTAATAATAAATATAATACCCAAATAATAAATATAATACTTAAAATACATAAACTTACTTAGATATAAATAAATACTTAGAAGTTAAAGGAGTAGAAGGAAAATAACTTAAGGACATGGTGTTAGCCACATTTTCTTTAAGTTCTCTCTAAAGGAGACCACGGAAGGCGACTGCCTAATGGTAACCGATTCCACATCCTAGCAGAGTGCACCGAAAAAGATTTGGAGTAAGATTTGGAAGAGTTGGAAGGACATGCTAAAAGTAGATTAGCACTCGACCGCAAGCGATGCTGGCTGCCGGCAGCCAGGTAGCTAAAACGATCAGAAAGGTATAGAGGAGCGGAAGGTTTGAAGAGAACGTTGAAAAGCAATGACAGAATGTGGATGTTCCTACGATCTCTAATGGGTAACCATTTGAGCTGCGCGCGGAAGTTAGACACATGGTCATACTTACGAAGCCCGAAAATGTACCGAATGCACACATTCTGAAGGCGGTCGAGCTTGTCAAGTAGTACCTCAGTGAGATCCAGGTAAGCAATATCACCATAATCAAGAAGTGGAAGTTAAAGAGATTGAGCTAGGGTGACCTTAGTCTAAAAGTGACATGTATCCGTTCCGTAAAAAAAAAACTCTAAATAACAGTGAAAACCGTATCAAAATGGGTTAGGGGGTTTAGAAGTAGTAAGCGGCTTAAGATGTGAGGACAGACAGGAAAGGATAGCGACTCTACACTATGTAAAGAAACCGGCCAAGTGCGAGTCGGACTCGCGCACCGAGGGTTCCGTCAACAACATCTAGTATCGCATTTTTGCTTCGTATGACTAAACTTTTTTTTTGTGTTTATTGACTACATATTTACGGTTTTCGGATTTATTATATCATTTGTACTGTGAGTCCTTGTTTCTTGCCAAATTTCATAGTTCTAGGTCAACGGGAAGTACCCCATAGATTTTTGAGTGTCTTGCGAATGTATGAAACATGCGGCATAAACGGCCGTATCTTTTGATTGCGTTGACTTAGAACTTTAATTTTCTCACGGCTCTAAGGGACAGCAGATCTGAGTATTTGAATTTAATTTCAATTCAATACCTCCACGCGTTCTTGATAAAATGGTCTTGACAGACAGACAGACAGAAGGACAATAAAGTGATCCTATAAGGGTTCCGTTTTTCCTTTTGAGTTACGGAATCCTAAAAAGTAATAAGTAGTGAAAGTATTTTTTTGTTAAAATTTTAATCATTAATGCAAACCTTTTGTTGACTGTTCTTTATTTGTAGCACTGATATCGTATCCACTTATTATCAAACCGCGATTAGAATATAAATGGAGAGCAACGTCAGCCCACTGTCATTTCATACATATATAGGAATGAAGCTTGACGCAAGTCTATGAAACGACAGTGTGCTGACGTTATTCTCCAATTATATTCTAATCGCGGTTTGATAAAACACATAGTTTAAATTCGAAATCAATTCGACCAAAAATCAATCAATCAATTCGATAAACTTGTGTGATTTATGTTGAATAGTTTTAAATAAATGTTTTTTTCTTTCTTTCTTTCTTTCAAAAGATATGAGCCAAAATTGATTTGCAAATTTTGGAACGGAAAACTTTCATTGTATAATTCGACTTTCCCACTCAACAAAGTTGAATGTACAGGATGACAATATCTTAAATTTCTGACATAATAAAAATTAAACACAAACTATAGTAGTATTTATTATACATATAAATTATGATATCAATTAAGATAGTCCGTGATTTGTCCACTAAACAACAGTGCTTGCACTATTGTGTTCCGGCGCCGCGGCGTGGAGAGAAAGACAGCCGGTGCAATTACTGGCACAAGAGGTATTCCATCTTAGCCCTCAGTGTTGGCAACGCGTCTGCAATCTCCTTGGTTTTCCGTGTATCTATGTGCGGTGGTGATTACTTACCAACAGGTTACCCACTTGGTAGTTTGTCTTTCTATATTGTAAAAAAACGTCTTAGTTACTTCTGCTGACCCTGTAGTCAGTTGTCGAATTGGCTGGAATGGGTTTTATCGAGAGAGCTGATTCCGTTAATGAATAATTTAGCCGTATCGTTTGATACATGGCTGTTCGTATCATTTCTAGAAGGGCGTTGCCAGCGTTGTTATTCCCTAAGCGCATCAGCGTCGGACTCGACGTCGAAGCATCATCCTGTCTCGCTCACTCGAGCTAGCACGCTTGAGCAAGACAGGGCGCTGCCCCAGCGTCGATCTCATCGCTGTTATGCTTTGATAATGGCTCTCCAGAGATCTCTCGGGCCGCCGACGACCTTGGGCTATGGGCGCTACTCTCGCGCCACCCGATGCTGTAGTTTGCCGGTTTTTTGGGGAAATTAGACGATTTTTCACTAATTTCCAAAAGATCAAAAGTCAAAGTGTTTTATTTGCCAACATAGCTGCATAGGTGATACTGGTACAGTCGAGGTAAATATATATACACATTGTAAATTGTTATTAGTTAAATCATCATAATCATGTCATATCAAAATTGCTATTCTCCGGTTATTCCAAACCCCTAAACCAGGAAGATCTGTAAGGTAGTAGTGCTAAATCGGAACCGAAGTTAAAATCTCTAAATTCAAAGTCAAAAGTCGATGTTAATGTCAAAGTCAAAGTTAAAAGTCAAAGTCAAAAGTGAAATTTAAAAGTCAAAGTAATAAATCTTTATTCAAATTATAATGCAAGAGGCGTTTATAATTGTTGGAAAATGTATTAATTATGCAAAGAAAAGTACTTAATTACCAATGTACAGTCAATTAGAGATGTAATCTAGGTCGCGACGTTTTCCTTCGCTTTGTCGCACAAAGAAAAATAGAGGAGAGTAACAAGAAAAATGGAGGAACTGTGCTATAATTTCCAATGTATACTCGGCGCCAAAAGCAACAGCCAACAAGAATATAAGAAAACTTTCTTTTTTTACTAGGGATCGTCTCTGCGTCGCACTGCTTGAAATAGGATATTATTTTCTTAAGAGGAGTGTGAGCCCAGCGCTCTCCATACAAAAGGCGATAACGTTTTCCACCCTCTAAACTTTAACTTTCAGCCATGATTTTTTTGCATGTTATCATGCCCTAAAACTAGGTTTGTATGTTTTGATTTTTTAAATATTCTTAATAGTTTCAAAAATATTGACGCTTTTGTGTTTTGTATATATATTCCTTTTATTATTATATTCCTTAAATGCAAATATTGTCAAATGTATGAAGAATATTAAAAAAACCAAAACATACAAACCTAGTTCCAAGGCATAATGACCACATACCAAAAAATAATTACCATAGGTAAAGGTTTAGAGGGTGGAAAACGTTATCGCCGTTTGTATGGGGAGCGGTTTTTGGAGCTGGGTTCTCACACCTCTTAAAAAAATACGTGAAAAAATCTTTAAATTACAGTGTGAACAGTATCAAAATCGGTTACGCAGTTTAGAAGGAGTCAGCGGTCAAGATATGAGGACAGAGTTGTCAGACACGGATTTATGTATAGTCGATCAAGTAATTGCTTGACCACTTTTGAACTTTATCCCTTTGTAATACAGTCGAAAAGTGGTCAAGCAATTTCTTGGTGGACTATACATTTCATTCCAATTGTACATGTACAAAGCCGCGGCGGGTCGCTAGTTAATATATTACGTACATTAATACATAATCATCCACGAATCAATTGCGACAATTCATATTCATCATACAAATATTTGCCTCCCACAGGAACGCAACCCGCAGTCACTAACTTTATAGTAAATGCTATCAATAGCAATCTAGACAATAACATGCTACGTGGTTGATTAACAGACATCCAACTATTTCCACAAATTTTCATAATAAGGAAAAACATTCCAAAGGTAAAAAAAATTGCCTTTTGCCGACGTTACATCAAGGAGTCCAATTATTTACAATTTTTTTTCATCCGTACACAGAGGAAGCCGTAATAATGTGTACGTTTCCTTTTGATTTCCGCTGCGTGACATACAAATAATTTCTACTTCCTTTTTAGCAGACTCATAAATAAATACAAAAATTATATTTATTTGCAACAACGACAGTACAGTTACCAAATTTGACTCATTTGCCACTATTAAACCTTGTCACAATCAAGGTCATGATGAATTGTCTTAAACTTTTACGATTTTGACATTTATTTTTTACGTTGACAGAACTTTACCGCGGTAAAATCAATGTTAATTTACCTCGACCTTTCGGTTATGTTTCAACGGTCGTGGTCACGAGAAGACTCAAGAAGGCCGTGGTCTTTTCGTGTCCCGTCTACGATAAATAATATCCTAGTGATGGCACATTGCGACAACGTTCTACAATGAAAATGAAAATGAAAGGAGGCCATATAGGCTATTTTACATGTCTGAATCTACTAGCGCTTCGGAAAATGGAAGATACTACTGAGAAGAAACGCCGCAAGAAACTCAGCAGTTTATTATTTTTTTCTTCTGTTTTTTTAAAACAAGAACAGTGGTCTATGAATCAAATTGGATAGTTGTATTTTACATCGGTGGTGACACAGTCTAAAAAAAAATGCAGTTAAAGGGTTCAAATTAACAGGGTAACATAGTTTTTTTAAATGAAATGTAAATCAGTGAAATGATACTGTGTAATAAATGTCAATGATTAGGTGTACATTAAGAAAAATAAATACATTCATAAATAAATAAACCTAAATGTCAAACCCCCTTATTCATAAAAACTTAACAATCTTTTTAAGCTAACAAATGTTTTGTCCCTTTCGTTTGAGGGCAAACGTCACAATGACAGATAAAGAATGAAAAAACACACATAAAAAATTGTTAACTAACAAACGCTTACGAAGCGTTTATGTATAAGGAGATAAGTCAATAACAGATTTAACTGGAAATCAGTTCCATACTTAACTGATGATGGGGTTTCAGGAAGTTGTTATTATTACTCTATTATGGATTTTTTTGATCATCATCATCATCATCATCTCAGCCACAAGAAGTCCACTGTTGGACATAGGCCTCCTCCATGGATTTCCAAAGTGACCGGTTGGAAGCAGCATGCAACCAGCGCCTTCCTGCCACCTGTATGAGGTCATCGGACCATCTTGTGGCTGGTCGTCCTACGCTGCGCTATTTTTTTGATAGTTAGAAGTAATTAATGGATTAACTTGGCATTTTTTTAACACAAACGAGCGTCTTGTATGTTGTGCTTACTGTTTAGGATAATATTCTAACCCAATATCCTGTTATTTCTTGTGTTAATAAATAAAATAAAATTGACATTCAGGATTATATGTATGAATTAGGTTAGGGCAATTTGTACGCAAGAAATGGCTGTATAACTGTATACTATTTGTATTTTTTTTGTTATACCTTTTAACAACCCATAGTGATTTTCTTATGTTTTCGCGACTTGTAGACATTGAAATAAAACAATTTATTCGGTTTATATCGCGTGTATTGTAACGAATCTAATTCCCGACGTTTCGAGCCCTTTACAGGTCCCATGTTCACGGGCAGACTGGCAAAAAATTTTAGAATACAAACTACCCAATTTTGAAAAAATAAACCCATGTGACCCCAGTAAACCCAGTGAGATAAATAACATTGGTCCTGAAAAAATGTACAGTAATAACGTCTTGTATTTTAAAGACAGTTAAAAATAAAGATGTGAAAATTCATACACATGCGGATGGACCTTGTGCAAGGTCCGTCCGGATCGCTACCACCATCTTGCTCGCTAATCCTGCCTCTAAGCAGCATTGCTTGTACTGTTGTGTTCCGGCGTGGAGAGCAAGACAGCCGGTGTAATTACTGGCACGAGAGTTATTCCATCTTAGCCCTCTGGGTTGGCAACGCATCTGCAATCTCTTCGATGTTGCCGGTGTCTATAGGCGGTGGTGGACACTTACCATCAGGTGACCCACTTGCTTGTTTGCCATCTTATTCAATAAAAAAAATGTTAAAATTCATACATACCTTTCAAACTGAATCTTCTCGTAGTATCACATTTTTTTCAAATGTAACGCACAAACCACACAAAATTAAATAAATCACCTTTCACTTCGCCGTTTTCGAAGTAAACCACTTATTGAAAAATTTTTTTTGTTTAGAATTTGTCTAAACAAAAATCTCAGTAGCTTTCTCAAACACCTCTTTTGTTATTACTAAACTTTCATACATTTTATTTGAACTACATTTTTCGCGTCAGCAAACTTTGCCGCGTAGCAATTCTCGTAGCACCGTAGCGCGTAGCATCCGCTACGAAGGCTTAAGCGCGACTGAGTCGCTACGTCAGCATCGCCTTTAGATCTATAGATACAACATTCGTTTACAAATGTAAGCTTTATACTTTCTAGTGTAAGATTGTGTTTTGAACATTTCCCTAATAAGGCAGTGTTTGACGGTAAATCTCTATTGACACGTCTTCGAGAATATGTTACTGCTTAATTGGAATTTAAGTATTTATCAGTACTTATGTATGTATTTATGTATGTACATCCTTTATTGCACAAAAAAACATAAATGACAAAAAGAGATAAAGTGATGTATAGTCGACCAAGTAATTGCTTGACCACTTTTGAACCTTATTCTTTTGTAATACGGTCGAAAAGTGGTCAAGCAATTTCTTGGTCGACTATACAAAGGTGAACTTATCTCTTTAAGGACTTATGCTAGTGTATTTGACAGATGTCATAGTAGATGTAATTCTCAGTAGCGGATTTACATAAATCTCAAGTATATGGGGCCGTCCATTAATCACGTGTTTTTTTTTACATTTTTTAACCCCCCCCCCCCTCTCCCGTCGATATACCGGGTGAGCTTTAAGACTCCCCCCCTATATCATATCCCCCCTATATTTTTACTACCAACAAAGAATCTTAATTTTCTTTAATATTTATAAAATACAGGTATAAGAATCATCTAATTTTATTACAGAAAATTAAGGACTACAATAATAACGTTTAGGGGTTTACACGCCACTTTTCGGTTCAGTATCGCGCTTTTGCCGAAAAAATTAATACACGTGATATATTACTACCCCCCCCTTGTGATTTTCGTGATTTTTTATGGACCCCCCCCCCCCTCTTGAGTGATTAATGGACGGCTAAGCTGTTAAACTTCCCCCTCCTTCCTCTACAATTAGGTAGATGACATGTAAAACCAAAGGGGGTGAAAGTGTAAAATTGTTGGTCATCGTCCTTTTTAAATAATATTCACAAAAAGAATTTAAAAAATATAGCATACTAGCGGACGCCCGTGACTTCGTTCGCGTGAAATTAGTAGCCAATGTCCGTCAGGGATAGTGTAGCTTTCTATCTGTGAAAGAATTTTTGAAATCGGTTCAGTAGTTCCAGAGTTTACCCCCTACATACAAACAAACAAACATAGTTTACCTCTTTATTATATTAGTTTAGATAAACGGGGGCTTTATCGATTTAAAAGTAAGAACGAACTTTAAAACATAAATATTTTTTCGTTTCAAAGTATATTTATTAGAATCCTGATAAAAATGCAACAATTTTTTATGTGGGGTACAAGCTTTTATTTACTTTTCATGTAATTTTTCGTCCATTTGTATGTTCAAGTAAAATGTTGCAAGTAAATTTTGGCCAACTATCAGTGGTCGGATTCATCTGAAAATCGATGATGTAATGATGGAATAATAAAGTACCTTTGACTAAAACATTTATAACATACCTACCTTTGTTAGTCCGAACTAAAACTCCTACAAGAAAACCGTTTCGCCCTTAACCTATCACAAACTGATCAACAGAACAGCATATCACGTAAAGTTCTCCTATCAGTATGTCTGTCTGTCTTCCTATCCCATGGCTGTGAACACGGCATCGAGCTAAGTTTATTGCGACTGTTAATGACAGGGGTTGTGAGGGGTTGGGTTCTATCCCGTTCGGAACTATTCCGATTCAGCATTTGAAAAATTACCAGGGCTTAACCCTTGTTTTTTTTTATACCAAGCATGCGGCTCGCCTGATGTTAAGCAATTACCACCGCCTATGAACGCTCGCAACTCCAGGGGAATCACGTGCGCGTTGCCGACCCTGCAAGAACCTTATAATACCCCTCTTGAAGACCTCCATGCCGTACTTCGCTGGGAAAACCTCAGCAGGGAGCTCATTCCACAACCGAAGCGTCCTCGGAAGGAAACATCTTTTGAACAGGACTGTGCGTGACCATTGTGGTTCCAGAGTGTGAGGATGAACTCCCTGTCTACGGCGAGCAGTGCGATGGTAAAAAGTGGCTGTGGGCATCATGTCAAATAGTTCTACAGAATACAACCCGTTATACAAACGGTAGAACACACAAAGGGAGGCAAAATCTGTCCTTAGGCTTAATGGCTCTAATCCGCGCATCAGTTATTGTAAGTACGATATAGCGATATAAACTTGGTCCAACATTCTTCATGGCTTTAAAGCGTTTTGCGGATGGTAGGATCTTGTACAAGGTCTGTCCGGATCGCTACCACCATCTTGCTCGCTAATCTTGCCGCTAAGCAGCAGTGCTTGCACTGTTGTATTCAGGTATGGAGAGGAAGACAGCCGGTGCAACTACTGGCACAAGAGATTTTAGCCCTCTAGGGTGCCAACGCATCTGCAGTCTCCTTGGTGTTGTGGGTGTCTATAGGCGGTGGTGACAGCTTACCATCAGGTGATCCACTTGCTCGTTTTCCTACCTATGTTGTATAAAAAAAGTCGTGTTTAGATATTCTGAAGCACCCGCTCCAATAAAATATCTCTCTCTCTCTCTCTCTGATCCTGTGTAGCTTACGGGATCTATCTGAAAGCGTAGCCTAAAAATTGAATTAAGAAACTGCGCTAGTACAAGGAAATACATAGATTTAAGAGGAGAGTGAACCCAGCCCCAGAAAGCGCTTCCCATACAAATGGCGATAACGTTTTCCACCCTCTGAACCTTAACCTTTGGCAATAATTTTTTGGTATGTTGTCATTATGCCTTAGAACTAGGTTTGTATGTTTTGATTGTTTTAATATTCTTCATAGATTTGACAATATTTACATTTTAGTAGTTTCATAAAAAACACAAAAGCGTCAATATTTTTAAAACGCTTACGAAAATTTAAAAAATCAAAACATACAAACCTAGTTCTAGAGCATAATGATAACATACAAAAAAATCATGGGTCTAGGTTAAGGTTTAGAGGGTGGAAAACGTTATCGCCTTTTGTATGGAGAGCGCTGGGTTCACACTCCTCTTAAGTTCTTGCGAAACGAAGGTATGCCGTACGGGTAACAAACCGTTGTAGGGGAGGAAATTAAAATACAAGATTGTTTGCATTTGAAAGCTGCAATGTTGAGTTATTATGTTTACTGCTTATAGTGGGTACTAGAAAAATATACAAAGTTATTGTTAACTAAGAAGCAGTAGTAATAGGTGCAATTAAAATGTTATGTACCTTAAATTAAATCTTTCCGTAGATAATTCTCTAAATGGCAATGAAAACAGTATCAAACTCCGTTGCGCCGTTTAGAAGGAGTTAGCGGTCGAATATCAGAGGATACATAGTAATGGATAAGCGACTTCGTTTCATATTCTTCTTTGTGTTTATCTTCTTTAACTTAAAATTGTAATGCCAACACAAAGAAAAATTAGGGCAATGGCAGGCCTTGAACCTGCAACATCAGCATTCCGTGCCTTGCGTTTGCCAGTTTCGCCACACTGCCTCTGCCATACCCTGCGAATTTTTCAATGTGCTTCGTCTTACGGTCATTACATTATTGATTTTAAGGGTACAACTACCCTCGGTGTCATCTATATGAAACTTTTAACAAGTTATCATATTCAACTGGGTACCTTTACAGCTACCGACAGCTGACGAGAGATGGCGCCGTTTTTGTTACTAAATTTATGTAACCGAAATTTCTTTCGATTTTATTTTTAAATGTTTTAACATTAAAATTAATTAATTAATTATATAGCATTTTCGTTTTTTTTCGTCATTTCAGTGGGTAATATTTTTTTTAGATTTTGTTGTAAATGGTCACTCGTTGTGAAACATCTGCGAATCCAAATTTCAATGATTCATGAGTACCTACCTACTTACAAAATACGGTGGGGCATGGGGGTAACATTTTTTCACCGAACTTGGTCGACACACTACCTCACACCTAGATCGGACGTAATAAAATCAGCGACGCTTTCTCAATGCAAGCTGAGCTGGGACTGTGAGTAGAATTTTTAACTTAAACTTGATTGAAATTCTCGAGTCCGAGAAAATAAAAAACAAAAACTTTCTCTATTCATTTTACACGTGTTCAGCTGGTTTATTCTTAGTTTTCTCAGAAGTGTGATAAGCTAAGTGGTAATTACCATACTGAGGGTAAATATCTACAAGGATGCTATAGTTTTTCTCACAAAGGCAGAAGTCCCCAAAGTTTTGGCTATAATAAGCGCACTTGCGAGTCTCTATAGGCGGTGTAATCACTTACCATCAGATGATCCACTTGCTTGTTTGCCTTCCATTTCATAAAAAAAAGTGTCAGCACATTGTCAACTCAACACTTTAATCGTGATCATCCTTAACTAGAAGCATCTTTGTATTTTTATACAATTTGAAACTAATTTCCCTGGCGAGAATGTGCTAGATTAAACCAGTTTGTACCGCTCCGAACCGGTTTATTCTCAAAGAAACTTGTTGTAATGCTGGCTGATTGCGTTTTAACACGCTTAAGCGGAAAGTGGCGAAGTTATCCTATCTAAAACACGTACGGTCGGCCTCAGAAGTAGCTGAACATTTTAGTACCTTGTCGCTGTCAGTAATGTGTCAAATTCGAGCAACTTTCATATTATACGTTACTACAACAAGGTTCTTAAGTGTTAAGCTTCCTCTGAGGCCGACTGTATCCTACTAATATTATAAATGTGAAAGTAATGACGTTTGTATATTTAGATGTTTGGATATTTTAATGTTTGGCTATTTGAATCTTTGTTCCTCAATCACGCAATACCTAACGGCTGGACGTATTAAGAGGAGTGTGAACCCAGCGCTCTCCATACAAACGGCGATAACGTTTTCCACCCTCTAAACCTCAACCTATAGGCATGATTTTTTTGTATGTTATCATTATGCCGTAGAACTAGGTTTGTATGTTTTGAGTTTTCCGTTCGTTATAGATAAACACAGTGTATTTTTTTTGCGCACCGTAGAATTTCTTTTCATATTCATATTCATATTCATTTATTTCTTGCAACCATGGTTTTCTTTCATAATCATTATTAAGGTTTTCAGTACCTAATTTACTTGTGTGACTGTGTCATCCTAAACAACTGTTTATTTATTTTATAACTAGCAAACGCCCGTGACTTCGTTCGCATAGAATTAGTAGCCTATGTCCGTCTGGGATAGTGTAGCTTTCTATCTGTGTAAGTTTTTTTTGGAAACGGTTCAGTATTTCCAGAGATTACCGCCTACACACAAACAAACAAAGTTCACCTCTTTGTTATATTAGTGTAGATTTTTTTTATGAATTAGGAAGGCAAACAAGCAAGTGGGTCACCTGATGGTAAGTGATCACCACCGCCTATAGACACCCGCAACATCAAAGAGATTACAGATGCGTTGCCAACCCAGAGGGCTAAGACGGAATACCTCTTATACCGGCTGTCTTGCTCTCCGCGCCGGAACACATCATGGCAAGCACTGCTGCTTAACAACAGGATAAGCGAGCAAGATGGTGGTAGCGATCCGGACGGAGCTTACACAAGAGCCTACCACCCGCTATTAGTGTAGATTAACTTTATTTTCTGAAGACTTAACAGGAACTTTAAATTCTCATAATTCTAAAAGAATACTTTGTTCACGTTTAGTTTTCTACGCGAATGAAGACACGGGCAACAGCTAGTAGTTAAAATAAACATCATAACCTATAGGATGCATGAGCTGCTAACCGACTGTGAAACTGCAACCGCTGACGGGTGAAAGACGATAAGATCAAAGCAACCGCCTCTTTAAGGTAGGCATTCATTTCATAGAGTTACGCACTGTTTAACAAGGAGTTACTTAACAGGGAGTAGTGAGGAGAAGGGAGGGGGAGGTGGAGATACCTCAATAGCAACCATTGACTTCTATGTGTATCCTAGACCCGCTGTGCAGAATAGAAACATTGTCACACCACAGAATAAATAACGTACAGCAACTTCTCTTTTACGACCGCGATTAAACGAATTCCAACTTTATACACACGCAAAAAAGTTCGTATTACTTCATACACCATGCGCCAGGCGGCGTGAGTCAAAAGGAACGCGCCGCCCGCGCCCGCCTTCCCTCGCTACTCCCAGCGAAAGGCTAGGGTTGCGCGGCATTCGTTTTCAGTTACATTGACACGGCGGGGGCGAGGGAGCGAGCGCGCGGCAAGCCGACAGCTTACTACGATTTGCCTATGTCATAGGCAAGGCGGTTGAGCGTACCTACAGTGCGGAGTGGAACCCCCCTGGTCACACTGAGGTGCGCTACATGGTCGCAACTCAACACGGCATTATTAGCTACAGTGATAACTAAACAAAAAAAAAATTTTTTTTCAAAAATTATTGGACAACTTTACTACTCAACTAAATAGGCCTAGTTTCGGAACTGCTTTTTAGGGTTCCGTAACTAAAGGGTAAAACGGGACCCTATTACTAAGACTCCGTTGTCCGTCCGTCCGTCTGTCACCAGGCTGTATCTCAAGAACCGTGATAGATAGGCAGTTGAAAATTTCACGGATGATGTATTTCTGTTGCCGCTAAAACAACACATTAAAAAACAGAATAAATTTAAGAGGGCTCCCATAGAACAAACGTGATTTTTTTGCAGTTTTTTAGGTAATGGTACGGAAGCCTTAGTGCGCTAGTCCGACTTATACTTGACCGTTTTTTTATATACTGAGGTATGATGTGATCGATCGATCTCTTAAAAGATTTCGCTCCGTGTATTATCAAACCGCGATTAGAATATAATTGGAGAGTAACGTTAGCCCACTGTCATTTCATAATATAAGACTTCAGTCCTATCAAGCTTCAGCTTGACGCAAGTCTTTTAAAAGTCAGTGTGCTGACATTACTCTCCAATAATATTCTAATTGCGGTTTGATAATAAATTACCCTTTAGGCCACTAACTGAGAAAATATAAAAACCTTTCAAGGCGCCTAATCTTTATCTAGACATTAGATTAATATTGATCGCTCCATCTGGCGTTCTGTGAAGATAACGACGAAACGATGTCTGTCTGTTTCAGAACTTAGGTAATTTAATTGTGATGAAAAATCGCCTGGATTATGAACTAACTAAGGATGTCTAAGCATTCCAGTAAAACTTTATAAGCCACGCCTATAAATAATGGATTATGATCAATTGCTATGCGTGAGTAGAGTATGATATATGTAACGTGTATTTATCCATACTTGTCTCATCATGTAAGCAAGGTTCTAACCTAAAATATCACTTTTTGACACCTAAACCTTTATCGCCTAAAAAAATTACATTTTTGTAATCAATTTTTTTTTTACTTTCGTTTTTTGTTTATTTTATACATTCATATTAAATTTTTAAAATGTTATATAATGACAACACAAAGAAAAATTAGGGTAATGGCAGGACTCGACCTGCAACATCAGCCTTGCGTTTGCCAGTTTCGCTACATTACCGCTACCATACCCTGCGAATCTTTCAATGTGTTTCGTCTTTACGGTCATTACATTATTGATATTTGTTTGGGAAAACTACCCTCGGTGTCATCTATGACAAACTTAATCAAGTTACCACATTCAACTTGGTCATTTATGAATGCCCGTCAGCTGACGAGAGATGACGTCATTTGTTGTAAAAATTTTGCAGTTGCAGTGTATAATATGGAATGGCATACACTGGAACTATTTTTCGCGCGCGCGATCGGATGCCATTTGCAAATCCTTTCTTTACTGGTGCAGTTTATAACTACGATATCTGTGGCCCGTTTCACGAAGCTACAAGTTACAATTTTACAAGTCTAAACCGGCAACATTGGTCAATAATGACCAATGGCAGTGGGCATAATGACCAATGTTGCCGGTTTAGACTTGTTAAATTGTAACTTGTAGCTTCGTGAAACGGGCCACAGCTTGTCAAGCAAACAATATAATAAGATATTTCGAGTTTATTTCAGGTTTGACCTTTAGCACCGTTTTCTAAATGTCACAATATGAATATGCATTACATCGGAATACCTTATTACCCATTCAGCTGAGCGTAATGGAGTGACGTAAATTATATACGAGTCGGTTGTAATGATCATTTGATTCCAGGCTGATGGGGGTAGGGGGACCAACTCTGTGTGCTCATCTTAATTAAACTGTGGCGACTCTAGCGCCATCTAGTGTTGAGAAGAGGAAGTTTCGTAACACGGACGCATATATAAAACTTCCAACTTTCATCCTTCGCACTTCGGTCCCCAGGCATAACACCCGCCTGGAGAGAGATCTCTCTATTGCGACCTACCTCCACAAAACGGATCACTCACGTATTTTTACGTCGAGAAATGCCCTGCACCTGTACCGAGCAGCCGAGCTGTCAGGGCTTCGGTACGCAGTCGTCGTCGCGCCACCGCCGCGGGGGCTCATGATTAAGGACCACGGATTGGTCCGAAACATGTCGGGCATTTCTCGATGTAAAAATACGTGAGCGATCCTTTTAATTAATATGTCCGAGTCTCACGGCAGTTTTATGTTAAAAATTGCAAATCTGTGTGCTCATTTTACAGGAAATGTGATCTAAAATTACAGGATTCATGGAAAAATACAGGACAACGCATTTACTGAATGATGTGGTACTGTGTTTGTCCTATTAAAATACAGGACACGGCCAAAATTTATCTGAAAAACGGGACGGTCTGTAAGATACAGAACAGTTGGCCGCCCTAGATAGAGAATAGTGGGTTAGTGAAATTTGATTCTCACTGAGTATCAATTAATTAGTGTCACTAGTGTAAACGTTGGTGTACATACGGCGTGTTGATTGTCGAGTAGCCGTATAGTGGCTGTATGTGATCGCGTCTTTACAGCTTATAAAGCGCTTAGTACGCTACTTGGGTTCGGATCGATGTTTACTGCACTGTTATTCTATCTAGGCGCATCAGCGTCGGACTCGACAACAGAATAAACAATAGTACTAGACGTACAGAAACTTCTCTTTTGCGACCGCGATTATACGAATTTTAACTTTATTAACACGCCTAAAAGTTCATATTACTTCATACACATTAGCCAGGCGGCGTGAGTCACAAGGAACGCGCCGCCCGCGTCCTCCTTCCACCCGCAACTCCAGCCGACCCGTTAGGGTTGCGCGGCATTCGTTTTCAATTACGCTGACACGGCGGGGGCGAGCGAGCGAGCGCGCTGCGAGCCGACAACCTACTGCGATTTGCCTATGTCATAGGCGGCGGTCGAGCGTACCTACAGTGCGGAGTGGAACCCCCTAACTCGACGTTGGGGCATTGCCCCGTCTCGCTCACTTCAGCTAGCGCTCTAGTGCAAGACAGGGCGCTGCCTCAGCGTCGAGCTCGTCACTGTTGTGCTTAGAGAATTACTCCTGCACGATAAAGTCGTATGAAGCATTGTTGGTCTTAGCAACGGATCGCTTTACATACAAACCATCAATTTTTGGTAAACTTTCCATAGAAAACGTATCTAAATTTAACTGTTGACAGGTAGGACAATTCGTTGTTTGAATATATGAACTGGACAAAACTGGAAAAACAGGTTGGCAGCGTATCAGCAATAAACCGGTTCGTAGCAGTACAAACTGGTTTAATCTTGTGCTTGCACTGTTGTGTTTCGGCGTGGAGAGCAAGACAGCCGGTGCAATTACTGGCACAAGAGGTATTCCATTTTAGCCCTCTGGGTTGGCAACGCATCTGTTATCTCCTTGGTGTTGCGGATGTCTATGGGCGGTCACTTACCATCAGGTGACCCAGTTGTTCATTTTCCTTCCTAAATTTTAAAAAACAAACATGGTTTGTATTGTATTGCAAGTCATTTTGACTTTGACTTTGAAAATGGCCAGTTGTCTCTCAACGTTTCCGAGTTCAATGCCCTAAAGATAAAACAATTACTAGGGCCACATCGGATTGTATTTAGAGGCCAGAAGTATCTGCCCTCCTCCCAGTAGGGTCTCCCCCCTCTCCGAGTACGGTCATAAATAAATCAGGTCGGAATCGTAGGACGTATTTGAGGTTAGTACCGACATTTTGTATGGAAAGTTCGGCCACAACGTGCTAAACTACAGAAGGTTTGAGTTGGGTACTAAATATCATTTGAGTATAAGTGCCCGGTAAGGGTATACGGCACTTATTATAAGTAGTAATATTTTCTCCTCACCCAAAAATAAAAGAAAACACACATATTTTTTTGTACAACATCAAAAGCCAAGTCAAGGTCACTCAAAGGGCAATGGAAAGGGCTATGCTCGGAGGTTCTCTGCGAGATCAAATTAGAAATGAAGAGATCCGCAGAAGAACCAGAGCCACCGACATAGCCTTAAGAATTGCTAGACTTAAGTGGCAGTGGGCGGGGCACATTGCTCGCAGAACGGATGGCCGATGGGGCCATAGAGTTCTCGAGTGGCGACCGCGTACCGGAAGACCTGGTGATCGTTGCGGGAACCCGCTGGATGCCAAGACCAAGACCGGTCGTTGTGGTGATCCTTGGGAGAGGCCCATGTTCAGCAGTGGACGTCTTTCGGCTGAAATGATGATGATGATGATGATCAAAAACCAAACAAGCAAGTGTGCAGCATAAGCCTTGAATTTGTTATATGTTTCTCTCACTTTTGTTTTTGGTCTTATATTATTGTACTTTTTTATGAAATAGGATGGCAAACAAGCAAGTGGGTCACCTGATGGTAAATGAACACCACTGCCTATAGACACCCGCTACCCCAAAGATATTGCATTTTCGTTTTTCCGTCTGTTGGCACCTAAAGTATCAGTCAATGGCATCTAGTTTTTGCGGGATTGTGCAATGGCATTGCAATAAGATTGCACGGGCCAATCATTGTAGGGATGCTGAAACTGATGATGAACTAATGATGGTAACTAATGATGTTTTTGATAAGCTCTTGGTCTTTGTCGGTCCCTGCTATGATACTCCTTTCATCCACTCAAAGGTTAACTGGAAGAGATCCCTTAAAGGGATAAGTTCGCCTTTGTACATGTTTTGTACGTGTTTTTTGTACAATAAAGAATTTACATACATACTATTAGTGCTTAAGTAGTCTCTCGTATCGATTTGTTTTAAGAAGGACAGAGTCTATACGTTTCGTTAGTTACTTTTATACAAAGCAGGACCCTAAATCTCGGTTCACGCGAGATGCATCTCACGTGCGAGATACGTCAAAAAATTACAGATTCCAAAGGGATTTTACAACACTATATGGATGCTTTTTTGTCTGAAATAAACGATTTATTATTATTAACAGTTGTTTTCGTGCGAGATGAATCTCGCATAAGCCGAGAATCGCCCCGCTGGCCTACTGTTCTCGCGTCCAGTGGCTAGGGTTGTCACTGATTGCTTTCAGCGTAGGTACATGGTGGTAAAAACCTTTGGAATAACATTCTGGTTCGCCGCAAAAACGCGGCCCTAACTCGGTGAATTCGATTCTGAAGTGGGTTAAAACTAATTTGCAGTTGGGAATAGGGTTTGCATATAGATACATAAAATTACTCTTCAGGGTCACCATAGTTGTTGGACATTGTTGCTTAACACAGAATGTAGCGGTACGACGAGTATGGATGAAGAATGTTATGAGAGGTGAAGCAAAGGTTGTTTGTCAGGATAAAGAGTCAGCCTCAGAAATAGCTAAACACTTAAGAATCTTGTCGTAGTAATGTATGAAATAAGAGTTGCTCGAATTTGTCACATTGACTGACAGCGACAAGGTACTACAATGTTCAGCTACTTCTTCGGCTGACCATACTAACTGGAAATCCTTGGTCTCTGCCTACCCCTCCGGGAAACAGGCGTGATTTTATATGCGAGTATATAATTACATATGTACAGTACTGAATTTTTGTTAATTTACTAGTTGTTGCCCGCGACTTTGTCCGCATAGAATTCGTTTATCACTATCCCGCGTGAATGCGTGCACTTATGCACGTATCCCGCGTGTGTCTCCTCGGGATAAGAAGCCTATTGCTATACACGCTATGCAACATCTCGCCACCCCATTAAGATTCTCTTGTTCTCTGCTGCCCACCAAATTTTGCCATTTTTACAGAAAAACTAGTCTAGCTAAAACTAGTCAAATTTCGTACCAACTGGTATAGTAGTCTAAACGTGAAATCCAAACAGACAGACCTTCGAATTTATGATATAACTTTGGATTTATATTAAAAAAAACACAGACTGCAAGCAAAATGATGTCACAGAAACATGGCTAGGTTTTTTTTTATACAACATAGGAAGGCAAACAAGCAAGTGGGTCACCTGATGGTAAGTGATCACCACCGCCTACAGACAGACACCTGCAACAACAAAGAGAGTGCAGATGCGTTGCCAACCCAGAGGGCTAAGATAGAATACCTCTTGTGCCAGTAATTACACCGGCTGTCTTGCTCTCCACGCCGGAACACAACAGTGCAAGCACTGCTGCTTAGCGGCAGGATTAGCGAGCAAGATGGTGGTAGCGATCCGGACGGACCTTGCACAAGGTCCTACCACCCGCATTTTTTACCGCAATATCAAGTCCATGCATTAAAGGCCGGGCTACACCAGCCCGGCTCCAGCTCGTTTCATAGAACTGCCCCATACAACCAAACCTGGTCGTGGCCACTGAAATTTCGGTAACGAAATAATCTGCACCCAAATTCTGGTCGCAGATCGATAATCGTTAATAATCTTTACGGCCGTGTGTGATTTTATCCCCAAAATATAGTATTTATTTTGCGGAAATTCCCCACTACTTATGTGCCACTGTGCCATACAGACGACCTGTATGGCACAGTGGCACATGTGTCTGCCTACTGCGCAAGAGGTCCCGGGTTGAAATCCTGGTATGGGCAAATATTTGTGTGACGAATATGAATGTTTGTACCTGAGTCATGGATGTTATTTGTATTTAAGTATGTATTTATCTATTTATGTATGTTTATCCGTTGTCTAGTACCCATAGTACAAGCTTTGCTTAGTTTGGGACTAGGTCAATTGGTGTAAATTGTCCCGAGATATTTATTATTATTATTAATTTATAATGTATGTCTTTCCCATTCACGGGACAATAGTGCCCCGGACCTTTGGGAGGCGTGCGCGAAGCCGAAGCCAACACGTAGAGGCCCTTTAGACAATTTATTGAAATGTGATGGGTACACCGGGCGGATGCTGTCCCTGCCCGCATCATAGGGACACGAGCAGAGGCAACCCCCGTCAGGCGTAAAGACTATTGTGGAAAGATGAGACCTAAACCGTACAAGACTACAGGGGGAAAACGATGGACTAATGACTGGGCTATTGCGTGAGACATCCGGACGTCTGCCCTCGTCTGGACGCCGGCTGGTGCCTGCGTCTGGACGTCTGCGAGACAGCCGGTGTAATTACTGGCACAAGAGGTATTCCATCTTAGCCCTCTGGGTTGGCAACGCATCTGCACTCTCTTTGTTGTTGCAGGTGTCTATAGGCGGTGGTGATCACTTACCATCAGGTAACCCACTTGCTTGTTTGCCTTCATATGTTGTATAAAAAAAAAAATGTCTCAAATAAAAGTGATCTTGGCAGACGGTGACTCGCCCTCCGCTAGATGGGCCCCCTTTAAAAGCGACATATAAAATGGCTCAGAGGCAACACCGGTGCGGAAGGCTAAGGGTAGAGAGGTGTCACTGGACTTTAAACTTATCGCCAACTCGCCACTTATGTTTCCACATCTACCCTCGAGCATACAGCTCTCGCGACTCCACTCTGACCGGCCGGCTAAGGCAAGCCAGAGGTGGGGACCTGTCCCTCGTCAGGGCATATAATTCCATACATTACAACCAGTGGCCCGTTTCACTAAGCTACAAGTTACAATTTTACAAGTCTAAACCGGCAAAATTGGCCAATAATGACCAATGGCAATGGGCATAATGTCCAATGTTGCCGGTTTAGACTTGTAAAATTGTAACTTGTAGCTTCGTGAAACGGGCCACAGCTTTTGTGCACGCGCCTGCCTCATACGCTTCTGGTGTGCCCGGGTTTAAGCAACTTCAAGTGTTAAAACAGTGCCATTTGCAATAAATCTTGACAATGTAACCGGCGTGACGCACATTGGCGGCGATAAGGCAGCCCGCATGCGAATTATTCATTTAGTGTAATAGAATTTGGGCTTTTACTCAACAATTCTGTAGAAATACGTAGGGTAGGATCCTACTGATATTATAAAGTGGAATCTTTGTGAGGACTGATGGATGTTCGTTACTCTTTTACGCAAAAACTACTGAACAGATTCTGATCTAATTTCAATAAATAATAAAATAATTATTTTTGGAGAATTCACGCCAATTGACCTAGTCCCAAAGTAAGGAACTAAAGCTGTTTGTGTTATGAGTACTAGACAATGGATATACATACTTATACTATTTAAGTACATATTTATCTATATGTATTAAGATACATATAGATAAATATGTACTTAAATACATGACATAACATTCAAGGCACGGGTAGAAACATTCGTATTCATCATACAAACATTTGCCCCTCCCTTGAATTGAACCCGGATTCTCAAGCTTTGTAGTCACTAACCACTAGGGTATCAGGTCGTCAAACACTTTACAGTAATGTAGTATAGATATAATTCTTCTGTACGAGTGTTTGTCACCTAACTCCTCCTAAACCGCTAAACTGAATTGGATGAAATTTTTTGTGTATATTTCAATGGGTTCCTGGTTGGTTTGAAAATACAATTGCAGCCGGTAAGTGGCGCTGTTGTAGGTATGTCACCATTAATGTGGCACTAATTTTCCGGGTAGGACGAAGTTTGCCGGGTCCGCTAATGTAGTATATAAATCAGAATAACATATATAATATGCTATAATGTACTAATACTAGTTTGCAATCTAGTTATTGTAATCTCGGTCTTGTAACTTATATATATATTTAACCCATAAATAAATACTTGAATGTACGAAAAATATACGTAACTATAAATACCTGAATTTAAATACTTGGCCATAAAAATGTGTGATCGTCTAGTTAAATGGAAGGACCCTTTTTACGTTGTGTAATTTTTATTTATACCGTTAAGTAAGAATTTGGTTTAAGTTAATTAAATTCTTAAAATTAATTTAGTCAGTTGAACATAATAATATTAGTGCGGTGAAACATACAGTTTAAGAGTAAGACCTGAGATCCCTAACAACTCCCCTACCGGTCGGCCTGGTACAGTCAAAAATCAGTTTGCGTATTCAGCAAGTGTTTGAAATTTGACCTTCACAAAGTGTGAAATTAAACACAAACTGAAGTTTGCCTTTGGATGGGGTCTGGCCAGAAAACAAAATAATCCTACAAAATATAGAATTAATTCGATTCAAACCATCACTCTCATTCCAAACAATCTGAAACAAAATCCAGTCATTCTGTGGTGGTGGGGAATTTAAGTGCTCCCCTACCGAGGGTACCGCTTTCCCGCATACGTCGTTAGGTTCATTCCTTGAGATTGCAACCCCAGGTATTCGACCTGTAGGCACGATGTCAAGGAATAGAGCACGCACGGCTTTACTGAATCGTCAGTCAACAACATAAAAAGTCGTACGTACTATCGACCGGCCGTAGGCCCCGGGGCCCCGTCCGAATTCAAATAGACCTGACTTTAAACTTGGCCGTAGGCGACTCGGACAAAAGATAAGATAAAAAAAAATAGGATTTTGATAAGCAGAAACACATTCATACTTTATCTATCTAATACCGAAAAAATCGCCGCTCTGGTCACAGTTGAAACACGCCGGACAATCAAATTCTAAACGACAAATAAGAAACTATAATTCCTATTTTCGTTTGAGTATTTCAATTACGTATTATAATAATTCACTTCGATTCGGTATAGTTTGCTTTTGATTTGTTTAGCTTTTAAACACATAAAAAGATTATTGTAATCAATAAAAATATGAAAATAATGATAATGAAGAACTTCAAAACGCAGACAGGTTAAATAGAACAGATAATTTTGTTTACGTAAATGTCAATTATTTTAACACACAAAACAAATATTGCGATCGATCTCTTAAATGGAGACCTTAAAAAATAACACATCAATAACAAATAATAATAAAATAAAAACTATGCTATCACTTAGCTTCGTCCAATAACATGCTGCCGATCATGCGGTGATCCAAATGAAAATTGAGTCCGTAACACCAACACTAATTAAGTTCATAAAGTTCATAAAGTCCACTAGTACGCAAACACTAAATATTATACACTAATTAACACTGACTTAACAAATTAAAATAAAATACGTTCACGTCGCGAAACTAAATCTTTGGAAAAATATCGGTATCCCCAGGGACAATCGTGTATTCTAAGACCGATTCTAAGACAGATGCTAAGACAAATTCTAAGACCCTCTAAGACCCTCTATGACCCTGTTTTCCTTTGTTCATTAGCTTTTATACTCACGCCAAAACATCCCCACTCTTGATTCTAAACACCATAGATGCTTACTGAACAGTTTGGTAAAAATTGTGCCAAGCGCGAAACGAAATAGCACACCCTGAAGTTCCGTAGTTACTCAAAAGTTTATCTATTCCTATAACTAAAATTATATATCTACTATCCAATCATTACTATATAGTATATAGCTTAACTACCGTTACCATTATAATATAGGAATACATTTATAGTTTTTGTAAGTTTATTTACTAATAATTAATGATTACTCGACCTAAAAATACTCCTCGTCCTGTCTAAAAGTAAGCTAGCAGATAACACATTTATACGCCAAGGTCACTTTATCTGTAATCCTTAAATCTGATACAATCAAAATTATAGAGCAAAAACCAAAAGTAATATACATAAGTTATAAACGGTAAAACGGAATTTAAAAATGAAACACCGTTTATATTATACTCCCTATTGAAAGCAAACCAAATTTCGATGTCACAAAATACAAAAATGATCATCAAAAATGTAACGTCATATACAGACAAACATACACATACCGAATAACGCCGCGTTTTACTGTTGACATTAAGGAACCCTAACAAACTCTGATGACCACTTGAAATGTGTTTGAACGCTGCCCTTGTGCGAGAGTAAAAAAAACGGTCATAAACTATCTGAATTTATTGCCTGTGAATTCTTAAGTTTCTAAGTAATAGACGGCACTTGTGCGCACATGTAAACCAAAAAGAATGTACAAAAAAAAAGCTCTACTTAGGATTTGTTGTATATCTAAAATTAGCCGTCTAATACATATATACTTTTAAATTTAATATTAAATATATTCTATATACTAATCTATTATAACATCGGTTACAGTCTGTACCGGAAATGAAAACAGTATTATTTAATTATCACATCCTTTGCTTCAGAGTAGTCATAAAGAGATAGCTTCATAGCAATAAGACAGCATAAACCTTGAATTTGTTTATGTCTCTCTCACTCTTTTGTTTTTGGTCTTAAATTTTTGTATTCTTTCGTTTCGTATTTCTGTTTGAAATGACGATTATTATCAAACCGCAATTAGAATAGCATTCGAGAGTAAGGTCAGCATACTGGCATTTCATAGATATAGGAATTAAACTTGATGCAAGTCTATGAAGCGACAGGGTGCTGATGTTACTCTCCAATGCTATTCTAATCTCGGTTTTTAATACGTCCTTGCGTAATAGACTAAAATTATTTGTGTAGAATGTCAACTATTTGTAAAATCAACGACAAAAATGGTAACTTTATCGTACTAACACTGTTAATTTAGCGATGCAGTTGTGCGCTGTATGGTCGACCAAGTAATTGCTCAGCCAATTTTAAACCTTAATCCCTTGTAATACGATCGAAAAGTGGGTAAGCAAATTCTTGGTCGACTATACATTTACGTATTGCATATTTATATGTATGTTTATACCTTTTTATTTATTTATTATTATATATGTAAACTCTTATGTACCCTTATTGTGAGTGTGTTGGATTCTTTTTAATTGGCACTGCCCGTTGTACTTTGATTATTTCTCACCGTATCTCTTTCCAAAGGTTGTCTGGAAGAGATCGCTGCTTAGCGATAAGACCGCCTGTTGAATCCCATGTAAAATTTCCCTGTGTGTGTTCTTTTATTCTGTTTACTTGTGTGAATCAATAAAGAGTATTTGTTGTTGTTGTTATTGTTAATTTAATAATAGGTAGGAGCATACTGTATGCCATTGCTTATACGCCCGGAAAGCAATGAGGTACCAAAGTGTGCAGGTTCAACTTTGATTGTACAGTCAAGGAATTAAATTTCCGACCCACCTAAGGTTCAATATCATATAGCAAACTGTCACCATAAGAGCTATAGAGCAAGACGTTAGTTTGACATATCGACCTTAATGCATTGCGAATGTCAGACGACATTTCAACGAAATGGGTAGGGAATTAAATTCCTTGATTGTACTATATATTGTGATGTTGGCGATATGGGTCCACTTTTCGATAATGTAAGTACCTACCCAGATAGTTGAGGCCATTCCAAAGAAAGGGTACAATTGAGATTGGAAGAGTCCATTCACGGCTTATTGGAGGGTCAATGGAAACAAACGTCTTTGCCTTGTCTCAAGTAATGGAACAAACGCCGGTTTTCTTTAAGATCCGTGACAATATACCTATATTTATCTAGGTATCTGTACAGTAAGGAATACTGCAGTTTATTTACAAAATTCAAGTTCATATTTATCATACAAACATTACACTCTTGGGAATCGAACCCGGAACCTCTAACTTCATAGTCAGGGACACTAATCACTAGGCTATCCGAAAACATTAAGAGTTTTACTGTGAGAAATACTTGTAATGCAATTTTTTATCTTTTAATACAGGCCAGAGGTATTCCATCTTAGCCCTCTAGGTTGGCAACGCATCTGCAATCTTCTTGGTGTTGCGGGTGTCTGTAGTTGGTGATTACTTGGCATCAGGTGACCCACTTGCTTGTTTGCCTTCCTATTTTATATAAACAAAGGCTTTGGTATTTCTATACATTATTGCAGTCTCTAGTCTTTGTATTATTATCTCATTATTATAACAAATATTCTTGTTATAATGTTAACTTTATGTAAAAGGTCAATGGAACTGATAAAGATGAATTCCAAATATATCAAGTCAGTATAGCTGATATTGTTTGAGTGAATTCAATATCTGGAGTTACATAATATTTTAAAAATATTTAAAATAATTAATTAAATAGTAAACTTAAAACAGCCGAGGGACAAAAATTAAAACAGAAATATAAATTGGTATTACATAATTAATAATTATTGATATGTTTTCTTTAGTTTTGTTATTTATGTTAGTCCTTGGAAATAATATAACAGCGAACAGTGATGAAGATTATGTTGATGCAGTTATAAACTTGCTGTTAAATGGTGAAAGTTTTGAGGTTTTGCAGTCTGAGGAAGGTGGTGAAGGTATTGTTGGAATACTAAATTAAGTAAAAATTTCATTTTAATTTTTTCAAACATAATTTTTATTTTCTTATTCATGTAAATGAATGTGTAATGTGTAACTATGGTGCTATCGGTCGGGTTTCCTTGTAAATGGGTTACAGAGGTCAGACGGCAGTCGCTTCAATGTAATAACTTAACCTGCCAAATCTGGGATCATGGTCAAAGCGTGCTCCGAATTAAAAACCGGCCAAGTGCGAGTCGGACTCGCGCACCGTGGGTTCCGTCATTAATAACATCTAGTATCGCATTTTTGCTTTGTGAGACCAAAAAAAAAATTTATTAACTACAAATTTCCGGTTTTTGGATTTATTGTTTTATTTGTGCTGTGAGACCTACGATTTGAGACCTTGCTTCTTGCCAAATTTCATAGTTCTAGGTCAACGGGAAGTACCCCGTAGGTTTTTGAATAAACGGCCCTGTCTTGCCAAATTTCATAGTTCTAGGTCAACGGGAAGTACCCCGTAGGTTTTTGAATAAACGGCCCTGTCTTTTGATTGCGTTGACTTAGAAGTTTGATTTTTTCACGGCTCTAAGGGACTGCAGACTTGAGTATTTAATATTAATTTCAACTCAATACCTCCACGCGTTCTTGAGGAAAATGGTCTTAACAGACAGACAGACGGACAACAAAGTGATCCTACAAGGGTTCCGTTTTTCCTTTTGAGGTACGGAACCCTAAAAATTAAGAAAAAGCGCTAGGAGAATGATGATGATAATAGAGTATTTTAATTCATTTAAATTCCAATTTTTATTTAAAATGCTATATAATGGATGACAACACAAAGAAAAATTAGGGCAATGGCAGGATTCGAACCTGCAACATCAGCATTCCGTGCTTTGCGTATTCCAGTTTCCGCCACATTACCGCTGCCATACCCTGCGAATTTTTCAATGTGTTTCGTCTTTACGGTCATTACATTATTGATATTTTTTTCTTTGGGTAAACTACCCTTTATTTTAATAATTTTTGATAAAAATAAGCGAAATTGTGTTTTTTATCTAAACTGCAAAGAGTCAGCCGGTGTAATTACTGACACAAGAGGTATTCCATCTTAGCCCTTTGGGTCGGCAACGCATCTGCAATCTTCTTGGTGTTGCGGGTGTCGGTAGGCGGTGGTGATCACTTGCCATCAGGTGACCCACTTGCTTGTTTGCCTTCCTATTTAAAAAAAAAACACTAGAAAATCGCTTGTTTAGTCAGTTTGAAGGCTTTGGTCTTTTTAATCATCTGTTTCTTTTACAGAAGAAGAGCTAGTTCTCGTTGGAGGTATATGGAAGTGCGGGAACTGCGCAGGAGTTGATGGCTCTAAGCTAGTGTATAGCGAGGTCAATGACCTCGATGCTGACGTCACTGACTCGCCGGTTGACATCCAGGTGGTTGTTTCAGCTTTTTTAAAGCATTAAAAATAAGCCGGCGTGACCGGGGTAGTACCACACTTTTACAGAATACCGGCGTGAAGTAGTAGCTTGTTGCGTGTCATTCGGTAAGTAAGAAAGGATCAAGGGAGAGGTAGCTTATACGGCAGCAACGTAACAGCAATTCTGTTGGGGTTGCTGGTTTCCATGGGTGCTGTGATCACTTCCTATCAGGTCACCGGCATGCTAGTTTTCCTCTCTTTGTAGCTTAGCGGTTAGTGACCCTGACTACGAAGCTAGAGGTTGTGGGTTCGAATCCCATAAGGGGCAAATGTTTGTATGATGAATATGAATGTTTTTACCTGTGTCGTGGATGTTATATGTATTTATCTAAATATGTATGTTTATCCGTTGTCTAGTACCAATACCGAGTAGGTATAAGCTTTGCTTGTCCCAAGATATTTATTTATTTATAACTTTTCAATTTTTAGATAAGCCTATCAATTCCGTCGATGAGATGCATCTCTGTGGTTGGCGAGCGGCCAGGCCTGGTGCGGCGCGTGACCGGCGCGTGCGCAGGCCCGAGCGTCACGCTCGGAGTAACCGCCGCCTCACACTTCACTGTCAACGTTTATGCTAACTAAGAATATAATAAAACATTTTGAGATGATATTTATTTATTTATTTTTATTTAATAAAACGAGCAAGAGGGTCATTGATGGTTAGTGATCATCACCGCCCATAGACACCCATTACACCAAGTAGACTGAAATTGCCAACCCAGAGGGCTAAGGTGGAATGCCTCTTATGCCAGTAGTTTCACCGGCTGTCACCCGCCGCTGTCATAATTTTCACCCTTCGCTGTCACAATTTTCACCCGCCGCTGTCACAATTTTCACCCGCCGTTGTTACAATTTTCACCCTTCGCTGTCACAATTTTCACCCGCTGTTGTCACAATTGTCACCCTTCGCTGTCACAATTTTCTCCGACTTTACCGACTGTCTTGCTCTCCACGCCGGAACACAACAGAGTAAGCACGCTCCTTAGCGGCAGGGTTAGCGAGCAAGATGGTGGTAGCGATCTTGACGCACCATGCACAGCGTAAAAGGGTACATACATTGTGGAAAAGCAATAAAGTATTGAATATTGAAGGCTTTCCACATTGTGTTAAATTAAATAATCATAATATCACAAAGAAACCTAATACAAAACGCCAACGGCAATAAATTGTTTCCAAAATCAATGTTATCTAAACCAATCCCCTATTAAGAAAAAAAATGCAAATTTGGAGGACATTTCATTACTTTTCCTTCGTCGAGATGTGAAACTATCGTCCTTATTACAAGGGGTTATGGCTCAATTTGGCTGGTTAATTCAGCGCCTAATTTAAAACGGCTTGGGACCCCGAGTCAGGTGCACGACGTAAAATTAGGGACAAGATTAGGGTCTGCACATATTATACAACTTACCACCATAATTAAGTAAGTTGCTCTTGGTGCTTGCTCACTAATCCTACCGCTAAGTAGCGGTGCTTGCACTGTTGTGTTCCGGTGTGGAGAGCAAGACAGCCGGTGTAATTACCGGCACAAGAGGTATTCCATCTTAGCCATCTGGGTTGGCAACGAATATGCTATCTCCTTGGTGTTGCGGGTGTCTATAGGCGGTGGTGTTCACTTACCATCAGGTGACACACTTTCTTGCTTGCCTTCCTATTTCATAAAAAAAGTATAAAAAACAGTAGCGAATTTAATGGCAGTAGCCACATTTGTGACAGAATGAAATTGCCATACAACGTGTTTCTACCCTTTGGACAAAGAATGAACACCCGTATAATACTTCTCAGGAATGCCATGACAGTTGTTTTTTTAATACCTGAGAGATAAAAAAAAAACTAACAAATCTATGCTGTCTACGAGTAGTATTAATTTTTGACCACAGGGTTGGAACGAGTTTTATAAGAGCCTTTCAAATGGTTATAATATAATTTGTTTTGTTTTTATCGGGATTCTAATAAGTATATTGTGAAACAAAAAAACGATTATATTTTCATAAGTTTCGTACCTTAAATAACTGTCGCTCCTATAATTTTAAAAATGCCCATTAGTGCATATCAATTAAAAATAATGATCTACAACAATTTTTCTTGTCATTTCGTTTAAGATGCCATCTATGTTCCGAATTGCATGAACAGGCGGACAATTATCGTCGATTTTCTTAGTATGCATTGGTGCCCTTGGGCGGCAATTATCACTTTCAGTGGTAGCATATAAACGTAGCTATAATTTGAACATTTGACAACTGGATCGCAATTCTGTATTGCTGTAAAAAGTTATTTTATTATATATCCGAGTCTCACGATAGTTTTATTTTAAAAGTTATTTTATTTTTATTCTTATTTATTCACGAGAGGTAGCGGGCTTGTTATGTGACCTGACCTTTTTAAAAGCTTTCACTGCTTCACCTGGAGCTTATTTGATGGTATTTTATAGTTCAGCTATAAAAGTTAATTCAACTTATATTTCTTCGCAATATTCATTTGGAGGCCTAATTTGAATAAGCTATGTATTTTTTAGGGTAATTTTATAATAGGTACTCATTGAATATAAATGTAGATACTTAATTCATACTACACGGAATTCAAGAAGTCACGCCTTAAAAATTAACCCCCTTATTCAGGGAGTATACCCGACTCAGCGTCACCGACCGACTGGAGCCGAGTATACCCGGCTCAGTGTCACCAACCGATTGGAGCCGAGTATACCCGGCTCAGTTTTATCAACCGATTACAGCAGAGTATACCCGATTTAGCGTCACCAACCGACTGGAGCTATGTATACCCGATTCGGCGTCACCGACCGACTGGAGCCGAGTATACCCGGCTCAGTGTCACCAACCGATTGGGAGCCGAGTATACCCGGCTCAGTTTTATCAACCGATTACAGCAGAGTATACCCGATTTAGCGTCACCAACCGACTGGAGCTATGTATACCCGATTCGGCGTCACCGACCGACTGGAGCCGAGTATACCCGGCTCAGTTTTATCAACCGATTACAGCAGAGTATACCCGATTTAGCGTCACCAACCGACTGGAGCTAAGTATACCCGATTCGGCGTCACCGACCGACTGGAGCCGAGCATAACCGACTCAGTGTCACCGACCGACTGGAGCCGAGTATACCCGACTCAATGTCACCGAGTCGAGTATCACGGTCCAGTGTTGTTTATTGTTTAGAAATAGCGCAAAGTGCGCCTAAAGAAGTTTTAACTTCAAAAATAAAGTATAGTCTAGATTTATGTTTTCATTTTATGAGCAAATATTTATTGAAGGTACAAAGTCGGTGTCTGCACCGGCACTGAAAA
Source organism: Ditula angustiorana (assembly GCA_963691745.1). Classification (NCBI taxonomy): domain Eukaryota; kingdom Metazoa; phylum Arthropoda; class Insecta; order Lepidoptera; family Tortricidae; genus Ditula; species Ditula angustiorana. Next base: position 14,239,936 of record OY829481.1, on the reverse strand, counting down.
ATTCCATTTACGGTTATTTTTACTGCACTTCAGTGTGTCGCATTTTCCTCGACGTAAAATTCTTATAGTTAGTACTCAGGAGACTAAAGTGAAGGTGTTAAACAACAAATTGAGTTAAAATTGAATGTATTGGTAGAAACTTGAAAACATTGAACGTGAAAAGCAATAAAAGCATTGAACGTTTAACTTAAGAAATAAACTCTTGAATTTACTTATTACGGTATGGTTTGGGTTTTATCTTAGATAACGGTATTAGGAAATGATACCGACTAGAATTGGTAATCTCTGGCTCCAATTAGTGTGTAGGTACTGATTCTGTGAAATAGTTAAGATGTATAAAATAAAATTGTTACCTTGTTTTTAATTTGAAAAAAATATTAATTCAATCTTGAAAATATTAATAAATCTACCAGCGCTCTGACATTTTAAGTAGCGGTACAATTTTTGATTTTGACCCGGGTATAGTTTTAGTATTTGAACATAAAAGCTTGCTTTTTTCTTCTGGGATTCATGTTACGTGTTAAACCTTAAGACAAAGGATATTTCCACTCCATTTACACTTGTAATAGGGTTGTAAAAGGCCGCGCGGTGGCCGCAATGTGACAATAATAGACTCCGTCACGGCCCATGAGTTTTTATGAACACCCTGTGACTACAATCTTGCGTATACGACTTTCAAATGATCAGACTTAGTTGTAGAACCTTTTTTTATGTTAAAGACAAAAGCATATTAAAAAAAGTTTGTCAGCAGTGGATCCCTAAACAGAGGATTATGTATGGCTGAATATCGTACAGCCTAATAATGCTCACTGATGCAATGTTTTACTTTTTTTTTACGTAGTTTGTTAGTGAATAAGTATATGTATTTCTGTTCACTTCAAATATTCTCTGGCATAATCGACTTTATAGATTTTAACGCGTGAGGTGTAAGTAAATTCATCTTATTTATTTTAATTTTACGTTAACGAAACCTCAAGTTTCTGCTTTTAAAATTTGAAAAGAAAGGTTTTTTATTTTAAAACTATAATTAACAGGGAGGCATAATATATGTTATAGTCATGCAGATCTTTTGCGCAAAATCGCATGACATTCTATCCCGTTAAAGGCGGTACTTTTTTATGAGTACTAAACTCTTTGGAAGAAAATGTTCTTGGCCATTTATAAAATACCAAGGCCGCTCGCAGTTGAGCGTAAAAAACGCGTTTTTCAAATGGCCAAGTCGCTGAGCGTACAAATGTTCTTATGTTTGTTTTGTTTGAAATAAACATGAGAATGAGAGTAATAAAATAAATAAAAATAATAGTACATAAATAACTTTGGACAGTTTACACCATTTCACCAGTCATAATATTACACAACAGATAATTAAGCAAACTTTTTAGACAAATACATATATAAATATTCACGACTTAGGTTCAAACGTTTAAATTCGTTATACAAATATATGACCCTTACAAGTATCGAACTCGCAACCTCTAACTTTGTAGTCAGGATCGTAAACAACTAGGGTCATTAAATAAACACAAACATATACCAAATACTTATGAATTCAATGTCTGCAACACAGTTTTTCGATACGAAAGAAACAGGTGGGATTTGGAACTATTGCAAATATTATAAAAGGAAGACATTTCCTAAGATTGCAAGACAGCATTTAATGGAAAACTTGACGTACACGAGTCCATCAATTAGCCACCAATATTTTTACTCCACAGCTCCTTCAATAAATAAATATCTTGGGACAATTTTCACGAAAAAACCCTTAACTGGTTCCAAACTAGAAACTTGTTTACATTTAGCATAATGCACCTTATTATTCGTTATGCAAGGACATGAGTTGTCAGGCTGCACAGTTATACAGTGGGCTAAGCATCGAGCGAAAATGGGCCAGCCAATCAGCATCGCTAATCATCCGCGTATACACTAGTGGTTGGCAACACGACCGACAGATGTCGTGGCTAATAGAGCGGAGCACAATGGGTGTTGTCAAAGCACCGTGTACATTTAGTTATTATGTTTATCGGGACTTTAACGCGATAAAATACTGTTTATTTACGTCGAGATAAATAAATAAATAGTATATTATCGCGTTAAAGTCCCGATAAACGTAAAAAACATGTGTGAAAATCGCGAAAGTTTAAAACAATGCAGTGTGTATTGATGGAGATGAGTTGGATTTTAAATGAAAACATGCACTATTTTTACCCTACGGCCGCTAATTAATATAGTAACAAAAGTTTTGCTACTCTTAAAAAATGACTAACTATTTATGTCATGGCGGCTTTATAAAACTTTATGAATGCCTATTTTTTTGCAACCAAATTTTGATTTTCTCTGTTAGTGTTGAATATTTAAATTGTTTAATTTAAATGATAGATGCAATGACAACATAAAGAAGAATTCTTGGTCATCTGGCAGGATTCAAAACTGCTATCTGGGTGTTTCGAGTGATGCTTTTTCCAATTGAGTCGCAGTAGTTCAAAATGGTTTTATGTGGCTTAATTAGATTTTTCTTTGTATTAATTAATTATAATTTAATTCAGTTTGTTAATTTAATTCTAATTTTATTTTGTACTTAAACACTTATTTCAACCCCTTATATGCTGATGCAAATAATGCAAGCCCGCGTCCAATCACTTCGCTCACAATGCCTCGCGAATGTCACCAACACTGACGCTGCGCCACCGAACGCTTCTATTGAATTCTATTTGATTTGACGCGATACGATTTTGTCTGATTTAAGTGCTTTCGAGTTCCCAAGTGCAGTTGCAGAATTTTCTACAGCTTATTATGTTTATAGTGGATTTCTAAATAGAAAAGTATCCAGAAACTAGGCTAAACTAAACTTTACAAAAATCATGGATATGAACTTACTTGTTTACGACGGCACGAAGGTATGCATTTAGGGTGGGAGGTTGTTTGTGTGTTTGAACAAAGCTAAAGATGCAGTACAAACTAAAATGTAATATTTTCATTTTATTTTATTTTAAATACATTTCAAAATATACTAGCGACCCACCCCGGCTTTGCAAAGTTATAATCGGGACGAAATGCACATAAAAACCTTCCCTATAAAAATTATAGTGAAATCCGCATCAAAATTCGTTGCTTGGTTTAAAAGGTGGCCGAACATACACTATAGGAATTTCAGACAGACAGGAAAAAATAGAGACTTTACTTGTTAGTATGTAAATATTTTTATATTTAAATACCTAACGCGCTGCCTTGTAGATTACTGTAGTGTAAGCAAGTCTGGCCACTTTCTATATGCAAACAACGAATCTTTATACTTACTAATATTATCCATGTATGGGAAATCTATTAAAACTTGACTGCTGGTAGGTAAAAAAGTCGTTTGATTGTAGAAAGCGGCATTAGACAAGCACAATTAAATAGAGTAAGTTTTTCATTTAGCATTCGATCTAATACGTAGGATTCGTAGATTCTTTATAGATGTAGCTTGTTGCTTTCAAGTAGTAGTAACTATTTAAGAAGAACATTCTTTAATATACTCTACTAGATCCCCATACTACAGCCTTTCCAACCAAGAAGTCTAGCTTAAAATGTTCTTGACTTTCGAAAACAGAAAGACTGTTTTAAAAAAATGGTATGAATATAAATGTGACCCAATTTTCATAAGTAGAAATTGAATGTGACCACACTTGCCACGTGTATAATTTGAACGTGGCCACGTAGCTTGCAGGTTCGTTCCCCATTCAGCCTAAGTGCTGGTAACTGAGTTTCTACCGTACATTGCTTCTAATTGCCGTACAGGGTTCCATTAGAGATCAAAAGGCTTCGGGCGGCATGTTGTTAGCATCTGACGTCCCATGGGATTTCTTGTTTTTTGGCTGAATACATTATTGTATTTCGTTGGGTATTAATGTTTCGTGTTCGGATAGAAATTTGCGGTAAAATTTTGTAGATTTCATAATCTAAAATGATTGAAGATGTTTCGCGACCTCAGGGTACTTATAAAAACAAAGAATATCACAATTTCTAATACATTATTTAAGCAAGTAGTATTTAGTACAAAAATTAGCAATGAAATAACGTTAAAAAGGCAATTTCTAAACAGTTACTATTCAGCCTTTGTCGTGTCGTCTTCCATTTATTAAAATAAAACTAACTTATATTCGCGACTATGACAGCGTGAAATAATTTGATTACGTGCGTAGGTTCAAGCAATCATACACGCAAGCATCAAAGCAACTATTCCTGCCAATATAAAAAGTATGTTTGTTGGTTTATCTATTGGTTTACAATTAGCATATTTTAATATGTACCTATATGTAAAAAGCTTGCGTAAATAATCTCTAAATGACAGTGCAAACTGTATTAAAATCCGTTGCAAAGTGAAGACGGAGAAAGCGGTCAAAGATATAAGGGCAGACAGGAACGCAAAGTGACTTTGTTTTATAAACATCCTACAGTATGTTTATCTAGGAAAACTAAAGGGATATTGGAAAATCCAATATTGGTTTCCGAGATTTATATCCGTGTCGACGGGTTCGATTCTTCCCATTTAAGAAATTAAAACAAATAAAATAACGTTGTTCCGAGCACCCACAATGTGACATCCATCCAAAACCAACATTTCCTCCATTTCTAAAATTTAACCCACAAATATTCAAACCTCCCCTAACCAACGTAACGATTGGAAGCAACAAGACACTGTATTTTAAACAGCATGAATACTTCAAAGCAAATTCTTATCAATAAATACCTTTACACCCCATTATCCCTTAACAGCGAAATTCCTCTTAATTAAGGGTATAACACATAAAAGCTTTCTGTATCTTTTCAACCGGCACGCGTAATTGCCGTCTTTGAGAAAATGCAGGCGCGATTCAAGCGCTTGCGTCAGACGATTCTAAGGGCTTGTAAAGTGGAGATGAATATGTTTATTGGCCTCTCGAAGCGATAAGGGGATAATTTACGAATTGCGTTTATACGTAATAATAAATTCAGGTGTTTTAACAACAGGGTGTGTACGGTTGTCGATCCAAAATGTATCTATTCGTAATGGTATGTCACTATAAAATTGTACTTGTTTATTTACCGGATGATTTCCAAGAAGAGAGAAAGGTGAGAGAGAAATTAAGGAATTTCAAGAAATCCTTTCTTAGTGCTCTTCTGTGCCATATAATGTAATTCTAGAAAATGATACGCATACTGTGATACAGTAAATATGGCTTATGACAATGACAGCTGATTACGACTGGTACCGAGTATATACGTAACGAGTATACGGTGCTGGTCTACGCAATTCGGTGTCATCGACCAACTGGAGCCGAGTATACCCAATTTATCGTCACCGCCCGACTGGAGCCGCGTAAACCGGATTCACCGTCACCGACCAACTGAAGCCAAGTATACCCGATTCAGCGTCACCGACCAACTGGAGGCGAGTATACCGGACTCAGCGTCATCGACCGACTAGAGCCGTGTACATGTTTACCCGATTCGGCGTCACTGACCGACTAGAGCCGACTATATCCGTTTCAGCGTCTCCGACCGACTGGAGCCAAATATAACCGATCTAGCGTCACCGTCACTAAAGCCAAGTATATCCGATTCAGCGTTACCGACCGCCTGGAACAGAGTACCAGTACCCAATCCAGCGTCACCGACCCAAGTGTGATGATTCAGAAAGAGCGCAAAGTGCGCCACAAGAAATGTTCACTTCAAAAACATAGTACAACATAGCCTTACATTAGCTAGCATGCTGTTAATCTAGGCTATAATATAATCCTGACTAAGACGCTGCGCTATCTACTTCCGCCGCGGTCATTTCCGGCGGCCATATTGTGTTTACACGGAACTGCTGTAGCTGACATTGTGAGTTGCGATGTAAGATTAATTAAATTTTATTTCAGGCACAGATTCCATTTATTTGAACTTTAAACTATATTAATAATTAATCATAGTAGTATAAATGTAAAAAAATTGCCCACGGCTTTGCTCGCGCTGGAAATTGTCTCCAAGGCTTATTAAATTAAATAAATAAATATCTTGGGACAATTTACACCAATTGACCTAGTCCCAAACTAAGCAAAGCTTGTACTATGGATACTAGACAATGGATAGACATACTCAGGTACAAACATTTGTATTCGTCACACATATATTTGCCCATACCAGGATTTGAACCCGGGACCTTTTGCACAGTAAGCAGACACATGTGCCACTGTGCCATACAGGTCGTCATATATATTGTATTTTTGGTTGATCCACGCTGGTAATACCTGATAAAGGGTCCCATTTGTATACTTTAAGTGCGGAACCCTAAAAAGGAGAATTCGGTAAGTACAGTCGTGATATTATTTTTTATTTCTTCTTCGTTGGTCAGAAAAAGGTGGGAATGTAGAAAAATAATTACATATGGCCATTATTCGGTCCGGTGGGCAGACGAATTCATTCATTGGACCTCAGTGTGAAGAGTGACAAGGGTTGTTCGCTCCAATAAATAAAATAAGAGAGTTTTTAGAGTTCCGCAGTCATCAAGAACCCTTTATAGTTTCGCCATGTCCGTTCTTAAGCTCAGGGACTATTAGAACTAAAAAACTGTTATTTGGCGTGGATAATGCATATTAGTCACGACAATAAAGTGGTAAAAGCATATATTGAAAATAAAAATATTTTAGGGTACAATCGGTCTCAGAGGCAGCTAAACACTTAAAAACCTTGTCGTAGTAATGTCTGTAATGAGAATTGCTCGAATTTGTCATGTTATTGTCAGCGACAAGGTATCAACTTCTGAGGCCGACAGTACCTCCTCAACACGTAAACTGGGATGTTCATTTCTCCTCTAACCCATAGTGCGGGGTGTCGTTGGATGGGCCTTTGAAAAATATTGGGTGTTTGTCACAACAGTTTTTCGATTAAGGGATGTTTGTGAAATATTAACGTTTAAAGTGCAAATTTTTGTTAGAGTCAAGCGTCTCCCTGCCACCTAAATGGTTGTTTTGGATTATTAAGTAGGCTTTAGAAGTTTACGAGTAACAGTTGGCAAACTTATAAAATGTACTTTCAACTACAGGACCCTGCATTGCGCGTGGCTCGACACGCACTTGACCGGTTTTTTAGTAGGTAATAATACCTACCAGCTTCGTTTCTTTGTTTGCGTCTGGAAAATCAAATAAAAAAGGCTTAAGGGCGCGTAGATTTTTAAATTTTTAAAACGTCGATTTTTCATTCGATTTGTTGAATTCAATTGGTTAGGTACATTTCAGGAAATCGTATTTTTAACACTCTTTATTTTTACACGGAATCATTTTTAATTTGTACCTTTTTTACACCGTATACATTAAAATAAAACAATTTAAACGGTTTATATCGCGTGTATTGTAACGATCTAATTCCCAACGTTTCGAGCCCTTTCTGGTCTCATATTCACGGGTAAATTGGCAAAAAATTAAAAATACAAACTACCTAATAAAAAAAACTAAGAACGAAATCATATCAATAAACGAATTTAGACTAGAGAGTCTATCAGCACTTCGGAAAATGGTACCTGCTGAAAAGAATGCGCCGCAAAACACTCAGCAATAAACCTTTCTTCAACTAAAACTCGAATATTATTTGCTATATAGTCTACTCTTCATTTATTTTAGGACAAGTGATATCTTTCTCCAAATAACATTTTTTTTATTAACAGGAAGGCAAACGAGCAAGTGGGTCATCTGATGGTAAGTGCTCGACGTGTTACATCAAGGAGAATGCAGATGCGTTTCCAACCCAGAGACCCATAAATTATAAAAAAATAAAATAAAAGTACGTTAATATTTGTACTTCTTAACACCAGAGAAGTTGTTGTTAAAGAAAAACTACGAGAAAACTTACAAGCATAAAACATATTAAAAAGGAAAAAGAAAATCTGTTAAACTTGGCGAAATGAAGCCACGTACATATAAATAAATACAAATTGGTAGAAAAGAAAGTACCTTTGTATATTTGCTACAAGAAAAACAATTTTAGGTACGAAAACTTTTGGGGAGAAAAGTGAAGTTGGGAAAGCCATAAGAAATGAACGTTTTGTGTGATGTTCCTAATAAATAGACTTAGCTGTTCAAAAAATGAAATCGCCGCAAAAACTTCAGCAGTTTATTCTTATTTTTATTTTTGCGAGTGGTGGGACTATGTGCAGGGTCTGTACGGATCGATACCGCTATCTTGCTACCCAGCCGTTAAGCAGCAGTGCTTATCCTGTTGTGTTCCGGCGTGGAGAGCAAGACAGCCGGCGAAGTTATGACACAAGAGGTATTCCATCTTAACCCTCTGAGTTGACAACGCATCTGCAGTCTCCTTGGTGTTCCTCCTTGGACAGTTACAGGTGAAAATTGTGACAACGGCGGGTGAAAATTGGGACAGCCGTGGGTGAAAATTGTGACAGCGGCAAGATAAAATTGTGACAGCAGTGGGTGAAAATTGTGACAGCCGTGGGTGAAAATTGTGACAGCGCGGGTGAAAATTGTGACAGCGGCGAGATAAAATTGTGACAGCATCTGTGAAAATTGTGGCATCAGCGTTTGAAAATTGTGACAGCGAAAGGTGAAAATTTAGACAATGGCTGGTGAAAATTGTGTCAGCTGTAGGCGAAAATTATGACAACAGTGGATGAAAGTTGTCGTAGCAGCGGGTGACAATTGGCGAAGTACCGAAAACCCAGTGATTACAATTTTCAATTTATGGTAGTATCTATGGATTAAATAGTTTCTGTCTATTTAGCATTCAGTGTTGTTTCCGGAACAAGCATGATCAATATTGACGAAGCGTGCTTAACTCACCGATGTGGCTTACATGCGAAATACTTAGTTCAATTCATAAATATAGCTTTTGTACGTAAACACAACAATAAACAATTAAGATCCTACGAGTCGTTGATATAATAATATTCGTACAGAGGATGCATTTCAAAACCGACCCTAGTAAGAATAGCGAGCTGTTTACGAGATGGTGCTAATTATTTCGTATTATTAGCCAATTTTAATTATTTTTATTCTGTAAAATGTTGGTAGCCCATTCTTAAATAGGAATTAGGACAAGGTTTGCCTTTAAGTATCGTCTACTTAGCTCAATGATATTATAATGCATGGATATACAGTGTCATACTAAATGACAGCTGTACTTTTTGTTCGACTTTTGAGGCCATTTTTTAAACGCTGACTAGAAGTCCATTATTTATAGGTTAATGACTCCGCTGCTCAAAATATGTTGACGCACCGTAAGCGCATGCTCCACGTTTTAAACGCTTTAATTAAAATATCTGTTAATTTAACATTATCTTGAAAAGTCTATTAATTGTACTTATAGTATACAGGTGCATAAAGTAAGCTACAGGGTTTTGTCACGTTTATAGGAACTCCATGCAATTTAGACGTATATGAGTCACGTCGTTGCGTTTACGGTGTGTCAACGTATTTTGAGCAGCGGTGTGGTGGATCCTTTACGTCACTTGTCCCTTTTCAGGGTTGCACGCACGCTGTTAAGGTCAAGCTTGTAATCATAATTTTAAACAAGATTTAATTAACTTTAACACAGTACGCGGTGTAGACAGGCGTCGTAATGCGGAATTAGACTTTAATGGTCCCCCTACACTCCTACGCACACGAGATGCAAGCAAACTGCGGGTGGTAGGACCTTGTGCAAGGTCCGTCCGGATCGCTACCACCATCTTGTTCGCTAATCCTGCCGCTAAGCAGCAGTCTTGCACTGTTGTGTTCCGGCGTGGAGAGCAAGACAGCCGGTGTAATTACTGGCACTAGAGGTATTCCATCTTAGCCCTCTGGTGATCTCTTACCATCAAGTGACCCACTTGCTTGTTTGCCTTCCTATTTCATAAGAAAAAACCATTATAGAAGGAAAAGTTGACGTAACCAACCAGGTACAATCAGTCTCAGAAGTAGCTTAACACTAAAGAACCGTGTCGCAGTAACGTATGACATGAGAGTTGCTCGAGTTTGTCACATTACTGACAGCGACAAGGTACTAAAATGTTCAGCTACTTCTGAGGCCGACCGTACGACTTGCTTTTCAAAGCTACAAGATTTTTGGCGCACCACTGCCCTGGGGCCGGCGCAATTGAGTTACAGAGGGCTATGCTTGGAGTTTCTCTGCGTGATCGAATCAGAAATGAGGAGATTCGCAGACGAACGAAAGTAACCGACATAGCCCAGCGGATTAGCAAGTTGAAGTGGCAGTGGGCAGGGCACATAGCACGGAGAACTGATGGCCGATGGGGTCGGAAAGTTCTCGAATGGCGGCCGCGTATTGGCAAGCGCAGCGTAGGACGACCAGCCACAAGATGGTCCGATGACCTCATGCACGTGGCAGGAAGGCGCTGGTTGCATGCTGCTTTAAACCGGCCACTTTGGAAATCCATGGAGGAGGCCTATGTCCAACAGTGGACTTCTTGTGGCTGAGATGATGATAGACAGAGAGGCGTGCAGTAGGACGTTTGTTATACCTAAACGCCGTTTTTGTTTGAAGTGAAACTTCTGTGCTTGTAATATTATTTATTCTGTGACGTAACATAAAAGCTGTTTCAAATGTCTACTCATTTTGAACAGTTCGGTATTTCATTGCTTTTTTGAAAAAAAATATCGAATGTAATTTTATTGGTTGTCTTGTCACTTACTTCCCATAACACTGTTCGCAGAATGTTGTTATCATTTAGAAATGTTTCATAGAACTTTGTTACATCGCTGGTACATTCGCTCGAATAACATTTTACTTAAAAAGCAACTCGCCGAATTTAATTTCGTTATTTTATTTATACATCGATAAAGTCTTTATCGATGCGTTTCTCTATAATTTCACTTTAACCTTAGGTATGACTTGAAGATTGTGTTAATTAAAAAAGTTTAGGTGATAAATGATATTCGTGGAATATTAGTTTTCGGAGGCATGAAAATGGTCACAAAGAGTTTCTTAAAAACTGTGCTTATTTATTTCCTGCAAATGGCAAAATACCTATCACTGATAGAAACATGACGAACGACCAGTTCCAAGAAAAATAATGGATTTAAATATATTTTTTTAAGACATTAAATACCAAGAAAAATTAGAAGCAACCTGGAACCACCAAGTATGTATAAAGAGAGGAATGTGTATGGAGGAAGCGAGGGAAGTATGCCAGGATTAGGCCTAACGTCGTTTTGTGGTCTTTGCCTACCCCACGGGGAAACAGGGGTGAATTTATAACAATACTAATTAATTAATGTACTATTTTTCCACGAAATATTTTGCTTTTGTATCTTGTTCAGGTCAAAGCAGCAAATGAATGTGGAGGGCCATTATAGGCTGGGGAGCAGTCACGTGGTAAATTTGAGATAAGCTGCAGCCTTTGAGCTAGCGCGGGTTAAAAGCAGCTTCGGGGCATTTTATGCTTAAAATATATCTTTTATTCTTATTTTCTTTACTTTATAATTTTCCTACCATGGTTAGCTTTGTGTCTTCCTAATTTCTATCTAGTGTTTTTCTAGTGTCTGCTTAGTGTCTAATTAGTATAAGTTTAGTGTTTTTTTACCCCCTTATTGATACTAATGCAAACAATTTCTTTGCTAATCCGCGAACCCAGTGTCAGCAATCGAGAAAAAGACAACGCCTGTGCTGAATACCTTATAAAAGAAATAAAACAAACAACACAAAACGCGAGCACAACCCAACCACCAACACCAAAAATACCAGTCGACATGTGTTTCACCTCTCCACGAGGCATCATCAGGAGCTATCGACCTCTCGACTGTCAGTCGACGAATCTCGACTCGATACACTCTTGTCCATTTAATGTTGGTCTAGCTAGTGTTTGCCTAGTTTTTTTTATACACCAGGAATGCAAACAAGCAAGCGGGTCATCTTATGGTAAGTGAGTGTTCACTTACCATAAGGTGACTGCCTGTAGACCCAAGAAGATTGCAGATTGGAGATTTCTAGTCTCTTTAAAGTGTTACCCCCTAATTTATAAATGCTTCATAAACGTTTGTTAGTTAACAGGTATTATGTCTTTATCCGGCATTGTGACGTTTGCCCTCAAACGAAAAGGACAAAACATTTGATAGTTATCACTTAGTTATCACTACACAGTTTTGTTTATTAAGTCACATTAATTAAATGTTTATCGAGTCTATTTTTACTCTTAGCACTGAAACTGAACTGAACTTACAGTTCAGTTCAGTTTCTGTGTCGGTACAGTTTTTGTATTATGTATAATGTAATCTTTAATTGTTAGTGTAAGTTTCGTGACGCATTGGTTTTACTGTAATGTCATGTAAACGTTTTTATCAATAAAATAAAAATAGCTTAAAAATATTGTAAAATTTTTATGAATAAGTGTCTATAATTAGTGTCCGCGTAGTGTCTCCTTAGCGATTACCTTGTCTCTTGTCTCTTTGTCTCTTGTTCTTTAGGTAGTGCTAGGGTTGGTCTAGTGTCTGCCTAGTGTCTGAAAAGAGTCTTCTTAGTGTCTGCTTAGTGTCTTTTATATTGGTCTACTAGCAGGGGCGTAACTAGGGTGGGGCAGGCAGGGCATGTGCCCAGGGCGCCAAATAAGGGGGGGGCGCAAGAAACTAAATTATATAACTACCTATTTAAAAAATACAATTCAAATTCGTATATATGGCCAAATAAGTCTTTTGGGGATCATTTAATCATTATTATAGATACATTTATTCCAGACGGGGACATATTGGTGGTATTTTGTTTGTTTTACATACATTACATTACAAAATTAGTAAAATATAGTAAAAAAATGTGTAGGTATCTGTTTTTAAAATCATTTGCAAAGGGAAAGGGGCGCAGTTTGGATGCGAGCCCTGGGCGCCATTTTACGTCGCTACGCCCCTGTCTACTAGTGTTCCTTGCATCCGTTTAGTGTCCGTTTATCTACCTAGTGTTTTACAGATTAGGAAGAACTAGGAAGTTGAAATTATCTAGTAAAGTCGCTACTCTAACCCTTGCCACGCAAAAGTGATATTTCGAGACAAATTCCAAGTTCAAAGTCTCCCTTTTGCATAAAAAAAATATTTAAGCATTTACAAAAAGAAGACTTCGAGTCTATTTAAATTCATTTCCAGTTATTTTTAAAATAAAAACAGAAAACCCATGATCCGCATATTAGCTTTACTATTTATTACGCTAATAATATTATATAATGGGTTCGGTCTGTAGTTATGCATAGATCGTTCTCAAGTATTTGACATTCCGTTTCCAAAGAAATTAAACGTCAAATGCGATCTTGAGAACGCGGTCGTACTTTAGAACGATCTGTTACTACAAGCCGTACTCACAACTATTTGAGTGGTAGCTCGGTGAAATCAGGGGGGTTCCACTCTGCAATGTAGGTGCGCTCGCCGCATGACCTATGGCATAGGTTAATCGCAGTAGGTTGCCGGCTTGCCGCGAACGCGCCCGCTCGCTCTGTGTCACGCGTTGATAGTATTACAGTAAGCAGCCCAACCCTAGCGGTGCGCCAGGGCATTGCGGGTGGAAGGCGGGCGCGGGCGGCGCCTTCCTTTTGACACATGCCGCCTGGCGAATGTTTATGAAGTAATACGAACTTTTTGTCCCTGATTATAAAGTTGGAATTTGTTTAATGGTTGTCGAAAAAGAGAAGTTTCTGTACGTTAGTACTATTATTTATTCTGTGGTGAAATTTTCGCGTAAGGTATCAACAATTGAGAAATTTACCTTATTACGTTCTCATTCTGAATATACGTATATTTTATTTAGTATAATTAGGAGGAAACAGCATACGCAGTCGAAACAAATTGCCCCTGGCAACCCTTATCACGGCACTCGTTACGCGTAACGAACTTTTCCCCCGAAAGCCTTTTTTGGGAAAAACGATGGTAATAAATTTCGTAGTGTGAAAAAAATGTTGTGTGTTTATTTGTGTATCTTGCTCGACATTGCATCGAGAACAGCTGGGGACTTGGGCACAGAATAAATAATAGTAGTAACGTACAGAAACTTCTCTTTTTCGACCACCATTGAACGAATTCCAACTTTATGATCAGGCGCAAAAAGTTCGTATTACTTCATAAACATTCGCCAGGCGGCATGCGTCAAAAGGAAGGCGCCGCCCGCGCCCGCCTTCCACCCGCAGTGCCCAGGCGCACCGCTAGGGTTGGGCTGCCTACTATAATACTATCCTACAACATAGGAAGGCAAACGAGCAAGTGGGTCATCTAATGGTAAGTGATTACCGCCACCTTTAGACCCCACAAAACAGTAGGTAAAGATGGAATACCACTTGTGCCAGTATTTTCACCGGCTGTCTTGCTCTCCACGCCGGAACACAACAGTGTAAGCACTGCTGCTTAGCAGCTCGATTAGCAAACAAGATGTTAGTAGCGATCCGGACGGACCTAGCACAAGGTCCTACTACCCGCAAAAGTTTGAAATATCTGTCTGTCACTCAGTGAAGAAACTTTCCACATTGTCATATATATATATATTACGCGACTAATATATTGTTGGTGCATTAAAACCCCTTACAACCTGATCAGCGCCTTATAACCTCATCGAAACTTAACACTACCTTGATTCAGGTGCATCGTACCCTTTAAACCTGCAGGTTAAAATCAGACATCGTATATACCAGGCATCGATATAAGAAGACAATAGATCTGCTTACTTGTTCGGATTGTTACAAGCCTAGCGTCACCACTTTGCGACGGGGTGAAGCAGGTGAAGATGGGCTTTCAATATTTAGCCATTGTTTAAACTTTAAATCTTATCGTAAGTCTTAAAGCGCTTCTAAGTTTTCTAACTAGCAGCGACACAGGCGTCGGATAGCAGAACTAAAAATATGACGCCAATGTAAAACTTACAAAACGCAGAGCCATTTACTTGACAATTGGCACATACAGTTTTATTCAGGCTATCCAACATAGTCTACCAAATAGACTATGGTCGGCTACTCTGCCACTGCATTGTACACAGTTCTATAGTTTTCTCATTTCAATGATACCAGGTTAATAGGCGAGGCAAGTTCCCACTCCAACTATTCTAACGTCGTAACTGAATACAAACGCTAAGTTTCAAACTTGGCCTAACTATATAAAGAATGCATTCTGATTCTCGAAGTCAAAATAACTTTAGGCGACGTGAAGGGAAGTAGGTATGACTTAAAACTTGCTTTAGAGCATCTATAAATATAATAAAATTAGAATTTAAGATTGTCTTATCTGATGTCTGTACATGGGAGATATTTAGGAAAATATTTACAATATGAGGGTTTATGAGAGCACTAGAAGCCAGAACAATTGTTTAGATTTTTTTGTCTCTCTGTTTTTATGTTTGTAGGCGCATCACGCGAAAACTGCTACACAAATTGGATGCAGATTCTTAGTTGGTGACAAATGTCATTAAAAATTCCATATCGACAGCAGTCAACTCTTTCGGCAGCGGTACTTATGTGACAGAAATGGAAACATTGAAAGTTAGCAGTTTGTATAGTCGACCAAGAAATTGCTTGACCACTTTTCGACCGTATTACAAAGGGATAAGGTTCAAAAGCGGTCAAGCAATTACTTGGTCGACTATACTCTACACGTGGAACTATCGTGAACTTACTAAAGCACTTACACGCAAGATAAAATTACCATAACCATTAGACACTCCGATATAGAGCACCGTTCAAACTGATGGGTCAATCCTCGGCGTTTGGAACGCCTTTATTGCATGAATGTATGTAAATTCTTTACGCATATTATGCATAATGCATATCAGTCATGAGTGCCAACATACGAATATATACTGACTGTGCGATTTCCTCTTTAACTTATTACATGGTGATATTATAATAATATCCACACACAAGGTGGGCCGATGACCTGTGGCCCGTTTCACTAAGCTACAAGTTACAATTTTACAAGTCTAAACCGGCAACATTCGTCAATAACGACCAATGGCAATGGGCATAATGACCAATGTTGCCGGTTTAGACTTGTAAAATTATAACTTGTAGCTTCGTGAAACGGGCCACTGGTGATCGTTGCGGAAACCCGCTGGATGCAAGCAGCACAAGACCGGTCGTTGTGGCGATCCTTAGGAGAGGCTTATGTCCAGCAGTGGACGTCTTTCGGCTGGAATGATGATGATGATGATGATTACAATAAAGGCTGGCGATCGCAACACTTTCGGCGTTCAAAGAGGTAGGTATTTAATAAAATGAACTCAACACTTCTGTAAAAGCTATCCACGGAGAATTGTTCAATGATTAGACAACTCTATGGACCTCACCATTTTTGGTTACAAAAAAACGAGCGGTTGGCCCGCTGAAGAATGGCCGCTGTCTAACGACAGGCCTGCTATTTGTATGCCGACGTGTTCTTGTATCACTGCACAGCGGCGCCCGAATTAAATACAAGGCTTAAAGCACATTACACATATTAGCAACAGTAAGCCACATCATTCTCCTTTCAGCTGACTGTTGGATTTAACAACAGTTTACAGTATTGTTGCAGACTCCTTAGTTCTGTTACTTCTTTTTTACCCGTTTGAATATGTATCAGATCCTTGATTTCCTACATTATAATCCTTTACGTCACCCCGGGCCGTAAGTAGCAATTTACCGCCCGCTACGTGAGTAGTAATTTCCACTTCCTGGCCATCGAAAGACGTAAAATTGTGTACACACCTCGGGCGGTGATAAAGAAAGCCTCA
The DNA here is from genome assembly GCA_963691745.1 of Ditula angustiorana. Lineage (NCBI taxonomy): Eukaryota > Metazoa > Arthropoda > Insecta > Lepidoptera > Tortricidae > Ditula > Ditula angustiorana. The sequence goes on along the minus strand of OY829481.1, from coordinate 14,223,265 downwards.
GATCGCATGTTTTTCCCCCTAGCCTTTGACTCGTGTGACAAGTTCCTGCGATCTGAGATATTATTTATCTTACCACCCTCAGGGTGTAATGTACTATTAAATTCATCAACAGGTGTATTATTTCATTTAGGATTTCAGTTCATACATTTCCCTCGTTTGCAAGTATAGTTACGACAGTTAACGGGGAGGTGAATGGTCTATTATGGTGGTGATGGTAATATGATTTTGGTTCATTCGTAGAAACTATGTAAGGAAACTACTCTCCTTACTCTCCAGACTTGTAATCGAAAAATTTATTAAATTTAAGTAAATTGCTAAACACTACAATAAAATTATACTTTAACTAAATATCAACATGCGTGCCATACTGTGAAAGTGGTGTTTGCGGGTGGTAGGGCCTTGTGCAAGGTCCGTCCGGATCGCTACCACCATCTTGCTCGCTACTCCTGCCGCTAAGCAGCAGTGCTTGCACTGTTGTGTTCCGGCGTGGAGAGCAAAACACCCGGTGTAATTACTGGCACAAGAGGTATTCCATCTTAGCCCTCTGGGTTGGCAACGCATCTGCACTCTCTTTGTTGTTGCAGGTGTCTATAGGCGGTGGTGATCACTTACCATCAGGTGACCCACTTGCTTGTTTTCCTTCCTGTTGTATAAAAAAAAAGTGCTAGGTATTAAGCGATGGTCGGGCATTCAACCATCCCTTGCTCAACACTCATTCCTCTAAGCTTGTTGGCGAACTGTGTCATCTTGCTTTATTTTTTATTTTTATTTTAGATCAGCGCCATCTATTAGGAGTTCGAGGCAAAATAATCAATACTTTGTTGTGAGGTATTAATATAACTCAAGAATATCCGTCGACAGCAAACAAACAATAGATCCCTCTTGGGATTCTGATATCGTCTATGTTTTCTTGTTTTTATTAGGCATAACAGACAAAATAATTAAAAATAAAAACCCGTCCACTTCACGAACCCAACGTTAAGTCAATTTTCATTCATACAGCACTTTTGTACTACGAATATAAATGTTTAGTCGTTACAATCTTTTATGTAACTTCACATGTATGTAGTGACCCTTATCTTATCTTATCTACGAGGGGTCTTTTCGGATACACTTCGATCCAATGGGATCTTTTGTGTATTTACTCTTCCTTCGCACTTATTCCATCGCTTTTTCCACTTCTTCCATAATGTGGATGATGTGGGGCAGTGACCCTTATCTGACCAGCCAAGTTTAATTTATCTTAGATTATTACTTTGTACGTCTTTTTCTTATGATATTAGTTAGACAGAGACACAGGGAGGGATACATCAAACCTGAACCGTTCATGTAATGATTGATTTGTTTTTAAATTCGTTGTAAGTACTTGTAGACCTAGACGAAGTTATATGGACCAAGTAAAGGAGAAAGTTTGTGTCGTGTCGTACAGAGAAGTCAAGGAGCTGGCGGTCGATAGGGAAGCTTGGAAAGCACTTCACCGACAAGACTAAAAGTCTTAAATTTCCGACGATAAGTACTCGTATATAGATTCGATAAAAATGTAGTATTAAAGTACTGTTAACAAGAATTCTGGTATGAAAAAATAACTTGACTTACTGTTCGCCGCAATGTTGACTGTGAAGAGCCATTTGCGAGGTACTCTGGAGGCAAGTTGAAATCGCCGGGTAAGCCCTAGCTCGGGTCTGCTCGTTGGTAATTTAATACCAAGGATTTTATATTTGATTAATTTAACGAATTTCCTGTTGAAATTAATTGGAAATTACGTTGAGTCTAACTATTATTTAAACTGATTTAGATAATTTAAATGATAGATATATAGCGAGCGATAGGAACTTGTGCAGGGTCACTACCACCATCTTGCTCACTAATCCTGCCGCTAAGCAGCAGTGCTTGCACTGTTGTGTTCCGGCGTGGAGAGCACGACAGCCGGTATAATTACTGGTACAAGAGGTATTCCATTTTAGCCCTCTGGATTGGCAACGCCTCTGCATCATCTTCTCCTTGGTGTTGCGGGTGTCTATAGGCGGTGGTGATCACTTGCCGTCAGGTGACCCCACTTGCTTGTTTGTCTTCCTATTTCATTTAAAAAAAAACAATAACCGAAAAACTTCAAAATTAAAAGCATTACGGTGTTTTAGTTACTTAACAAGAATTAGTATAAATTATAAAGTGAAAATTAACTTCGCTGTTTTAAGTATAGTCGACCAAGAAATTGCTTGACCACTTTTCAACCGTATTACAAAGGGATAAGGTTCAAAAGTGTTCAAGCAATTACTTGGTCGACTTTACAATGCTCTAAATGATTACTTTATCGTTTAGTATATACCTAATGGTTTGATTCTAAGAATTTTAATTTTAAAGTAAAAAAAGAAAAAGAAAATAAAAATGTATAAAAGATGAAATACCTCTTGTGCCAGTAATTGCACCGGCTGTCTTGCTCTCCACGCCGGAACACAACAGTGCAAGCACTGCTGGCTAGCGGCTGGACTTGCGAGCAAGATGGTGGTAGCGATCTGGACGGACCTTGCACAAGGTTCTACCACCCACAACTTTATCGTGTTAGAGCGTATAAGAAAAAACCTACCTACATGTAATTTTTTTAACTGAGTCCGTTTTTTTTACACTCCGAATCATGTAGATTGTCGGTTTTGACCGAAAAAAATGTCCCATTTTTTATTCCGTAACGTCACATTTTTATATGGAAGCAATTGCGTACAGTACTTTTTTTACGAAAAACTTGTAACATTTTTTAATCGCAATTGGTAATCCTAACGATTTCAAATATGAAAAACTTAAAAAAGCTGTGTAGTCGTAAGGGGTTTTTTAAACGCCCGTTAAAGTCCCGACTGACGTTAAAAATAACTGTAAGGTATAAGACAATCTATTTCCTGCAGTTTTCCCAGCTCGGCCAATCGGGATAAAGCCCCTTCCATCCGCCCCGGGATTAGGGCTCCGCGGAAATTTAACGGGAGCGTATTTCCGCCTACTGAAGACTATTTATTGGGCATAAGGTTTTAACGAGGCCTTAAAGGGCAGGTGCTGAAGGGAATTTTGCAAGTCGTTACTCACAAAGTAAGGCTTACAAGCTAGCTTTTGAGATAAATCCAAAGCTTGTATCTTAATATAAATAGTACGGCTGAAAGCTGTAAAATCCTGAAATTAAAGTAATTTTATCCGATTGCATTCTTGTCTGGATCGATAATCGTTTCTTTGCTTTTATTAGGACCTATCACTAATTTGACCATCACCATTCTATAATCATACATTCCTTGTGCAGGGTCCATCCGGATTGCTACCACCATCTTGCTCGGTAATCCTGCCGCTTAGCAGTAGTGCTTGCACTGTTGTGCTTCGGCGTAGTGAGCAAGATAGCCGGTGCAATTACTGGCACAAGAGATATTCCATCTTAGCCCTTTGGGTTGGCAACGCCTCTGCGATATTCTTGGTGTTGCTTATTTAGATAAAATGCACAACAAAAATCTTATATTAAATTGAAAAATATCAAAACCCCGCACTTCACCCGCTCGTGGCATCGTGCCCAGGGTAGCTAGCACGACAAACCGCGACTCGCTTTGTCGCTCATTGCGTCTCTTTCCAACTAGCCGAGTAAGACAGGGACGAACTGAGCGACAAGCGAGAAAATGAGCGCGCGCTAGCTGTACAGAATGCTTGCGGCAATACCTAAGCTAAGGGTAAAATAGTGATGGAATAAGTAGGTCGCTAGCTTGAATTGGTGATAGGTCCTAAACAAAGTACTTTAGCACCACCACCATCGCGCCACCGCCGCGGAGGCTCATGATTAAGGACCACGGACTGGTCCGAAACATGTCGGGCATTTCTCGACGTAAAAATACGTGAGTGATCCGTTTTATTAATATGTACTTTAGCTTTAGGTTAGGTAAGGTGTGCTTTTTGACGTTTTTTGAAAAACGAGTGAGAACAATGTTTGCTGATAAGTATTAAAATATTATTTTAATATTAACTTATTTTTATACAAGTTATTTTCAAATGATTCCACACCACTTTCGCGATAGGCCAACGCTGCAGTTTAATTTCCAGTCAACGATATTTGGAGCTAAATAGCCATAATTTTCAACCAGTTGCTTAGACACTTTTGAACTTCATCCCCCTGTAATACGATCGAAAATTGGCTAAGCAATGGTTGTCTATGTCTAGATTTCCCTGCAAGGCTGGCAGTACCAGCGGAAATGGAGCAAGCTTCCCCCTAGATATCGCTGGTCACACTATTTGTCACCCGAGCTTCCGTTTTGGCAGCGAAAGCGCAGCATTAGAGCTTAGCTTAGATAAGAGTCGGAATAAAACGAAAATTAAAGCTTAGCTTAAGTACGTTTAGGAATAGTACATTGCTGTAGTGGCGAGAAAGTAAGCCATGTATTGATAGGAAGTAAGTGCCAAGTCGTAGATGAGACACTCTAAAGGAAAAAGAAAAACAATTAAGATACTCATAACTAAATATCATCTTGTTCAATTGATGATTTAATGAAACACAAATGAACTGTTTTCTTTCTTTCTTTCAAATAGTTTTTCTCTCCCATGTTTAATTTGTAGTTTTTAATTAGTTAAATGTCATTCATACTTAAAAAGGTTTATGACATTACTTTACTCACATAACCTATGTATCATACCGTACCTAAAATTAAACCGTAAAATTAAACCTTTGATAACATTTATTTTAACGTACGTACGTAGTTTACGTACGTTCGGGTCGACGCGTAAATCTCCCCCGTTTTTTTCGTCGGTTACAGAACATTCTCTCTTAACGGGACTATACGGTCATTACCATCATTACCATTCATTATAATCAGCGTCATCATCGTCATCATCGCTGTCATTGTCATCATCATCATAATCACCATCGTCATCGTCATCTTCACTTTCATCATCATCATCATTGTCATAATTATCAACGACATCATTAAAATTTTCGCCGTCATCATCATCGTCATCACTATCATCAACGGCCTATTGCAGTCCTAGCTGGAAATAGGCCTCTCCTATAGTGCGCTACTGAGCCACAAATCACTCAGATCAGGAGGTTTATCTTCTGACAATGACATCTGAGTAATGTCGGAATAACTTTGCTTAACTGCTTTCTGCTCAAATTAACACCTTTCAAGTAAAAATTTTGCTACTAATTGGATCTTCAGTTTGAGAGCCTTAGCTATCTTAATGCTACAGACGACCACAAAGACACTTTTTCTACTAGTATATGGTTAAATATATATAATAGCAATAGTACGAAAAACATTCCTTTTCCAACTAGCAAAACGATGCGTGTAAAAAACGTACGATTAGCGGCTGGAAATCCATCAAAACTGAACATCAAGCACAATAGAACATTGTTTTTACTGAAATAATAGCGGATGGCACAATGGAAGTTCTAGAAATAAAGTGAAATTTTCCGCCCTGCTCATACACTACTGGATGGCCGTGTGGTGCAAGTGAGAAGCGAATAACTTGGACATTATAAATACGGAAATATTCGGAGACACTCGGTGGATTTTGTAAGTCATTATCTTTATCTTTCATATCTTTTTCTTTCTTTATCTTCTGTATTCTTTATATGGTAAAACAAGTCACTATTTCTTACTTTCAGCCTCATCTCCTTCAAAACCACGCAACAGATTTTGATACGGTTTTCATTGTCTGTTGGAGTACTGTTTATATCCCGATCCTATTCGTGCAAAGCCGGGGTGGGTCACTAGTTGGTTCATAAATGACAGAGCTCCAAGGTAACAGACATTCAAAATATATAACCGAAAGTGAACTTCCTTCTTTCTTTGAAGTTGGTTAAGAAATTGCCAGCTAATTATGATTCTCGCATGCTTTTCACCTTTATCTTCTTGACATAGTACAAAAAAAGTCACCATCCATTCCTGTCTGTCCTCACATCTTCGGCCGCTTACTTCTTCTAAACCACTCCGGATGGTAAGTGATCACCACCGCCTATAGACACTCGCAACACCAAAGAGATTGCAGATGCATTGCCAACCCAGAGGGCTAAGATGGAATACCTCTTGTGCCAGTAATTGCACCGGCTGTCTTGCTCTCCACGCCGTAACACAACGGCGCAAGCAATGTTGCTTAGCGGCAGGATTAGCGAGCAATATGGTGGAAGCGATCCGGACGGACCTTGCACAAGGTCCTACCACCCGCAAAGTTTGTTCGGTGAACGCTTCTTCTTTTCACTTGATGCACAACCGAGCCCCTCATTTTCAGCTTTTTTTACGTGAAACAATGGAACAGATAGACGAGCACAATGCAAACACAAGTTCATGACACGTGGTTTTCTAATGTGGACCAGTTTTTTATGTTATACTAGTAATCCACTCCGGCTTTGAAGGGGTATAAGTAGCATGTTAATGTACAGTAGGGGAAATATATTCACGTACCACCTTAGAACCCTATCGTAATGACGCGACGCGAAACGCCAGGCTATGTCATACAAATGTCACGCGTATGTCTCTTCGACTATGTTCTACGGTGGTACGTGTTTCAATTTCCTTGACTGTACTTACACAAAATCTTTTTTTTTCAAATAAGTAAATATCTTGGGACAATTCACACCAAATGACCTAGTCTCAAACTAAGCAAAGCTTGTACTTTGGGTACTAGACAACGGATAAACATACTTAGATACATAATCCAAGACTCGGGTACAAACATTTATATTCATCATACAAACATTTGCCCCTCCCGGGAATTGAACCCGGAACTTCAGCTTTATAGTCAGGGTCATTAACCACTAGGCTATCCGGTCGACCGGATAGCCGGGTAATTAACTGACAAAGATTACAAAAGTAAAAATGATAATAGCTTTATTAATTAAATAATAGGGTATTATTGTAAGTATAATAAAAACAAAATTTATGGTGCACAGTTTATTTACAAACTATAATGATAAGCAATGCAATCATGAATAAAATAACAAAATAATCATGCATCAATATAAAAAAATAAAAAACTATGATATTAAAAGACTTAAAAACAAACTTGTATGTATTAAAAACATCTAACATACAAAAACAAACCTTTGACTAGTAAAAAAAGGCACAGTGTGGAAATCCGTAGACAGAAAATAAAGAAATCGCATGGAGAATATTCGTCGAGTTTCTCGTTTGATTGCAGACAAAGAGCTCCAGTGAAGCGGAAATAGTCGAGGATACTCGAGCTCCGACTATGCACGAAATAATCTTTGACACGAAAAGGGTCATGTTTAAAAAAAACGTTCAAATATTTAGTTAATCTGTACACATAAAAGTGCTAGCAGACCTAAGCGTTCACTTGTAACGAGCATTCAAACGAATGTTACAAAGCCCATCTTCAAATCATCTTCATCTTGCTCGCTAATCCAGCCGCTAAGCAGCAGCACTCGCACTGATGCGTTCAGCGTGGAGACACAGAATAATAAATAGTACTAACGTACAGAAACTTCTCTTTTAATGATATGCACAAAAATTTCGTATTAGGTACTTCATACATATTCGCCAGGCGGCTCGCGTCAAAAGGAACGTGACGCCCGCACACGTCTTTCCCCCGCAACTCCCTGTTGAAATAGCGAGACCGAGCAAGCGGGCGCGGGGCACCCCGACAATCCAGTACGATTTGCCTACTTTGTAGGCAAGGCGGCCCAGCATACCTATAGTGCGGAGTGGAACCCCCCTGGTGGAGAGCAAGACAGCCGGTGAAATTACCGGCACAAGAGGTATTCCATCTGGGCCCTCTGGGCTGGCATCGCATCTAGGCTGCCATCGCTTTGGTGTTTCGGGTCTATAAATGGTGGTGATTACTTACTCAACCAATGACCGCATTGTTCGTTTGTCTTCCTATTTTATTTATAAATAAAAGCTCACAAAATGAAGAGCAACGGCACTTGAGCGATGTTCTGTTACAAGTAAATGCTGAAGTGGGGCTCAAATGGGCTAGGCAGAGACCACAGAACGCTGTTTGCTCCGGTCCTGGCATACTTCTCTCGCTTCTTCCACACCCATTCCTATCTTCATACATGCTCGGCGGTTCCGGGTACATCTAATTTGGCCTCTCTTTTATATGGAGTCTCGTTGTTGTTTAAGTTGGTTATATTTTTTTCTTTCTGAAACTACAGATGTGAAAATCAAGACTTTAAGCAGGAAAGGTAGAAATTAGGAAAATAAAAAATGAAGATAAATCAAACCATAACTGATAAAAATGAGAATCATTTTAAACACGAAGATTAACTAAAAAATACATAAAATCATTTAAAATACATCCTAACCAACTAATAATCAGTCTCAAATAATGCCATACAGTCTTCAACATAAATATCAACATTTTGCACGATATGCTTGATTTTCTAGTGGCTCAGGGGTCTTGCAATCATTCTTTATACACGTATGAAAAGACTATCAGTCTGAGTCAGTATCAGACATCAGTCCTCTGGTGGATTCGTTCTCAGGACTCGGAGGAGTGGACGGAGGGCTGCAAGAACTGCCAGGGTCCTGAAGGGGCATCAGATCTTGCTGCTTCTTGAAGTCTTCTAAACGTTTTCTTGAGAAGAATCCGTACTGGGAATGGAAACGCAAGTCAGTCGTAGGGCACAAAAATAATAGATTTTACATGACATTTAAACATCCAGGATAGTAAATGAACTAGTAAACCAACTCTTGGTAAACTGTAAGCAGATTTTTAATGCAAAAATCCAGCGTCTTCAAGCCTAGTTAAATTTTTGGCCAGTGCTGAGTTCAAGAACCGATTTACTATCCAGTTTTTTTTTTCAATTATTTTTTCAGTGGAAGGTCCAATGCACCGTTTTCTAAGTAAATTGGGTTATACAGAACCCTGGTATTCCGTTGACAGATTTTAAGGGTACCGTAGCAATATTCAATTCTCAGCATCCCAAGCAGGCGAGTGATGTGTGGGGGCTCTGTATGATACTGGGTTCCGAGAGGAAAAAGTGAGTCGGCAAGACTTCCAAGTAGGTATGCTCGTAAGTTTAGGATGCGGGTGGTAGGACCTTATGCAAGGTCCATCCGGATCGCTATCATCATCTTGCTGGCTAATTCTGCCGCTAAGCAGCAGTGCTTGCACTGGTGTGTTCCGGCGTGGAGAGCAAGACAGCCCGTGCAATTACTGGCACAAGAGGCATTCCATCTTAGCCCTCTGGGTTGGCAACGCATCTGCAATATCTTTGGTGTTGGTAATCACTTACTATCTGGTGACCCACTTGCTGGTTTTCCTTCCTATTTCATAAAAAAAAGGAACATATTGTTTGTTGTGTTGCAGGGTAATTTGTTCCAGCTTGTTAATATTGATCTCCGCGAAATAGCGCTTGACACGATGACTTATTTAAACTTACTTTGTACAATCCGAAAGCAATAACAGCTAGGAGTAAAAGGCCAGTTACTATTCCTACAATCAAAGGCCATATTGGAGGGGCTGGATCCAACGCCAACGTTGTAGTAATGTGGGTAGTTCTGGAATCAAACGCTAGCATCAGTATTTAAGGTCAATATCTGATATTTAATTTTTCATTTTATTACACCAGAGATGTGCGAGGATGCGTAGCGAGGGATGTGTTTGTAAAGAACCAATGAGCCGTTTCCTCCAGAGCTGTGCTGACCGAGGCGAGGTAAATGAAGCGATTCTATTGGTTCTTATAAACACATCCCTCGCTACGCATCCTCGCACATCTCTGGTGGCAAAGCAGCCTTACTAGGTACTATTTTTCGCTAAACTGAAACAAATTAACTAGATAATCCGCAGGAATAAAGTTTAAGTTTTCGGGAAGTAGCAAGCTATATTTTGTTCCAATCTGTCAATATGGACCTTTATAGAGTTAGGGCTTGAATTAACTCGTATTTTTTAAACCTTTCCATCACTATTACTAGTGATAATATAAATAAGGAGTCAGTTTAGGAGGTATATACTTTTTTATGTAGGATTCGTGTAAAAAAATTGTTCATCAATGAAAAAGTTATGCCAGTGGCCCTAAAATGACTGGCCAAGGTTAGTTTATCTCTATCTGCGTCCCTTTCTTATGACACTAGTTAGACAGAGACACAGGGAGGGGTTAAACTAAACCTGGGCTGTCATGTTAGTGCCGCTGTACAGTGTACACACATATATCACATATTATTTTGTTTTGTAAGGCCCAAACACACTGATCTCTCCGCGATCCTATTATGAAACTCGCTGACGCTAGTTTCATAAAACCACACTCGTGTTTTAAAGCCTCTCATTACATAGCAGTTGCATTAACTACTATTATAAAAGCATGTAAAGTATCGCACCATTATTTTACTTAATAAAATTTGAATTATCTTAATCAAAGTCTATATTAAGTAAAAACCAACTCATTCTTCCAAACTCGTAACAAACTTAATTAAAAAAAGATACTGAAATATGGACGACGGAATGAGCAGCTATCAGAAATTACAGGCTGAAAGTCTGCCTTATTAAATGAATCAGGTTTAAATGAATAATAAAGACCAAAGGTACTGGAATACTTTATTTTAGGGCAAAGTCACCTTTTCTCGTAAACATTTCAAGGGAACTATCCCTTGTTTTAATCTCAGATGTTAAGTAACTTACTATAGATATCTTATAATATATATGACTCTGAAATTGTGCGGATCGCTACCACCATCTTGCTAGCTAATCCTGCCGCTAAGCAGCAGTGCTTGCACTGTTGCTTAGACAAGACAGGCGATGTAATTACTGGCACAAGAGGTATTCTATCTTAGCCCTCTGGGTTGGCAACGCATCTGCAATCTTCTTGGTGTTGCAGGTGTCTATAGGCGGTGGTAATAATTTACCATCAGGTGGACCCACTTGCTTGTTTGCCTTCCTATTTCATAAAACATAAACTGAAATCGTGTTTTGCAAAGAGAGGAAAAAACGGTATGAAACGCAGTGGTGAACTACTTCGCGATGGTTTAGGACAGACAAGGACGGATAGCAACATAACTTTATACAATGTAATGATACTAATAAAATTAAAAAATGACAAGCTAAAAGCATTAATTAAATAATTAATAGATCCAGGCGTTACTTTGCGGAGGTCCATTTCAACAAACTGAAACAAATTACCTTGCTACTCTGCAAAACCAGTGCCGTGCTCGTGCAAATTAGCTGCGTCTGTGCGACATATATACACATTCATGCAAAAACCAACCCTCCTGTGCTTCCACATGAAACAATATAATATCACACCGACTCAACTACACACCACCACCACTAAAAACTAAACAACATGATCGACGCGCGTTTTGGAAAATTTAATGATGCGGTTTTCAATTAAAAACCTCACGACGTTTTATAAACCAGAACGAAACAGCGACAATGTCGAAAAAAACAGGTGTTTAATTTAATCCCAACTTGGCCAATAGAAAGCAGGAATTTAATAACGTCAAAGCGGGGAAAATCCGGTAAAAGCATCTTTAAGGCTTGCCACACAGAATTTAAGCGAGTAAAGTATGTGATTCTACGCGAGAAACCGTTACTGGAAAAACGTCGTCGGGTCCACCTTTGCACTAAAGTAATAAAGTACATTCATTCTAAACTGTCTTAACTAATAAACAACATTATAACCTATAAAATATTTTTTACCATCAAAATAATATTACATATTAATAAAACGGATCACTCACGTATTTTTAAGTCGAGAAAGGCCCGACATGTTTCGGACCAGACTGACACGGTGAGGGCGAACGCGCGAGCGCGTGGCAAGCCGACAACCTACTGCGATTTGCCTATGCCATAGGCAAGGCGGTCGAGCGTACCCACAGTGCGGAATGGAACCCCCTTGACCATACGGGGCTTTACTGAACACAGGGTGAGGCGGGTACAGACACGAAAGGCCACGGGAGGCAGGTTACGTTCATACCTAGGCTAGGGCTGTCAAAACTCTAAACCAGGCACTGCCTATACGCCTTTTTCGTTCGAAGTGAGACTTCTGTACTTATTTTTTATTGTGTCGGTAAACTTACTTGTTCTGTTCGTAGAGAAGCAAGATTGTGGTGAGATTTTGCGTCACGTCAGCTTCTAAGGATGCTCCTGCAAATTTAAAAGATATTGTGAGTAAATTTGTATAAAATGAGTAAAGCTCGGTTTAGGTTGAGTTTTTGTAGTTGTCGTTTTTATTTTACGATTGTCTGGAAGAGCTTGGTTTTAAAAGAAATGCCTAGACTTAGCTATGTAAAATAAGACTATTTAATAAGGTACTCTTAAAATGGAATTACTATTATATATTGTTTATTAAATGTATTTTCTTTGCTTTTTTACGTACTAATAAAATATTGAGTAATTCTTTTTGTTTAAAGTATTTATAAGTTACTTTTCTAGTTTTGAAGTGGATTGAAAACGAATTGGAGAATTAATATAGTTGGTTGAAAATTGGAACCGGTTCATATCTTCTTCGTGAACACTACCCATTAAATTATTTTCTTTAATTTACTTATTCCTCAATATTGTTGTTTTCTTATTCTTTTGGCTGTTGTCCCCCACACATTAAGCAAACGATTGCAATTATTTCTTTGGAAGTAAACACACCTCACACTCGTGTTAATCAACAACCAAATTTTTAACATAAAACTACCGTGAGACTCAGACATATTAATAAAACGGATCACTCACGTATTTTTGCGTCGGGAAATGCCCGACATGTTTCGGACCAGTCCGTGGTCCTTAATCATGAGCCCCCGCGGCGGTGGCGCGACGACGAGCATTACCCGACGCAAAAATACGTGAGTGATCCGTTTTATTAATATAACAATCAAATTGGTACAGTTAAATGGTATATAATGACAACCCAAAGAAAAATCTAGGGTAATGGAAGGACTCGATCCTGCAACCTCAGCATTCCGTGCCTTGCGTTTGCCAATTTTGCAAAAAATACAATTAACTCCATGAGGCCATAGAGATGGACGTAGGGTACTTTTTATCCCGGGACAACGTCTCGTGGGATAATACTAACTTAATGCATGAACTAAAGTTCAGGCACACGTAGTCGCGGGTGGAAGCTAGTCTTAAATATGTAGGTACTTAAAAACTTTTAATGCGATCCTAAATATATGAAAAATGTTAAATTCCGCTGTATCAAACAAATCAGTAAATCCTATTTCTGTGACGGAACGGTCCGCTGACAAAAGCCAAGAAATATATAAAACTTCCCGAGTATTTTAATAACAACAATCCAACTTGAGGATTTATTTGATGCCAACGATATTTTATTTGGATGTCTCCACATTATAATCCTGAAACCTCATTCTTGAGTCCATTTGTTTTGACTGGAATGATTCAAAATATTTTTCTAATCTCGTTTTAATGGTTTATTATGCGTCGTTTAAGGCGAGCAATTTTCGAATTTCTTGTAAGGTCAGAAAGCTACATAAATAATGAATCATTGGTAACTAAATGCTGTTAAACTGCATCGTTCTGGAATTTAAAGGCTTCTTTGGTAATGTAAGAATTGCTATAAAATCAGTGTAAGTAAATATAAGGTAGGGTAGGTATAATAAAAAACAAACAAATGAACTAAATGGTAGAAAGACATCGCAAAAAGAACATGCTTTAATCTTTAATTTTGACATTTCAATTTTACTGCAATTTACCCTGTTTGTAAATTATCGTTTTTTCAGCCCCATTTAACGAAATAACATTAGGCATACATTTATTTCTTGCGTTATACATACTTAGGTAAATCACTCACCATGCATTTTTAGGTCAAATTTAAATAGTAGCACGATCGGTAGTGAAACGTTGGCGCGCACTGACCAAGTGCACTCAAGGATTGTCGTGTTGGAATCTGACACGCAACCCTCTATCGGAGTCGACAGGGAAACCTGGAGGAAACAGATTTTATAAGCACTTGAGCCATGGCACAATAAATACCTAACACTACCGCCGTATGTTGAAAATTTCCTGGTGGGACACGGTAACTAACGTCAAGATGACCAAATGGCGTAGATTACGGCCGGCATGAGCCTGACCATCGCACGTAGTGTAAATGCGGTTAGCACAAACTGTTGGAGCGAGCAGAACCGGTTCTGGCTGAAAAACAGCGCTGGGTATCGCTCATGTGAGCTGGCACTATCAGCAATTGCTGACGCCAGAAAACCATTTGCCATTGATTTTATACCTTAAGAACCTTTTGAACCTGAAGAACCTTTTGTTGGATCATCCATTGTATTCAGTGAAAGAGTATTTGGACATTTTTGTTTAGTTTTTATAAGTGTAATTTGACATTTTCATATTTTATTTCTTTCTTTCTTTTTTATTTATTTTTGATCCCTATTAGAGACGAATTTTTCATGTTGACATTCCAATTTTAATTTTAATTTTGACTTAGTTTTAGTGTAAAATGCTTATTATTTTTATTATGTTGACATACCAATATTAATTTGATTAGTTTTAGTATTTAATAGTTTTAATATTTGTTTAATTATGCTGACATTCGAATATGATTTTGTTTTAGTTTTATTGATTAATGCTTTTTATGAAATTTGACGATCTCGATATAAAAACGTGTAATTTGACATTTTGTGCAATTTATGATGTAATTATATTCACTGAATAAATAAACTAAACTAAACTAAACTATAGGTTAATTGTTCATGTCTTTTTTGTTATATTGGCAATAAACGATTTTTCTTTCTTTCTTTCTTTCAAGATACCGCAAAGAATTGCGGGTGATAGGACCTTGTGCAAGGTCCTTGCTTGCACTGTTGTGTTCCGGCGTGGAGAGCAAGACAGCCGATGTAATTACTGGCACAAGAGGTATTCCATCTTAGCCCTCTGGGTTGGCAGAGCATCTGCAATCTTCTTGGTGTTGCGGGTGTCTATAGGCGGTGGTGATCACTTACCATCAAGTGATCAACTTGCTTGTTTGCCTTCCTATTTCATAAAAAAAAATGCGTTAGCACCTTGAGCTTATGAGGACAGTGAAGCAAAGGAAGTTGTGCCACTTTGGGTACGTGATGAGAAACGCTAAGTACCGTATTCTCCAACTCAGGGAGCGTTCAAGTATTACGTAACGCAATTTGGGGGGAGGGGGTCTCGTAAAACGTTACGATGCGTTACAGGGGCGGGAGGGGGTCTTTCTTACAACACGTTACGTAACATTGTTTCTAAAAAAATAGGGAATTAAAACTCCCAAACTGGCAACCCTTTTCATTAACGCTACGGGGAATCCCTAGATTGCATTGTACGTCATTTAATGTTGTTTTTGTCATTAATGTTTTTATTGTCATTAAGTGTTACGTAACGTTTAGAGAGGGAGAGGGGGTGTACAGAAAAACGTTACAGTGCGTTACAAGGGGGGGGGGGGGTCAAAATCTTCAAAAATTGCGTTACGTAATACTTGAACGCTCCCTCATCATTCAGGGAAAGGTTGTCGGCAAACGAGGTGTGGGCAGGAGGAAGCACTCATGGCCGAAGAATTTGCGAGACTGGTTCGACTAGTAGCATCTTTTCGTTAAGAGCAGCGGCTTCCTAAAATCTCAATAGATGATGTTGTCAAGCATCCGATAGGAGAAGAAGAAAAAAAAAAGACTAGAGCAGGGCTCATAGGGTTATCTCAAACGACACAGAAGCGCGCTGCAATAAAACCCCTAAACGAGCTTTCATAATGCAGTCAGTCCCAGGTGACGTCTCGAGACGAGTGGTGAATTCTTTCAATTAACTGCTTGCACATAAACTGGCGTGACGCCTGTAGTGTGGTGCCCTGCACGCTCACTCTCTCATCCTTCACAATATATTATAATGTGTTAATATTGTAAGACAACACAGAATAAATCCAACTGTAACCGTGAACAGTTGTCTCTTTTATGTCGTCACCACACGTGGATCTATCCAAACATTTGAGCGCTTTTATCATAGGATTGACGAAGATCAATTAGTAGGACTATTGAAAATCTCACCTTTTCGGGAAGATGCAATCTTGCATCCAAAACAGGCCAATTGGAAGGACCTGCGTTTGTCACCTGTTGGTATTAAATCAAATTTAAGATTAATAAATTATCACGTTTATCGAGAAGATTTCTTTAAAGATACACCTATAGATTATTAGAAACCCACGAATGAACACTTTTGGCTAAATATTGGTAATTTAATTAGCCGTTTAGAGCCGTAAGTTCAGTAATTGGATTTAATAAATTCATCACAAATTTCATAACTACTTACGAGATATTCTTATTTTCAGCATTACTGGAAACTTTAATAAATAAAATTAAGATTATCGCATAAAAAACCAAAGCTTCACGGGTGACTGACCTCAAAATAGTGCGCGAATGGAACTAGGCTGCCTTCAGCGAGCTTTTCCCTCGGCACCACCACCGTCGCGTTCGGGAGAGCTTTTCTGAAATAAAAGATCAATTACGCGGGCGAGCTTAAAGCAAGCTTAAAGCATCATTTTACGAGTACCTATGCTAACCATAACTTTAGTTATAAACTAGCGCAAAGAAGAACAAAGAGCTCGTTGGCAAGCTCTGTAGCCTAAATGGATTGATGATGATTTTTTACTTTGAACTTAATTTATCACGGGCAGCGCTTTAATAATTTCAATTTGGCGGAGGTGACGGTTATGCGATATAACGTTACGATATACGTCAAAATAGTGATAGCGTCATAAAACTTACAATAAATACATATACTAGACGTCTTGGTTCTTTACTTTTGAATCTCACCGAATGATTGGTTGTCGGCGAAATGAGGGATGGCCACCGATTTCTAGGAGTTTGTATTTTTGAAAGTGATTCTGAGTTGATATTTTAGACATCGGTGATATACAAAAATCGAGTCTCTGAGTGTGGGAGTGAAAAAGTAATATATTATGGCTGTTTGCGTAAGAAATAAATTATATGATGTCTATAAATACGTACCCACTTATATTAAAGGTAGCTTCAGGCACTATAACCATGTTCAACTCCTGCGCCGGTTCGTCGCTCACGTTCCTGTTCAACACAGGGTCCTCTATGACAGCGTCTATGAACAGCTCTTCCTCATCAGTGGCGTTCAGGGTGTACTCCAGCTCCACTTCCCAGGCGACTGAGTGGTGTCTGAAGAGTGGCGACGGAAGGTTGCAGCTCATGTTCAGTCCTGAAAGTCCACACTCGTAGTGTTATCATCATCAATATCATCAGTTAAAGTCAAAATATCTTTATTCATTTTAGGCTTACAGAAAGCACTTACGAATGTCAGATTTACTATTTCAAATTCATCAATTTAGCCTAAAAAGACATAGGTTTTTCGTTCTAACCAGTGCCTCTAGCACGAATCTTCTCGATACGCGTTAACTCGCTACGTAACTCAGTGCGTCTCTCTCGAACTGTTGCTAGTTAACGCGTATCGAAAAGATTTGTGCTAGATGAACCGTATTACCACGTTTGGTACAGTATTTTAATACGCTTGGCATTTAATAGCCAATGCACGAATGCACCCCTTCAGGGGTGAAAAGGGGGATAAAGTTGTGTATGGAAATGCCTTGATTTTCACAGCAAAAATCACTTCATTTATCATTTAGGCTTATAACGCAACGTGTATATCGGGTGTTATTGGAATTACAACCCTTAAGGGGGTGAAAAGGGGGATAAAATTATGTATTTGAGTTTTTCGTTCACAATTTTTTTGTATTGAAGTAAAAATACGTGCGTGGTACCGTGTTATAACTAAGCCTCTATTGCCACCCATCTATCCGTCTGTATGTCTGTCTGCCACGCGCAAACATGTCCTGACTGATTTGCGATTATCGTCCATCCGAAACTATTGAATCAAGAAAGCTGAAATTTGGAATATAGGTTTATTTTATTGCGTAGGAATCCGCCAAGAAACCATTTTTGGTATTTTTTTTACCTTCAGGGGGAAAACGGGGGGTGGGGGGTGAACTTTGTACGAAAGTCTTTGTTGATTGAAGTTATAAACATGAAAATTTGAATTAGAACTACTGATCATAAATAGATTATAAGTATTATGACGTGTTTCAGGATTCTTGCATTTTTACATTTCAAGGGGGAGAAGCGGGGGTGAAAGTTTGTAAGGACGTGTTGATTTTTTTTAATAGGAGTTTAAATTTTGAAATACAGCTACTTATCATAAATAAATAATGACGTGTCACAGGGTTTTTGGATTTTCAAATTTGTATGGGGGAAACTGGGAGTAAAAGTTTGTATGGAGATATCGGGTTTTTAATAGGAACTTGAAATTTTGAATTTTAGATACTTATCATAAATAAATAAGTATGTGTTTCAGGGTTTTACTACTATCGAATTTTAGGGGCGGGAAACGGGGGTGAAACTTTGTATGGAGGGGAGGTGTCGGTTTATTCAAAAATAAGAACTTCAAAATGTTTGTTTGTTTTTTGGGTATTTGCATTTTTACATTTGAAGGGGTAAAACGGGCGGTGAAAATATGAGAGGGAGTGAGAGCACTTATAAGTTTTTTGATTAAAAAAAGTAATTTGTTTTCCGTAGGCCACGCGGGCGAAGCCGCGGGCAGAAGCTAGTCTTAATATACAATTTTAAAGTACCTATAGGAAAGTTTGTCCTCACCTTGCAAGTTACATGACTCTGGGACCCGTTTCGGCTGCGCCGGCAGGGCCAGATGGACCCGGACCCCGTAGGCAGGCTCTTCCAGGTTCAAGATAGTGATGCGAGCTCCCAGCCTACTCTGAGTGCCTGGAACGTAAGGGCTGGACAAGTTTATTGTAGAGTTAGTACCGTAGACAATGCAAATGACTGCAAAAATAGATCACGATGAAAAATTCGCAATGTCTCAGGAGCTAGGCGCGGAATGCCAAAGTTGCAGGTTCGAATACAGATCCTAGCTAGATAACTAAGATTTTTTGTGTTGTCCTTGCGTATATTACCATTACAAAGTAATAACACTCCTCTTATGCGTTTAAAGGGATAAGTTCGAACTTGTACAGCACTGTATTTCTATATTGACACCTCGTAGGTCCACTTTAGAATACTTATACCAGCGCGAAGTAGTAGCATGATACTGCGTTGCATACGGTGTTTGAGAGATCTGGAGGCCCTCGGGGAAAGGGGTTGTACAGGTTGGCTACGGACCAGCGTTTCTCTTGGGATCCCTGGTTCCTAAGGGGATCACTTTCTTTCAGCTACTGCAGCACACGGTTTCTTACCTGTCCAGTGCTGCTAAGCTCATCTCCAGCCAGGGTCTGCAGATCAGATCTTCCCCGCAATCTCGCGTCAGCTGGATGTCGAACTCAGAGTGAAGGTTCGATTCCTCGGAGAGCCTTGCGGCACGAGTTAAGAACGTTGTGGAGTCTAAAAAACAGGAATATTGTGTACAGTCAGCGTCAAATATACCAGAGCGGGCAAGGTGTCCAAAATATCTGAACTCGACTCTATTGTCAAATACGCTCGGGCGTGTTCAGATATTTTTGACCACCTTGCCCGCTCTGGTATATTTGACGCTGACTGTACCTACTTTACAAATATCTCGTCTTAAAAATAATTTCGCAACAACTGTCTTCCATGACCGGCTTAGGTTTAATTTATTCCTCCCAGCGTCTTTGTGAAACTAGTGCATAAGAAAGAGGTGCATAGAGATAAACTCAGATAAATTAAATTTAGCTGGTCATAAGGTCCACGGGAATTGTTTGTTGCGGGAATGTGCTGTTTATGAATATTATGCATTTTCATAAATTTTAGATACAGGGTGCCTATGAGCTCGGGGCTTTAAATGTAGTATCGACTAAACTCTTAAAACGGAACATCTTTTGTTCTACCACTTTGAAAATTGCTCGCATTTTATTGAGTTATAAGTGGTCAAACTTTGCTTGTGAAATCAGTGTATTGATCAGTACTACAGTACAGTACAGTAAATAGTACAGTAATCAGTTTCACTAATGCGTTGAATTGATAACTTCCTTTTTTGTTGATGGACACAAACTAAGTTAAAGTCAAAGTATTTATACATGGTATAAAAATCAGATATAGGAAATGCTTTTTTCGCACTCACTGGTTATTCCATCGATTGGTGTCAGATCAAACTTGATGGCTATCGGCTTCGACAGATCTGCTGTTGGCTGCAAACAGTTAAAAGGGAAGTATGTATGTAAATATGCGATATAGACCGTTAAGATTGTTTTATTGCAAAATAAGTAAGTCCTTACCATTACGGCGACTACTTGCTCTTGACAAACATCCATACCGGGCTGCGCTAAAACTATATATTCTGATTCCCCTGTCAGCATAGCCCTGTTGCCCTCAGGGTCCACAGTGATTGAAGCTGTCAGTTCTACAAATTACAGGCAGAGATTTAGGAAAAAATATAATACATTGTATAAACTTTAGCAACTTTTATGCACACACGCCGTCGCCGTCATGTAAAAGGTTTTAGGGGTTCGATACCAACGATAAATCACAATCAATGAAAAAAAACTGATTTCAATGAATATCACTAGGGCAACCATTCAATTCCATTGTTGTTGGCAACTTTGATACATAAATTACAAATAAATATCTCGGGACAGTTTACAGCCATTGACCTAGTCCCAAACTAAGCAACGCATGTTCTACGGATACTAGACAACGGATATACACATGATATACATAATTATGTAGATAAATACATACTTAAATACATATAACATCCAAAACTCGGGTACAAACATTCACATTCAATATACATACATTTGCCATTCCCGGGAATCGAACCCGGCACCTCTACCTTCATAGTCAGGGTCATTAACCACTAAGCCATCTGGTCGTTGAAGCACACATTGCAAATACCTATCATAACGTGTGGCCAATCTCTCATTGGTGGCACTTTGACACAGAAGACAGCAGTGAAGTTGGTCGCGTTCTGCGGCAAGTCCACTGCTTCTGGTATCTTTATGTTTGCGTGTACATGTATGGTAGGGATACATCTGTAGATATAAGCTGTGCCGGTTGCGTGAGCTCCAATGGCAAGGTCTGAAAAAGGACATGGTTTGTGTTTACATTTGTATACCAATTTTCACCTGGAGCAGTCACTTGGCAGATATATCCAGCGGCCACAAGTTTAGGGACTTCTGCATCAGCGTTAGGGGATCAGCGTCAGTTGGAAATAAGAAGAAGAATAGGACAAGGAGTCTTACTGGATATATTTGGAGGAATCCCAATGATGTTAGAAAATTTTAGCACCCCGCGAAAGCCAGAAGCCAACATAAAAATGAATAAGCGAAATTGCTGTGACGAACCTGAACGCTTCAATATGTATTATAACTTTGATGAAATATACGAATCGTTTTTAAACTACTTATATCAATTTAACTGTGAAATAACCTTTCAATTTTATCTGAGCATGTCTCTTCTTACCATTACATTTATTTCCGTCCACATCGTGCCCGTTAGCTATAGACATGCCTAGACTTCTGGCTTCTCTTGCCACGATCCTCTGCACATACTGACTTCTCAGCCCGTGTTGGCTTCCTCTGTAGATGTACACAGCTCCTAAACCATCATTTTCCCAAGGAGCACTTATTGCTACATCTGAAATATATTTGTCATCATTATGCCACAGTTTTAGTAGAATAAAATCATGTTGTTTTGACTTTTTATCACGGAAAGACATTGGTGAAGGTGGGACGGTTACGAAGGGAGTTAAACGGTTATAAACATGAGGTATCTTAACAGTTTCTTTTTTGCAACAATGTGATTTGATTCAAGCCTACCTGGCCTGCCTTTACGCTTCTTTAGGAGATAGCCGTGAGTATAAGCGAGAGCTTGCATGTCCAATGTTTACAGAATTCATATGCAAAAAGTTAATTTAAATTAACCATGATTTTTGTGATCAAGAAAATACTCTAATGAAAGTTATACCCACCCGCAAAGCAATTTATAGTCTGTGTGAAGGTCTTAGTCCACACAAGGTCTGTGGTGACTTTAACTCAAGCTTCTTATTGTAACAGAACGCTGGAGATGTTCAGATGATTAACTGATTCTGCCTACCTCTGAATCCGTCACCGTCCACGTCTCCTAAATCAGCAATGGTATTTCCAAACCTGGCCCCTATAGCTTCAGAGCCTGTGACACGACCAGAGTAGTCCAGGATAAAACCAGTTGCCTGAAAAATAGACCCCTTTTTTATGGAAAGAAGGCGAACGAGATGATGGGAAGTAATCACTGCAGCTCATGGGAACTAGTGACTTCAAGAGAATTGCTGATTCGTGGTCCTTCCATAGGTCCTTTTACAATAAGTAACCCAAATTTATTTCGGTTTTTAATTTTTAATAAAGAACAATCAATTCATCATCATTGTCATCATTTAAATCATCACCATAGTCACCAGCATCATCACCATCGTCATCATCATTCAAATAGAATTTAATACGAATATAGTTCAAAATGCGACGAAGAAATCTTGACATGGATTACCTCTTCTTTATTTAAGTAAACGAAAACCGCTCCCTGATCATAGATTTCCTCTCCCTTTCCGATATAGTTCGGTGCCCCCACTAAAACATCAGTTCTGCCGTCCCTATTGATGTCCAGGCAGCAAAGGCTGGCTCCAAAGTAAGCCCCAAGCTGGGGACCTTCGAGCTTGGCCCTAATTTTGAGAGGGTCCAGCTCACCACTGGCTGGTTCAAAGACCAGGACCTGAAAAACTCATTGAATTCAAAAAAACTAGAAGTTCAGAATCAGAATCAATATTTATTGGTATTGCATAGGTTAGGAATAGGGTAGTTAACTAGGATCGTGCACTAGGAAAGGATCTTCGGAAATTTCTCCTTTAGGGGATTGAAATGAGGGGTAGAAATCAGTATGTAATTTAAAATCTTGGTGTTGCTGGTGTCTATGGGCGGTGGTAATCATTTATCATAAGGTTACCCATTTGCCTTAATAACTAATTCTATTCTAACTAATTCTTGGCGACAGGAAGGTGCCAGCTCTTTGGACACCAGTGACGTCGGCCAGACGCTTTTGCAACTCTTAAGAGTTTGTGAGCACCTGGACCCCATGGACTGAGGGTCTCGACGCCGACTGCTAGTAGGTGTAAAGTTATAGTTATTACCTGTCCGAATCCTAACTTGGCTCGCGGAGCTCCAGCCACATACAAGGTACTACCACCATCTTCGAATATGCCTGACTCCACACTGTAGCCTGCAAAGTCAACTGGATTACATTCCTGAGTAAGTGCATTAGGTAGGAGCAACTACCCTACCTGTGGAAAGCTGTACCAGTGGACACTCTCTGAATCTTAAAGCTATGCTCTTTCATCGTTGGAGCAATGGATGTGCTTCTCTATTCCATGCGATCACTTTGACCTCTTGGAGGCTGGGAATAGAGAAACATGGGGTTTGCTCGGTCGATAAAATATAATAAATAAATTACCTTGGGACAGTTAACACGAATTGACCTAGTCCCAGAGTAAGCAACTAAAGCAGCTTGTGTTATGGGTATTAGACAACCCCCATGATAGATGATAGATGGGTCTCTGGGCCGATGAAAGAGTACAGTTCTAGATTTAAAGAGAGATATTTTCTGACAATGACAACCCCGTAAATACGCAGCAGCTATCCTTGCTGTGCGCTCTTCGGTTTGCTTGCCCTTCTCTCAGGTAAGCTGTCCTGAACAAGTCCATTTGAAAAAAACTTTGCCTAAAGTCTTGGTTATGAAACGATAGTCTATTTATCTTAAAATCAAACAATTTGTTATTTTGGCGTGAGTTATCGTATATTTACCCAAATAATCGTCAGGACCGACGTCGGGAGTATAGTAAGGGTTAACCGTTGGTCTCTTGGCTAAGTATATACCGTTCATATCGGTATTAAACATATATTCGACAATACCGCCTGCAACATAACAAAACAATGGATATATGTTAAAAATGAGCACATTAAAAAAATCGCAGTATCTGGTAGGGACACGGGTTGCAGGCAAACATCTTGAGCATAAATCTAGTGGACGTTTGTGAATACACATTTGTACTAGAAACGGCTACTGCGCAGTCAAGGTCAGTGCAGAATATGTTTGCTGGGAACTCAAGATCAATTGGTTAGAGCAAGGCAAGGATCCCAAGGTTGCAGGTCTGAGTCCTACCAGATGACTAAGATTGTTATTTGAGTTGTCACTGCATCTTTCATTAAACAAAACTTTTAGTGATTCCAGGGTCTCTCTTCTCTCTAATCTCGACTTTTACAGTTCAACCACTTGGAGAAAAATCGGAATAGAGACTCATAATCCCTTATTTATAACTAGCGACCCGGCCTGGCTTCGCACGGTGAAAACTAGGACGTAATATACATAAAGAACCTTCCATGTAATTTTTTGAAATTAAAGTGAAATCGTATCAAATTCCATTGAGTGGTTTAGAAGAACAAGGCGGCCGAAGTTATGTGGACAGACAGGAACGAATAGCGACTTTATACTATGTAGTGATAGTAACTAACTGACCTGTCCATTGCAGGAGCCCTGGTGCTCCAATAATAATGGTGTTGTTCTGTGTGACCTTCACGGACATGCCGGCCTGCGCGTACGCATAGAAGTTGAGGTGCGTCCCGTACGCGCCGTACTCCTTGCGCAAGCCGCTCGTCATGTACGCTTGGTGTTCTGTTCCAAAGTATTAGTTATGCCTTAAGTAGTTACATTTCGTCACTCTCCTAGCTAACTGTCGTATCAACAGTTAACATTACAGTTACGACAGTAAGCGGGGAGGGGACGATAGGTGTGGGTTGAAGATGTCAGTTACAATGCGGCGTTATTATGGTTCTCGGTGTAACTACCTTGGGTCTACAAGTCAATGTATTATTTACTCGGAAGAATTTACTCGTTACGCGTGACTAGGAAATGTTAACAATACCTGATTTCTACGTTAAAATCAAGTTAATTCAACAGTAAAGTTAAGTTGCAAATGGCCAGTTTTAGCACCGGCAGAATTTATAGTGGCCAGTTTTCTACACAACAGATAAAATCGAGCACTCCTAAAGGATTCTTTTCTTGACTTTAAACTAAGTACAGTCACACAATCTCTAATTTGAACTAGCCCAAGTTAAGATGACAGTTAATTATTGGTTCCACCCATACAAAAACATACATGTCAGATGGTTGGATGCCATAGCAGTCTTTGTCTTTAATATATCTAGTTTAACGAGTTCAACAGATTGTAGCTTAGTTGATTATTAAAATCTGAAGCGAAAACTAAACTAACACAAATACATTGTTCGTATTATTAATGTTAATGTGGCATTACGCCGGTTTGTAGTGTGCGGCTGTATGTACCTACCATACAAGCCCATTGAATGAATATGGTAGATTCCGTTAAAAATTAAAACAATGGCAAAACGAACAATGCATCTGAAGTGGGAATTTGATCGAATTTTGGAGTCTCTGATGTGAAAAGCCGCAGTTGTTTTCGACAAGAATATTGTTGCTATTTGTTGCTCGTAGGCGCGCTTTGTCCGCGAAAACGTTTTGGTTTCACACAACGTGACAACAGACGTTAACTGTGTGATTTTAATTGAGTTTTTTAGTTGAAAAATAAAGAATTTCCTAAATCATTTATTTAATGGTCTCCTACCTAGTGTAATTTATGCGTAATTTCATTTGGTTCCTGTTTCACTTTGTAACAAGAAAGGGCTGATCTCAAATAATGCAAAAAAATATGGAAGATGAAAACTCTTTTAAAAGGCAATCGATAAGACAGTAAAGTAGACGATCAGAAGTTCAGGGTCTGCTATTGTGGAAACTTTAGGGAAGCCCCTTTGGGAAGCCCCTTTGGGAAGCCCCTTTGGGAAGCCCCTTTGGGAAGCCCCTTTGGGAAGCCTCTTTGGGAAGCCCATTTGGGAAGCCCCTTTGGGAAGCCCCATTCTCTTGCACTGGCCATGGGTGAATTTACAAGCTTTACGAGATTACTGACGAATAATGTAGATAAGTACAATTATCAACAACAGAACCTGTGTCTAGAGCAAAAATACTGTAAAATTATGCCCCAAGAGAATCTAGACACGCGGTGGCGTGTCAAGCCAAGTTCAAGTAACAGAACTGGCGAACAGCACCGTGTGTCATATTACACGAACCATTTGGAGCCTCTTTTGACCCTCTCATAACTCAAATTTGGCTCATACATTGAGAATTGCGAGATACATAATTATGTGCTCCAAATTTCATTAACACATCTCAAACGTTTATTTAGATATTTACGTCCAAAAATCGTTAATTTTATCACTGACTGACCTATAGATCAAAATTATCACCCAGTTCCAGATGACCTAAAAAGTTCAAATTTGGCATTCAGATAGGTAATTAGGTGAATATAAAAATTTTAGGTATTATAATTTTTCACTTAGTTGATTCTATTAGGAACACTTATGACAGCCAGGAGACTTATGACAGGAAACTTATGATGGGATCAATATTTTCAAGATTTTCCCAAATGCGGTCAAGACGAAGAGACAATACTCACTCATTTCCCCGAGGGGGTAAACAGGGAGGCTGCGTCGTTTGGTCTGGAGGTAGCAGGCCCCGTTCGCCAGCAAATGCCTATCCCGGTACGGTTTAGCCCAGCGGGGGGCACAGATCTAAAACAAAACAAAACGATCTGTAATTGCAGGTGGTAAGACCTCTTGCAAGATCCGTCCGAATAGCTACCACCATCTTGCTCGCCAATTATTAAGCAAGAATGCTTACACTAAACAAACTGGAACAAATTACCTTGCTACTCCGCGAAACCGTGGCACGTGGTTTCGCGGAGTAGCAAGGTAATTTGTTCCAATTTGTTGATATGGACCTCCGCAAAGTAACGCCTGAATCTATTAATTATTTAATGCTTACACTCCAGCGTGGAGAGCAAAACGTCGGTGCAATTACTGGCACAAGAGGTATTCCATCTTACCCCTCTGGGTTGGCAACGCATCTGTAAAATCCTTGCGGGTGTCTATTGGTGATGTTAATCACTTACCATCAGGTGACCCACTTGCTCGGTTTCTTCCTATATTATAAAGAAAACTGTACAAGGCGCGGTTTAGGTTTGGCCCTAACATGAACACTCAAATTTGATTTATTTCTCTGTGTGTCTGTTTCTTATGACGTAAGTTAAACAGAGCCACTATGTGGGATAGTTTAAACTCGGGTAAACTTTTTAAGCTTTCCAAGCATGGCAAAGAGGAAAACTGCTGCCACAGGCACAATTGTTGCACGTAGCTCTACGTGGCAGTGGAAGTAAAACGGTATTCTAATGACATTTTTTATACCTAGCCAAAGTTGATAAAATTGGTTAAAAAAAGAAAAACAATGTTTTTAGTTTTCTTCAACGATTTTTTTTATACCACGTCGGTGGCAAACCAGCATGCGGCTCGCCTGATGTTAAGCAACTACCGCCGCCTATGAACGCCCGCCACTCCAGGGGAATCACGCGTTGCCGACCCTGCAAGAACCTTATAATACCCCTCTTCAAGCCCCTTTTATACCTCGCTGGGAAAACCTCAGCAGGGAGCTTATTCCACAACCGAAGCGTCCTCGGAAGGAAACATCTTCTGAACCAGACTGTGCCTGACCATTGTGGTTCCAGAGTGTGAGGATGAACTTCCTGTCTACGGCGAGCAGTGCGATGGTAAAAAATGGCTGTGGGCATCATGTCAAATAGTTCTACAGAACACAACCCGTTATACAAACGGTAGAACACACAAGATTGTTATTTTTCGAAATATCACGAGTAATAAAATGATGACGGGCGTGCGCCAGCGTCGCCACAAGCGTGATTTGTATGGAGCCAACACTAAACCGCGTTTCTTTCAACCCTGTAAGCTTTCAACTAATTATTCACATACTAAAATTTTCTATATTTTTGATCTGGATTTGAATTAGCATATTTCACAACAAAAAAAGAACTTTTTGTTTGTCATCTTGGTAACTTTGTATCGCTATACCTTCTAAAATATCAGGTTTTTTACGTCTTTGGTCATATATTTCTAGCGGTCGTCTACAACAATGTTGCACTTTTATGTCATTCGTTTTTTAAGTGGTACCACCATTTTGCTCGCTAATCCTGCCGTTAAGCAGCAGTGCTTGCACTGTTGTGTTCCGGCGTGGAGAGCAAGACAGCCGGTGTAATTACTGGCACAAGAGGTATTCCATCTTAGCCCTCTGGGTTGGCAACGCATCAGCACTCTCTTTGTTGTTGCAGGTGTCTATAGGCGGTGGTGATCACTTACCATCAGGTGACCCACTTGCTTGTTTGCCTTCCAGTTGTATAAAAAAAAAGTGGAATACCGTAGCTTAGTAATTAAGACATACCTACGTATATGCATTGCATTTTTCACTTGAAATACATAACCCTGCCTTCTGACGGCAGTCAGGTAAAAAGGAGCAGGCATAATGGCATTTTTTAATGTCAATTGATGTTGATAATTTTATGCAAATGTAAGTAATCTAGTAATCTGAAACTAATAAAACCGGCCAATATGTACAATAAAGAATTTACATACATACATACAAAACCGGCCAAGTGCGAGTCGGACTCACGCACAAAGGGTTCCGTACCTATAAAATGCCCTGTAGGGGAGTCCCCTTAAATATTTATTTTATTTTATTTTGTAACCGAAATTTCTTTCGATTTTTATTTTAAATGTTTTTAACATTCAAATTATTAAATTAAAATTGTAATGACAACACAAACAAAACTTAGGGCAATGGCAGGACTTGAACCTGCAACATCAGCATTCCGTGCCTTGCGTTTTTCAGTTTCGCCACACTGCCGCTGCCCTACCCTGCGAATTTTCCAATGTGCTTCTTCTTACGGTCATTACATAATTGATTTTAAGGGTACAACTACCCTCGGTGTCATCTATATGAATTTTTTTTTAACAAGTTATCATATTCAACTGGGTACCTTTACAGCTACCGTCAGCTGCCATTGCCCTAATTTTTCTTTGTGTTGTCATTACAATTTTTATTTATTTTATTTTATTTTTTAGTGTTGTTATAGCGGCAACAGAAATAAATCATCTGTGAAAATTTTAACTGTCTAACTATCACGGTTCATGAGATACAGCCTGGCGACAGAAGGACAGACGGACAGACAGACGGATGGACAGCAGAGTCTTAGTAATAGGGTCCCGTTTTACCCTTTGGGTACGGAACCCTAAAAATCGTTAAGATATTGTGGTTTTCAATTCTTACCAATAACTTTTTTTCTGGTACCACAGCCATGGTGGCCCCAAACCACATGTCGTCGCGAAAGAAGTCTCGCGAAGTGCTGAAACGGCCTGAAACATAAATGTATTTACATATACAATACAATACAAAATAATAATAATAATTTGCGGATGGTAGGACCTTGTGCAAGGTTAGTCCGGATCGCTACCACCACCTCGCTCGCTAATCCTGCCGCTAAGCAGCATTGCTTGCGCTGTTGCGTTCCGGCGTGGGTTTGTTGCTGTTTGTATGCACATATATTTAAACACAAGATAGACCCCTAGTGCGGCCTATCATGACGCCATTATAGTTTAACTCAGTTAAGATAAATAGTTCGCAGGAATTATATAACAAACAATTTAAAGATTCAGGCGTTACTTTGCGGAGGTCCATATCAACAAACTGGAACTGGATGATGCCTCGTACAGAGGCGAAACGCGCGTCGATCGTGTTGTTTTAGTGTTTAGTGGTGGTGGTGTATAGTTGAGTCTGTGTCATATATTTTGTTTCGTATGGCAGCGGAGGAGGGTGTGTTTTTACATGAATATATATATGGCACAGAAGCAGCTATCTTGCACGAGCACGGCACTGGTTTCGCGGAGTAGCCAGGTAATTTGTTCCAGTTTGTTAATATAACAAACAGTATAATAATGAATGAAAAAAATGAAAATGAAAATTGTTTATTGAGCACAAAATACGAAAAATACAGTAGGTAATATCCTATGGACCACAAACTAGGCTGAGCCTGTATCTTGGGACCCAGCGAGTCGGTTGACATTGTGAAACATTTTATTATTCTTGAGTACTTACAATATTACATGAAGCCAAAAAGAAAATAAAAATCCAAAATAAATAAAACAAAATTGATGTAAAGGAAAGAAAGAAAAGGTATCTTTCACGCAAGGATGTGTGTGTGTGTGTGTGTGTGTGTGTGTGTGTGTGTGTGTGTGTGTGTGTGTGTGTGTGTGTGTGTGTGTGTGTGTGCGTGTGTGTGTGCGTGTCTGTGTGTGTGTGCTGTGTGTAATGTAACATTACCATCGCTCTCCAGTTTGAGGGGTTGGCAGGTGACATTCCTGGACTCCAAATAGCTGAGTGAGCAGTTGAAGACAGCCCCTGACGATGTGGGGTTCGCCGCTGTGCTTGCCTTCGGAGCACCCACTAGAAGACTAGAGAATAACCCTCTTATTCATAAAAACTTAACAATATTTTTAAGCTAACAAATGTTTTGTCCCTTTTATTCGAGGGCAAACGTCACAATGACAGATAAAGACATAAAACATGTTAACTAACAAATGTTTACGAAGGGTTTATATACATAAACGAGGTAAGTTTTTGAGATGAAGTGTAAAATTCAAATCAAAACTTGCGATCTCAGGTTAAAGTTTGTAATTTGTATTGTGATTTTCCATTTAAATTTTAATGTCAGTTAGAAAGTTTTTTTTAATTCAAGTTTTTTTTCTTGAAGATTCTTAATTATTGTAATAAATAATAATAATAAATAAGTTCTTTATTTCAGACCCATGATCCGTAATGTCGTCGGATCTACGATACATGCCAAATTTGAAAACAATCGGACCACTGGAAGTCAGTAAAAATTGACTTGTGTCATCGTTACCTGTTTTATATAAACAACATTTCAGTTTATAACATCAAAATATTGGTTTTGGTTTAAATTAAACAAAAATAAATTATAAAGTATCATCGGTGTCCTATTAAGTAACAACGTGTGACAATAGTTAATTATTAATAAAACACTTTAAAGCGAAAAACTATAATTTTATAAATCATCTCATCTATACAGCTTCGACTTGTTTTATTCAGATGACCAACGATGTTTAGGGACGAAAAGTGAAATTTTAGGTTAGAACTTTGTTAACATATTAAAATTACAAAGTTATTTTTTTAGGTACTTAAAATAAGGTAAACAAAATAATTCACGTAACTCGGCAAATCAACCAATCAAATCAATCTTTTACGTCTCCACAGATCCAAAAGATTGACTTGATTGGTTGATTTGCCGAGTCACGTGACTATTTTGTTTACCTTATTTTAAATACCTAAAGGAATAAACTTACATGTGATAAATAATATAAATAAAAACCTTTAAAGAGTTCCCCGTTGGGTTATAACAGTTATAACACACACATTTGCGAGTGGTAGGACCTTGTGCAAGGTCCGTCCGGATCGCTACCACCATCTTGCTCGCTAATCCTGCCGCTAAGCAGCAGTGCTTGCACTGTTGTGTTCCGGCGTGGAGAGCAAGACAGCCGGTGTAATTACTGGCACAAGAGGTATTCCATCTTAGCCCTCTAGGTTGGCAACGCATCTGCACTCTCTTTGTTGTTGCAGGTGTCTATAGGCGGTGGTGATCACTTACCATCAGGTGACCCACCTGCTTGTTTGCCTTCCTATGTTGTATATAAAAAAAACACGTTGAAGTTATTTTGCAATTAGCTATTAAGAGGGGGGTTTCATAACGAACATTTTAAACATACACTCATTTAAATTGTTTAATTGGATGCATATTTGAATACTGTAATCAATCCACATAGTGACAGTTTTGTAAAAAAACCGATATTATTACAAAAATGTGTAGAAAAATATTGAGCATAATTTTTAACAAAGTTTCCTATAGTTAATATTATGTAAAAGTATCTTCACTTATTGTGAAAATTTTCTAAATACTTCTGTAACGAAATCGACTTTTTCACAAAACTGTCATTTATAGATTGGTTCCAGTTTGCAGAACTACGTCCAATAAAGTAAGTTAATTGCTGTACATTGCCCTTAAACATTACATTTGCATAATTATTTATTTACTGGCCCCTATTCTGACGTAAAGTAAAAAAAACAATGTAAAATACTAACCCAGATTCACCAAAAATGACTGTATATCCGAAATAATCCGCTTGCTCATTGGGACGAAAAGTAACTTTACTGCCCTCGTGAAACAAATCACTACTTTCACACACACTACACAAAACTACACACAGAAACACAAGCACAATCATTTTAAAGCTTAGAAATTTCATTAATTGTTTTTAAAGTTGTGAATTTAACAATTCTACCGCCATTTAAAATTGACTGGCCTCGCGCACGTCAAAGCGGGAACTGATTAAGTCAAAACTACCACTATTACTGATAACATAGAAGGTATAAACGATTGGCAACAATGATTACAAAGTTTGCCTCTCGGCATTTGTCGACAAAGGTCGATTTCGATTTACATTGCTTGTTTAGACTATTACATGATACTTGACCTATTTAAAGCAGGGTTCGCAAAAATCCGATATTTGATATTTATCCGATATATATTGGATATATGTCAGGCATATAAAAAAATGCGATTTTTAGGCTGCAAGTGGCTTTATTTAACACGACCCGCCCCGGCTTCGCACGGGTACAATCAATTTTAAGACTCATTTTTCACCTTCGGTTACATTGTTCAAATTTTACCAAGGATCCCTAATTTTTTTCAACATGAAATGTAGCCTATGTCAAATTGGAAGAATGTAGCATTCTATTGGCGAAAGAATTTTTTAAATCGGCCCAGTACTTTTTGAGCCTATTCATTACAAACATACAAAAATAGGTACAAATCTTTCCTCTTTATAATATTAGTGTAGATTTGATCTTTTAAATCAGAAATGTAAAAGATAGAGTTTGATTAATTGAATATTTGTTTATTTATTATAACAGTAATAAAAATAGTCTTACCCCCTTATTCATAAAAAGTTAACAATCTTTTTAAGCTAACATATGTTTTGTCCCTTTCATTTGAGGGTAAACGTCACAGTGACAGATAAAGACATAAAACATGTTAACTAACAAACGTTTACCAAGCGTTTATGAATAAGGAGATTAGAGTTTAATAAATCAGTCTTATGATACAATAAATATCCATTGATATCAATCGAAATGTATCATGATATATTTATAATATAATATAATTATAATAATTATGTTTACGCATGTTCGTAATTTCAATAAATTTCATTTCATTTCATTTCATTTCCGTTGATAAACTTATCAGCGAATCCTGATTTAAAGCCAGCAATGTACTTTGCTTAGTTTTATTCACTGTGGTGTAAGCGGTAAATGTGGCGGAAACTGGAATACGCAAGGCACGGATGCTGATGTTGCAGGTTCGAATCCTGCCATTACCCTAATTTTTCTTTGTGTTGTCATTCATTATATAGCATTTTAAATTTAATTTGAATGTGAAAAAAAAATACAAAAAGAAAAATCTGAAAAATTTTAAAAATAAATAATTTCGTATGAAAGCCCAAGTCATTTCTTAAAAAAATAAAAGTGTACCTACTGCACTGTCTTTGTGAACTCTATGATTGCGGCTGTTTATGTTTATAATTTGCTATGTATGCGTAACCTATTTGTTTTAGATTAAGTATAAACATGCAATTGATTTGTTGATGACTTTCGCTGTACAGTTGCAGCACAGAATAAAGAATAGTACAGAAACTTCTCTTTAACGACCGCGATTAAACAAATTCCAACTTTATTAACACGCTTAAAAAGTTCGTATTATTTCATACACCATGCGCCAGGCGGCGCGAGGCAAAAGGAACGCGCACCTTCCCCCCGCTACTCCCGGGGACACGCTAGGGTTGCGCGGTATTAGTTTTCAATTACACTGACATGGCGGGGCGAGCGAGCGAGCGCGCGGCAAGACGACAGCCTACTGCGATTTGCCTATACCATAGGCAAGGCGGTCGAGCGTACCTACAAACAACTTGAGCATAAATCGAGTGGAGGCGGTAAGTTTGCGCATACACATTTATACTAGAAACGGCTACTGCGCAGTCAAGGTCAATGCTCAAGTTGTTTGCCGGGATCTGTAGCATGTTTTTTTTAAAACTTAAGTACCTAATCAATACGGACTGACTCGTTATTTTCAAACTCAAACTCAAAATCTTTATTGTACGGCGTGAGCTACAAATGAATTGCTTAAAACATACCTTTTTACTGCGACAAGGTTCTTAAGTGTTTAGCTGCTTCTAAGGCTGACTTAACACTAAATTGTCGTTGTCAGCTGACATGTGGCCCAAGTGACCGCCCAAATTTAATTTATCTCTCTTTGCGTTCCTTTGTTACACTCAGACAAAGCCACTGGGAACATTGTCATCGTTTTGTAAAGAGAGACAATATTAATTTAAATACATTATTGGCTATCATTATCTAATATTCTTTCCTGTTAACGAGATAACTGACTTGACTCATGTTCGAACAAAGAGCTACTAACAATCAATGACCTCTTGATAAAAACCGGTCAAGTGCAAACCGGACTGCAAACGAAGGGCTCCGTACAAAAACCGGTGAAAAAAACTCGTGTCACTCATCATTTTAATCTTTAACTTTTATATTTTTACTATTTGCTTGCTCTTTTTTTTCTAAAATCGGAAGAAAAACGAGCTAATGATTCACATGATTGTAAGCGATCACTGTCCATCCGTAGACACCCGCAATAATCATGACTACTCTTTTTTTTTATACAATATAGGAAGGCAAACAAGCAAGTGGGTCACCTGATGGTAAGTGATCACCACCGCCTATAGACACCTGCAACAACAAAGAGAGTGCAGATGCGTTGCCAACCCAGTGGGCTAAGATGGAGTACCTCTTGTGCCAGTAATTTCACCGGCTGTCTGCTCTCCACGCTGGAACACAACAGCGTAAGCATGGATATTTGTCTAAATTAACATTCAACTTGAATAAGTGTCTTCGGTCGCTTACTCATTTTAAACTATACAACGGTTGTCGATACGGTGTTCACTGTCTTTTAGTTAATTATTTACGGAAGGTTGCACTCGTCCATAGTCGGGGCGGGTCGTATTTATAAAAAAATATCTTGTACTTATATGAAATACTAGCGAATGCGCGCGACTTCGTTCGCGTGAAATTAGTAGCCTATGTCCGTCAGGGATAGTGTATAGTGTAGCTTTTTATTAGTCATCGATGAAAGAAGACAATAGATCTGCTTCCTTGTTTGGATTGTTACAAGCCTAGCGTCACCACTTTGCGACGGGGTGAAGCAAGTGAAGAGGGGCTTTCAATATTTAGCCATTGGTTCAACTTTGAATCTTATCGTAAGTGAATGAAGTGCTTCTAAGTTTTCTAACTAGCAGCGACACAGGCGTCGGATAGCAGAACTAAAAATATGACGCCGATTTAAAACGTACAAAACGCAGAGCTGTTTACTTGACAATTGGCACAGACAGTTTTATTTAGGCTATCCAACATAGTCTACCAAATAGACTATGGTCGGCTACTCTGCCACTGCGTTGTACACAGTTATAGTTTTCTCATTTCGATGCTATTGGTGAATTAATTTTTGGAATCGCTTCAGTAGTTCCCCTATATACAAACAAATAAACAAAGTTTATCTCTTTATTATAGTAGTGTAGATTAGGTACATTTGTAAATTTTAGGTAATTGTATTTTTTTTAATTTTCTTTGTTTTTGTATTATTTTATACATACTACTACTACTACTTTATAAATTTCAATAAAAAAATAAATTAAAACAAAATTTGTCCAATCTTTTAGAATTGAAAATTGTTTAACATTTATTGAAAATTTTCTGACAGTTTGAATTAGGCATCAAAACATAAAAGCATGGTATAAATTAACAAACCGTAAATGTTGATATAAAAAGCCAACAACTTTTAATTTAATAATAATAATCCATTCGTTCATGTAGCGAACGTTCGTACGGTTTGATCTTGCTGATGCCTCGTACAGAGGCGAAACGCGCGTCGATCGTGTAGTTTTAGTGTTTAGTGGTGGTGGTGTGTAGTTGAGTCTGTGTGATATATGTTGTTTCGTGTGGAAGCGGAGAAGGGTGGGTTTTTGCATGAATTATATATGTCGCACAGACGCAGCTATTTTGCACGAGTCCGGCACTGGTTTCGCGGAGTAGCAAGGTAATTTGTTCCAGTTTGTTAATAATATTAATAATATTTGATGCAGTGGCTTAAAAATGAAAGGAAATGATTCGTCAATTCCGTAATATCACAATCATACCACGAGGGGCGATCCCTCATATTAGGTCTTGGGCAATTCTGCAACCGAAATTTCTAACTATTTTTTCATTTAGTTCAACTGTATCCTCGTAAGGCCCAAGTCCAACATATAGCACAAATTAACAAACTGACTCACTGTCTCAAACGATATGGTTCAAAATTCATAGAACGAAATTTGACCTACGCCTTACGAGGTTATTGCAAAATTTGCAAATTACAAAACTTGGATGTACTAGAAACTCATAATTTACTGGTTTCCAATATTTTTACGAGCGATGGTGATAACTTCCCCGTAAAGTGACGCTTGCCCGTTTTCATTTATTTTTCATAAAAAGGATAAATTCTTAAATTAAACAATGACACATGCTACTGGTCCTAAGGAAAGTTATCACAATAGATCTATGTCAACTTTCTAGTGCATGCTGTTTATTGTTAAATATTGATTCTATTTGTCAATCGTTTATTAATTCTTCCATCCGTTCCTTAAATACTGCCTTGGTGACTATTTCGTGCCTGGCCCAATATGAATTTACCTTGTTATTTTAAAGCTTTTAATTCATATTACTATAGTACATTGTAGTAGAGGCGAGAAAGTAACCAATGATGGACGAGCGAGTTAGAGGGCCGAGCCGCAGATGAGGCACTCTGAGATACGAGTCCTTCCATTGTACTTTCAGCTGCGACATAAGATATTGTTTTTCATGACTAGCTACTGCGTGAAAAAAAATCAATTTAATAATTTGTTGTTTTTGCGATTTGTTACATTACACGACGCGATATAGACCGTTTTAATTGTTGTTCAGCTATTTCGATTCTTCGGACAAAGTGACTCATCGTCATCACTGAATTTTATAGTCATTAAGGAAAATTTTATAAGTGACCAGTGTGATATTCATACACATTTAAGAAAAGTTTATGACATTCACCGTAGCATTTTGAATGATATATATTTCTTGAGATTAACTAAAACTAAAATCAATTTTCTTTTGGTTTCAGAGGAGTTATGAACAAAATTACGCACTCTGATTGATTATTTTGCATCATATCGTCTACTTACTTTCTTAACCTCATATCTACTCGAACTTCGTAGTTAGAAAAACAACGCCATTTAGTGTAACAAAAGGTTTTTTTTGCGACTACATAATTTGGTAAGATACGAGGTTGTAGTAAGTT
The DNA here is from genome assembly GCA_963691745.1 of Ditula angustiorana. Classification (NCBI taxonomy): domain Eukaryota; kingdom Metazoa; phylum Arthropoda; class Insecta; order Lepidoptera; family Tortricidae; genus Ditula; species Ditula angustiorana. Next base: position 14,185,918 of record OY829481.1, on the reverse strand, counting down.
ACGATATTAAATAATGGACGTTTTTGTACGAAACTCTTCGTATGCGAGACTGAGTCGCATCTAATTGTTTTTATATTACTTAAAATGTCTAAAGTCTTTTTTTAATGTAGGTCCATTTCTTTTGAGAATAATAGAAATACTTTATGCCAAAATCGTTGCAGAATAACCACCAGGCCTTGACAGAAGCGGTCATGCTGTCGAAGCTGTGTATTTCGTTATCGTATCATTTTAGTTTTGCTGTGTGATACCTGGAGATACAGACAAACCGACAAACTAAGTGGACTACTGTGTATATACGTGTCTTTCCCTAAGTCTTGCGAATTTGGTAAGTTTAACAATGTGAAGCTAATAATTATTAATATCTTTTTGAAATTAAGAACCGAATTTTTACGCAGTGCTTTTATCAAAAGAGGTTCACACATAAACAAACTATTATAATATTTGAAGAATTTAAAGAATGACTGAATTATTGTTAATAGCCTCGATTCTTCATGGATCTCAGTATCCATATTAGATTTTGATAAAAAAATAAGACTAAAATGGATATATTTCAAAACATAAAAAAACCGATATCGCTATAGGTGTGCTAGATGTGATATCAAAAAAATAGAAGCTCAAAAAAAGTTTTTAGCGTTGTACGTTACCCGCGAAATAACATTGTAAAATTGTGCAAGCCAAAAAAAAATTAAAAAACAAGCAATGTTGGTTTAAACTCCTCTAAATTCCTTCGCATTTAGACTATTTGTGCTAGCTTGTTTAGAGTAAAAAAACACGATAACCCCACTGTACAACTACAAGTAGAGAATGTAACATAGAAATAGTATAGCATAGAAAGAGTATTAAAATTGAAAGCGATATTTTATTAGCTGATCTCTTTACTTTAAATGGCAATACAATGTGTCAAAAGAGATGACTACTACGCTAAACTCCTCTTCAATTGACACCCTGTACCCAACCAATAGACAATAATATTATGGTCATCTTTGGTTATGGTAATGTTTACATTGAGGTAGTATAATCAACGTTTTTCTTATTAATTTGCAGGTTTTATTACCTTGACGCACCCAAAGGTGACCATTTTGACAGTTTTGGCCATGTACACATGACAAGTACTGAGGCTATATCCATGCTTTAGCCCTTATCCAAGGGATGTGAGTATAGTGTTGTTTTGTTGTATTACAGCGCCATCTATTAGCATATGAAAGAAACAGTTAATTTGTTCTCAACGCTCCATAGTTAATAGCACTCGGGCGTAACTGTTCCGGTTTACGCAATAGTTTCGAGATGATTGACTAGATGGCAGCTCTTCCTTCATGAATCATCATTCTCCTAGCGGTTTTTTTCCGTTTCCTATTCAATTCAGGATATGCTTCGACCATGATCCCTTTGGTAGCACTTCCTTATGAATCTTATGATAAAGTTTTTTCATCTCACGAAGTCCTTTTTAGCTAAAGTCAAGCTTATACGTCAATTTAGTTTTTATTGGAATTCATGATTAATTTTTAATTTTGAATTATTTTTTTGTATGTTTTTTTATAAGGGTATCTGAACAGTCCAAACTGAACTTTGTAATGTACCTAGTAACCTGTCAGTCTATCTGCTTTAAAGTCCGTCAATCATATGTCCGTTCTTTCTAAACAAGATCTGTAGGAACTAGTACAGTCGCCATTAAACGTAATGAAGCTGGCAAGTTGTTCAAAAACAGCTGAACACGACTCTATTGCCAAATGCGTACGGTCGTGTTCAGGTATTTTTGATAACGTTTGTAAGTTCCTATAATTATTATATTTTATGTATATTATTATTAGTGGTAAGATGTCCAATCAACCAAACTAAATTCTGGGCCAGTGTAGAGCCTTGTCACAATGAATAATCGCTATAATATTAAAACATTTACTATGACAAATCATTATTAACTACGTTTATTGTAAAATGGTTTTGTAGACAGAATTCCTTTACCTTTTCGTTTCGTTGCCGCGTACACAGTCATGAGCTGGATTTAAATTTTATGTTCTTTTTATTACATTACTTTGTTATTTGTTGGGTCAAATAGAATGGTTAATTATCTTTCTCCACCAATTTAATGTTAAATTATTATTCTACAATTCTTACAGACATTTAGGCAACTTTTTTAAGTTTTAATACGTTCCGTGTTAAAATAAAGCAAAAAAACAATTAACACAACAAAAAAGGGACGCGTTTTCATTAACAATGTCGTTAATACTTGCACAATAAGTAATCGAGGGATCAATGTAGTCAAGTGATCATTGAGAGTCGCGTGCGCTTCGTTCATTCCCTTACCAACACCCTTATTTCTATAGGAATAGGGCTTCATATTGTCCAATCGTAGTGATAACGAGAGACAAAAGTACAACACCAATTTATAAGACAGATCATTATTATAAACGTTACTTGTATCCATGGGACACGAGAGGAAAGTACCCATGGTTAGGTTAGAGAATTAAAAAAAATAGTAGATAGTTTAAATTGCACTGCAGTTGAATATTGAATATTCTTATTTCAAAAAGTGTTCTTTTTCGCGGCATTTTGTGCTAGGGCGTCATAGACGGTTTTGAAGGAATGAAGTGGCCAGTGTTTTAATTTGTTTTCTTAACAGTTGTCTAGTGAACAGGGTTTTTTCCAGCCAGTGTGCATTTTTTTTGTTTTTGACGAAGATGCTAAGTAGTCGCGCTTTGAAGTTATTATCGAAAAGTGTTGATGATTAAAAAATAAAAATAAACGATAGAAAAGTACCCATGGTTAGGTTAGAGAATTAAAAAAAGCTAGTAGATATTTTAAATTGCACTGCATTTGAATAAGTTATTCTTATTTCAAATAGTGTTCTTAATCGCGGCATTTTGTGCTAGGGCGTTATAGATGGTTGACGGTTTTGAAGGAATGAAGTGGCCAGTGTTTTAATTTGTTTTTTTAGCAGTTGTCCAGTGAACAGGGTTTTTTCCAGCCAGTGTGCTTTTTTTTTGTTTTTGACGTTTGTTAAGATGCCAGTCGCGCTTTGAAGTTATTACCGAAAAATGTTACAAGATTTAAATGCATTTAGTATTTAAATTTAATTTGAATGTTTAAAAAATAAAAATAAAATAAACCGAAAGTGAATTTCGATTACAAAAAAAAGTGTTGAAAGGGCTGTAGGGATATCTACCAAATGAATACAAAT